>CM063256.1:13472986-14109315 GCA_032158295.1 Pycnopodia helianthoides | reverse complement strand
GGAATTTACTGCAACAAATTGCAACTACACCTGTCGTGTGTTTCAAGACCCTCAATTGGTCATGCTAATTATCTCTCAACCTCCTCAAGCTCTACAGTAAAAGATGGCCGGACGGATGCCATAAATTATTCAAAAGTTGTGAATCTGTCAAGACGTTTTTTGGGATTGCAGACGAGGTGATAAATACAAGGGTGTCTAAGGTGGAGGGGGGGGGTGTAAGGGAGACTGGGCTAGTGATTGTCACTCAGGCTGGCCTCCTAGGGTCAGTCTACCACTATCTTCCCATTGGCTGTCGGGCCCCAAAGACGCCTCTGGCCTGGCGACGTCGATGAGGACATGAAAAACACAGAACCCATGGTGGTCCACATGTGCCACTTGTTTGATTTATTTACCGAGAAATTACGAGCTGTTTGTGGAAAATGTTCCGGCCGCTGTCCGTGGCGGCGCCACTAACTTCAGGGTTATGAAGTTAAGTTAAGGACATACCCCTATTTTGTTCAACATCGATAGTGTTGATAAAAAAAACAAAGTATTTTAGGAATGTATGAGTATTGTGGTATCTCATCTCCGATGCTACATTTGGAATGTGTATGTGTCGTGCACGCTGTATATTTTATCAGCCTTTAGCATACTCGGGATCTGAACCTAATTATGCACGAAGTTTGTTATCGAAACTATGCAAAGATCCGATTGCTCTGAAACCATCTGAAACTGACAGGCCGTGACATTTCCTCCTGATTGCCGTTGTACAATACGCTTCTCGATACAACTCTTTTACTCGATTTGCAAGCCACGGTCAACATCTGGTCGAATTGGACTTCGAAGGAATATCAGAGAAATTGTAGCTATTTGTAAAATTCGAGTATCAAAATCCGTCACCATGGGGTAGCTACCTCCAGGGATGATCCATGGTTGAATTGAATGCTTCACCTGTATCTTCCTTTAACTGTCAATGGCAGTTGTTACACAGCGGTGTATGAGAGCATGGCCATTACTCGTGTCGTTTCCTTGTCCCAAATTTGCTTAAAGGGAAAGTCCTTGGTAGAGCTGACGAAATAGTCGCAGACAGTGTTCACGTTCTGTGTGATTTAACCACAAACATGTAGTCACAAACCTAAAACAAAAATGGGCTAATCCGTTGTATGAGTCAGGAGAAAATAGTAAAAACCCATGCACAACTTTCAGCATGTAAACACATTGTAATTAATTTTGTAGCAACCGAAATCAGCCTGCAGGTTGTTTTTAGGTTTTCAGGTACAGTTTTCTCGAACATGACTTAATTAGAGGGAAATATTTCACATGGAAAAACTGTCCTAGATAAATTTTGTAATCAGTAAGCTTTCAGACTAAAGTTAAACAAAACCGTTTTTCCAATTCCTTTACAACAGCTACGCTGTGACACAGTTTTTAACATGGCAGAAAGAAGTAGTTTTATGGCATCGATACCTAAGAATGGTTCGAGCGTCTATGACCAACAAGGAAGAGTTTTCGTGGTGTGAAAAGACCCGCACATTTCTCCCCTTTCTTGTCAATATTTCCCCTCGCTTAGATAAACAAAAATATAGATAAGACAAGTGAGTGGAAACAGTGCATTGGTGTGTGTCGGGGGGGGGGGTTGGGGGTATCGTCTTCGATTCCCTTCAATACAATCAATCGATCGGCAAGACGCGAAACCGATAGTTATTTCAAAGATGACAGCTTGCCTGAACGTCGCCAGACTGGTAATTACATTACTGGTGGTCCTTAACCCCATTTAAAATCCATTTCTATCGATCTGGGAAACTTTATTTTTAACGCGTAAAGACACATAGCCATGCTCTCTACCGAATTGAAAATGAAGAAACCGATTAGTTTGAATATTGGAACCGGTGCACGTGTTATGCATAAAGCGCGGCAAGTGCGGACCAGTTGCTTGCAAGCATGCCCAAGTTTGACCATAGAGCAAGGAACAGGACCAAGGAGCAGCTCCGTTGCTCTATGGTTTGACCAAGCCTGATTAGCTGCAATAATTTGTGTAACAGTGGAATATCTTGTTACTTTAAAAACTGGACACAAATGTTGTTTTCACTGTGTATAGGAAGTCACCATAGACTTCACCACGCAATTTGTTGACTTCATTTTTCTATTGGTTACTTATATTTGTATATATATTATATACAAAGTATCGCGTAGCTAACGTGGCGTCGAACTATCGTGGGAAAGCCGTGTCATGCGGTTTTTGGCTATCTCGGGAATGCAGAACCCGGTGTGCAGTGTCAACATACATAGTGTTTCTGTATAATATTGAATCTAACACTTCCATGAGGTTACGAAAACTTGTTTCAATGAAGGCAACAATAGTTGTCCTCACTTTCTAATTTATCCCGATGTGGGAAAAGACATGTACTGTATCCGTTCTATGGGAAAGTGTTCGACGGAAGGGGAGGGACGTGGGCAGTACTAGTCTCGCCTGTGTTGTGATCGAAAAATGAGTGGGCGTGGCTTTGCGGCCGCGCTCGGTGTTTTCTTTTAAAGAAGTGTTTTGATAACCGACACCCAACTATGTGTGTAGATTTTTTTTCTTCTTTTTAGAAGTCATGATACAAAACAGTTACAGCTTGTTGTATATCGAGATGCCACATTGCAATCGGTTTAGTTGGTGTAGGCGGAAATAATCAACGGAAGAATGAACTAAATAACTGTCTATACGTCACAGCGTTTTCGTTTTAAACCCCGCGTGATGCAAGTCATCAACTATCCGTTTGTAAACAAATAATCAGTACCCCGCCATTTTTTGTTTTCTGTTCAAAAATCTGAAAAAAATGCCTGTGTCACGCAGGGCTAAGCAGTAGTGGTTTTGCATAAGAATGCGACGTCGGAGTTATTTGTGGCTAATTTACCTCACAAACGGTAGCACATTTTTTCGTTCTCTGCGAAGTCGATCAATCAAACAAAATTTCACCTCACGAAAAGACACAAACGCGCCCTAAATTTGTGAAGATTGTCCGGACATGTGTCCACTGTTTTCGCATTCTGTGCAGCAGCATACTTTCAAAGAAAAAAAGGTTCCTCGCCTTGTGCAGCCGTTTTAGAAATGCATTCTGGTATTGTTTCCTGGTGACTTGGTTTCATTTTAGATAAAAATAAACCTTGTGATATTGAACGTTGTGGCAGCTGTCATGTGAATAATAATCGTGCAGCTGCAGAGAGAACAGCCCACAAACAAGCATATTTTTTACGACTTCCTGCTTGCAGCTTTTTAACTCTTAAGTTTCGATCTTCAGAAACAATTCCTTTTAGGAACTGTGCCATTAATCTCCCCGGAACAGGTGACGGTTTATATAGTCTCTGTGGTTGCTATTGCCTAAACACAGTTTCAGATAGCATAGCTGTGTATGACGCTCTTTTAAAATTTAGTTTCGTTTTGTTCTTTTCTCTTTGCAGACGTTATTAAATTTAACATCAGCTGCAAGAGGAACGAAGCTTCACCCGTATGAAACACCGGAGAGCTCCCCCGAGTCGATGTCGGCGTGTAGTAGTTGCTAACACCATTTCTACAACTGTACATATTTGTTGTATATAGGGAAAAAGGTTGGTAGATACCTAATCTTATCTCACTCAAGTACTTAAATGCAATAATAATAACAACAGTGGCTTCTTATATAGCGCTCAGATCCGTCACTCAGTGACGCTCATGGCGCTCCAACATTATTCAATAATTTATGTAGCTGCGTTTTTGAAATATGAGACCTTTTTTCCTAAATATGAATGCAGTCAGTGAAAAACTCACCCAAGAGCAAAGAGCTGCACCTTCTCGAAAATTCCTAAGGAATGCAAGAAATTCACAACCAGAAATAATTCAAAGAAATGTTGCGAACGATGTGGTTTATAAAAGCAGGGCTATTATTGTTCAATTGAATACACCTCAGTTTGAAGAAATTAAAAACACGTTTAGTCGAAATAGATTCAATTCTAAAACTTGTGGCATATGCCGAACCGTTACTCCGTTAGGTTAGTCAAGTCTCTTACTTTGAAATTGTGACTAAAGATTATATCAACTGAATATGTGTATAAGCTGTTGTTACTCAGTCGAACAGTACAGACCGTCTACAGATCATATCACACCATTGTTATTGGGGTGAAATAAGCTGTTTTATTTTTTTTTCAGAAAAAATGATGAATGATTTACACTGCCCTCAAGTTGGGCGTCATGGGCACATAGTTTGAATTCTCTTTTGACAATAAATTATCAATGCATTGATATATTTTCTGTTTTCATATCCAGTCGGCTGTGAAATTGAGCCATGCTCCAGTGAAGAAAAATAAATTGCCTGAACTCGCACATAAACATTTTTTTGTTTTTGTTTTTAATCCTTCACCCCGTCTTGACAAGCCTTGTCGTAAAAATATGGTGCTTGGAAAAGTTCCACAGAATATACTCATCGAGTGCGATGAAAGAATTAATATCTGTAGGCCTACACGAATAAAATCCATCAAATATATCAGACATAAATCAGAGAACATAATGAGTAATATTTGATCAGTATGAACGTGCCCAACTTGAAATTTCTTACCAATACCAAGATCAAATTTAGCACCTGCCGGTTGACCTACATTATCGTAATTAATTTGTTTCCTCTTTTTTCTGTTCTCTTCCATAATGCAGCTGTACATATCTGAATTGTCTTTATACATAAATCCTATACGTGGTCCAGTGTCGTCGCTTTGCATAGTAATGGATGGACAGCTGACGCATTTGCCTCTTTACAACCGAACGTGGTGATGCTGGCCGTTAACGCATCAGTGATGTCACGGGGCAGAGGAGGTGTCGGGTACCTGTACCTTCAGCTACTCCACCAACGCAGAACGACTACTTAAATCATGCATTATTTATAATATATCAGTCGGTTTCAACAAGAACTAGACATACATTATAAAGTACACGTGTTACGGCATAGCTTGTTAACACTTCACTAACAAACTCAGCGCTTTATACATGTACAAGTACTGGTTTTTCTATTTTTAATATTATAGTGACTCGAACAAATCTGAATAAAGGTTCAAGAGATTTTCAAATTGCCATTGGTGATCAGTACGCGTAGTGTTTTACTTCCGTTAAGGAAAGAAGAAGAATAAATAGAACAAATAACGTCAGGGGACCAATAAAACGACGACCAACTGTCTCAAAAATTATTGATGATGTTGTATTTTGTTATATGATGTGCTCGTCAGGAATTTGGGAAATTTTAAGTTTGGACTGAAAGGAATGTACCGATTGTCCGTTCTGATTTGAATATTGTCGTGTACCCTTTTCGGCTGGAATACAAAAAAAATCACATAGTCCATTACTCGGACTTGAAAATTGTGCTGGAAGATTCTTTCCATCCCATTTAAAAAAAATCCTTAGCCGAAGTTGGCTGAGAATCAACAGTCTAACATCATGTTCATAGTAAGATATTTTGTTTATGCTTAGCAAAATTGGCTTTGCTTATTGAAGTCACCCGAGATTATGACTTGCGTACTAAATTTACGAACAGTACAATCTGTAGTATTATGTTGAATGTGAAGATGTCGACACCAATTACAATTACAGGTTCATAGTGTGCTTGTACATCCAACCATTCTGTTTATAAAATACTGTACCACACCTGTTGTAAACCATCAATATTTGTAAGAGACTATTATTATCGTGCTACCGCCATCTTTGCCACTCATGTGATTTGTCAAGATTTTCCTGCACCTTCAGATTTTCTTGAAAGAGGTGAAATTGCCATCAAAGAGATACAAAGACGTGACCCCAGTTATAACCAGCCCTTGAGATTTCCATTTAAAATGATGCAGAGAGTATGTAAACCTCTTAAAGGCACTGGACACTATTGGTAACTACTCAAAATAATTGTATGCATAAAAACTTACTTGGTAACGAGCAATGGAGAGCTGTTGATAGTATAAAACATTGTGAGAAACGGCTCCCTCTGAAGTAACGTAGTTTTTGAGAAAGAAGTAAAATATTTGAATTGATTTTGAGACCTCACGAAATCGTGTGACAAGGGTGTTTTTTCTTCCATTATTATCTCGCAACTGCGATGACCAATTGAGTTCAAATTTTCACAGGTTTGTTATTTTGTGCATATGTTGAGATACACTAAGTGAGAAGACTGGTCTTTGACAATTACCAAAGGTGTCAAGTGTCTTTAAATGTAATAATCTGTACATTCAGGGAGCTTCATTTCCACACCAAGAGGGAAATTGTTCAGGATTTTCACTACAATCTCATCCATGCTTTGTGTAGCTCCCGTCGTGCAATAGATATCCTGAATACGGACTCGCAGTTACAGCAGCCTGATTGATCTACCCTGCCCTTCTCATGTTAATTGCATTAATCTGATTGGAAGCAATACAAGATGGTTTATGAGTAGAAATGGACTGTAGGACAAGTATCCGTAATGTATGTAATGTTGAAATGTTATGTATTGATTTCCCAATTAATTTATGATGTGCTCTGTGGGAGGGAAGAAGGCAAATCTTTTCAAAAAAAAAAGGAACGGGCGCGCAATTTAAAAATTCAGTCGAAAATTCAGTACCGACCTGAACATAGTTGAAAAAGTGAAAGGTACGGTCTCGAATTTGTATGTTCCCCTTCCGTTTTTGGAAGCATTTTTGAAATATTTCGAACCACAGTTCCCCCTTTTTCCCTTTAGGAGATGTTAAGCCAAGGTAATCAATGGGAGTGTGGTAGCTGTGTTTATCTCACCACACGGAGGTCACTTTGGTGACACAGAGGGCAATGTTCGGACTCAATAGAGGGCCTTGATGGTGACAACCCAAGCAAATGATTGTCACCGTTATCCCCTGGGACGTCCTTGTGGCCTAAACAATCAGAAGGTTTCAATTTAACTGTTCCACATGAAACGACGGCCTTGCAACCCCCAAAGCCCATATGATACTTCGGTCGCGTTACCGGACTAAGTTGCATTCGTGCATACAATCGGGACAACTGGGTGTGGCTATGAAGCGATGGGCTGTTCGTCAGTGTTAATTACGGTCACTGTTGCAAAACTTTCTTTGAAGGTATAACTGGAATTACGCAAAAGTCGTTACTTTCTTTGCCCTGGTTGTTGCCTTTTTTTTGCCCTTAAAAAATCTCAAACTTAATAAATAATTCTTTTTCTGAAAGGAAGTGTCCTGATTCTAACACGAGTGATTAGACATGATATTCGATTCTTGTGAACTTGCTACATGTATAATCGACTCTCGTTATGTAATTCTTTTCTCAAAGGAAGTGTCCTGATCTAACACAAGTGATTAGACATGATATTCGATTCTTGTGAACTTGCTACATGTATAATCGACTCTCGTTAGTAATTCTTTTCTGAAAGGAAGTGTCCTGATCCTAACACAAGTGATTAGACATGATATTCGATTCTTGTGAACTTGCTACATGTATAATCGACTCTTGTTTATGAGATCCATGGAACTGACCAAATTACCTCGTTATAACAGAAAATGCTATAAGAGGACAGCGAAGCACTCTTAATGAGCAGAACCTCTTTATAGCGTGACCTTTATAACGAGGTTGGCTGTACACCGCATTTGAACTCGGTTCTAATTTACTAGCTACTACCAGTTCATTTCTAGATGCTATATTTTTCATACCTCTTCAAATATTTAACCTGTGAAAGAAACCTTTTCTCTGTTACACTACCTTGATCACTGTTATATGTTTTTTTTTTTAATGAATGTGATATTTTTTATGGATGTAATATTTTTTATGTTCGAGGATATTTCCATTTTGTTGTGGGGATATCGACGCTATTGTTAATTTGAAGTGTTGAATCTCATTGTGGGTCGGTTTTATACGTGGAAGAACGTGGTCTTACGTTATGGTGTGTTGCGTAACATTGAGGTAATTTAATTGTATGTTATGTCTACTTGTAAAATGGTTGTTACAAAGAAATTTAAAAAGAAGAATAAACAAAATTCAAAGAATTTTTATCTGTGTCTTTTGTGATTGGCGTTTGTATCCGGTCGTTTATGGCTCAAATGACGTGTACATTCAGATGTCGACAATGTGGGGCACGGTATTATCAGCATAGTGTGGACAGCAGAACAAAGGAACACAAAGGGAATAATTCTGTCCTCACTTCGGAGTCCTTTGTATTTTTTTGTGCCCTCACATTTTTTTCATGCGCTTCGTCTATAAACGCCATAGTCTGTCCTTGCAGTATGGTTTATGGAGAGTGTTAAAGGTATTGTACACTTTTGGTAACATCTCAAAATCAGTGTCCACATTTTTTGTGATTAAACATATGCATGATTAAACATATGCATGATTAAACATATGCATGAACCTGTGAAAGTTTTAGCTCAACTGGTCATCGAGGTCACGAGAAAATAGTGAAAAGAGATCTTATGTGTTTTCTGTTTTTCAAATTATCGCGCGCGATAATTACTATTGTTTTACTCGTTTCTCAGAAACGATAGCATTTTAGGCAGAAATATTTTAAGGAACACTTTCTACCATTACCATGATTACTTTAAATCATGTAAGTTATGTGTGAATCTGTGAACATTGTGTTTTTCGATCTTACCAATAATGTACAGGGCCTTTAAGTTATAGGGACAAAGGGAGTCCTCATATTGATAGCAAAAAAGACGTTTTTCTTGAGACTGCTTGGGTCGAAATGTCTCTGGATTAACTTCCTTTTGCATTTGTACCATAATATGTCATTTTTTGCAACAACTAACTCTATACGTATATTTTAAAATAAAGTTCTTATGTACGCTGTTCATACTAAATAAGTAAATGGCATTTATTGTCAGGCGGACATCTTTGCACTCTTTTACTGTAATCATGACCTCAAAGACATCTAGTGTTGTTTGAGATGCACCACATTGCGTCATTTATTTATAACTGAATGCATCAGATTTGTTTTCTTTATTTCGTGATTCTATCAAAATCTTGTTAAGCCCCCCAATATATTTTTTGAAAAGAAGTAAACAGTCATTAAAGTGTGAAAGAAAAAGTTCACATTGTGTGCAATTCAAGAATAGTTTTGTCTCTTGGTCAGACACACTGTCAACCTGAGTTGGAACATCTGAGAGGATGGCCCGCAAACCATTTCTAAAGGAATTTTCACGTACATGTACATCAAACTATTCCCTAAAGCATGTACACACGTACAAGTTCATCCACACAGCTCTGTGTTGTATTCAGTCACTCTGTGGACATTCCTTTGTTCTGTTCACTTCAGGAAAATCTTATTCTTCAACACTGTTTAAAAAAAACTGTGTGGACGTGTGTAAGTCCACACAGTGTTTCAAGTCCCTGCACTGTGGTGGACCTCTTGTTCTCAAGTCTACACATCGTATGTAATGCTTGGCAAGAACTTGCCCTTCCACAAACCATGGAGGTAGAATTCCATGCAAAAACTATTAAAGGGATAAACCATGGACGACCACGTGCATGTACACCTTTTGCCCACATTCCCGACTTCTGGTTGGTCTCCAATCTTCTTAGATATTAAAAACAGATGGTATGTCCAAACACACTTGGTAGTACAGATTCATAATAACCAGTTTGTTGACTAGAGGGCAAACAAAGAACTTTTGCCCCATAGCCAAACAAAAAGAGGGGTTTTAGTTTGACATTTAACTCCGGAAGAATTGCTACATTGGTTTTGGAGCAACAACTCACTGCTCTTAAAAAGAGGCCTGCTAAAAACTATTTGAAAATTGTGTAAATTAGTTAGAAAATAGAATATCTTCTAAGATATTAAAAAGAGACGGTATGTACAAACACACTGGTAGTACAGATTCATAATAGATAGTTTGTTGCCTAGGCTGCTTTTCGTCTTAAATCGGTTACATAATAAAAAAGTTCATGGAAGCATACGTACCTTTGTATAACGTGTTCGCAATGCGGAAATATGATGTGTGGAAACAAAATTAATGTGCATGCATGTAATAACAGGGGCCAATTTCATAGAGCTGCTTAAGCGGAAATATTGCTTATTAATTTTCTGCTAAGCAGAAGAGAGCATGATACCAGTCACAAGTTGTACTTGTGACATAATAGTTTGGCTGGTAACCTTATTCTGGTAAGCCTCTTTTTGTTGTGCTTAGCTACTTCTTGTGCATATTAATCAGCTCTATGAAACTGGGCCCTGGACCTGTAGTATTACAGATCGGGGCCCTGTATTTTTCCAGTATCGTAGTCTCCAGTACAATTAGGACCCGTTTAGGAATATTTTTAAATATTAAGTAAGGTAGTCATCCACTTCACAGCTATAGGATCTCCATGCTGGAACTAAGGTATTGTCCGTTAGGCATAATGCTGTGTTAGATGCGTGTGGCGGAATTAGACTACGCCAAAAAAAAATCTAATCGCTAATTGGTTTTAGGGCGCGGTGCGAAAGAGGTCGGCCGTTTCTAAATCACTCCTCTCCCCCCCCCCCCCTCTCTCACTCTTCCTAGGAGTTGATCTCGCCGTACGGCATCTGTGCACCGTCCGTGATCGGGGCGAAGACATCCAAGAACAAAAAAAACAAAAACATATAGACAAATTTGAACATCTGGGACGTTCCGCCAATATAAACCCAATTTCAGTGGGAGAATTCCTCCATCTGTTAGTAAGTGCCCGTGCTGTAAAATAGCTAACCGTCCACTGATGCCGAATGGAAGGTTCTGGTCGCAGGGGGCGCTGCTTAGCCATTATGCACGTGACCCCAAATAACTTCAGAAGAATTTCCACAGTCCAAAGAGAGAGGGAAACAGGGATTTTAGTTGGACATGAATTCCGGCAGAATTGCTACATTAGTTTTAGAGCAATAACTTACTGCTCTCAAAATGAGGCCTGCTAAAAATATATTCATAAATTGTTTAATTTATCAGTGTGGCGTTATTTGTTCCTCTTACGAAGAATCAAAGCCTGGAAATTCATCTAAACATAGCAAGATCCACACGTTATGATGTTATCTTTGTTGCCGGTTTTTTTTTCATGGTGGTGGTGGGGAAGTGGTTGGTGGGTGTCGGCCGACACAATGGACCTTACGCATTGACGTCATCACGCCGCCATCTTAGAAGTAAAACGACGACGAAACAATGGAAAGTGCCAACTGTGTACGCCGCGGTGCACGAGATGGGCCAATGAGCAGCCCTCTCTTGACCTCTTAGCCGAGGGTGCCTTACTCAAATGACGTCATGTGCGTAAGGAATATGAAAATAAATAAAAAATAATCCCAAAGCAGGTTTCTGTACCATGTCATACTGCGACTATAGTTTTTGCTAAAATCTGCCCTTATTTTATATTGAGTCCGGTTACATTAATTTGTATACTTCTGTTTGAAAACTACATAACTGGAATTAATGTACTGTTAATACAAGGGAACAAATGAAAATCAATGATTATATATAAATATTAAGATTTTCTATTTTATTTTTGCACTAAAAAATATCTTCAAAATCAATTCATTTTTTTCTGATAAATAATAAACAGTTGGGACCTTGTTGATTTTTTAGTATCAAGTGTAATCTGCCCATCATGATAATGTACCTTTGAATGGAAACTTTGAAGGTACCGCTAAAACAGTATTCAGATATATGGGATTTTAGGCCTGATGTATCAATGTACATGTATACTCAGTTTGCGGTAACACCATGTTGTTACCGCAAACCTGAATAAAATACGGTATTCAGATAACTTGTATAGGTAGTCTCTTTTGTATACGTTTAACCATTTCCAGAGTGATGCATTATTCCCTCACCCTCATCATAGTTTACTACATAGCCCGACTTGTAATGCATCCGACCCCTGTATCGACTGAATCTACAATATGCTCCCTCGAAACGACAAGAGAAACCGTTGGATGCGTTTCACTCCTTGGCAACAATGATTATTCCTGCCTCATTATAAAGTGAGAGCAGGGGAGAGCCATGCAGAGGCATACGCCCGCACAAACCATGGCGCAATATGTCACCATCACTTGCGCCAGGTTGTGCCGTGCATTTGTGCAAATTGGACGAGATTTCTCATGGGTTCTGCCATTCAATTTACCCTAATGGAGGTTCCCGTATCGCCACAACGTCCAACTGTAATCCTATTAGAGAAAATGGCAAAGTTCCCCCTGCTGTAGACTTTTACATAGCGTGCATCATCACTGATAGAGTTATGTACGAGATGGTACACACCGCCATCGCTCGTGTGTGTTTCCTCATCTGTCGTGTGTTTCCATCCCTAGCCAGTGCAGATGGCTAAAAGCCTATACCACATACATTGATACGATTTTGTACACAGAAGTGACTGTGATTGGGATGATGTTTTGCCGCAAGTCGTTTTGCAGAACTGTTGGTAGAACCTGGTACTATTTGATGTTAGAGTTGACAACTGTCATCTCTTGTTCTACCCACCCTACCTTCACCAACAAAACGAAAACTATACGATCCCAAATGACCAATATTATTTTCCAAGAAAAAATCACAATACAATACTTAATGGTACACTCGATATCCGCTCAAAAACATATCTGAACAGGAAAATTTACTCTGATGCTTAGATTTATTAAACTATTTACATTGAAAATTGTCTCAATTGATTGCGATTTTAGGCAAATTGACTTGTTTTATTTGTCTTTTCGTATAAATATTGATTTCAAAGAGAAGTTGCACACAAAGAAAACAATATTCCCAAGACGGCCATGCTATCAAATGAAGTTATCATCCAGTCACGACATGCTAAAATGAAATTAAAATCATCAAATAAAAACAAAGGATTGAATGTTGGTGATGATTATAATGATGATGATGATGGATATGGTCATGGAAAGGGTGCTTTTCGAGAGAAATATCCAGAGACATTTTTTACACAAAACAAAACTGAAGACAGAACTACATGCAGCTGGAGCCATAGAACAAAATGGTATTGAAAAAGGCCGCATAACCTCTAAACATTTGCATGAAGAAAAAAAAATAACACAAACAGAGACGTACCAGCAGAATCACCCAATAGGAATAATGACATTGCTCGGAGCAGAAAACCCAAGCACATTGGCGTACACAATCAATATTACAACCTGTCAGGATTTGCTTTGAAAATGAAAGTAACCGCATAAATTTGTTCCTTTTGATAGCTTTGGATGAAAGCAAACAGACTGTGAAATTTGCCGGTGTACGAGACTACCTACCAGTGCAATGAATGATTTCTGTGCCCATAAATGGAAAAGAAAAAAAGGGAAAATAAAGCTTAGTAACTCTAACAGTTTGAAAAAAAGAGAGTAGTAGTTAGAAATTGTATTTGTAATAGCATCTATCACTCCAGGGTTGTTACGTGATTCGCGAAAATAGAAGAGTGGACGAGAAAGTGTGGATTCATGCCGAGGGCGGGTGCATCCAATGCATGAGTCTACACTTAACATTTTGTTATCTGACTTAAACTATGTAATGCCAACAAAACACCACTGATGTCATCAATTTATGTGTGTCCTTTTAATGTACTTTTGTAAAAATGACTGTCTTAAAATGTAATAAAGTGTGCATTTTTACAATTAGTTTTCAACTGAATAATTTTTCTGTCTATATTTTATTTTGTAACGAGTCTACAGTACGGAGCCATACAGCAAACTGTAACTTCAAAACGAATTAACATAACGGTTAGTAAATCATCAACGGTGTGACGTCATAGAGATAGTTTAATTAGCTTTGAGAGAACTAATTAGAGAGGACAGGCTGGGTTGTTTTTTTTATTTAAAAAGTAAAACTCATTTTGTAATTTTGTTTTACAAATGTTTCAGTCTGAGAAGTTATTTCGTCTGAATTATTAAAGAGAGATGTTTTTTGTTTGTTCAAAATGTCCTGCTAAACAATGAATTAGCATGATTAACACAAGTAAACGCATAACGACATTTGCACAAGTCTACTCGTACTGTTTAGAGGATGTGCCTTTTCAAGTTCCTATTATCTGCCGTTCCCCAAGACATGTGAAGCTTCCACGCAATCTTGCCCACGACACTTAGCTGGAATCTTCTCGACTTTCTTCTAACGATTGTATCTATAGGCACTGGTATACATGTAGTTTATTTAATTTATTTATTTACTTATTTATTAAAACATATTTAGACAGGATACATACATCAGCTCAGAGGCCGTTTTACATCATGGTCCTGTTTAAAAAGTAAAAGTACAACGTAAACAAGGTAGAACAAAATAGAAACAAACATCGAAAGAAGGAAACCAACGAAATTACAGAGTTGTGATATTCCATCAACCATGGAACTAATTATGCACCGCGGGTTGCGAGCCTTGCGTTTGTACCTGCACATAAATTCCGTGGAGAAGAAAAAAGATGCAGGTACACTGTTCATTAAAACAGCAAACCAACTAGCAAAGATGAACACAGCGGTAGCGTGACTTGTATTCATAATTTAACATCCACTTGGAAATTGTAGCACATCTAGATAACGGCAGCATTTGGGCGACAGACGGTAGGACTTATCAGTCAGGGGAAACACGTTGTTAGTACTTCTCCTGACGGGACTAATTGCGAGTTTTACACGGGCGAGCGAAGTGAGGCGACAACCGGAGCAAGGAGGGACTTCTCGTCAGCCCTCTTACAGAAAAACCTGTTCACTAGTTTTTTGGTGTGCGTTTTTTTCCTCTATTGGGTGGATTTGGGTAACGACTCTTTCATGTTTTTACCGAGGGTATGGCTCTTCACTGCAAGCAAGGGTCAATCTGTTGTTTACAAAAATAAACTGCGTCTGTTTCCCTGTAAAATTCAATTACTTTAAAGTTAGAAAAATACCCCAATTATATCTTAAACAAGAATAAAATGCAGTCCATTTCCTCTGAGTGTTTTAAATCACTCAATAATTGTTGAAATTGAGAATGTTAAATCGTCAGACAAAAGAGAAACACCGTTGGATCATTTCCCACATAAGCTCCGTGGTCTAAGTTGAGAACTCAAAGTCACCACGTACAATTGATTGCAAAAAGAAATTAATTGTCCGAATCGCCTCGCACAGATCCGTTTAAACATTGGTGACCACTCCGAGGAGGAGGGAGTCACAAGCAGCAGTTCGGAACTCCAGAAAAAAAAAATGCCGTCATGAAACAGTCGTAGCCTCTTCTCCCATCTGGACATCCTGACGAGCTTTAATACGCATAGCGACGGTATAAAACATCACCGCGCAGTCAACTCTCACTCTCGGGCCCCTCTTCATCTGCTCTCCCCTCTCTCTCTCTCTCCCGAGAGTACCTGTCTCCTGGACATGAGATGCATGGTTTATTTTCTTTGCATATCAAGACAATCTCCCTCGTGATCCATATGGGCCCAACCCTATAATGAGAAATATGCCTCCATATGGCCTCTCTATACTTCATTCATGCCCAACCATCAATCTCTTAAAAACCCTTTGCTCCATGCTGCAGTGGAGTCCTTAAGACTTCATCTTCTTCCCGACGATGATGCAATGTTGTTTTCTCTTCTTCTCCCCCTTGCTCATCCTTTCCTCTCAACTGTCTTGCAGTTGCTGTAGCATTTCATGCGTTAAATCATTCGACTTTCTTCATGGGTATACCATTACAGTTTGGTGGATTATTTGTACGAGCTAATTTCGTAATCTTCATTTGAGCGTGGACTTTTCCCAAAACTGATTTGTGCTGATTTTCTTAAAATCAAAATACTGAGCCAAAGAGACTACCTCGAGCTTGTGTGTTAATCCGCACAGTTTATTGTATTTTAAAGGTCACACATGTGAGAGAAATTTTAAACAAGTTCCAGTAGGAGTATTGAAGAGAGAACAAAGTTGTTTGAATTACTTTGAAACGTGTCTGGGTTTTTTATATGATTATTTTATTTAACGCAAATGGATTGAACTCAGTTTAAAAGCTCATTGATTATAGTTAACTTTATGCAAGTACTTATCCTCCAGATTTTTAAAAATAATGTCTGACATATTGTAAAAGATTTTGGGAAACAACAATTAAAGACCATTCAAATCACTGATTATATCGAGTAGAAATAAACTCCTAAAAACCCCTGACAAAATGTTAACCGGTTTTTCGTTTTGTTTTTCTGTTGAATTTTGTTTATGACAATCTGACCACTGAATAAGATTAGACTTGAACAGGTTGATGAAATGGTGGGTTTTTTGAAAACAAGAGGATGACGAGTTACTCTGACGAACTTCCCCAAAATATTATTTCTTTTAGAACACACACTAGTCATACTCACAACCTGACAGATCGGGTTTGTGGGATCCTGCTATTGTTGTTCTATTATTCCCGGTTCAAAAGAATTCCTACTTGGGTCCAAGTTGAACAAAGACAAAACTTATGGGGTCTAATTTGTTCAATGTGGAAAAAACCCACAAGGGCCCGTGTTGTAAGCCCACGACCACACCCACCCAAGTGTGTAATGTCGACGACCCCACCCCCCTTTATTTGGTTCAACTCTTTGTCCTGAGAAACTGACAGCAATAATGGACCCTATTGTCCCTTTTGTTCCTTTTGTTGTAAGTCCTCAATTTGAATGTCACTAACGAACTCGCACTCACCAAAAAAGCAGCATTTTTCCATGAATCGAAACGAACTTGTTTCCTTGTAAGGAAGATGCTCCCTTCAGTGAATGCTTTATAAAGCCATTTGTTCAATCTCAAAAACACATTCGATCTCTATACCAATACACAGATCCCGATTTTGACAAACATTGTCTCTTTTGTTCCTTTTGTTGTTAAGTCCTCAATTTGAATGTTACTACAAACTCGCACTCACAAAAAACAGCTTTTTTTAGTGAATCGAAACGAATTTGTTTCCTTGTAAGGAAAATGCTCCCTTCAGTGAATGCTTCATAAAGTCATTTGTTCAATCTCAAAAACCCATTCGATCTCAATACCAACACACAGATAGATCCCAATGTTGACAAACATGTACATGTACACATTTTTTTACAAAACCATCATCCACGTCATCCAACGTGGCCGTTTCGTGGCCGAGCGGGCTCGAGCTCTGGTGCTTCTGATCAGCAGAGTGTTGGTTCGAGTCCCAGTCTTGGCACTTGTGTCCAATTGAGCAAGTCACTTAACCATTATTACTTCGTCCTTCGGATGGGACGTAAAGCCGTAGGTCCCGTGTAGTGTGTAATGCATGTAAAATAACCAAGTTACACCATGGAGGTAATGGTTACAAAACCATCATCCACGTCATCCAACGTGGCCGTTTCGTGGCCGAGCGGGCTCGAGCTTTGGTGCTTCTGATCAGCAGAGTGTTGGTTCGAGTCCCAGTCTTGGCATTTGTGTCCAATTGAGCAAGTCACTAAACCATTATTACTTCGTCCTTCGGATGGGACGTAAAGCCGTAGGTCCCGTGTAGTGTGCAATGCATGTAAAATAACCAAGTTACACCATGGAGGTATGGCTACACTTATCGCTTACAGAGAAGGGGGTTTGCTCCAGTGTTTCTGGCACTCTCTGCAGAGTGCACCGCTGCACCAATTAAACCCTTAAGGTACTACGTATTTCATAAAATAATGG
Organism: Pycnopodia helianthoides; assembly: GCA_032158295.1. Classification (NCBI taxonomy): domain Eukaryota; kingdom Metazoa; phylum Echinodermata; class Asteroidea; order Forcipulatida; family Asteriidae; genus Pycnopodia; species Pycnopodia helianthoides. The sequence goes on along the minus strand of CM063256.1, from coordinate 14,091,811 downwards.
GTCTCGTACTTCATAAACTTCAAAAACCTGTCTTTCAAAGTGTGTTTCTCTTTTTCCAGCGCCTTGAGCACGTTATTGGTGGATACGTGCGCTATATAAAACTCCAATATTATTGTCATTATCCAGTAACAGGCTTCACATTGAAAATCTATTCCCAGCATAGTGCATTTCATCAAAGGGTTACAACACTTGTTTCAGAACAGAGTGAAATGTTTCTTGTTTCAATTCGTCCATGGAGGTTTAAACTATAGCAAAAAGTCCGCGGTTTCAGTATAAACAGACAAGTGATGAAGGATTTCGATTAAAAAGGCCAAGTACTGAGTATACAGTGCTTTACACACATCTGTGAAAGGGTAAAACCAAACAATATTCTTTACCCCCGGTGCAAATTTAACATATATTAAAGGAACATTACAGAATTGGTAAGAAAAAAACTTGTAAAATATACTTTTGATCACAGATTTACATAAAACTTACACGGTTTAATGATGATGGTAGTAGAAAACATCCCTTGAAATATTTCTGTTTGAAATGCCATATTTGATGAGAAATGAATAAACTAATTTTCCGATTGGAGTTTATCGCTCAGTGAGCGTTTTATTCATTTGTTGAAACTATATGATTTCATGCAAATGTGTAATCGGTTTTTCACTATTTTCTCGTGACCCAGATGGCCGATCGATCTCAAACTTCTACAGGTTTGTCAGTTTATGTATATGGTGGATTACATAAAGTGCTTACACTGCCAGCAACTGTTTTGTTAGCAAAAACCAATTCTGTAATGTTCCTTTAAAAAGGCCAAATAATATTTTAGTTTGTCTTGTTTACTGCAAGTTTGTAAATCGCTGACAGAGCATTTGCTGTATTATATTATTCAATTCATTTCAATTGGTTTGTTCATCATATGAAAACACAAGAAATTTGTTTTCCATTGTACAGTATTTTTTAAGGACATAAAACTACACAAAGTACATCAAAAATAGACACTATTATTATATACACAATGACAAATAAAGAGACACAAAAACAGGACGAAAACCCAACCTTTTTGTCAAGTAATGTTGTGAAATGATTGTGAATGATGGTGTTCCCTACTGACAATTTTATTTACACCTTATGGATAGAGCAAACCTGTCAAATGCACGGCGGTTAAATTTGATGGACGCTGCATTTGAAAAAGCTATCCGGCAAATGAGTTATTTGATTTGTTAAGATCAAGGAAGCGTTACAGATGAGAATATAGTGCAGAACAGAACGATTCGGACGAAGTTTTTTATCCAAACGCAATCAGGGGACTGAATGATATTGAAGAATCAATGTGTCAGATTTTCTTGGAGAGTTCTCTTTTTTTAAAAAGCTTTTTATCTTTATCATTAATAAGTATTCTGTGTGTCCTTTTAGATTGTTTACCTAATTTCCTTTAATGTCTGAATATTTGTATTTCTTAAATGGTACTATTTACTGTATTTTAATGTAATTTTTAAGCACGCGAGCCAAGGCAATTTCTATTGTATACTTGTATATAAACAGCAACAAATCAAATCAATTAATCATTTAATCAATCAATCGTTACAGAAAAGAACGCTCCCTGATATCTATGATGAAAACAAAAATGCGACGACTTTTGAAATGGAAATTGATAAGTATCCATCTTGAATAAATTCATCAATCCATGATGAAAACAAAAATGCGACGACTTTTGAAATGGAAATTTATAAGTATCCATCTTGAATAAATTCATCAATCCGACCATGGTACCCTCAGGCAAAGGACATGTTTGGTGGCAACGACGCCGTGGTACGTTGTCAGCACTTGCTTCCAAGTTTTTTTCTTGGTTAAGAAGGTTTATTTAATGTATACTCGGTTTGTTATCTACTTTGCTGTGAAGATTTTGTTCTTTAGAGAACTTGTCTTGTAATTTGTTCTACTACCGCGGAGTAGATTTTCGGAATTCGGGAGACTTCTCAGTTCTGAAAAGAACTGTCCTGCTTATAATAACTACTACCTGGGCGGGAGGTAGGGTTTATTTAGCTTTCATTTTCAACAATGTTTTTTTTTATTATAGTGTATTGCTTACATGTCCTGGGGTCGATTTCACAAAACTCTTCCTAACTTAGGACTAGTCCTAGGCAATGCTAAGAGATAGGACTAGTCCTAAGTACTGGTCCTAACTTAGGACTAGTCCTATCTCTTAGCATTGCCTAGGACTAGTCCTAAGTTAGAAAGAGTTTTGTGAAATCGACCCCTGTATTGCTTATTATTTTGTTTGCTTTAAATTACTTAAGTTATTTAATCTGGTTTCATCCACCATTGATAATTGACATACCGATTTTGTACATGAAGAATGCTGCCAGAATTTTGTCCTGCCCCTTCCTAACCAAATCACTGGCCCCCGTTGATTGACACCCCCTCTACTAGGACGTATGGCATGATGGTCCAGCTTAGGCTATCATGCCATAATGAGCTGACCCGTGTGTCCGATGTGGTTAAGACAATCGGAATATTAAAATATGTTAGCATGTGCTGACAGCGGCCCTCACTGCAGGGCTGTTTAGTTTTACCCTTCAATGACTTCTGTGGAGAAACAAAACAGCCGTCTAGTGTACTATCTTGAAACAGATGGAAGCGCACTGCATTAGGCCGTGCCATCAATCACGTGCAAGGGCAGGCACCTCAGAATAAATATATCACACCTCGGTCAATCAAATATACATGGACTTGGCAGGGATGCTTCCCTACATCTACATTAATGATACTGCTGAAATAATTGGCCTGGATTCCATAGGTTAAGTCTTTTGGGACTCCCTTATAAATCATTCCAGACGGCTGTTCGCAAATCAAATAAAAACCTGGTTTCCTTTTTTTAAAAACCCACCGAAGAGCTACGACAAATTGTTACGAGAATATCAGTTGGGTAATGTTTATGACGTCGAACAAAAAAGGAAACAAAGTTCCACTAGTGTGAAAAGTCAACCTTAATCTGTATTGAAAACTTGACTGATTTGGGGTTGGACAAAGAAAAATTGACTAGAGCGGGATTTGAACCAACGACCTCCGGATTAACGTACCGGCGCTCTACCAACTGAGCTATCCAACCCTAATGTTTGCGGTCTCCCTATTTTTGTCAATATCTATGTTCGGGGTGCCAGTCAGAAGCCATGCAACCGTTAACTGCCGTGTAGCCAGGGATCACACCCAAGTTTACGATACAACCTGGGAAGCGGCAGCCACGGGATCACCATGAGGGGATGCGACTTTTTTATTTTAAATGTCAAGTAATGAACCACAAGGGAAACTGACTGGGTAGTTTCCTTTGTGGTTCATTACTTGACAAAACTTGACTGAGGTAGAACTTCTCAAATCTTCAGGCACAGCGCATTGTTGGACCGTCTGTCTCTTATCTTATTACGAGCCTGGTGAGTTTGGCATTTCAAGCGTTATATTTTTAAACTCAACCGGGCAAAATAGTTGGATAGGACCGAATAATTATGGTCAACAATATGAAACATGTAACCTTTTTGTTTACAAAAAGAGTAACCTTGTATATTCCAGGGCCTTTCTGGCAGGCGAGAATTCCTTTGCTTCTATGAGTCTGTTACTGTAATCATAGAGAAAGGGGTTCCTTTTTCTATGCTCTAATGGATGCGAACATGCGCACTCCATGTTGTCTATACTAGGCCTACTAGTCTTCTTGTTTTATATAAATATTCCATTGTTTGATTATTCTCCGGCTGGAAACACATAGATGAGAGATCCCCTGGTCATATGGGAATTGTTTACATGTTTGTGTCATAATTTCCACACAAATTCAAGAGCTATCAAAATAACAGCCGAACAAGTTTAGAGATGTACCCCCTTTATCCATATCAAAAGTTGATAGCAATCAGACGCTGCAATCTCCACAGAATATCAGATTTTATGTGTTCTTCCTTTGGGCTGTGTACAAATCGTGCCCGCGGGAAGTCCAGGCTCTTTGGCTCTTTTGTAAACATGTGATGTCACAGGTTGCAGGGTCCATATAGCACATCCCAATAAGCGTTGAGTGATGAACTCTACTTTTTGCGTATTTTGAAAGAATTAGTAGCTCGGTGTTTTGCTGTTGTTGTTGTTGTTTTTTTTTGGGGGGGGGGGATGGGGGATTGAGAATCGATGCATAACAATACTTAAATGGAGGGTATACCTTTGGTAATTACTCCAAAAATTAATGACCATAACAACTTACTTGGTAAGAAGCACGGGGCCGATTTCACAAAGCGCTAAGATGCATCTTAAGATGAGTTGGCAATATTGTCTTAGTGATTTGTATTGTGACATCACACTTTGTTTAGCAATTAAGATTGATTCGCAGTTCAGATCAATCTTAGCTCTTTGTAAAATTGAACCCTGCAGCTGTTGATAATGTATAAGAGAAACGATTCCCTTCTAAGGAATGTAGAGAAAGGTGTAAGAGAAAGGGATTCATAAAAAGAAGTTACAATCTGAGAAACGTTCCATGGATGAAATGTTTCTCTGATTGTGTATTCCAATTACGGATTATTCTTCTAGCGTGAACATTGAACCGCTCCAGATTTTCGGCGATATCTCGAAAACCACCTTTAAAAATTTTGAAAAGGAAATTTTCACAGGTTAGTTTCATTGCATACTATAAATTTATATAGACCCTAGTATTAAAACAACGGAACGGTTTAAAAAAACAAAGGTATGCTTTGCCTTTAAAACCTAAAATTGTCAACCATAATGTCTAATGAACTATCACGCCTCCCGCACATGAAAATTACGTAACACCAATTCCGTTCAGCATGAAGGTAACTGTTGTAGTGCATAATTATAATAATTTTCTTAATTAAAGAAACGGTAGAGATTCGGCGATCAGATAAAAAACAATTATAACAGTCTGTTTTATCTTTAAAGCTAACTCCGTCGTGTACACGTGTCATTCTTCATGAGATAGTGTCATCTGTGAGAGTTTTGGTATAATATATATATAACAAAAAAAGAGTGGCGACGAGTTCTAAACAGCCGTTTATAACCGGCAGGGTCGCGGCCGTGCGATAAAGGCCACGTGATCTCCTCTCGACCAATCACAACGGATCAACAGTTCCGGGTATTTATGAATAATAATTCAACATTATCTGTAAGATTGCTTTATCTGTGCTGTGTTAAACCCCGGAAGGATGCTTTGAGCACACCAACTGGGTAAAACAGCTTCTCAAAACATCGAGCAGTTCGCCTCGATTCCTCAATAACATATTAACGATGTAACCTTTGACCTTACGTGTTTACAAAAGAGCCACTCTGCCTGGACTTCCTGCGGGTGTGATTTGCACGCAGCCCAATGGAGAAGACAACATATAATCTTACATGTTATGGAGATTGCACTGTCTGATTTTTATCAACTTCTGATATGATGAAAGAGGGCACATCTCAAAACTGTTTCGGCTGGCATGTTGATAACTCTTGAATTTATGTGGAAATTATGACACAAAATGTAAAATTTCCAAAAATGACAAGTGTAGTAGTAGTTTGCCTGCCAGGAAGGCCCTGGAATGTACAAGTACACTCTTTTTGTAAACAAATGTTACACGGTGTATACTGAATAAAATCATCTCATTGTTGGTTGTCATGTGGATTAAAAATAAACACTGTGTGAAAATAATGTTCAACAACCAAACACTGTACCAACATTTCGAAGTAAAATCATCTAAATCAATGACACTGGTTTCCGACCTGTCCAGCTTATCCTCAGAAATAACGTGAATTGTTATCCAGTTTCCCCATGAAGATTGTGGTTGAGTCCTCTCGTGATTTAAATTACATTTCTCAGGCAATTTCAGATGAAGAAAACATGTCTAAACATGTAAAAATGAGTGAAATGTTTATACACCCTCGAGCATAGTTTAATAGTTTCGTCAGGAGAAGCTTTTTTTCCCACAAGCAGTTTTTGGCGTACAACAAAACAATTTAGGTTTGTGATCTTCTGAAAATTAAACGAAAATAAATTTAAAGAGGCGGTTATTTCAACTCAACTTAGCAATCGAAGCATAAAGCGCATGGCTTTTTTAATATTTCAATCTCTCAAAATCTTCGAACTCTCGTCTTCTGAATAAAATGGAGTCATCGAACTCCGCGATTTTCCACTCAGACCCAGGATGGTTTGAATAATTATGTAAGCTTTCCCCAAATCCATTTTAGCCCGTCCCTTTAAAAACAAATCCAAGGTGGATAACATATCTCGTCTGTCATCAGCTCTTGCTTTGAACCGTCAATTGGAGATGAAACACCGTAGGTCAATCCGAGTCCAATGGCACGTGGATCTGGTGAGAGTTCCCTTTTACAAATTTAATCAAGCTCCCCAAAAATGCTCGATTGTGGGATAGTCAAGGCAGGCTAATACGAAATGTTCGTTTGAGGCTTTTGTTTTTTTTAAAAAGAGACCTTTGTCAACCAGGAGATACAGAGTTTAGGGAAATGTCTTATGACAATATGTTTTTTTTATGATGTGGAAATTTACTTATAAATCAACTAATTCTATAAAAAATGATCATACTTTGTGTGTCCCATTTAATATTAAAATTTTACTTACATTGCTCTGTAGATAATAACTATTTTGTCTGAAAGCTTCATCTGTACTACGGGCTTGCATGCCTTTCTCGTGCAACATTCCAACATTCTAATGGCACTTCCATTAAAAAAACAATGGCGTGATGTCATACACTTTGAAACTGTTATCCTTTTTTTTTTTTTAAGATGTTAAAGTTAAAGGAACATTACAGAATTGGTTTTTGCTAACAAAACAGTTGCTGGCAGTGTAAGCAATTTATGTAATCCACCATATACATAAACTGACAAACCTGTAGAAGTTTGAGATCGATCGGCCATCTGGGTCACAAGAAAATAGTGAAAAACCGATTTCACATTTGCATGAAATCATATAGATTCAACAAATGAATAAAAACGCTCACTGAGCGATAAACTCCAATCGAAAAATTAGTTTATTCATTTCTCATCAAATATGGCATTTCAGACAGAAATATTTAAAGGGATGTTTTCTACTATCATCATCATTAGACTGTGTAAGTTTTATGTAAATCTGTGATCAAAAAGTATATTTTACAAGTTCTTTTCTTACCAATTCTGTAATGTTCCTTTAAACAAAGAAGAGATTATTTGATGTATTTTATGGGTTTGTTAAACCTTTATATGATACTTCTTTGTTTAGTTTATGCTGATGTGAATTATTGCTACATCAGGTATGGGGATATATGGCCCTTTGAAAAGGGTATAGGAAATTTGTGTTTGGTACAACGGCTGACATACATGTACTACGTATACGAGTAAGGCAATATATAGGCCTGAATAGACTTTTCATAGGCTTGAGCAAAGTATACCTTTGGTTTTCTGAACCGTTCAATTGGTTTAATCTTATATAAATGTATAGATGTACAATAACACTGAGCTGTGAAATGTTTCGTTTCAAAAGGTGGTAGCGTTTTCGAGATACCGCCGAAAATCTGGAGCGGTTATGCCCACGCAGGATGAATAATCCGTAATTGGAATACACAATCACAGAAACGTTTCATGCGTGAAACGTTTCTCAGATTAAAAACTGTTAAATCCCGATCTCTCAAACCACATTCCTGAGAAGGGAATCGTTTCCCAAAACGTAATACTTTATCAACAGCTGCAGTGCTTCTTACCAAGTTAGTTTTTATGGTATTTATTTTTGGAGTAATTGCCAAAGGTATACCCTCCCTTTAATATAAAATTTACTGATTTGTTCTGAGGGCAAAACAATCGGAAATTAGACTTTATCATGCCTGTTTTATGTATAGCTAAAAAAATGTGTGAACTTGGCTGTCAGTACACTATAAGCGCGGCTTATCAATGAGTGTTGTTCTTTAAAAAATAAGGATGAATTGCGAGCAGTTATCACAAACTATCTAACCCAATATGCTCACAAAAAGAAGACAGCAACGTGTGTTCTACAACAATTAAACGTTAACTACTTAATTCACGACCCTATCATAAGATAAACAGACTGCTAATTCGTGTTTGAGATTGTAATTTTTATAATCTACGAATTACAGGGTTATGAACAAAACATAAAATGCTTCAATGCATTATGTTTGAAGAGATAATCCTAACTCTGTATACAGCAAACGATTAAGCGTGATGAAAACAGCCGTAGTATGTTCGACCTGTGACAGCTCTTCCTAATGAATCAAAACGGCCACGTAGAAAAAAAAAGTGCCAACGACACTTACGGAAGAGTAGTCCAGAATCCCAATAAACATAGGCTATCATCCTTCTTGAAGAGGTTCACCATTTTTAGGACCCCTTCTTCAGAAATGTCCTAAAAACACAAACACAAATTTATAACTTCCTAAAAGGAAGATAATGCATGGACGCTTTCTATCACTTGGAACGATGTAACTAATTAGAATGTTAAAGGAACATTACAGAATTGTTTTTTGCTAACAAAACAGTTGCTGGCAGTGAAGCACTTTATGTAATCCACCATATACATAAACTGACAAACCTGTAGAAGTTTGAGATCGATCGGCCATCTGGGTCACGTGAAAATAGTGAAAAACCGATTACACATTTGCATGAAATCATATAGATTCAACATTAATGAATAAAACGCTCACTGAGCGATAAACTCCAATCGGAAAATTAGTTTATTCATTTCTCATCCAATATGGCATTTCAGACAGAAATATTTCAAGGGGTGTTTTCTACTATCATCATCATTAGACCGTGTAAGTTTTATGTAAATCTGTGATCGAAAAGTTTTTGTTTTACCAATTCTGAAATGTTCCTTTAAAAGTCTACAGCGAAAAGACAAGCTCTTGACGCTACAAACCTTCACGTCCAAATTGAACCTGATCGGGGTCCTGCGGGGCCTGACCAAATTCTGGATCAGTATTTTTGTAACCACTTTTATTTTAAAGAGTTTTTAGAGTGTTGTCATCCAAACTATGACTGAACTGGGCCCAATTTCATAGAGCTGCTTAAGCACAAAAAGTAGCTAAGCACAACAAATTATGCTTACCACAATAAGGTTACCAGCCAAACTACCGTACCAAATGTACAATTTGTGACTGGTATCCTGCTCATTTCTGTATAGCAGGTAATTGTTAAGCAATATTTTCTGCTTAAGCAGCTCTATGAAATTGGGCCCAGACCAGTCATCCGTTAAAAAAAATAAAAATAATAAAAATCCAAAGATTATCACAAGTTGTTGACATTAGGCCGTGATAGCTTTGCCATAACTATCCTGAGAGCAGATTATTTAATATATAATTAAAACACCATTCCCAAACTGTTATGGCATACAACGCATTACTTAAAGAAACAACAAACTCTGCTCATGCCCGTCAACAAACGAACACTCCACTGGCTTACTTTAAACACTTACAGACAAACTCAAATAGAATGTAGAGTTCAAAACTACTTTCAAAATTCAACGAACTGTTTCGATTAGCTGAAATATATTATTGTAGCTAATATTCAAAGTCAGCCAAGATTAACAGACGGGTTAATTTTAAGTACAATTTAATGAGTCTGGAGGAGACTTGTATTGGCGACATTGAGGTAACAAGCAGCGACACCGTCTGCACACCGAGCCAATAATAAATCACAACACATTATAATATTTCATCTGAGTGTCACACGCGATTTCTTTTTCTGGACGAGACCAAACGGAACTTATTAGACGAATCCCCCCAAAATGTGTTTTCTGTAAATCAAAAATTGATTCGGCATTGAAGTAAATTGAGCAAAGCGGTCGACAATGTCGTTTAAAAAAAAATATTTTTAGCTACCACAAAAGATCGAAGAACTTGGATTTGAAAGAAAGACGACAACGGTCTACCAAAACTTAACATACTGTAACACGAAATGGTGGTGGTGGTGGGGGGGGGGGGAGCAATCAGAGCTCACAGTGATTGAAACATCAAGTTTAAATTACCTTTCTTGCCAATGCCGTTCTTTCCTTCCCATTTCTTAAAGGGAAAACATTTCATGGGCCGCTTTCTTTTTACAAGCATAATTATTTTGTTCTGTCCACCCCCCCAATATATATACGTAAATAAATAAAAAATGAATTATTATTGTTGTTTCATTTTTTTTTTAGATCAATTGCCAATGAGTTGTAGGTTAATTTCAAATGGTCTCTCTTGCTCTCTCAAATCGATTCAGGGAAAATACTTCTCAACATACTTCTTTGCAAAAGCTAGAAGGATCAGCTTGGCCCAATTTCTTTGCACTGCTTACTGCGGAATTATGTGCTTACAGCCTTTACAATCACCCCCTTCAAATGCACCGAAAGCCCAGAATTCAGCGGTAAGCAGAGCGGTTAGGCCCAGCGCAGTCGACTCTCGTTATAACAAGATCGCTGGGACTGGCCAACCTACCTCTTTATAACGGGAACGTTGTTACAAGAGGACAGCAAAACAGAGAAACACAAAGGAGAAATTAGACGCTGGATTTCTGAATGAATTTCCTTCTGAATGTACTCTTTATAAGAAGACCTCTTTAAACGTGCTTTTGTTAACGAGGGTTGACTGTATAATGAATGACAAGCAAAGTACATTAAGTGCAACTATGGATAACAACTTGCTTACTTGCAATATTGTCAGTGGTTTATTTTTTTAAGTATAAATATATTTCTTTATTAAGCAGCTGTATGATAATGGAGCCGGAAAGTTGAGATGTTATGCAGACACGCTTTCTGGTTAAAATATTAATGGTTGGGGATAGGTCTTTTAAATCACTTTATTGTTTCAATTTTGTGTTAAGGAAACTGTATAAATAATAAAGCCCACTTTAACCCATGTCTATGGCCTTTTCGGATCTCTGTGCCAATTCATTGCTTCATTATGCTGTTATTGATAAATACATGTGTTCATTATCTTGAAAGATTTTCAGGTTTTTATTTTGTTTCCCCCGTTGGTATTTCAACAGCACACGTATAGACGGGCTTCTGGTTTTGGCGCAGATTAAAATAATGGCACACTTTATTTTGCTCTCAGTGAAGCAGTGCAATGCGGCATCGTGATTGCCAAGCAGCGTGGGGGCCCCGGCAAATTAATTTGCCCCTGAATATGCAATCTGTAAAATTGTGCTCAAGAGTTAATGACATTCGGTAATTGCATTCATTTTTTTTTTGTTCACCGTCTTCTTTTCTTACCTTGGTTGTTGTTAAGGCTATAAGAGAGAGGAGACTGTCGATGTCCTGATTATTTTTTGTGAGGGTAGGAAAGAAGGAGGTAAGTGGATAAAGAACATGAGGGGGAAACATTGACGTCATGGCATGAAAGTAGTAGTGCCAGCTAGGGGAGAAGGACTGACAGCATGAAAGAGATAATAATATATGCTATGTAGAAAACATAAACAGTGATAATAGTAATAACAATAAATGAAATAAGTATAAATAAATAAATAAATAAATCTAGAATTTTTTGTTTTATCAGATATACAATGAAAACAAATAATTAATAAATTAATAAATAAGTAAACAAATAAAGAAGTGTATAAAAAGTATTTTAAAATAAATAGATAAAATAAATACATATATATTAAATAAGTGAGTAAGTGAATAAATAAATAAATATATAAAAAAAATAAAAATAGAATCAGAACACTGACTTAATAGCTTAGGAAACTTTTTGTATGGCGCCGACAAAATATCAAAAAGAAATGTGCTTGTTGCAAAACAATTCTAGGGTTTGGGTGTAGCGTAGTAAACAACTGAGAAATAACTATGATGTCATGGTGACGTTACGTAGTTTGTTGACTTGATTGAGTTGTCACAGTCCAATATGCTGTATCAATATTGTCCCGACGTGAAAATGTCATGTTGAATTTGATTACGTCAGTGAAGTCTAGGCAGTCTGAAAATAGGCGTATTGACGTCAGTATATTATGTTAAAGCGCCCTCAAGCGAAATATTTCACTTACAAAACTACAGACGTTAATATATCTTTTTAATTTGAACTTCCGGTTGTGTGTGTGGGTGTTCTTGTAGTGACATTCAAACCGAGGACTTATAACAAAAGGAACAATTGGTACACGATGTCTATCATAAAAGGAAAACAACGGGGTCCACGTTTGTCAGGACAAAGAGTTGAACAATGGATGGTCCACAATATTGGAGGTCATTACACATCTGTGAGGGTGCGTGTGAGCGTGTCTAACCGTTGAAACCGAGGACTTTAACAAAAGTCAAAACACTGGGAGAATAAAGAGAAGTCTTCGATTTACGGGTTTCACAAACTTGTGCCCTTAAACACGCAAACTTACGGTTTTTGTTTTTTTAACAAAAATGCTACCCCACAAGGTTTTCTAGTGGATTCCTTGGGAAAAGGGAATAATAGAAAAACAATAGAAGTACCACGTAACTGCCATAATGTAAGGGTGGGTAGGTATACACATTCAAACCGGGGACCTATAACAAAAGAGGACAATTATCGGGTCCCCAGTTGGAAAGTGTGTACAAATCCAAAAGGCTCGAGCTGATGCAAAAAAAGTACAGACAAAAAAAACCAAAAACAATAGGAGGTCCCCAATTGAATGTGTTCACACACTAAATGAGTTAACAAATTATTCTCCTTCAGACTTCTGCTAAATGTTTACCTCTTCAAAACGCAAGGCCTTTGGTCTCATTTTGGGCTACATTCCGAAGCCTCTTGTATTCTCGAATGTTGCCTCCCGTCGGCAAACTTCACACGTTGTCGCGTTTTTACCCGTTGGGATTGCCGCAGTTGTGTTAAGACGGAAATTTGCAATTTTTCACACCAGTACTCGATGCATGGCGAATACAAGTGCAGATCTCACAGTTTGATAGCGCCCCTGTCCCTCTCGCACCGTTAATGAAGGTAAGGCGAGTAAGAGATATTAAATTTTAATTAAGCAGCATAGTGTAATTTAAATTTTAAAGGTTTATCATTTCAAAGGGTGAATGTGTGAGGCACTTTTCTTTATGGGCGTTGCCCCCTTAAATTTATTAGCTTTTGCTTGACCCTCAATCGTGTTTACAGCTCACAAATGTTTTCTATAAAGCATAAAAAAGTGTTGAAACAATTGAAATTGAACGATACATGGATTTCCGTTTGACAGTAGATCTAAGTCTGGCCGTACCTTTAATCCTAGAGCTATACGCATAGAAGCCTTGTTGTCGCACACACACGTTTGAATCATAGACCCTTTGCATATGACGTCACCAGCCCAGGCAGCGCCCTCACTAATTCCAATGAAGAACTTTCATTGGCTGAGAGTAGTGGGACAAGCTCGTATTTAGGGTTCACTGTTTCCCCAATGCACGTACAAATTACTCCTCATAAAAATGTCCTTTAGAGGCAGGAAATACTTTTGGTAAAAGACGTGTATCCTCACCTGGTGTATCCCATCATACGCATAATCAAAATAACAAACCTGTGAAAATTTAGGCTCAATTGGTCATCGAAGTTGCAAGAAAACAATGAAAGAAAAACACACCCTTGCTGCATAGAATTGTGTTCTTTCAAATGCCCGAGAAAGGCTTCACGCCTGAAGCCCTTCTCAGATTCAAATATTTTAGTGAGAAATTGCCTCCCTCTCAAAAACTACATTACTTCAGAGGGAGTCGTTGGAAAGCACACAATGCTTTATACTCTCAGCAGCTCTCAGGCGCTCCAAGTAAGTTTTTATGGTCATGTATTTCTTGAGTAATTACCAAAAGTGTCCACTGCCTGAAAAAGAAGGGCCCAGATTTATGGAGCTGCTTAATAATAATAAGCACAAGAAGTGGCAGAGCACAATAAAAAATGTGCTGACCAGTATAAGGTTACCAGCTAAAATATCACCTTACATGTTCTATCTATGAATGGTATCGTGCTTAGTTTTGCTTAGCAGAAAATTGTCAAGCAATATTTGCTGCTTAAAGGAACATTACAGAATTGGTAAGAAAAAAACTTGTAAGATATACTTTTTGATCACAGATTTACATAAAACTTACATGGTCTAATGATGATGAAAGTAAAAAACATCCCTTTAAATATTTATGTCTGAAATGCCATATTTGATGAGAAATGAATAAACACATTTTTCGATTGGAGTTTATCGCTCAGTGAGCGTTTTAATCATTCGTTGAATCTATATGATTTCATGCAAATTAATGTGTAATCGGTTTTTCACTATTTTCTCGTGACCCAGATGGCCGATCGATCTCAAACCTCTACAGGTTTGTCAGTTTTTGTATATGGTGGATTACATAAAGCGCTTACACTGCCAGCAACTGTTTTGTTAGCAAAAACCAATTCTGTAATGTTCCTTTAAAAGCAGCTTTTATATGAAATTGGGCCCTGGTTCGATTCTAAGAAACAAAATATTAAAAACACCAAAGGTTCTTTTCATAACTATACGTTGACGGTTTGAATACACTCTTTATGCCGTGACATAATTAATGAAAACAATATTGATGTCCAGCTCTATGCAATTAATATCGAAGTCCCACACGCTTTGAATAATGACCCAATCTCATTCCAATGTTCAGTCTCATTATTATATCCACACCGTCCCCCCGAAGCCTCTGTTGGGTTTAATTAGGGGAACGAATCATGCACGTTTTAATAGGCAATACCTTTTGTCTCCCAGTCTGTTTATTTTAGTTGTCCCGTTACATCGGCATAATCTCGACCCCCGTATATTGCAATTAGAGTCCACGATCAAACAAATAACACACTACGGGCTTGATGAACCACAGTCTCTTTTCATTAGGAACACGATGAATACAGAAGTATTCTGTTACAGTGATTTTTTTTTGGTGTTGGTTTTTATTTGTGTTCTTTTCTTTTGATGTAAACGTTGGCTCGGTGTATTATTATCTACCAGGCGGTTGGTGGAGCTGGGAAAGGGAGGGGGGTGTGAACACTCCCCAAATGATACTTCAAAATCATACTGAAAATGCCAGAGGATTAGAATTAACATTGGAAATATAGCATCGTTGATTATCAACAGAAAAACAGTTAAAAAAGGGCTCTGAGATGTCGATGGAACCTATTCCATCAACACATGACAGGTAATCAAATTAGCGGCAGACATTTTCACCTCGTACTTTTTTTGTTTCCTAATGATTTATAGATCATTGGAACTGAGTTAGGTTCTGTCGAACGGGAACGTATACCGTATTGTGCAAAGCAGCCTTTGCAGGAGAGAGGGATTGGGAATTATGAAGATACGACCTGTCTGAATTAATCTCGATGGCAATAAAAAATCAATTCTGGGCCATGGCAGCCCAATTCGACGGTCTTGCTGGAGCGAAGAGACGTCTCCGGCCTGAATGAAATGTCCCGTTTATGAAGATATTGCTTTCACAATTAGTGTGACACATCTCTCATACAAACGGACAATTAGAGTGTGCTGTTTTGTTCTGCGAGCCAGCATTGTGCCTTTTTGCGTACGAGGTGGCATTGTGCTTTGTCATCCAATGAAGTTCTGACTTAATGAAACTCATCGTCGAATAGCTTTGCATTGTGAGCTCTTTTCGTTGGCAGGAAATTTGATCTGTGGCTGGCAGAAAAAAGAGGGGGGGTGGGGTGGGGGAGCGAGATATTGGGAGGACGAAATGAGGCTGCGAGCTCGCTGGGATTGAGATGAAGCGAAGATGGGACGAGACTTCTGAAAAGAAGAGGGTTGGACATCTCAACAAAGGGACTCTGTGCCCGCTGGTGAGGAGGTGAATGAAGCAACGGATGAAAGAACTCGAGCTGCGTGAACATGGATTGTAAAGGGGACACGGAAGTGATGCCGTTAAACTCGGGGAGGAGTAGAGGGCTGTATTACGGTTGAGGAAAAAAAAAACCCAGAGAGACACGGTCTACATTTTTACATCACTGGACATACTGTGGGGTTCAAGTTTTCTGTGGGGAAAAAATTCCGATAGCTACACCCTTAACATACGGAGACGTAAAATACGTTTTGCAGTGTATTGTTGATTTTTAGGAGCGAAGTGTAAGGACAAATCAAAATAAACCAGACCCTAGAATATTAAATATTCATGTATTGGCTGAAAGTAAATTCAAGCAAACAGGCAAAATTGTATAACAAGTCATGTCTATAATTTGTGCTTATAAAGGATCCAAATGTGTCGATGTTTTTAACCAAAAAAAATTGAGGGGGGGGGGCTTATCATCCTTACCAACAGCTGAGAAGCTGCAAATGCTACCGGTATGGTGCCTAGAGCTGGATCTGTGTTAATGTATTTATAAAAATGTCCCCTTTTAACATCTTCCCCATACACATTACTATTGATATTATGTCTGGCTAAATACCTTGGTTAGAAGAGGCTTGCATCAGTACCAGGGCCCAATTTCATAGAGTTGTTTTAAGCACAAAAAATGGCTAAGCAAAACAAAATTATTCTATAGCCAGAAAAAGGTTACCAGCTAAAATACCATTTCCCATGTAGCATATCCTGCTTATTGTTGCCGAGCAGAAAATGTTTAAGCAATACTTTCTGGTTAAAGGAACATTACAGAATTGGTTTTGGCTAACAAAACAGTTGCTGGCAGTGTAAGCACTTTATGTAACCCGCCGTATACATAAATTGACAAACCTGTAGAAGTTTGAGATCGATCGGCCATCTGGGTCACGAGAAAATAGTGAAAAACCGATTACACATTTGCATGAAATCATATAGATTCAACAAATGAATAAAACGCTCACTGAGCGATAAACTCCAATCGAAAAATTAGTTTATTCATTTCTCATCAAATATGGCATTTCAGACATAAATATTTAAAGGGATGTTTTTTACTTTCATCATCATTAGACCGTGTAAGTTTTATGTAAATCTGTGATCAAAAGGTATATTTTACAATTTGTTTTCTTACCAATGTTCCTTTAAGCAATACTTTCTGGTTAAGCAGCTCTGTGAAATTGGGCACTGTCCTATTAAACCACAAACACAATCATAACGTTTCCTTTTGTATTTTCCCCTCCCGCTATACATGGTTACCACGCAGGACCCAATTTCATAGAGCTGCTTCAGCAGAAAATTTGCCTGAAAAATGTTCTGCTAAGCAAAAATAAGCAGGATACCAGTCACAGATGTACGTGGCATTTTGGCTGGTAACCTTATTCTGGTAAGTATAATTTTGTTGTGCTTAGCTTCCTATTTGTGCTTAAAGGCAGCTCTATGAAATTGAGCCCAGGTTTCAATTCTATCAAATATCCCCAATATTTTCCTCACATTTGAAGTAACTGTGTCTGCGTGGGTGTCTTCACTCAATCTGGACAATGCAAAATGTGAACTGAGTGCTTTTCGCAAGTTCTTGTCATGATTGATGGCATAAGTATTCTTCACCATTCTCAGTTTCCCCAACACATTTTGTCTCACCATTTTCTTCAAAGCCGGCGGTGACCATCATTGTAAGTGCCACTTTTTACCGACTGCTCAAATCAAAACAAAGAAATATTAGATCCATGCAGGTGCGCTCATTATGGCATGCAGATTGTCATCTGATTAAAGGGGGAGTGCCTTCAAATCGCTCAGAAATTGCTCCTTGTCCTTTTTAAGAGTTGCCCATGCACTAAAAGCACCCACAGTGTGTTGTAATTAGTGCGTGGTGATTAGAAAACATGAATTTGCATAAGAAGTAACTATAATTAGTAAACTTGCGGGTACAACCATGTGTAAAATCTCTTCTGGAGGGGTGTTGACTCTGTAAAACAGCCAGTGTGGTCTTTATGCATCTTGAAACACAACAAGCAGGACACACGGTCTGCCATTTTATGGAGTCAAAAAATTGGTTCTGCATTCAAAGTAGCGGGTCGTGTTCTGTCATGAAATTACACAAAACCACACCAATTTCGAGGGATATTTTGTGTGAGTCATTACATTCTATACTTTGAAAATGTCTTTTCAACCATACTCATCTCAAAAAAAAAACGCTTTTTATAGCCACAGGCTTCCAATCGGAAGTCAGTGTGCTCCCTTTAACACCTAAATTAACTGTTTACATATACTCGTGTACTACGCTGAGATTCCTTATGATTATCACTACTACTACTACCATCCCACGTTAATATACACAGAGCACCGATACGTACAGTGATTGATACAACACTATAAACTCTCTCCATCAACCTCGCTCTCTGTGTTTGCATTCAACGATCGATGTCGCATCTCTCATTAAATTTTACTGCAAAATTAATGGAATGCTTGGCTGGGATAAAACAAATATTGACGAGCCTAGATTTGTCTTTGGCGGTTGATAAGTTAGTGCTAGCTGAAAGCGCGGTTAATCAAGCTGGAAAAAAAGACGGCGAACCAAAAGCATTTTGCTCTCGGCTATAATTATTGCGAGTTGGTTTTTTTGAGCAGCAGTCAAAATGCTAATAAAAGCATTCCTTAAATAATCACATGGTGCATCCATCTTGTTTGTTTGTCCGTGCAAACTGGTGTACCCAAATTGAGGCTGGAAGGGTTTTGTTTGTTTTTCAGCTTGGGTCCATGTTGTCTTTCTCTTTTAACAATTTTGATGGTGTTTTTTTTATTTATTTTTTATTAATTCAGTATTTGTATTGAGGGCCTCCATAGAAAGCAATGTTGGACACCGATTGAAGCCTACCCTCATTAAAGATGACGTAAATAAAAAATAAATAAAAGTGGTCAGATCCCTTTGTTGACATAATCCTGTGAATAATTAATAATAATTGTTGCCATTTTGATGGCAGCCTAAAAAGGTGTATTGCTGAGACAGAACGGTTAGGAGTGTCTGAAGATAAAATGCAAGAGAAATTTAAAGTAAAGCAAATTATTGTGCACATATCTTATAAAGTAGGTTTGAAAGACAGCTCAACGTGTAATAGAATAAGAATAAGTATGTTAGAATAAGTTATTCTTACTTAAGCCGTGTGGAACTAAATGTTTATAACAAATTGTACAATCTTATACTGAAAGTAGTACCTACATTTATCATTTTAAAGATGTATTTTGTATTTTACCAAGAGCCTTTTTCATCTTCGTAAAAAAAATGTTTTTAAACGGTGTATACACTGTTGATAATAACCGACCATGTTTGTTGTTATAGCTTGACAAAAATAAAAAATAAAACTGTACAGATGACCGAACAAATAAAGAGATGAATACTAGAACAAATGAAACCAAAAAATAAAATCACATTTCCCATTGACAAGCACGCGAAACTTATCAAGAAAGTCTATAATAAACAACATTTACCTTTAATGTATGAATAATATTATAATTATGCGCAATCACAAAGAAGAAGAAAATAAAGGAGAATTCCGTTTATGGGGAAGTTTAGGGGAAAGGCAAAGCAAAAAACTCATCACCATGGGGATAAATTGGAGGCCAAAGAGCTGCATAACATCATCGATCCATCTAGCCACCCATTACATCAACCGTCCCGAGGCCCGGTGACTTCCCTCCAGATCGATCAAGCAACCAAGCGAGAGAGGAGAGAGGATATGGAGAAGCCCCAAGTTGCTTCCTTGTGACTCACACCGTGCGCTCACACAGAATCGGCGCTCAATTTTGTTTATTAGTGTGAAAATTGCCGCGCTACGTTGACTGTTTACCAATCAAATTGCTTGAAAACGGCGACATTTTGTATGCACCCCCTGGCAGATGAAGCGGTTGGGGTGAAGATATGGCGCTGTACGCTAGCCTGTGCATTTTTATAACAGCTAAATTATATTAGAGTAAATTATAATTATTTGAGTGCACTTTATTTGTATGCATTGATAAGCCATAGCATGGGCTAGTGGACCGAAGTAACCAATTTTTTTTTTTTTTTTTTCATTAACGACTGTAGGGGGACAAACACGTTAAAAGCCCGACATTGTGTGTCTTAGCAAAAAGGTGGAGTAATCTAAATTAGCTTAGAAAATTATTCAAATTGCGGTTTTGTTTGAGATCAATCGCTATTCGAAGTGTTTTCGTGCGTTTAGATGACAAAGAAAAGGAAAAACCACATGTGAAAATGCACAGACATACGTATAGCATAACCATAGACCGTTGTTCGACATTTTTTGCACAAACAAGACCTAGTCATTCTGATGAAATAAACAATTTGGTTGCATAGTGTTTCTTGAAAACCAGAAGATCGAAACTTTACTGTAAGTAGAATATATTCCCAAATAATCTAGATAATTGGAGTTGTGTAACTTTGTTTAAAACACCCAATGAATCGCTTAGTCTGTAGACTATATAAGTTGAGAAACACGTCTCAATCAGTGCCAATATTTTTACGTCATTTAACATACAAAATTATGACTACCATGTGATGTATTTTTCTTAAATTCGACCCAAGAGATGCCCGTAAAACCTCGACGATACGCAATGTACAGGATAAAAACGAGTCAATACTGTCTTGTGGCTGTTTTATCTTCGGCAAACCATTTAACCCATTTTTTATATTTTCTTTTAAAGATTAAAACAAATTGTAACCGTCAATTGAGCCAAAATAAACTAACAAATGTCACACTGTCAGGTCTTGGTATAGATTTAGGTTAAGTCACGTGATAACCATTCATCCCTGTGGCTGTTTACTGCCAGCAACCGAAGCAAGACATACGGAAATCGCAGTACCGTGAAATAACGCGTGCGGTTTGGTCGGGGATTTGCCTCGGAGTTCCCTGGTCATACTCAAGTACGTACGTGCAGCCGGTCCCTGTGTGCCAATTTATAATAAGGGACAGGCAACTCGGGGCGAAGATCAGCTTAAGATTTCTGTCGGGGACTTGTTTGTATAAGTTGACAATGAATCCCTACTCTCCTCTCTTTCTTCAGTCTCATGCACTGATATGTTGCCATGCCAACAGAGACCCAGTCGACGATGAAGGTTGTTTTTCAGGAGATGCTTGCGGTTTTATATTTTATATTTTCTACAGTTTGCTGGAGTGTGTTTAGTGATGGTGTTTTTTTATTCATTGGATGTACATGTACTTGTACTTGTACAGTGTGTGTGTGTGTGTTTCAATGTGCGCAATATTGCAATGCAATAATGTACTGTCGTCTTTGATGTTTCGGTTTTTACCAGTTTTTAGTCCAGAGTGTGACATTTAAAAAAATGTTTTAGACATTTGCAAAAGTGAACTAGTGGAATTTTGTTATTTCGATTTGTGATGTTTCATTGGAACTGTCGTCATGTTTTCGTCTAATCGGCTCTCAGCTGTTGATAATGGTGATGTTGATGGTTTAGTGGCACAATTTGGGGTTGAACAAAGAAAAATTCACAAGAGCGGGATTTGAACCAACGACCTCCTGATTAACGTGCCGGCGCTCTAACAACTGAGCTATATAGCCCTATGTTGGCGGTCTCCCCATATATTCTGTCAATATCTTTGTTCGGAAGTTTAGGCCTAACATGTATTTTTCTCCTTTCAATGTTGTCACCATCTATGCCTAACTATCATTTACAATTAGTCCTTTCAACTCTAAAACTTCCTCCATGCTCTAACCATCCCACAATTAACTACTCCTTTATGCTTTCATCTTCGTAAACACCCTTCGGTTTGAACCGATTTTTTGCCGTCTGCATTAAAAAAAAAAGTAGCGGCATTTTTACCTGTAGTGGTTCAACCCATTATGTCTTAGTGATGACGGAGTCCACGAGAAGACTTTACACCACTCACTTCTTCAAATCACCGCCTTTAGGTTGCCCTGGACGGGCAAGCCGATCCAGGCACAATAATATTTAAGTGCAGTGCAGATCAATTCACATAACATTACAATAATGCCGAAGAGACCCGCACAGCGCGCATTTTACCATGAGTCGACCATCCCACACAATGTCATTGGTAAGTGCACGTGTTATGCCTGCAGCGTCAACGCGTAGTTATCTCGTTCGTGCATCTTGCAGAGATCCGGTAGTTGGCCTCCGAGTATTCTATACCATGGATGGATTTTTCTTGCTGTTAAATCGATACGAGACGACACAAATTATTTTGAAGGGGGAAAAAAACTAGACAGATCACACTCTATGTGGACAAAAGTAATATTTTGGAAAATGTTCGCGGTCACTGCGTTTTTGTCCCTGATCAGGAATGCGTGATTGCACCAAGTTACACAGAATGTCAAAGTTCGATGTACCCAGTTCACTTTCTGAAAAGCGGTGAGGTTGCGCCTTAAACTTAAAGTACTCCGAAATCTGGGCAAGGATTTCTTGTGAAAGTGACCGGATATGAGAAGTTCTGTATCGCAACGCACTGTCTCCAGAACTTGAACATCAAAAGGTGACACAAAGGAAAAGAAAGTGGTATTACTTTTTGTTCTTGTTTTTCATCGCAGTGCCAGTTTCTGTGTTTACATTTTATCGTGTAGTCAAACCAAGGCTAATATAAGACAAGACAGCTAGGCGATGTTTTGGTACAACCATAGAGCAAGGTACGATCGATCTAGTAAATGCTATCTGCTGGGAATATGGCAATTAATCTGTGATAAATGAAAAACGGAATACAGAAAAGCATCCGTTCATAAAATTTGAAATTACAGTTGTGGAAGTGAACTTTATAGTAATAAGCAAGCATACTTGACACTCATGTTGTGAGTTGTTCTTCTTTATTTTATTTTAGTACACATCAAAATGAAAAATCAGCTCCAATAACAGGATGAATAGGAAACGAATGAAGATTCAGTTTTAGGTGTGGGAGGAAAATCCCAAAGGGGGGGGGGGAAACTCATGCAACCAGGTAGGGACTGAAAAACCCAATCCACATGCAAGGCTCTGGTCTGAGGTGGGATTGAACCGGGTCCACAGAAGTGAAAAGCAGGGGGCAAAAAAACAACTGAGCCAACCTCATCCCTTCGTTTCTTCTTAAGGCAATATTTCCACAATGGCTTTGACCAAAACAAAATAGTATACGTAAAATCGATGTAACAATTATTCGTTTCTGTACACCGTCCCCCCTACCGCCATTATTGAGACAAGAATCGATTCTTCGAGACGGTTGACTCGTGGGAATCGAAGCGAACATTGCCCCTGGATACGGTGAAATTAACCTGGGAAATGAAGGCCTACTGCAAATCAAAATCACAGTCCGTGTACAAATTTAATATAGACATCGGAAAGGAAACTGTCCGTGTCTTTCGAAAGAGATTTGCTTTTTCGCAAAATATGATAATAAAAGGTCCCAAAACATTACGCTTGGTGTTCGTAAATCATTGATACTTTCTTTATATAAATATTATTTACATGTATACATACGTATGTATGAGTATTCATTTTTATATAAATATTATGTATAACATATAATACATAATTTTTATATAAAACCCAGTAGGAGAGATGGAGCTTTCGATACAAACCTATTCGTCAGATATATTTATATATATCATATTTATATATCCCTCTTTTTCTGGATACCTTCCCATTATTCTTTGCTTCTGTGTTTTCGTTTGTGCTTGTTTATGCCTTTGACGAAAGTCCAGTCTGAACCCAAAGCTAATGTAATTTCCCCTAATAAAACTAGTAGGGGAGATGGCCTTAGCTTTCGATCCAAACCGGACCTTCGTCAGAGGCATAAACAAGCACCAACGAAAACATATCCATTAATAGCAAAAAAGAGAGGCAATGAAAACAATGGATATACATATAGTATACAATAAATATACAATAAATATATTATAGGCCTACATGTATAAATATATCATATGTATTTATGGGGGGGGGGGGTTACACACCACCCAAAAACATTACACTCAGGGCTGACTATACTGCGTTGAAATGGTGTGAAAATTCCATTGCTTTGACACCGGTTAGCTGAGCACGCGCCCAACCCCGCGCCTATTGTGACATTGCTGAATTGACCAAGTCGACATCAATATCAGCTGCCTAATAATACACAGTAACCTACGATCTGGTATTCCGTTCCACCAATTCCGTATTGGTTAGTACGCTTTTGTTTAAAGAGCACGGGGACCCCGTTTGGGAAAACGGCTCGGGTGTGCATTGCTAGGAGGGATTCGCATAATTGAGGGACCTTCAGATGTGTACGGCCACGGTGGTCTCTGCATGTTCAGCAACTTGAAGGTCCTCAATTTGGCGGGGAATCTTTTGAGGGGTAACGAGCGTATTGCGACGCACGCCACGCTGTCAACCGAACGAGAACAGCAGCCTACCCAGGCGCTGGGAACAATACAATCAGGAACAAAATTTGTGTAGTGGAAGCGCCGATGGCCGAGCAAAGGCTATGGACTTTTATCCACTCTTCTGTATAATGTTCGACCCCGTTCCGTGGCACAGTCAATTTGCAACAAACAATATTTAATACCTTATTAACTTTCACCAATGATGTGACACTGTTACAATGTAGCCGTTTGCGTCACGTGCTCCGAACTGGAAGGGCTAAAAAAGAGGTCCGGACTGGCCATTGCCAGCAAGTCAACCATGGATAGAGTGTTGTGCGAATGCTAATCGAGGCCAGGCGTAAATGACGAAAGTGCCTTGTCTAGTTGTGCGCACCATATTTCTTAGGCAAGAACTGGTTTTTGCTATTGAGTCGTCTACTCTGAAATTAGGGGGCAATATCCTTTGTAACTAACCTTGATATTTCTAGACCAAGCAAGTTCGGCCATAATTTCATGATACAGACCTCGAAGAACACAATCACACAGTACTCCATTTTATCATTATTAAAAACAAATCAAAGGTAACTGTCTGAAACCGAAACTTAAAAAGCAAGAGAAGAATCAAGTCAAACTGACACCAAGAGCTGAATCCGTATCCAACAAGTGAAACACCATTGGGGAGAGCTTCTCCCCCCCCCCAAATGAAAAAGTCAAGAGAGGCAAACTAACGGATAATAATTGACGGCAAGAGAGACCCAAATAGACCTAGGACGAAGTCGAACACTACCACCTCTTCAGACACACGCCCGCACAGGTGCAAAGGAAGAAGTTCGTGTGCCTGGCGCACAGTTCCGATTTCATATCCGAAAAACATTTCCTTTTTTTTTTTTTTTTCGTTATTACTTTTAGACAGCCACGAAACACGCCCCGGTCACGTTTTAATTTTCTTAGAGTGACATTGAAAAACGTATTTCTAGTTACACGAGCACGTGCACAGTACTGTTAATACCATACACCGCTCTAATCGATCTTTAATTGGGCTGCTGTCTCTGGTCACAAGAGGCGCGTGTCTTTCCAATAAGCATGAGGATGCCTTGCGATTTTTCTTATTCCGCGTTTATGAAGGTCGGGTTGTAAGTACGAGTTGATGTGGGGTGGCGATTTTTTTTTTACGGCCCTGAAACCGAGGTGTGTCTGCGGTCAAATTGGCCGTGGAAAAAATACACAATTAACTTTTGGAAATGATTATTCAAAAGGTATATAATAAATGTATATTTTCACACTACGATGGATATTCGATGAAATTAGAAAACCAGCTTGCAACCTTTACCCCTCTACTCTAAAAGTCTCGACCCCCCCCCCCATCACGCCATTTTATCTTTCCACCCGTCAGCAATCAAGACAACTTTACCTCTCAGCATTCTAACATTTTACGCAATACACTCTCTCCCTTCAAGTCTCGCCATCGGCCTTCAACCCAATCCCCATCACCACCCAATACACCCTCTCCCTTCAAGCCTCGTCATCGGCTTTCAACCCAATCCCCATCACCACCAAAAACACCCTCTCCCTTCAAGCCTCGCCATCAGCCTTCCACCCAATCCCCATCACCACCCAATACACCCTCTTCCTTCAAGCCTCGTCATCGGCTTTCAACCCAATCCCCATCACCACCAATACACCCTCTTTCCTTTCAAGCCTCGCCATCGGCTTCAACCCAATCCCCATCACCACCCAATAACACCTCTCCCTTCAAGCCTCGCATCGGCTTCAACCCAATCCCAATCACCACCAAAACACCCTCTCCCTTCAAGCCTCGCCATCAGCCTTCACCCAATCCCCATCACCACCCAATACACCCTCTCCCTTCAAGCCTCGCATCGGCTTTCAACCCAATCCCCATCACCACCCAATACACCCTCTCCCTTCAAGCCTCGCCATCGGCCTTCAACCCAATCCCCATCACCACCCAATACACCCTCTCCCTTCAAGCCTCGTCATCGGCTTTCAACCCAATCCCCATCACCACCCAATACACCCTCTCCCTTCAAGCCTCGCCATCGGCCTTCAACCCAATCCCATCACCACCCAATACACCTCTCCCTTCAAGCCTCGCCATCGGCCTTCAACCCAATCCCATCACCACCCAATACACCCTCTCCCTTCAAGCCTCGCCATCGGCCTTCAACCCAATCCCCATCACCACCCAATACACCCTCTCCCTTCAAGCCTCGCATCGGCCTTCAACCCAATCCCATCACCACCCAATACACCCTCTCCCTTCAAGCCTCGCCATCGGCCTTCAACCCAATCCCCATCACCACCCAATACACCCTCTCCCTTCAAGCCTCGCCATCGGCCTTCAACCCAATCCCCATCACCACCCAATACACCCTCTCCCTTCAAGCCTCGCCATCGCCTTCAACCCAATCCCCATCACCACCCAATACACCCTCTCCCTTCAAGCCTCGCCAGTCGGCCTTCAACCCAATCCCCATCACCACCCAATACACCTCTCCCTTCAAGCCTGAGTCCATGGCCTTCAACCCAATCCCCATCACCACCCAATACACCCTCTCCCTTCAAGCCTCGCCATCGGCCTTCAACCCAATCCCCATCACCACCCAATACACCCTCTCCCTTCAAGCCTCGCCATCGGCCTTCAACCCAATCCCATCACCACCCAATACACCCTCTCCCTTCAAGCCTCGCCATCGGCCTTCAACCCAATCCCCATCACCACCAATACACCCTCTCCCTTCAAGCCTGCATCGGCCTTCAACACCAATCCCCATCACCACCCATACACCCTCTCCCTTCAAGCCTCGCCATCGGCCTTCAACCCAATCCCAATCACCACCCAATACACCCTCTCCCTTCAAGCCTCGCCATCGGCCTTCAACCCAATCCCCATCACCACCCAATACACCTCTCCCTTCAAGCCTGATTCGGCCTTCAACCCAATCCCCATCACCACCCAATACACCCTCTCCTTCAAGCCTCGCCATCGGCTTCAACACCCAATCCCCATCACCACCCAATACACCCTCTCCCTTCAAGCCTCGCCATCGGCCTTCAACCCAATCCCCATCACCACCCAATAACACCCTCTCCCTTCAAGCCTCGCCATCGGCCTTCAACCCAATCCCCATCACCACCCAATACACCCTCTCCCTTCAAGCTCGCCATCGGCCTTCAACCCAATCCCCATCACCACCCAATACACCTCTCCCTTCAAGCCTCGCCATCGGCCTTCAACCCAATCCCCATCACCACCCAATACACCCTCTCCCTTCAAGCCTCGCCATCGGCCTTCAACCCAATCCCCATCACCACCCAATACACCCTCTCCCTTCAAGCCTCGCCATCGGCCTTCAACCCAATCCCCATCACCACCCAATACACCCTCCCTTCAAGCCTCGCCATCGGCCTTCAACCCAATCCCCATCACCACCCAATACACCCTCTCCCTTCAAGCCTCGCCATCGGCCTTCAACCCAATCCCCATCACCACCCAATCACCCTCTCCCTTCAAGCCTCGCCATCGGCCTTCAACCCAATCCCCATCACCACCCAATACACCCTCTCCCTTCAAGCCTCGCCATCGGCCTTCAACCCAATCCCCATCACCACCCAATACACCCTCTCCTTCCAAGCCTCGCCATCGGCCTTCAACCCAATCCCCATCACCACCCAATACACCCTCATCCCTTCAAGCCTCGCCATCGGCCTTCAACCCAATCCCCATCACCACCCAATACACCCTCTCCCTTCAAGCCTCGCCATCGGCCTTCAACCCAATCCCCATCACCACCCAATACACCCTCTCCCTTCAAGCCTCGCCATCGGCCTTCAACCCAATCCCCATCACCACCCAATACACCCTCTCCTTCAAGCCTCGCCATCGGCCTTCAACCCAATCCCCATCACCACCCAATACACCCTCTCCCTTCAAGCCTCGCCATCGGCCTTCAACCCAATCCCCATCACCACCCAATACACACCTCTCCCTTCAAGCCTCGCCATCGGCTTTCAACCCAATCCCTATCACCACCCAATACACCCTCTCCCTTCAAGCCTCGCCATCGGCCTTCAACCCAATCCCCATCACCACCCGATACACCCTCTCCCTTCAAGCCTCGCCATCGGCCTTCAACCCAATCCCCATCACCACCCAATACACCTCTCACTTCAAGCCTTGCATTCGGCCTTCAACCCAATTCCCATCACCACCCAATACACCCTCTCCCTTCAAGCCTCGCCATCGCCTTCAACCCAATCCCCATCACCACCCAATACACCTCTCCCTTCAAGCCTTGAGTCGGCCTTCAACCCTATCCCCATCACCACCCAATACACCCTCTCCCTTCAAGCCTCGCCATCGGCCTTCAACCCAATCCCCATCACCACCCATACACCCTTCCTTCAAGCCTCGCCATCGCCTTCAACCCAATCCCCATCACCACCCAATACACCCTCTCCCTTCAAGCCTCGCCATCGCCTTCAACCAATCCCATCACCACCCGATACACCTCTCTCCTTCCAAGCCTCGCATCGGCCTTCAACCCAATCCCATCACCACCCGATACACCTCTCCCTTCAAGCCTGTTTCGGCCTTCAACCCAATCCCCATCACCACCCATACACCCTCTCCTTCAAGCCTCGCATCGGCTTTCAACCCAATCCCCATCACCACCCAATACACCCTCTCCTTCAAGCCTCGCATCGGCCTTCAACCCAATTCCCATCACCACCCAATACACCTCTCCCTTCAAGCCTCGATTCGGCCTTCAACCCAATTCCCATCACCACCCAATACACCCTATCCCTTCAAGCCTCGCCATCGGCCTTCAACCCAATCCCCCATCCCGAACACCCAACCCTTTAAGCTTTCCAACCAGTTCCCCATACAACCTTCTTTGAGTCGAATTTTAAGAAACAAAACAATTATTTATATTAGTTCGATCCCTTTTGACAATTAGGGCCACTGATCTAGACGTTTTGGTCAATGTAACGTGGCCCCCCCCCCATATGCCAAACAATACATATGGTGTTTAAAGGCAGTGGATACTTTTGGTAATTACTCAAGAAAACATTACCTCAACAACTTACTTGGTAAGGAGTACCTGAGAGCTGCTGATAACATACAACAATGTGAGAAACGAATCCCTATGAAGTAATGTAGTTTTTGAAAAGAGGTAATTTCTCAACAAAATAATTTGAAAGCACACATTTCTATGCAAAAATAGTGTCTGTTTTTTCTTTCATAAGTATCTTGCAACTTTGATGACCAATTGAGCCAAAATTTTCACAGATCCGTTTTTTTCATGCATTTGGATGATATGGGGATACTAGTTATGGGGATACAATTACCAAAAGTATATCCTGCCTTTAAACAAACACAACTAATCTTTTCTACAGCTTGATTACATTCTACATACATTCAACTTCCGATCTTCTGTAGCACCCCTCCCTTCCAATCACTGGCCCTCCCCATTCATAACGGACACCATCCCAATATTTCTATATCCTCCATCACATTGTTATACACAACAATCGTGGTTTCTGGTTTTGATTGTGATATAAATGGCCGTGACTCAAATATTGTCTTCAACCGCAGTTTGTTTTTGCTTTTATTCGAAATGACAAAAAACATACAATTGATGTCTGCAACATTCTATAGAATGTGCATGCTATTCTTATCTTAAGCCTTCGTCAATTCTTGGGGAAATACTATTTTCTGGGACATGCTTCTATCAACTGCACGTTGTGAATCATACTGTACAACTGTAGGCGAGAAACTAATATTTATCAAAATAATATAGGCCTAGCTAGATTCGCGATTGTGAAATTCGTCACAATGTTATGAGACCATCCGATGAAAGTTAGGCTGTTCGTACTGATGAGGAGACGGTATCACGCGCACACGTGCACCCTGGGCCGGAACCGGCCTAATGCAGTCAGCACCCCCCCCCCTCTCACCACACTACTCCCCATCTCCCTTTTCCCCGTATTCTATTGCAACGAAGAAAGAAAAAAATCTTTGAGGGAGTAATTACCGTAACTGGTTCTCCTTATATACGACCCTGTTTACCCCGCTGGCCTCATCCCATCACCACGGTACGTGGTCAGCTCCGTGCGACGGTCACAAAACGAGGGTAATAATGTGGGATGGAGAGAGAGAGGAGAATTTCATATTTCTCCTCGGCATGAAATGTAATTACGAGCCTCATCTCAAATTCCGAACAGTTTCCCCGGTTTTGATCAACGCCCGGCGGTTTTCTTTTCTTTCCTTCTTTCTCCTCTTTCCCCCCTCTCTATTATTGAGCGGTTGATCCCACCAAAAACATAGAGATCCTTACGAGCCCTTTATGCTGGCTGAGTTTCTGGAGAATGCAGGTGTGCACCGCCTCGGGGCGAATATGACAAGATAATGAATAGAAGTCATCAGTCCATCTATCTAAGTACTCTCCAGCGCAGGTCGGCGTTTCCTGAGCTAGGAGGCAGCGTAGTGCCACGACCACGGCACTGCTTTTATTAGCTCTTCTTAATGGAAGAATCTCGACGAGGAAGAAGCTTAGATTGAGTCATCGCTCCGGCCAGCGATTCGTTCTGAGTCTGAGTACTTTGCGCTCATTTCCGAGTAAAAGATTTTGCACGGTATGAGTTTGTTATTAGTCCAAAATATCTGTTTCGAACCAATACATAATAGTTTCTCTCTTGTTCTTCTTTTTGCATATAGGCCTAGGTGTATCATCATGAAATATTTTGGGGTCAAAGAAGAGTGCATTCATTTTAGTTTTCAACAAACTGACACACCATATGTCAACAACCTGTGAGCAGTTGATTCGTCATTACATCGCAATTGACGTTTTGTTTTTTCGAGCAACGATTTTTATTTGCAGTCTTATTTTCACGAAGACCACAAAATGATCAAACAAACTTAAACAGAATATTACAATTTCAGTCAGTTTTGTTTATCGTTGGGGAAAGTCAGTTAAAGGAACATTACAGAATTGGTAAGAAAAAACTTGTAAAATATACTTTTTGATCACAGATTTACATAAAACTTACACGGTCTAATGATGATGATAGTAGAAAACATCCCGTGAAATATTTCTGTCCGAAATGCAATATTTGATGAGAAATGAATAAACTAATTTTCCGATTGGATTTATCGCTCAGTGAGCGTTTTATTCATTTGTTGAATCTATATGATTTCATGCAAATGTGTAATCGGTTTTTCACTATTTTCTCGTGACCCAGATGGCCGATCGATCTCAAACTTCTACAGGTTTGTCAGTTTATGTATAATATGGTGGATTACATAAAGTGCTTACACTGCCAGCAACTGTTTTGTTAGCAAAAACCAATTCTGTAATGATTCTTTAACATACAAATGAGCCGTACGCTTAATAATAAGGAGCGATTCCTCGCTTCTGTTTGCCTGTCTCGTAGCGGGATGAAATAATTCAGTTGCTAGGCACCCCAAGATCCGATTTCTGCTCCAGCCCAAAAGATAACATCCACCATAAAAAAATTCTCGCGTTCGTTTTCATTAGTTGCTTGGCAGTTTGTGGGGGAAAAACGAATAACGTGACATTTTATTATCTGAGGCAAGGTTTATAAGAAGAAGACAATTTTTTTTTACTAAAAGAGAGTGGGGATATTATTCGGGGCTTCTGCACGTGCTGCCAATGTGTCGTGAAAACAAAGTACCGGTACGAAATGTAATATAAGGCAAAACAAAAACAATGTTTAACGTCCTGCCTTTTTTTTGAAGAAAGGAAGGAGGAGGGCCTTTTTTTCTTTTCAAAAATGTCCGCCCGACACTTTTTGAGACAACCGGCCGGGCTATTTTTTAAAAAGGTTGTTAGCTTTTCCCGTTTTTTTTCCCAGTTTGCTAAAAGTCTAAAATTACGATGTTATTTGTTTTGGCCAGAGATCGTTAAAATGTATCCCTTTTTTTCGTGAAAAATAAATAAAAAGGATGCGGCCTCTAAAAAAGAAGCGGGCGGGGGACGCTAGACATGTTTTTTTTTTATTCGGCCTAAAGCGAGTTTAACTTCATACATGATAATTTCATTAAATTCCTTGTTTGAAAATCTAAAACGTACGACCCAACGCATTATTTTTAGTTTGTAACTTTAAATTATGAGAGTATAAGAGTGGAAATAGGGTTTGAGACGTCAGTACATTTTTCACAGTGCAGTGTTTATTCGTCAAGCAATTACAATTTATTGGACTGAACTCATTGACAGTGATTTTTAGTGTATATAAAGATGTCCTGTTTTCACGAGTTTGCAATTGTTCATTGTTTACTTTTCTGTTCACACGCTATCTTCTTGACAGCATTTTTTTAAGGGATCAAAGATTAGGCAAAATAATATATATATATATTTTTTAGCGTCCTGCCTTTTAGAAAAAAAGGAAGGAGGACGGCCCTTTTCTTCTTCAATTTTTTAGGATGGTTGCCAGCTTTTTTCTGTGTGTTTTTTTCGGTGTGCCAAAGTCTACAAATACGATCTAATTTATTTAATACAAAAAAAAAAAAATCGTCAGAGATCGTTAAAATGTATCCTTACCAAAAAGAAGGCGGCCTCTTAAAATAAAGCGGGTGGGGACGCTTAACATGTTTTTAATTTTTTTATTATTATTTGGCCTTATAGTAGGCCTACTAGGCTAAGAATGGGTAATAGGCTTTTCAAAACAGTACGTTATGTTTTGAAAAACACAAAGTTAGTGTTATCACTTGGCCTGCTGGAAAGCCCGTGTGCCGTATCCAATGGTGGAACCGTAAGAAACATTCGCACCTGGCTGAAATCGAGCTGTGTCGGTATAATCATGGAGCTGCTGCAGTGATAGTAAAGATAGGGACATATATTGATAAACACTACAAAAATGAAAGGCCATAAAAACTTACTTCATGAGAAGTGCTGCAGCAAGTTACAGTAGAAACTATTTTTGTAAAGGACTATTCCATTTGAAGTATGGTTTGGATAATTTTCACACACACAAAAAAACACCATTTGAATCCGAGAAACGATTCATGCAAGAATCGTTTCTCAGATTTCTGAGGGTTGACTGAAAATTCAAAATTACCGTGGTGTCCATTCGCGAATGCTGTGGCCAGAGATTCGGTTGGTACCCGCTAGTGTCGCCTCGCTAAACGTGGACGGATTCGACGTTCTTGATGAAAATACAGTGAAAGTTTTAAGTTGTTTTCTCAACAATTAGACACTACAGTGTACTCAGCTCAAACTTTCACGGGTGACGTTTATTGCATCTTTCTTGATAATTGTGCCTGTTATTTCAGCATTACGTTGACAAAAAAAACAATCTATGACCCTACCTTTAAAGAGGGAATAGTGGTCACGGACGTGATAGGAATAACCATGGAGGAAGGACGGGATAGTGCAGGGGTACGAGTTGCATCATTTCGTATTTGCTACTGCGGAGAATTCAGTAAACATTGTACATTGTACATTTTTCTTCATTGCCCCGGCCCTCTGTATGCATTCAGTAATATTTTCATTCATTCATCTGTGTTCACAACGTAGTTCATGCCATTGTAACTTGGTGGCTTGCCTAAATTAGTTGTAAATAACAACGATTTACGTGCGTTAGATCAAACCATAGAGAACAATAATACTAATATGACGCGATAATTATTTTTAGTCATTTAAAGTACAAACATTACCCGCACACATTTTCCCCCTATTATAGTAAGTGTTGTGGTTGCACACACACACACTCCATTTAATAATGTTTCATACCTTTTCTAATTTTAATTCCCGCTACTTCATTATCAGAATGAGTAGAGTTCCCACGGTCAAGCCACCTGGATATTCACCGAGGAAATGCATTTCTCACGAAGAAACAAATTGAGCAATTAGAGAAGATTAACACAGGCGTACACTACGGCAGGTCAGTACACAGCTGTACAGGCGGAGGGCGTATCGTGCGGTGAAACATACGATGGCTCACAACAGCCGGTGACTGTTTCATGCCGCGCATCATAGAGTTGATGGTGGTTCCACTTTACTGTGATTACGATCGAGTTTGCGATCAAATGTTCCAAAAATGTCTTCACTAATTAAAAGGAAGATGGCGCCATTTGTTACTCAATGTAACATGTGACATATACAAACTGTCTTTATTTCGCGTTAACTGCTGTTATCTATTATTGCCTACTGAGATTATTGTTAGACGTCACAGTTGACTTTGTGAGGAAATTATTTAGGACTGTTTGTGGAAGTCAACAAATTGTTTGTATTGTTTTTGTTTTCCCCGCACATTGTTCTATTGGTGTTGTCTGAGGTTGGACAAAACTCATCCGATAGAGGGCGCTATTGAATATAGTCAATAGAAATAGAACTCGTAGAACGCTGTGTGTGCTTATCAATGCATATCTGCTTTGAGGCAAGTCATGCGCGCTGCCATCTTAACTGAATGGCAAATTACAGCTTTCCCATTGGTTGATCTGGTTAATTTTGCCATACAGACATGTCACATACTCTGTGTCCACAGTTGACATAGAGGGCGTGCACAGCAGACACAGACAACAATCGAGCTCAGCATTCTCTGTGTTCTGTTTCTATGCTATTGTCAGTCAGAGCTGTGTTGCCATCAGTTATAATGATAACTTGGAAAGTTTAAAATGAGGAAGCCCGCTTTTGCCCGGTGAATGTATTTTCTTGACTTGTTATAAAAGTCGGTCGGTACTGCTGTTGTTTCTGTCGAGATCGTGATTGTTTTTTATTGTGAGCTGTTCCGATCTATCGGCCAGATTATAGCGCCCTAAACGGTGACCAATTCCAAAAAAGGCCAGTTCTTATCGGGTTTGAAAGTAAAATATTGTTTGGTAGGGTAAACAAAAAACGCAAATATTCAGTACAAGCTCATTTTTATTACACAAAATATTATTCAAACAAATCAATGGACTTTTAATAGGAGTGCAATCTAGGGCATTAAAACTTATCAATTATATACATTGTATTTTCACACAATTTACCGTTAATTTCGCCATCGTTGACATAACGTGGTCGTATTCTCAACTTGATTGAATCATGCGTTGTCGTTGAGAGAGTCAGGTTGTTATTTTTTCACATACCGGTACTACAAAGACCCTTGCGAGATTGGGACTTTACCTTATACATTGACGTCATCAAGCCGCCATGTTAGAGGTAAACCGATGATGAAACAATGGACACGCACAGATTTGTACGCGCGACGCACAGGATTGGCCAATGAACATCTCCCTTTTGACTTCTAGGCGAGGGCGCCCTACTCTAATTACGTCATGTGCATAGACTACTTCGCAAATACTCGGTACGCGTGCGTTAGCCGTGGAATGAGGTGCATGCTGGTCTAGGTAATGACAACATTTGTCACTAGCTAGAACAGCATGCACCTCATTCCACGGCTATCGCATGCGCACTGAGTATTTGCGAAAAGGTCTATTAAGTTAATTGAGTCTAGGAATTTACCGTCGTTTAGTTTGTACGGTATGCACCCATAACAGTAAACTTGTTTGGCGACGTTCATTTTGCTAACGTAGTTGGCGATATCTCAAAAACGAATTACTGGAGAAGAGATATCTGTATCACACAAACATCAGGCTCAAAGCAACTAGTTTTTATTCAGATTCATAGGCCCTTTTCGAATTCACGGCTTCGGCTCCAAAATCGGCTCAGGCTAGCTAGGCTCCCTCAATTATTTTAACTTAAGCATGCTTTGCGGTCAGGGCTTCAGACAAGAAAACTGGGCCTGAAGCCCAATCCGGAAACGAAGCCGTGGATTCGACAAAAACTAGCGTCGCCAACCAAGACTAGGCGAACAGTCGCGGCCACGCCGCTAAGACTTGCGTAGACTGGTCCCCTGTCCCCTGTCTTTATCCGCCGTGTAACGTCAGATGTTCAGGCTAAAGGCTTGCGCTGAATGATACGGTATACGACTTCATTGACAAACGGTGAGTAGTATGTAACCGAATTTTTTGACATTAAAAAGTATATGCTTGACCATAGCTAAACTGGAAGCTTTATGATCATGTACCGTGTATTTTCATAGTGACTAACAATGTGTATGCTTGACCATAGTTCCAACAAAGTCTGGTGTATGTTAGAAGTACCATCTGATTGACCATAGAGCAAGGACAGATCCCTTGCTCTATGGATTGACCAGAGCTAAGCGTGAAGCCTCGTTTAGGCTTGTAAACGTTTGCATACGTTTCCCCATTGGAACCGAGTTGACTTCGGACCGAGTTGACTACGGACCGAGTTGACTTCGGACCGAGTTGACTTCGGACCGAGTTGACTTCGGCGGGCCGAGTTGACTTCGGACCGAGTTGACCTGAACCCGTGTTTCCATAGTGTGACTTAAAATGTGTATGCTTGACCTTACCTACACATGACGCCTCGTGTATACTACAAGCTTGGCATGGTATTACCAGCAGAGTGGGGACAGCAGAACAAAAGAACACAAGGGGACAATTGTGTCCTTATACATTGGAATCTGTGGTATTTTTGTGTCCTCACATTGTTTCGTGCGCTTCGTCCATGGAGAGTGTTAAGTTAAAAGGGGACAAAGGGAAGTCTTCACATCGATAGCAATAAATTGATGTATGTATTTCTATAGTGACTTTAAAATGTATGCTTGACCATAGCTGTACGTGACGCCTCGTGTATGCTTGTATTTCCATCGTGACTTAGGCTCCGGGAAGCTTTGTGTGTTTTAGTTTTTTTAAACATTACTATTTCTGTGATTTTTTTTTATACTTGGGGGAACTCGGGACAGGTGTTGGAACAGTTTTGTGACAGACATTGACATTGTTAGCATGACCCTCGATGCAAGGAAGACCATTCAAAAAGAGAGGGTCCACCGATGCAAATTATGACATGGTCGGTACGACCCTTGACCCAAAGAGGACGTCCGCCCGATTCGCCAGGTGGCAAAGTCACGCGAGAAAAAAACCCAAGAAAGCTTGTTCAATGTTATGTAAACTTAAAACAGGAAATTAATTCTTCCTGTCGTGTAAATCGATATCGAAAGTAACACGGGGAAGGAACTTCGAGGATTTATATTAGATTGACCAATCAAAAAAGAGATACAGTTGGGTTTGTGATTCAATATCAACTGAGTGCTTTCAACATTCATTCACCATTCCAGCAGAATTACGGACTGTTAAACATTGGATAATACTCCCAAGATTTAATTCATTCAACATTATTTCAAGTGAGAGTTCTCGTTGAAAATGGGGGGCACATCACGTTTCTGCATTAGGCTCTGCGTCGTTCTGTGTGTGTTTGCATTGGCTGTGACTTCGCAGTCCAGCGATAATGGTAGACGACACACGCCCGGTAAGGACAGCGAGCCTGTTCATGAAAAGTGTTCGTGCCGGGCAGAAGTCGGCGTCAACCCGACCGGTTGCAATGCCACGACTTTCCGGGCAATCTCCTCTGAGCTCGAGGATACGAAACGTCAACTGCAAGCAGCGGTATCGGCTGATAAGACACCACCGATTTCATCTGAGCTACAGGAGACTAGACATCAAGTTGAAAAACTTCAGATATCGGTGTCGAAGTCTCAAGAATCGGTTTCCTCTGAGCTTCGGGACATACGACGACAGTTGGATGAGCTGAAAACATCCGTATCTACTGTTGTTGACATCCTAAAAGGTAAGCAATAAAATGCCTCAACAAACGTCGGCATAATTCCTCATAAGCCCCCAACGTTAACAATGGTCGAATTGTTAAGGGTACAAGAAAAGAAAAGACAATAAACTCGTTATTTTCAACTTAATGTTATACAGACAGATGGTGAAGTAACTGATAAAGTATAGCTACGGAAGCTCATCCATTTTTTTTAAAGGTAATTAGTTGGTCCAAATTTACCTGTACACCACGTGGTTTTAGTAACCACTACTCTGGGAGTTCAACGCCAGGATAATCCTTGAGGCACACCCGGTGTATTTTTTAATACGATATAATTATACAAGCTCATCCCAAGCCCAAATTAGTGAACCTTTTTTAAGGGGCAATGAGAAGGAATGAGGGCGAGTCCTTGGAGAAGGTTCTAGTTAAAAATAACAAAGGGATCTACGGGAGAAGGTATTTTTTATTAAATTGTATTTGTTTTTGTTTTTGCTGTAATTTGTTTCGTCTTGTATTTGTCAATGGGCATTTCAATACAAGCCTCCTTTTGGCTTCTGAAAATGCCCCCATATTGGTTTGCTCCGTATCCATCACATTATATCATTTTCATTTCTTTACTTATTTTTGTTACCAGTGTGGAAATAAATGTTGATTCGAATTGAATTGATCTCTATAGGTAGGCCTACAAAACGCCTAAAACATTTTCATTTATTTGCTTATTTTTGTTACCCATGTGGAAATAAATGTTGATTCGATTTGAATTGATCTCTAGGTAGGCCTACAAAACGCCTAAAACGTATACACTCATAAAAAAAAACTCCAGGGTCAGAATTGACTCAGATTCCTGGCCCAGGGGGCCCTGACCCGTTTTGGGGGTCAGACTGACCTGGAAAGTGGTTACACATTGTATTTCAATTCAGATTCTGCGTCAGTTTGACCCATTTCTGGGTCATTTCGACCCGGGTTAGGCCCAACGGGACTCGGATCCAGTTCAACTCTGACCCGAACGTTTTTAGAGTGTGTATAGTGAACACTTCGCTCGGCCCCAGCGGCCTATCCAGGACCGCTGGGATGGGCTAATCAGCTTGCACAGATTCATTAACCAATGAGCGTGCTTGATACGTTTGCCCATCCCAGCGCCTTTGGTTTTAAGGCAAGGCGCTGGGGACGAGCGAAAGTGAACACAACTTTTCGAATTTACGGTTTTAAGTCCCTTTTTCTTATTTGTTTTGAAAGATACCCCGCCCGTCGAAGAGGCCCTCCCAAATAATGCAACCGGGAGTACAGAGGAAGCACCGGCTACAAATAAGAGTAAGAGTAAAGCTTTTGTTTCATCGTTAGCTTGAATTAGATCACCACCATATTTTCACAATATGAGTTTAGGATGTTCAATCCATTAGGGCTGATTTTGTTTGGATACCATCCCGATCAAGCCGAGGCCCTCCCAAACAATGCAATTAGGAATACCAAGCTACGAACAACAGTAAGGGGCAGTTTTGTTGAGCTGATATCTTTGATTAGTTCAACAACATCATGTCACTTTCAGAAATTGAGATGAAATAGCTCTCTCACATTCTTGACTTGGTTTGCAGATACCTTTCCCACGGACAAGACTAGTATAATTGATGCGACTGAGAGAAGCGAGTTAGTCACAACGACAGAAACTGGTAAGACAAAGTTTTCCATTCTAATTTATTTTTCTCATCCTTTTGTTTCGCCTGAAATCATGTGAAACGGACGAATTTCTTCTCCATTTTTGTCATCTATAAGCTTTTGATTAAACACGTCAATCACTACGCAATACGCCAATCACACCACGTAGTTTGAATTGCTCTCCCACTATTTTGATTTGATTAGCAGATACCTTTTCCATGGACAAGACTAGTGTAATTGATGCGACTGAGAAAAGCGAGTTAGTCAAAACGACAGAAACCGGTAAGATACAGCTTTCCATTCTGATTTCTTTTTCTCATCCTTTTGTTCCGCCTGAAAACATGTGAAACGGACGAATTTCTTCTCCATTTTTGCCATCTTTAAGCTGTGATTAAACAAAACAGTTTACAGGTCAATCACTACACCACGTTTGAATATCTCTCTCACATTCT
Organism: Pycnopodia helianthoides; assembly: GCA_032158295.1. Taxonomy (NCBI): domain Eukaryota; kingdom Metazoa; phylum Echinodermata; class Asteroidea; order Forcipulatida; family Asteriidae; genus Pycnopodia; species Pycnopodia helianthoides. Next base: position 14,051,978 of record CM063256.1, on the reverse strand, counting down.
TGATTTGGTTTGCAGATACCTTTCCCACGGACAAGACTAGTATAATTGATGCGACTAAGAGAAGCGAGTTAGTCACAACGACAGAAACTGGTAAGACAAAGTTTTCCATTCTAATTTATTTTTCTCATCCTTTTGTTTCGCCTGAAATCATGTGAAACGGACGAATTTCTTCTCCATTTTTGTCATCTATAAGCTTTTGATTAAACACGTCAATCACTACGCAATACGCCAATCACCCCACGTAGTTTGAATTGCTCTCCCACTATTTTGAATTGATTAGCAGATACCTTTCCCATGGACAAGACTAGTGTAATTGATGCGACTGAGAAAAGCGAGTTAGTCACAAAGACAGAAACCGGTAAGACACAGCTTTCCATTTAAATTTTGTTTTTCTCATCCTTTTGTTTCGCCTGAAATCATGTGAAACGGACGAATTTCTTCTCCATTTTTGTAATCTTTAAGCTTTGATTAAACAAAACAGTTTACACGTCAATCACTACACCACGTTTGAATAGCTCTCTCACATTCTTGATTTGGTTTGCAGGCACCTTTCCCACGGACAAGACTAGTATAATTGATGCGACTGAGAAAAGCGAGTTAGTCAAAACGACAGAAACCGGTAAGATACAGCTTTCCATTCTGATTTCTTTTTCTCATCCTTTTGTTCCGCCTGAAAACATGTGAAACGGACGAATTTCTTCTCCATTTTTGCCATCTTTAAGCTGTGATTAAACAAAACAGTTTACAAGTCAATCACTACACCACGTTTGAATATCTCTCTCACATTCTTGATTTGGTTTGCAGATACCTTTCCCACGGACAAGACTAGTATAATTGATGCGACTAAGAGAAGCGAGTTGGTCACAAAGACAGAAACCGGTAAGACACAGTTTTCAATTTTAATTTCGTTTTTCACATCCTTTTGTTCCGCCTGAAATCATGTGAAACAGACGAATTTCTTCTCCATTTTTGCCATCTTTAAACAAAACAGTTTACACGTCAATCACTACACCACGTTTGAATATATCTCTCTCACATTCTTGATTTGGTTTGCAGATACCTTTCCCACGGACAAGACTAGTATAATCGATGCGACTGAGAAAAGCGAGTTAGTCACAACGACAGAAACCGGTAAGATACAGTTTTCCATTTAAATGTTGTTTTTCTCATCCTTTTGTTCCGCCTGAAATCATGTGAAACAGACGAATTTCTTCTCCTTTTTTGCCATCTTTAAGCTTTGATTAAACAAAACAGTTAACACGTCAATCACTACACCACGTTTGAATATCTCTCTCACATTCTTGATTTGGTTTGCAGATACCTTTCCCACGGACAAGACTAGTATAATCGATGCGACTGAGAAAAGCGAGTTGGTCACAACGACAGAAACCGGTAAGATACAGTTTTCCATTTAAATGTTGTTTTTCTCATCCTTTTGTTCCGCCTGAAATCATGTGAAACAGACGAATTTCTTCTCCTTTTTGCCATCTTTAAGCTTTGATTAAACAAAACAGTTAACACGTCAATCACTACACCACGTTTAAATAGCTCTCTCACATTCTTGATTTGGTTTGCAGATACCTTTCCCACGGACAAGACTGGTACAATCGATGCGACTGAGAAAAGCGAGTTGGTCACAACGACAGAAACCGGTAAGACACAGTTTTTCATTCTAATTTTTTTTCTCATCCTTTTGTTTCGCCTGAAATCATGTGAAACGGACGAATTTCTTCTCCATTTTTGCCATCTTTAAGCTTTTGATTAAACAAAACAGTTTAAACGTCAATCACTACGCGGTATGCCAAGTAAACCACTTAGTTTGAATAGCTCGTTCACTTTCTTGATTTGGTTTGCAGATACCTTTCCCATGAACAAAGCTCCTATAAATGATGCGACTGAGAGAAGCGAATCAATAGTCACAACGACAGTAGCCGGTAAGACACTATGTTCCATTTTAAACATTTTCCATCCTTTTGTTTTGCCTGAAATCATGTGAAACGGACGACTTCCTTCTTCATCTTCGCCACCTTTACGCTTTGATGACAAAACAATTTATCCGTCAATCACTACGCGGTATGCCAAGTAAACCACTTAGTTTGAATATCTCTCTCACTATCTTGATTTGGTTTGCAGATACCTTTCCCATGGACAAGACTAGTATAATCGATGCGACTAAGAGAAGCGAGTTAGTCACAAAGACAGAAACCGGTAAGACACAGTTTTTCCTTTAAATTTTGTTTTTCTCATCCTTTTGTTCCGCCTGAAATCATGTGAAACAGACGACTTTCTTCTCCATTTTTGTCATCTATAAGCTTTTGATTAAACACGTCAATCACTACGCAATACGCCAATCACACCACGTAGTTTGAATTGCTCTCCCACTATCTTGATTTGATTAGCAGATACCTTTCCCATGGACAAGACTAGTGTAATTGATGAGACTGAGAAAAGCGAGTTAGTCACAAAGACAGAAACCGGTAAGACACAGCTTTCCATTTAAATTTAGTTTTTCTCATCCTTTTGTTTCGCCTGAAATCATGTGAAACGGACGAATTTCTTCTCCATTTTTGTAATTTTTAAGCTGTGATTAAACAAAACAGTTTACAAGTCAATCACTACACCACGTTTGAATAGCTCTCTCACATTCTTGATTTAATTTGCAGATACCTTTCCCACGGACAAGACTAGTAGAATTGATGCGACTGAGAGAAGCGAGTTGGTCACAACGACAGAAACCGGTAAGACACAGTTTTCAATTTTAATTTTGTTTTTCTCATCCTTTTGTTCCGCCTGAAATCATGTGAAACAGACGAATTTCTTCTCCATTTTTGCCATCTTTAAGCTTTGATTAAACAAAACAGTTTACACGTCAATCACTACACCACGTTTGAATATCTCTCTCACATTCTTTATTTGGTTTGCAGATACCTTTCCCACGGACAAGACTAGTATAATCGATGCGACTGAGAAAAGCGAGTTAGTCACAACGACAGAAACCGGTAAGACACAGTTTTTCATTCTAATTTATTTTTTCTCATCCTTTTGTTTCGCCTGAAATCATGTGAAACGGACGAATTCCTTCTCCATTTTTACCATCTTTAAGCTTTGATTAAACAAAACAGTTTACACGTCAATCACAACACCACGTTTGAATAGCTCTCTCACATTCTTGATTTGATTAGCAGATACCTTTCCCATGGACAAGACTAGTATAATTGATGCGACTGAGAAAAGCGAATCAATAGTCACAACGACAGTAGCCGGTAAGACACTATGTTCCATTTTAAACATTTTCCATCCTTTTGTTTTGCCTGAAATCATGTGAAACGGACGACTTCCTTCTTCGTCTTCGCCACCTTTACGCTTTGATGACAAAACAATTTACCCGTCAATCACTACGCGGTATGCCAAGTAAACCACTTAGTTTGAATATCTCTCTCACTATCTTGATTTGGTTTGCAGATACCTTTCCCATGGACAAGACTAGCATAGTCGATGCGACTGAGAAAAGCGAGTTAGTCACAACGACAGAAACCGGTAAGACACAGTTTTCAATTTTAATTTTGTTTTTCTCATCCTTTTGTTCCGCCTGAAATCATGTGAAACAGACGACTTTCTTCTCCATTTTTGCCATCTTTAATCTTTTGATTAAACAAAACAGTTTACACGTCAATCACTACACCACGTTTGAATAGCTCTCTCACCATCTTGATTTGGCTTGCAGATACCTTTCCCACGGACAAGACTAGTATAATTGCGACTGAGAGAAGCGAGTTGGTCACAAAGACAGAAACCGGTAAGACACAGTTTTCCATTTATATTTTGTTTTTCTCATTCTTTTGTTCCGCCTGAAATCATGTGAAACAGACCACTTTCTTCTTCATTTTTGCCATCTTTAAGCTTTTGATTAAACAAAACAGTTTACACGTCAATCACTACGCGATATGCCAAGTACACTTAGTTTGAATAGCTCTCGCTCTCTCACTTTCTTGATTTGGTTTGCAGATACCTTTCCCATGAACAAAGCTCCTATAAATGATGCAACTGAGAGAAGCGAATCAATAGTCTCAACTACAGTAGCTGGTAAGACACAATGTTCCATTTTAAACATTTTTTCCATTCTTTTGTTTTGCCTGAAATTATGCGAAACGGACGACTTTCTTCTCCATCTTCGCCACCTTTAAGCTTTGATAACAAAACAGTTTACACGTCAATCACTACGCGGTATGCCAAGTGGTATTTTAGTGCTTTGTTTTACAGCTATCTCTCCCACGGTCAAGGCTCGTACAAGTTAGTGATGCGACGACAGTTGGTTAGAGCCTTTTTTCCCCCAGTTCCAACACAGTATTAGAAATGGGAAAACTGTCTCTTTGGTTATCTTTAGATCCCAAAGCTTCCGGGGCCCTTCAGCGGGCTCTGGACCCCACGCCATAATGGCTTTGCACTCTTCGCTCACTAGTTGCACTTCAAAACAACCAGCACCCCCTTGAATTTTTTTTTTGCGAACATTTATTTTTCCTGCTTTTTCTTTCTCCTGACTACATGTAAAACAGACGGCACCTTTGCCATCATTAAGCTTAGAATAAACAAAACAGTTTGTATACAAACTGACGTATACGTCATTCACTACGTGAGATCCAAGCAGTGGGGCAGATAGGAGAAGTGTTTGGGAGAATTGTGCATTTGATGATACAAGCATGGATTTTTTGGCACACAGTCAGAATATCATGAGAAAGATATTTGGCAATTTTTATAGACCCATCGCACATTTGTCCTTTGAAAAAATATAGGTAGCATAAGAAGCAACTTTTTCAAATTATTCAAAATGGCTGCCCAAAATAATGGTTTCTCCAAGTAAAATCAATTCCACAAGCAGGTTAGAATAGGGTCTGACACGGATGGGCCACTACAATGACGTCAAGGGTAAGACCTTGGTCGACCCTGGGAATAATAATCAAACGCATTATTGTGGGAGGAATGCAAATAAACAGGGGAAAACATGCGGAATCAAGAACGGACTGAAAACCAAATCCATATCCGAAGCTCCGGTCCGAGGCGTGATTCAAACCAGGATCCACAGAGCTTAAAAAACACACAAGTCAACCTGGTCCCTTAAAGCATCGTAGTTGATGGGGGAAGATTAGCGGACAGTCCAATGCAATGTATTAAAAACATTTATGTAAACGGTTTACGCTTTTTACTCAACAGATATCTTCGCCAAGGATTGTTCTGAGATTCTTGCATGGGGTGTGTCGATTAGTGGCGTGTACACGGTTCAACCTCGAGACTCCGGTGAGGCTTTCCAGGTGTATTGTGATATGGAGACAGACGGTGGTGGATGGACGGTAAGATAACCCCGTCTGTCAATGAATAAAATTAGAGTACCAATGTTTAAAAACCAAGCCGATCGTCGCCATTGGACTTAAAACAGCCAAGTCAAAATTGCGTTTTCTTGTTAAAGGTTTTCCAGCGGCGTCAGGACGGTAGTGTTGATTTTTATTTGGACTTTGACAGCTACAGCAAGGGCTTTGGGAATCTAGAGGGAGAATTTTGGCTCGGTAACGATAACTTGCACCGTCTGACCGCTCAGGGAGAGTACAACCTCAGGGTGGATCTCTCAGACTTCGAGGGAAGCACAAAGTACGCCATTTACGATTCGTTCAGTATCGCTGGTGTTAAAGACAACTACACGTTGAAAGTGCGAGGATATTCGGGAACTGCCGGTAAGTTGCTATTGTTATGCATGAATAAGGAAAATCGAATAACATACCGGAGCTTTACAGTCAGTAAACAATTAAGCTCATAAGAATGCAAAACTTCATTGAGCAGAAAAATATTGCTTAAAAAGAAACAGGATACCAGCCATGATACGATAAGTAATTGTTTGGTTCCCTGTTAAATTTTACTTAGCAGGACAAATATTGCTAAGAACACTCGATTGTTTAGTATATTTTACCAATACACGGATGTGTTTTAAGCACTTTACACTCAGTAATTTCCTGAGTCCTGTGGACAAAAATCCACAAACACAATACTCGGATGGGATTCGAACCCGCGACCTTTGCCATTAGGAGCTATTAAGAATAATAGTTCGTTTGAAGATCTGAAAATTCTCTCTCTCTCTCTCTCTCTCTCTCTCTCTCTCTCTCTCTCTCTCTCTCTCTCTCTCTCTCTCTCTCTCTCTCTTCCCAAGGTAACTCGATGGGTGGACTCCATAACAACCAGCCCTTCTCGACTAAAGACAGAGACAACGACGACTACTCCGGGAACTGTGCCGCCATGTTCCGCGGTGCCTGGTGGTACAACGCGTGCCACTCGTCCAACCTCAACGGAGAGTACCTCGGCGGCCTCACGGTTGAGTTTTCCAGGGGAGTCAACTGGCGCAGTTGGAAAGGCTTCCTCTACTCGCTGAAAACCACCGAGATGAAGATTAGAATGAAGCAGTAAATACGATCAGCCGTGGTTCCAGAATCTGAGGTTTGGGGGTTTGGAAAGTGGGGGCAAAGAAATGGTTATCGTTTGCTTGTTTGTTTGTTTGAGTGTAAATACGATCAGCCGTGGCTCCAGAATCTGAGGTTTGGGGGTTTGGAAAGTGGGGGCAAAGAAATGGTTATCGTTTGCTTGTTTGTTTGTTTGAGTGTAAATACGATCAGCCGTGGCTCCAGAATCTGAGGTTTGGGGGTTTGGAAAGTGGGGGCAAAGAAATGGTTATCGTTTGCTTGTTTGTTTGTTTGAGTGTAAATACGATCAGCCGTGGTTCCAGAATCTGAGGTTTGGGGGTTTGGAAAGTGGGGGCAAAGAAATGGTTATCGTTTGCTTGTTTGTTTGTTTGAGTGTTTGTTTATTTATTTGTTTATTTGTTTATTTGTTTTTTGAAGGTTTTTACCAAGAGGAAATCAAATTACTTGATTTCCCATATATCTAAAACGTTAACCGCAAGATAGACTAAACTAAACGCCAACGGTAGAGTAGAGAGTGTTTAGTGTGTCAAGTTTATGACACAAATGAAGATTATGATGTGATAGGCCAATCGGTTATAATGTAGTTAAAAACATCTACTCCGAGGGAAATTTTTGAAGCAGCCGCACATCAGAGAGAAATTGGATCAACACCTAATTAGACGTTATGTTCTTTTTTTCTGTTCCCAACTTTTTAGAGGAGGGTACTATACTATGGAAATTGGGTTAGTTTGCAGAAGTTAGTGTAACATTTCCATGTTTCCAAACCTGTCTATAAAAAACACATAAATAATCAGAGACATTACAGATTCTTTTGCAGTAAATCAATTTACACGGAATGTGACCGATTTAGTTTATCAATATTAGGCATTTAAGCACACTTTGTCTACAATGGGTAATTAGTAGTTATCTATAACGAGTAACCAGTAACTATCTATATTGATTAATGAGTAACTATCCACGTTGAGGATCATGAGTGGTTATCTTTAATGAGTAATTATCTATAGGCCTAGTAATTAATGAGTAATTATCTATATTGATTAATGAGTAGTTCTCTATAATGCGTAGTGAGATATTATCTATATTGAGTAATGATTGGTTATCTATAATGAGTAATGAGTAAATCTACAATGAGTGATGAGTGATTAAACATAGAGTGAGTAATGAGTAATTATCTCTAATGAGTGACGAGTAATTATATTTAATGAGTTGTGAGTAATTATCCACAGTGAGTCATGAGTAATTATATACAAGAGGTAACGAGTAATCAAAACATTAGACATTTTGCGCACTGCTATCATTCTTTTTATTCAATTCGATTGGTTGTTTTGAGTCGTATAGAACAAAGGAGTGTTAATCGAACCGACATGAATTGAGCCGTCTTCTGTCCTACCAAGCACAAACTCTTGGTATGACGGAGTTGGATTGCACGAGATCATTTCCAATTTTAGCTACAGGTGGCGATTCAATGACAGTTACAACACAACAAGTACATGTACCAACAACCTTGTGTCAGGATGTAACAGGTTACTGGCTAATATTTATCTTTCTAATACTTCGGAAATCAAAGTGGTTACCTGAGTTGTTTTGCATCTTTTGTTTCCACCACCAGCATGATAAATAAACACCATGCATCAGGAAATTCCAGGAGGAAATGAAAGTAATTGATTAATCAGAAGATTTTGAACAGTACCCCCACCCCTTCACACGCACACACGTTTTTAAGCCGGTAAATCGAGGACTTATCTTTGTTCGCCCATTGTTTGGACTGAAATTTGAAAATTAAAGTTTTTTTTTTCTATACGCTGAGAAAACGAAGTTACCGTAACCTTTATTGAGAGGCTATTCTACCAGACGGAATCGATCCTGAGCCTGCAGAGAAGTCAGGCTTTCTTTCAGTGGGATACCATGATAACTTATTGGATCCATAATCCATAAGCTTTGGTCATTCGTTTTATTACACTTTCATTTTCCTAATGGTTATATTGTCGAATCTGGGCACAGTTGGGATGGGTGGGTTGGGATGGTTGAGGAGCCTGACTCCATCTATATTTCAGGGAAAATATCATAATTTAAACTTTTTTTATTATCAGTTTCTGTGACCTTTTGCTCATTCATTACACAATATGCTACAAGCGGTTTAGAGCACCAGACCCAAGCTCTTGTGTTTCTGATCAGCAGAGTGTGGGTTTGAATCCCGGTCGCGGTACATGTGTCCTTGAGCAACTTTAAATGCTTTGTCCTGTGGATGGGACGTTAAGGTGTGGGGCCCGTGTACTAGGATATTGATAGTGCACGTATTAAAAGAATCCATAACCTGTATCCTGGAAGAGTATGGGTTAACCTCAGTATTTCTGGTTCACATAGCAAGCACCCATGTATGTTTCCTCTGGATTGCGAGCATGAGGCATACTTGGTTTCAATACCACAAATATATAACAATAATAATAGTATTAATAATTCACCGAGAATTGTCTTATTAATTCAAGGTTTTATTTTATAAAACAACAAATAACAGGTTCATTTTTAACATCAATGTTTAATATTCCACTTGTTTTTGAAATATATAGCAACTTTCTTTAAGTTGTTTTTATGTTAAAACTATACTTTTTTTCTCTATAAAATATTACTGCAAGAACAAAACAAAGAAATCGGTGCACTTTTACAAATATTTTTAACGGTCTTTTAATTTTTACCCTTTTGTTAGCAAAATAATTGGCAAAATTTCATACTCCAAAATATTATTGCACATAATATCGAATTAAAGTGAGAGGATAGATTTGTTTTATCCCTTGTTCCTCAAAACTAGCCGAAAAGAGGGGTGGATATTTTGTTGTATCCTTTTGTTCCTTAAACCCAGCCGAAAAGAGAATGAGATAGATTGTTGATCCATCGTTCCTAAAATAAATACAAACATGTATTCTCCTATAAGAGTTTTAAATTAATCATCATGACTGAAATAAATCGCCTACGGTTAATGGTAGGTTAGTCTTACGAGTAAAAACTCGTTAATTACTTTGAGCAACGTTGACGCACTACCATGGTGTGTGCACCTCTTTTGCAAACCAATAGTGCAACTCTATTTCTTGCAATTATACTATTTTCTTACTTGGAAAACGAAATAGCATTATAAAAAATTGAACTCGTAAACCGTCGAACAGTGCGGTTGAAGCAACACAAATTACGGCACATTGTCGAAGTACATTTTGATTAAAACTCTAAACCATACATTCGTCAACTTGTAATGTAGTTTTTACCATTTGAGTGTTTTTCGGTCCTGCAAACAGAATAACAGTTTTTTTGTGAGAGAAACACGGAGTAGAAGTTGTTGTTGTGCCACGGACTTGAGTCATTGTGGTCATTTTATGTGGCATATCGAAATATGATTAAGAGATCAAGTGACTAATACACCTGCAAATAGAAAACTGTAAAATAGTTTCTTCAATCTACAATTGTTTTTGTAATCAATCATATTGTGCCTTTGATAAGTGTTTCACAGTGTCACACAGCCGCTTTCTTTGTAACTCGTTCAACCAGATAAAGCATCAATAAAGGCCCTTGATGTCCAGAGATTTCAAACCTGCAAGAAAACGAGACAGACAGATTTGATGAACTTTAATGAACTAATGTATTGTCAACTTCGGACAAATTCGGTAAGGTACACTTTTTACGAAACGGTTAGTAGAACTTGTTGTCATAGTATACAATACACGGGGGTTGACTAAGGAGTGATTAACTTTCTCGCTTCGACCTCGTGCAAACGTACCTGCAACTGCGCTCTGAAACCCAGCGTTGTAATTGGTGGCAGGTTCGTTATGCTTGTAGTCACTGCGGTCGTCGACGAAGACGTCATTCTCATCTGGTCCGCCCACAAGAGCGCCCTCTACCACGTGGGGATTAGGCCCGCTTGCGTGGCACTGGTCCCAGCCACATGGCTGCGGCTTGTCGGGGCATGAGCTATGGAGATACAGAGTGGAACTTGTTGGAACAGTTAATACTATGTTCATTATTGATGTTTAATATTAACCGAAGTTAGTATCGAAATCATTTCTCCTAATTCATTCATTTATTTGTTTATTTCGTTTTATTTATTAACCAGTGTAGCCCCGTCAGTTTTCAATTAACTGTTCTCCCTGGGGCTTCTCCAGTTAAATTGATCAAAGCTAAAGAAACCAAGGATGGAACTGTGAAACGGGCTGAACTCGTCAAACCATCGCATTCCCTCATCCATTTTGAATCAATTCAACCAAACCAGGACTGGAAAACCCAAAACCGACTGGATTCGTTCCCCCATCCTCTCGTTAAAAAGTAGATTTATGAAATCCCATGGAATCCCATGGAATTTTACGTGGTATGTCTGCTGCCATCTAGCGTTCAAAAGTCTCCGGTTGACATGAACATCGCACCCCTTTAATACCTGGAGCGGTGATGGGGCGAGTGTGGAGGGTTCACGCCGAAGCCCACCACGAAACTCCTGCCACCGTCCCCCAGCATGTAGTTGATTTGTCCCTTGGCGAAGTCACGGAATCTCGCCTCATCGATGCCGGCATCCGCAGCCACGAGGGCCAAGAAGGCCGTGTTAGCTGCAACAATAAAGGGAATTATTTGCATTACAGATGGATCCTTGTTGAGGTTCTAAAGGAGTTATTGTTTGCAAAAAATTAGTTAGTGGCCTGACGTTTCGACCCTAGCAGAGTCTTTCTCGAAGGCTAAATGACAAGACAATGCATACAAGGGTGACAAGAGCAATCAAGTAGCAATACATGAATAGAGAGAGTGGAGAGAGAAAAGCACAAGGCATTCAGAAATATAACATTTACAAATTGACTTTTGAATTTTACAACACATCGATTTGACATGTACACAAATCAATCACTTTTAAGACTATGGCAGCCTAATAAAAACTGTGTCGACAAAAACGGCCTAAACTGTTGCACATGCACTGTGGTAAAATTACTTTGTTATTTGCTTATTTTTCCTGTGGTATGTTCACGTGTTTTACTTTCAAAAGCCTCGAGAAAGAACTTGGGGAATTTTGCATGCTTTGAAGGAAAGAAATAGAAAATGGATAGGCCGGCAACACTGCACTTTATCTTTCAAAAAATTACTTGGTAAATTGAATCCTGCAATTATCTAATAGTCTTACCTGCATAACGGTTGGGTCCCCACTGGTTTCTGAACGCTAGACCTTTTGGTGTGTATTGAATACGGCCGGGTTGCCAACTGTCCAAGTACCCGATGATGGAAGACTTGTATCGGTCGGAATTGGTCAGCTGGTACAGCAACAGCTGAAATAAAGAATAATGTACAAGTTTATATTTTTAGAATGAGTTGTGTTTAAATATGGATTTTTTTTTTGAAACAGTGTTAGAGCTTGAGCTTTAGTGACGGGAAGAGCTAATTTTGTTGTAGTGATACGTGGGGGAAAAAAACAACGAACAGGGAACTGGAACTTTATTCGCGTGTATAAAGCAATGGCTTCAAGTCAGAGCCAGGGCTTCAAGATGGTTTGGGCTCATCAGACGCACCCTGGAAAATGCTACAGGAAGGTCTGTAGGAGACAGCACACAACACTCTAGTCAGACCACAACTTGAATTTGCCACAAGTGCATGGAACCCAAACAAAAACAGCAACATTGGAATTGTTGAGAGCGTCCAGCGCCAACCGGCCCGTTTTGTCATGAATGACTACCACCATGAACCAAGTGTGTCTGACATGCTGACATTGCTGGGATGGGAAACCCTGTATAATGGACGTCTCCTTCATCAGGTTCCAACTCCTCTACAAAATTCTACACGGCCAAATAAATATAACTACTCCTTTAAACATCATCCAAGAGAACAGACGATCAAGCCGACACAACCAGACCTGTCAACATAGCCTCACCTACATGCATCCCTTGACCCCCAAGGGTTGTTAGGATTTGGAACAGGCTACCAGTGGCTGAACGGGCTACCAGTGGTTGAACAGGCTGCGAGTGGCTGAGCAGGCTACCAGTGGTTGAACATGCTACCAGTGGTTGAACATGCTACCAGTGGTTGAACATGCTACCAGTGGTTGAACATGCTACCAGTGGTTGAACATGCTACCAGTGGCTGCAGTCACTGCAACCCTTGCTCTATGCTGCAACCAATCTGAAAGGGTTCCGGAGAGCAGCACTGACAGCTATAAGAGGGATGGAGCTTCCAATCGATCTCAAGACAAATAATTAACAAGACCACCATCTGTTTAACACCCTAACAGCACAAACACAGAGCACACATGGAATTGCAATCCACCCTCTCCAGGACAGCAGAAATGCTTTCACGAGGGTACACCCTTGCAAGATGCAAGTTGCAAGATGTGGTGCTCTTTGTTTCATTTAAAACAACATGTCAAAGCAAAAAACAGATGATTGTAAAAATCACGCCTGGCACTCACCATGACCCCAGCTTTCTTGTCAGCCCACGAGAAACCCCACGGAATCTCGTTGCCGATACCGTAGTCATCATAATGTGCCTCGGCTCGTCCTAGGTATCGCACGTCGTTGGTGGCGCGGTACAACCAGGCTGCACTCCACGCCAAATCGTCCCCGTACCCACCGACGGATCTACGGGGAAAGGCGGTCGAAGGAAAGTAGAATTTATATGATAATGGTTTCACTCACTTGACTAATTTGAAAATAAAATTGTAAATTCCATATCTTGATGCTAGTTATAATCCAGTATTTTGTGGTAATTCATTAATGTTTTTTTTTTTAAATGCACTTAAAACAGTTTATTGGTAGCGTTTCACTTCTTTCTCGCTCAGTTTTTGAAACTGAGTAAAAGTTTGATGGTTTGTGTTTGAATTGTGCTGAAAATGTATGTGAATTTTGTATTCGTAAAAGTAAGCTCCACCATACAAGGCATCAAGTCATACATTCGTACATAAGAAGCTTCCAAGCTGACGTGAAATTTCACGCGTGTGTTAAAACTGACTTTTGTGTCGCCCTTTTCGAAACCACGGTTTCAGTTTTCTGTCCATCTCTTTGGAGCACCATATCGAAGGTACACAAAATGAAGAGTCTAGAGTCTATTAAAGCCGGAGTCGAACCGGAAGGCACGGTTTCGAAAAGGCCCGTGTAACTTACTCGTATAAGTCTCTGGCATCGGGAATTGCGTCGGTATACTTTCCCCTGTGGATGTTAGCGAAATCGTACAGCTGCTCGGCGTGCAGTAACAATGTATCGGCATAGACGGGATCTGAACCACAGACACAGAATGAGTAGAAATGTAAGTCCTTGATGCTGGCAATTCTTGATACAGGAAATAAACTTCGATACAAGTACAGGGTCCACGATTAGTGCACATAGCTTAAACATAATAAATGGAAATCTTTCAACAAAGGACCAGACTATGGGAATATCATCGAGTAATTATGAGTTAGCATAGACGGGATCTGTACCAGAGACACAAAAAAGTAAAACTGTTTGTCCATTATACTGGTATTTATTGCTACAGAAAGGGTCCACAAGTATTGCATAAAGCTTAAATGGAATAAATTGTTGAATGAGTATTTTTGAACAAAATAATTTGTAATGAAAATATTGCGTTCCATATTTTAATAACATTTCTGGGAATAATTTTAAAAAGCCATGTTTCCTTGAAACAAACTTTGACGGTTTGATAAAACGTAGGAACTTTCCCAACGGAATGAAAGACCACAGCAAATGTCTAAATGACCCCCCCCCAAAAAAAAACTCAATATAAAACAAAAGATTACTTTCAATTTGTTGTTATACCTGTTTGCCTGAAAGCAATGGACGCCGCTGCCAGGGCTGCTGCCGTCTCGCCTACAACCTCTGACCCAGGATTATCTGCGGTAAGCTTATAGGCAGGTCGGGTAAAAGTCATGTCTTCCGGTCGACCCCAGTAGCCGTGGTCTTCTTGTCCATTACCAACCTTTTATAAATACATCGTTATCAGTCACATTAAGTTGTGAGTATATTCCGTTTAACTTACAGAACACGATTTGAAACAAATAATTATGAATAATTATGAATTCCTTTTGCCATTTTTTAAATTCATATCTGAGTGATCATGGGATATTTTTGTTCGCATTTTGTATCACTGTGGTTACATTTATTGTCTTTGTTTAATAATCACTTAACCCTCCTGAATAGTTCGTATAACTTCACAATTTACTTACGGGTAGGTTTAACGAACTACCGGTGCAATCTGCAATCACTTTAAAATTTTTACAATAATGTTCCTTATACTTGACATAACCAGGGCCCAATATCATAGAGCTGCTTATGCACGAAGCAGAGCTAAGCACAACATCATCTTTGCTCACCAGTAGAAGGTCACCAGTCAAAATACCATCTAACATGTTCCATTGTGACTGTTACCTGCTATAGATTCTTAGCATTAAAGCAGAAAATTGTTAAGCAACATTTTCTGCTTCATCAGCTCATGAATTTGGCCAATTGTTTTGCTACATCCCAATGGGGTTAATTTCAGGCTTTAAAGGCACTGGACACTATTGGTAATTACTCAAAATAATTGTTAGCATAAAAACTTACTTGGTAACGAGCAATGGAGAGCTGTTGATATAAAACATTGTGAGAAACGGCTCCCTCTGAAGTAACGTAGTTTTTGAGAAAGAAGTAATTTCTCAGTAAAATATTTGAATTGATTTTCAGACCTCACGCGTGAGGTATCGAAGTCAAGCATCTGAAAGCACACAACTTCGTGTGACAACATGGACAAGGGTGTTTTTTCTTCCATTATTATCTCGCAACTTCGACCACCAATTGAGTTCAAATGTTCACAGGTTTGTTATTTTGTGCATATGTTGAGATACACCAAGTGAGAAGACTGGTCTTTGACAATTGACAAAGGTGTCCAGTGTCTTTAAACGAATGTTAGGTTTATTAGTTCAACCATAACCACCAATTTAAAACTACAACCAGCCGGCAATCTTCTAAGAGGGTTAAATGGTGTGGTACTTTTTTTACCCCGTGAATGGGGGAAAAGTAGCCACAACTATTAACTCTTCTTCTTTCCCCATAAATTTCTTTCTTTCTTCCTTTAACTTTTCGACTTACTTTCTGGGTTTTTTATCATTAATTTTTTCACCTGTCCATAAAACTCATATGGTCCCGTGTGGCACTTGAGGAAATAGTCAGTGGCCCATCTGATGCAATCCAGCATGTAGTCGAGTTCCCCAGACGTCTCGTATGCATCCCGGTACTCAATAAAACCCCAGGCGAGTACGGTGGCCGAAGAAGCCATCGGTAGACCGTACTTTACATAATCACCAGCTGGGGAGAAAAAAGAAAACTAATTCAACCTTTAGAGGAAAGGACAACAACATGGTATGAGGAGTGTACTTTTTTTAATGTCAGCCATTTTGCTATTCTTTCATCAACTAAGGGTTACCCAGAACGAGGCTGGAGGGACAAATCTAGGCCATTTACCAAATTCCTGAAGGAGTCTAAGCCGGACCCTTTAAATGCAGAAGCAGTGTTTTCGAAAAGGGTCCTCACATAAAAAGCTTATGCTCGTTTAGTCTGGTGTCTGAACTTACCGTTAAACCACCCACCGGTAAGATCTTCTCCATTATTGCCTTTATCAGTCAGTGTGCTGTCGTGTCTCCATGGTATACGGTTACTTGGAGGCAGGGCACCTGACCTCTGTGCCTCGTAGAACAAAATAGACTTGTGCAGCACTTCGGCGTAGTCATACGGAGCTGAATATAAAAGAAGAAAAGTTACTTTCGTGGCCATTTAAATACAAACACTTTTGTTTTGTTTATACCGATACTCTTCTGCTGCCGTTGCTGTCGTCGTATTTAAATATCAAGTAATAAACCACAAGGGAAACCGAACGGGTACATTTTAAATAATTCTGGGTTGGACAAACAAAAATGACTCAGAACGGAACTTGAACCTGCGACCTCCGGATTAACGTGCCGGCGCTCTACTAACTGATGTTGGCGGTCTCCCTATTTTGTCAATTTTTTTGTTCGGGGTGCCAGTCAGAATTGACAGTTACCTGATGAAGTTTTGCCTTCGGCAGTGGGACCAGTCGTGAGGTCTTCAGAAGGCTTGGATGGCTTGCTGGGAGGGGTCGTGGTAGGCCCGGTGTGAGGTTCCGAGGGCTTTGTGGTAAGATGGCTTGAAGGGACGCTGTTGGTTCGGCCGTGTCACCGAGAGTGGTAACCTCTGCCTCGTCCGCTGTTTTCTCGGAGCAGTTGGGTTGTCCGATCATACGGGCGGTAAACTCTGGCGTGTTGGCGGTGCTCGCCTGGAACTGTTCTCGCAAGAGAGACCCTGCCAGATCAGCATTGAAGGACCTGTTCTTAATAACAATCGTCATGCGATCGTTGATGATGCTGACAACATCAGCTTGATATGCCTTCAAAATAAGTAAATGAAAGATATTACATTTTCTTTGTGCAAACCTTAGACCAACAACAACGTGTTCAAGGAACAGATTCAAAACCTCCATATTACGAAGTTAGAAACCGGTTCTGTAAACTCAAGTTCCACTGTCCATCCATGTCACTTGGTTCCTGATCGGTTATTACTTAAAGTGGTCAATTACATGCGTAGTAGGGCACACGAGGACCGGGGATGTGGTCGGTGCCGAGGTGGTCGTATTAGTTGGTGGTATATACCGTTGTCATATGTCAGACAATTTCGTCCGTCAGACAACTCGTCCGTCAGAAAACTCGTCCGTCAGAAAACTCGACAGTCAGACAACTCGACGGGTCAGACATCGAGGTCAGACAACTCGACGGGTCAGACAACTCGACGGGTCAGACAACTCGACGGGTCAGACAACTCGACGGGTCAGACAACTCGACGGGTCAGACAACTCGACGGGTCAGACAACTCGACGGCGTGTCTGTTTAACCGAAGTTGACTTGTGATCGGACAACTCGACGGATGGAGTTCAAATCCTCTTGGCAGAAGTTTTTTTTTGTGACACCGGCATGCAGCTGATCGCAAACGGGGCTGTTTAGCACGGGGGTGAGCGTAATGTACTGGACACGGGGGTGTGGAACCAAAAACTGCAAAGGATTTTGGGCCGGCCGTGGGGCCGGCATTATGTTTTTACCTCCAAGACAGATTATCTAACAAAAATTACATAGAGAGCGCCGAAGGGACCTTGTTTTGGAAAAGAGCAAACGGAAACTAAAGTTTTAATTGGCCAGAAAAGCCCCCCGTTGAAAAGTAAAGTGCATCTCCTGTGCCCCCCCCCTAAATTTTTACGGATTGCCGGCGACAATTGGCAAAGCATGTGACTCAAATATGTTTTGTGTGTGATTCAAATCGATTGACAGACTAGCTATTCAATAATCTAGTCTTGGTATCTGTCGAGTTGAGCGCCTGTTCGAGTTGTCCAACGGACGAGTTGTCCGGCGGACGAGTTGTCCGGCGGACGAGTTGTCCGGCGGACGAGTTGTCCGGCGGACGAGTTGTCTGAAATCCCTTAACAAGTTTTACAGGGTTGTGTTTTGTACCTCTTTTTATTCGAACTTACATTTGGCGATTTCCATGTTGGTGTGGAGTTGTTCACTGCATTGCTATTTTCATTGCTGTTTTGTTGTGCTACCTGCATTTCTTTCGTGTCTGTCACATTCTTAGTCATGTTAGTCGCGGTTTCAAAACCTTGTGCTATTTTCAAAGCCTTTTCAAGGGTGAGTGTCTTTTTAGTCAATAGCTTTTGCTGAATGCGGTCATCCCGTACACCACAGACAAGCCTATCACGCAGCATATCATTTAAGGAGGTTCCATAATTGCAGAAGTTTGCAATAGCGCGAAGAGCAGCAACATATTGAGCAATGGACTCTCCTTCCTCACGAAAACGACTGTTGAACTTCAAACGTTGCACTATTTCAGACGGTACAGGATTGTGGTGTTGAGTCATTATTTTGATCAACTCATCGTACGGCTTGTCACCAGGTTTGTCTGGAGAGACCAGGCTTCGCAGAAGTTTGTATGATTCGGGGCCGATAACAGTTAATAGAACGGCTTGTTTCTTGGCCATTGTGGTTACATTGTTCGCTACGAAGTAATGTTCTAACCTTTCAACGTAGTGTGTCCAGTCCTCCGTTCCCTCGCGAAATTCGTTGATTTTACCGATCAGGGCAGCCATCTTAACCAGATTATCGTCGTCGCCAATTGTATTAGACTAGTACTACTACCAAAGAAAAGCACGCTAAATGAATTAATGAACGTCAAGAGTGGTTTATTTCTGTGCATGCGTGTCATGATAAAATACTCGAGCCAAACATAGCGACTCGTATCCGAACTACGTGACCTCACCACAACAACATTCAATAGACTTGAACGAGTCCTACATTAGTACATTGGTACGTTACATTACATAGCCTCATACACAAGATGAAAGCTTGCGCTAAGAACAGCCCTAGCACTGTCGCAGTATTTTGGGGACCGAGGCCCTCATGTAACTCGATTGTTGCTGATGTGCAGTGTTTTCATTTAAAGAAGCTTATACCGATTTGTGTGTTTTTAAAACTGCCATTTTACCTTTTTGTAGTCCAGTTTGTTCTTTCTACTTTGCAGTATAGAGGACGGATCATTGCCCGTTCCAAAATAAAGTTGGACAATGTTAGCTTATTATTAACATTCTGCAGCAAGGAAACTCGTTGAAAGTTTTGCGGATATTTTGGGGCGCCCCAAAATTACGCTTAAAATCAAACAAATCGTACTCCTCGAACTATACAATACCTCTGTAAAAATATTACAAATTTTGTCTTAACCATATAAGATACCCAGTTCAAACCAGTAGAATTAAAAGTAAAAGCTGTACTCAGCGCAGTTTAAACGCTTCATTGCGTAAAGCTTCATTGCGTAAAAATAAACCTTTCTCGGCTATTCAGTTTGCTGTAACACCATGTCAATACATCTACTTTGCTGAGTAGATTTGTTTTCTTTGAAGCTTGTCTTGGTGTCTATTTATTCTACTGCCACTTCTGAGTAAAATTTCGAAATTCGGGAGACCACTTAGTTCTGAAAGAACTGTCCTTCTTATTAACTACTACCTGATGAGCCGGTATGTAGTCGGTCGGTACCTTTGACCTCGCATCATTGGCACGGACGGATATTCATGTTCTATTACATACACGTACACACATTACATAACAGTAAAAAAAACAAAAAACAACAACAACATTTAATACATACAAATATTATGCACGTGCAAGCAGCAAACGATTGAAAGTGGGTAGCTGACAAACTACGTAACTTTGGAGCGGACCAATCATAACACAGATATGGAAAGCTTTAACGTCACGCATTGTTATCCAATGAAATCACTATATTAAAGACCAGTGCCCCTCTTTTTCCTTGCGGGTAAAGACAGGGAACCAGTCTAGAGTAAGTCTAGAGTACCATGTCCTTTCAAACACTTGATGATAGTAGTATGCAGAGTCACCTGCAAGTATGTTACGGGCTAGGAGAATGTCATTTCAATTTCCCATCCTCCTGTCACTTCTGCGTCAGAATATTATGCGTCAAAATTGTTGTTCCAGTGGCTCCTTTGCGCTCGTCATGCTGTCACACGTGTAACAGGGTGCGGAGATCAACGACGGACAGGCTACTACCAGGAGAGCCATCCACGTCACAAGTACAGCCTGTCTCATCATGTCTTTAAGATTAGGAAAATAAGATAGACAAATAGTGAGACTTTGGTATTTTTTGTTAGACCTTGATGTGAACAATGTGTTCCTTCTTGGATGGGGCACCGATTTAAACAGCATTTTCAAAAGCAACTTTAGTTCTTAATGCAGACTAACGCTGCTGCGGCATTTTCATTTTCATATTTTTTTTGGAGGCTGCGTTTAAACAATTTACACCACGAAGGCGTTTCACATCAAACAAGAACCCAAAATGATTCTGCGGTACTGAAAAAGCAGATTTTTAATTTATATTCTAAAGGCCTCTAGAGTGAAAATAGAACTTACAATGGCCCGAGTACAGATCACCGTGTAAAATACCTTAAATGCGGCCAAGTTCGACAACAAATCAGAAATTGTTGACTCATTAAAAACAAACTGTAATTTGGTCTAAGAATACCAAAAGTTTTGAGCTTAATTTTTCTATTGAAAATGAGCTATAAAAAAACAGGAATCTAAGCAAGTTTAAATAAACAAACGTCTCATTCTTCCGTTTAAAGAGATGACACATGATTTGTTAACGACTACTGATGTGACATGAGGTAGAAACTCACATTATGTTAAGGATGCGTTTGAATTCAGTACGAGACTTTGGAATGCTAGACGGCAGTTATGTAGACACAGTGAATATATTTCCATTGTTCTTGTAGTTATGAGCGTGTGTGTATTTCTGAGTACAATGTGTTTACCTGCGGTAAAGTCTCTTGCCACAAATTGTCACCAACAAAGTCTCTAACTATTTTGAGAAATGTTTGAGTTTGAACTGATTACCGTTGGGGAATATTAACCATACTATACTTAGCACAATTAAAAGAGTTCAAAATGGTATTAACGCATTCATTACTTTGAAGTCGTCAGTCAAAGAACTTCGTTGTTGTTGCACTGGTAGTGCTTACTAGGAAACTAGACCAACAACCTTCAAGTTGATATTCCATCCATTTTAAACAAAATGCTGTGCATCCGTATTGATTGCCATTTTGATCTGGAGTGAAATCAATCTATGATTCCGTTGGTTACATTATAAGACTGTCATATCCTGTTGTGTCACAGTTTTTCCATTAAAAAAGGAAGTCATTTCCTTGCTACGGTATTTCTAATTGTGGTTTATTGCTGGGTTCCCCCGAATACCTTTTTACGGTGAATGTATTACCAGTAAGAGGTTTGAATATTGTAGATTTTTAAAGGATTCTTATATCTTGATAATAAGAGGTTTTATTGGGTCTGACACTTCTATGATACAGTTTTGTCGTTGTAGGTGTTGTTGTTATTGTTATTGTTGCTGTTGCTGCTGCTGCTGTTGTTGTTGCTGTTGTTGTTGTTGCTGCTGTTGCTGTTGCTGTTGCTGTTGATGTTGCTATTGTTGTTGCTGCTCTTGCTGATGTTGTTGTTGCTACTGTTGTTGTTGTTGTTGTTGTTGTTGTTGTTGTTGTTGTTGTTTTTGTTTTTGTTTTTTGTTGTTGTTGTTGTTGTTTTTGTTGTTGTTATTGTTGTTGTTGTTGCTGTTGCTGTTGCTGTTGCTGTTGCTGTTGCTGTTGCTGTTGCTGTTGCTGTTGTTGTTGCTGCTCTTGCTGATGTTGTTGTTGCTACTGTTGTTGTTGTTGTTGTTGTTGTTATTGTTGTTGTTATTGTTGTTTTTGTTGTTGATGTTGCTGTTGCTGTTGCTGTTGCTGTTGCTGTTGCTGTTGCTGTTGTTGTTGCTGCTCTTGCTGATGTTGTTGCTACTGTTGTTGTTGTTGTTGTTGTTTGTTGTTGTTGTTGTTGTTGTTGTTGTTGTTGCTGTTGTTGCTGCTGATGTCGCTGTTGCTGCTGCTGCTGCTGTCACTGTTGCTGTCGCTGTCATTGTTGCTGTCACTGTCTAAGAATACCAAAAGTTTTGAGCTTAATTTTTCTATTGAAAATGAGCTATAAAAAACAGGAATCTAAGCAAGTTTAAATAAACAAAAGTCTCATTCTTCCGTTTAAAGAGATGACACATGATTTGTTAACGACTACTGATATGATATGAGGTAGAAACTCACATTATGTTAAGGATGCGTTTGAATTCAGTACGAGACTTTGGAATGCTAGACGGCAGTTATGTAGACACAGTGAATATATTTCCATTGTTCTTGTAGTTATGAGCATGTGTGTATTTATGAGTACAATGTGTTTACCTGCGGTAAAGTCTCTTGCCACAAATTGTCACCAACAAAGTCTCTAACTATTTTGAGAAATGTTTGAGTTTGAACTGATTACCGTTGGGGAATGTTAACCATACTATACCTAGCACAATTAAAAGAGTTCAAAATGGTATTAACGCATTCATTACTTTGAAGTCGTCAGTCAAAGAACTTCGTTGTTGTTGCACTGGTAGTGCTTACTAGGAAACTAGACCAACAACCTTCAAGTTGATATTCCATCCATTTTAAACAAAATGCTGTGCATCCGTATTGATTGCCATTTTGATCTGGAGTGAAATCAATCTATGATTCCGTTGGTTACATTATAAGACTGTCATATCCTGTTGTGTCACAGTTTTTCCATTAAAAAAGGAAGTCATTTCCTTGCTACGGTATTTCTAATTGTGGTTTATTGCTGGGTTCTCCCCGAATACCTTTTTACGGTGAATGTATTACCAGTAAGAGGTTTGAATATTGTAGATTTTTAAAGGATTCTTATATCTTGATAATAAGAGGTTTTATTGGGTCTGACACTTCTATGATACAGTTTTGTCGTTGTAGGTGTTGTTGTTATTGTTGTTGTTGCTGTTGCTGCTGCTGCTGTTGTTGTTGCTGTTGTTGTTGTTGCTGCTGTTGCTGTTGATGTTGCTGTTGTTGTTGCTGCTCTTGCTGATGTTGTTGTTGCTACTGTTGTTGTTGTTGTTGTTGTTGTTGTTGTTGTTGTTGTTTTTGTTTTTGTTTGTTGTTGTTGTTGTTATTGTTGTTGTTATTGTTGTTGTTGTTGCTGTTGCTGTTGCTGTTGCTGTTGCTGTTGCTGTTGCTGTTGATGTTGCTGTTGCTGTTGTTGTTGCTGCTCTTGCTGATGTTGTTGTTGCTACTGTTGTTGTTGTTGTTGTTGTTGTTATTGTTGTTGTTATTGTTGTTTTTGTTGTTGATGTTGCTGTTGCTGTTGCTGTTGCTGTTGCTGTTGCCGTTGCTGTTGTTGTTGCTGCTCTTGCTGATGTTGTTGCTACTGTTGTTGTTGTTGTTGTTGTTGTTGTTGTTGTTGTTGTTGTTGTTGTTGTTGTTGTTGTTGTTGTTGTTGCTGCTGTTGTTGCTGCTGATGTCGCTGTTGCTGCTGCTGCTGCTGTCACTGTTGCTGTCGCTGTCATTGTTGCTGTCACTGTCTAAGAATACCAAAAGTTTTGAGCTTAATTTTTCTATTGAAAATGAGCTATAAAAAACAGGAATCTAAGCAGGTTTAAATAATCAAACGTCCCATTCTTCCTTTTAAAGAGATGACACATGATTTGTTAACGACTACTGATGTGATATGAGGTAGAAACTCACATTATGTTAAGGATGCGTTTGAATTCAGTACGAGACTTTGGAATGCTAGACGGCAGTTATGTAGACACAGTGAATATATTTCCATTGTTCTTGTAGTTATGAGCATGTGTGTATTTATGAGTACAATGTGTTTACCTGCGGTAAAGTCTCTTGCCACAAATTGTCACCAACAAAGTCTCTAACTATTTTGAGAAATGTTTGAGTTTGAACTGATTACCGTTGGGGAATATTAACCATACTATACTTAGCACAATTAAAAGAGTTCAAAATGGTATTAACGCATTCATTACTTTGAAGTCGTCAGTCAAAGAACTTCGTTGTTGTTGCACTGGTAGTGCTTACTAGGAAACTAGACCAACAACCTTCAAGTTGATATTCCATCCATTTTAAACAAAATGCTGTGCATCCGTATTGATTGCCATTTTGATCTGGAGTGAAATCAATCTATGATTCCGTTGGTTACATTATAAGACTGTCATATCCCGTTTGTCACAGTTTTTCCATTAAAAAAGGAAGTCATTTCCTTGCTACGGTATTTCTAATTGTGGTTTATTGCTGGGTTCCCCCCGATACCTTTTTATGGTGAATGTATTACCAGTAAGAGGTTTGAATATTGTAGATTTTTAAAGGATTCTTATATCTTGATAATAAGAGGTTTTATTGGGTCTGACACTTCTATGATACAGTTTTGTCGTTGTAGGTGTTGTTGTTATTGTTGTTGTTGCTGTTGCTGCTGCTGCTGTGTTGTTGCTGTTGTTGTTGTTTGCTGTGTTGTTGCTTGATGTTGCTGTTGTTGTTGCTGCTCTTGCTATGTTGTTGTTGCTACTGTTGTTGTTGTTGTTGTTGTTGTTGTTGTTGTTGTTGTTGTTGTTGTTTGTGTTGTTGTGTTGTGTTGTTTTGTTGTTGTTATTGTTGTTGTTATTGTTGTTGTTGTGTTGCTGTTGCTGTTGCTGTTGCTGTTGCTGTTGCTGTTGCTGTTGCTGTTGCTGTTGTTGTTGCTGCTCTTGCTGATGTTGTTGTTGCTACTGTTGTTGTTGTTGTTGTTGTTGTTGTTGGTTGTTATTGTTGTTGTTATTGTTGTTTTTGTTGTTGATGTTGCTGTTGCTGTTGCTGTTGCTGTTGCTGCTGCTGTTGCTGTTGTTGTTGCTGCTCTTGCTGATGTTGTTGCTACTGTTGTTGTTGTTGTTGTTGTTGTTGTTGTTGTTGTTGTTGTTGTTGTTGTTGTTGTTGTTGTTGTTGTTGTTGTTGTTGCTGCTGATGTCGCTGTTGCTGCTGCTGCTGCTGTCATTGTTGCTGTCGCTGTTATTGTTGCTGTCACTGTCTAAGAATACCAAAAGTTTTGAGCTTAATTTTTCTATTGAAAATGAGCTATAAAAAACAGGAATCTAAGCAAGTTTAAATTAACAAAAGTCTCATTCTTCCGTTTAAAGAGATGACACATGATTTGTTAACGACTACTGATATGATATGAGGTAGAAACTCACATTATGTTAAGGATGCGTTTGAATTCAGTACGAGACTTTGGAATGCTAGACGGCAGTTATGTAGACACAGTGAATATATTTCCATTGTTCTTGTAGTTATGAGCATGTGTGTAATTCTAAGTACAATGTGTTTACCTGCGGTAAAGTCTCTTGCCACAAATTGTCACCAACAAAGTCTCTAACTATTTTGAGAAATGTTTGAGTTTGAACTGATTACCGTTGGGGAATATTAACCATACTATACTTAGCACAATTAAAAGAGTTCAAAATGGTATTAACGCATTCATTACTTTGAAGTCGTCAGTCAAAGAACTTCGTTGTTGTTGCACTGGTAGTGCTTACTAGGAAACTAGACCAACAACCTTCAAGTTGATATTCCATCCATTTTAAACAAAATGCTGTGCATCCGTATTGATTGCCATTTTGATCTGGAGTGAAATCAATCTATGATTCCGTTGGTTACATTATAAGACTGTCATATCCCGTTGTGTCACAGTTTTTCCATTAAAAAAGGAAGTCATTTCCTTGCTACGGTATTTCTAATTGTGGTTTATTGCTGGGTTCCCCCCGAATACCTTTTTACGGTGAATGTATTACCAGTAAGAGGTTTGAATATTGTAGATTTTTAAAGGATTCTTATATCTAGATAATAAGAGGTTTTATTGGGTCTGACACTTCTATGATACAGTTTTGTCGTTGTAGGTGTTGTTGTTATTGTTGTTGTTGCTGTTGCTGCTGCTGCTGTTGTTGTTGCTGTTGTTGTTGATGTTGCTGTTGTTGTTGCTGTTGCTTGTGATGTTGTTGTTGCTACTGTTGTTGTTGTTGTTGTCGTTGTGTTGTTGTTGTTTGTTGTTTTGTTGTTGTTATTGTTGTGTATTGTTGTTGCTGTTGCTGTTGCTGTTGCTGTTGCTGTTGCTGTTGTGTTGTGTTGCTGCTCTTGCTGATGTTGTTGTTGCTACTGTTGTTGTTGTTGTTGTTGTTGTTGTTGTTGTTGTTGTTATTGTTGTTGTTATTGTTGTTTTTGTTGTTGATGTTGCTGTTGCTGTTGCTGTTGCTGTTGCTGTTGCTGTTGCTGCTGCTGTTGCTGTTGTTGTTGCTGCTCTTGCTGATGTTGTTGCTACTGTTGTTGTTGTTGTTGTTGTTGTTGTTGTTGTTGTTGTTGTTGTTGTTGTTGTTGTTGTTGCTGCTGATGTCGCTGTTGCTGCTGCTGCTGCTGTCATTGTTGCTGTCGCTGTTATTGTTGCTGTCACTGTCTAAGAATACCAAAAGTTTTGAGCTTAATTTTTCTATTGAAAATGAGCTATAAAAAACAGGAATCTAAGCAAGTTTAAATAAACAAAAGTCTCATTCTTCCGTTTAAAGAGATGACACATGATTTGTTAACGACTACTGATGTGATATGAGGTAGAAACTCACATTATGTTAAGGATGCGTTTGAATTCAGTACGAGACTTTGGAATGCTAGACGGCAGTTATGTAGACACAGTGAATATATTTCCATTGTTCTTGTAGTTATGAGCATGTGTGTAATTCTAAGTACAATGTGTTTACCTGCGGTAAAGTCTCTTGCCACAAATTGTCACCAACAAAGTCTCTAACTATTTTGAGAAATGTTTGAGTTTGAACTGATTACCGTTGGGGAATATTAACCATACTATACTTAGCACAATTAAAAGAGTTCAAAATGGTATTAACGCATTCATTACTTTGAAGTCGTCAGTCAAAGAACTTCGTTGTTGTTGCACTGGTAGTGCTTACTAGGAAACTAGACCAACAACCTTCAAGTTGATATTCCATCCATTTTAAACAAAATGCTGTGCATCCGTATTGATTGCCATTTTGATCTGGAGTGAAATCAATCTATGATTCCGTTGGTTACATTATAAGACTGTCATATCCTGTTGTGTCACAGTTTTTCCATTAAAAAAGGAAGTCATTTCCCTGCTACGGTATTTCTAATTGTGGTTTATTGCTGGGTTTTCCCCCAAATACCTTTTTACGGTGAATGTATTACCAGTAAGAAGTTTGAATATTGTAGATTTGTAAAGGATTCTTATATCTTGATAATAAGAGGTTTTATTGGGTCTGACACTTCTATGACACAGTTTTGTCGTTGTAGGTGTTGTTGTTATTGTTGTTGTTGCTGTTGCTGCTGCTGCTGTTGTTGTTGCTGTTGTTGTTGTTGCTGTTGCTGTTGCTGTTGCTGTTGCTGCTGTTGCTGTTGCTGCTGCTGTTGCTGTTGCTGCTGCTGCTGCTGTCACTGTTGCTGTCGCTTTCATTGTTGCTGTCGCTGTCATTGTTGCTGTCACTGTCGCTGTCGCTGTCGCTGTCGCTGTCGATGTAGCTGTTGCTGTAGTATTGTCTTGTCTGGACCCGGACAATTTAAATAATAATAATAATTTGTTTGAACCAGAATCCGAAATCAAAAGCCCATTTTTGGACAATTTTCCGGGTCAGCTTTGCCCAGAAATGGATCAGGGCCCCCGAGACCTGGTCTCCGGGTCAAACCCTCTCCGTACCCCAGTGGGACATTCGATTGGTCCCAATCAACCAACGCAACGCCACTAAGCTGATATGTGTCCAGTGTCATATTATTTCAAACAAATATAAATATTTAAAAAAATATACCTGATATCCCGGGTTCAATAAAAAGGCATCAGCGTTACGTACCGGGTATAATATCGCACTTTCAATATTGGCTCAAGTTTGATGAAAATGCTGGACTTACCCCTAATGTTTCTTACCAAATTTTCGGCAAAACTTTCATGTAATAGTTTGTATACTCAATGTATAATGAAGCAGGCACCCTCACCCATACTTGACTCATTGAATCTTTCACATTTTTTTTCAGTATTAAGGATTGTTCAGCAATATCATAATTTTCTTGGAAGTATCTATATTTCCTGGGTCACGTTCAATAACATTGTATCGGTGGTGCCTACTGCATCATTTTTAGCATAGTATTGAAACTTCAAAATTTGCAAAAATTTGATAAAAATATTGGACTTAGGGCCCTACCCCTTGTTTTTTATATATTTTTTCTTCCTTTTTCAAGTATTAATATTTCCCAAAATATAGTTCTTATCCCGAGGCAAAATGCCTAAAATGACGTCATTGGAGCATACTGCTTCAGTTTTAAGCCTACTGCTTCATTTTAGAGCTTATAATAACAACTTAGAAATTTGCCAAAATTTGATACAAATGCACAGCTTACCCCTTGTGATTTTTTCAATTTTTGCCTATTTTACAAGTAAAATCATTTCCGAAATTAAAGCTTATATTGTGGGTTATATTAAATAAAAAGGCATCAGTAGAGCCCAATGCCTCAATTTCAAGCCTAAAATCGCATCTTAAAATTTTGTCAAAATTTGATAAAAATGCTGGACTTACCCCTTGTGATTTTTTCATTTTTGCCTATTTTACAAGTAAAATCATTCCCGAAATTAAAGCTTATATTGTGGGTTATATTAAATAAAAAGGCATCAGTAGAGCCCAATGCCTCGATTTAAAGCCTTAACTCGCATCTGAAAAATTGTAATAATTTGATAAAAATGCTGGACTTACCCCTTGTAATTTTTTCTATTTTTGCCTATTTTCATGTAATATCATTTCCGAAATAAAAGCTTATATTGTGGGTTATATTAAATAAAAAGGCATCAGTAGAGCCCAATGCCTCGATTTAAAGCCTTAACTCGCATCTGAAAAATTTGTAAAAATTTGATAAAAATGCTGGACTTACCCCTTGTCATTTTTTCCATTTTTGCCCTTTTTTCATGTAATATCATTTCCGAAATTAAAGCTGATATTGTGGGTTATATTAAATAAAAAGGCATCAGTAGAGCCCAATGCCTCGATTTAAAGCCTTAACTCGCATCTGAAAAATTTGTAAAAATTTGATAAAAATGCTGGACTTACCCCTTGTGATTTTTTTTTCCATTTTGCCTATTTTACAAGTAAAATCATTTCCGAAATTAAAGCTTATATTGTGGGTTATATTAAATAAAAAGGCATCAGTAGAGCCCAATGCCTCGATTTAAAGCCTTAACTCGCATCTGAAAATTTGTAAAAATTTGATAAAAAAAAAAAAAAAAAAAAAAAAAAAAAAAAAAAAAAAAAAAAAAAAAAAAAAAAAAAAAAAAAAAAAAAAAAAAAAAAAAAAAAAAAAAAAAAAAAAAAAAAAAAAAAAAAAAAAAAAAAAAAAAAAAAAAAAAAAAAAAAAAAAAAAAAAAAAAAAAAAAAAAAAAAAAAAAAAAAAAAAAAAAAAAAAAAAAAAAAAAAAATATCATATCCGAAATTAAAGCTTATATTGTGGGTTATATTAAATAAAAAGGCATCAGTAGAGCCCAATGCCTCGATTTAAAGCCTTAACTCGCATCTAAAAATTTGTAAAAATTTGATAAAAATGCTGGACTTACCCTTGTGATTTTTTCCATTTTTGCCTATTTTCAGTAAAATCATTTCCGAAATTAAAGCTATATTGTGGGTTATATTAAATAAAAAGGCATCAGTAGAGCCCAATGCCTCGATTTAAAGCCTTAACTCGCATCTGAAAAATTTGTAAAATTTGATAAAAATGCTGGACTTACCCCTTGTGATTTTTTCATTTTTGCCTATTTTTCATGTAATATCATTTCCGAAATTAAAGCTATATTGTGGGTTATATTAAATAAAAAGGCATCGTAAGCCAATGCCTCATTTAAGCCTAAACTCGCATCTGAAAAATTTGTAAAATTTGATAAAAATGCTGGACTTACCCCTTGTGATTTTTTCAATTTTTGCTTTTTTCAGTAATATATTTCCGAAAAAAGCTTTATTTGGTTAATTAAATAAAAAGGCATCAGTAGAGCCAATGCCTCGATTTAAAGCCTTAACTCGCATCTAAATTTGTAAAAATTTATAAAATGCTGGACTTACCCCTTGTGATTTTTTCCATTTTTGCCTATTTTCATGTAATATATTTCCGAAATTAAAGCTGATATTGTGGGTTATATTAAATAAAAAGGCATCAGTAGAGCCCAATGCCTCGATTTAAAGCCTTAACTCGCATCTGAAAAATTTGTAAAAATTTGATAAAAATGCTGGACTTACCCCTTGTGATTTTTTCCATTTTTGCCTATTTTCATGTAATGTAATTTCCGAAATTAAAGCTGATATTGTGGGTAATATTAAATAAAAAGGCATCAGTAGAGCCCAATGCCTCAATTTCAAGCCTAAAATCGCATCTGAAAAATTTGTAAAAATTTGATAAAAATGCTGGACTGACCCCTTGTGATTTTTTCAATTTTTTGCTTTTTTTCAAGTAATAATATTTCCAAAAATAACGCTTTTATTTTGAGTTTAATTAAATAAAAAGGCATCGGTAGAGACCAATGCCTCGATTTAAAGCCTTAAATCTCATCTTAATTTTTTTTTCAAAATTTAATACAAATGCTAGACTTACCCCTTGTGATTTTTTCCATTCTTGCCTATTTTACATGTAATATAATTTCCGAAATTAAAGCTTATATTGTGTGTTATATTAAATAAAAAGGCATCAGTACAGCTCAATGCCTCAATTTCAAGCCTAAAATCGCATTTTAAAAATTTGTCGAAATTTGATAAAAATGCTGGACTTACCCCTTGTGATTTTTTCAATTTTTTTGCCTTTTTTTCAAGTAATAATATTTCCGAAAATAAAGCTTAAAATTATTTTGAGAAAAGCATCAGTAGAGCCCAATGCCTCGATTTAAAGCCTTAACTCGCATCTGAAAAATTTGTAAAAATTTGATAAAAATGCTGGACTTACCCCTTGTCATTTTTTCCATTTTTGCCTATTTTACTAGTAAAATCATTTCCGAAATTAAAGCTTATATTGTGGGTTATATTAAATAAAAAGGCATCAGTAGAGCCCAATGCCTCAATTTCAAGCCTAAAATCGCATCTGAAAAATTTGTCAAAATTTGATAAAAATGCTGGACTTACCCCTTGTGATTTTTTCATTTTTGCCTATTTTACAAGTAAAATCATTCCCGAAATTAAAGCTTATATTGTGGGTTATACTAAATAAAAAGGCATCGGTAGAGACCAATGCCTCGATTTAAAGCCTTAACTCGCATCTGAAAAATTTGTAAAAATTTGATAAAAATGCTGGACTTACCCCTTGTCATTTTTTCCATTTTTGCCCTTTTTTCATGTAATATCATTTCCGAAATTAAAGCTGATATTGTGGGTTATATTAAATAAAAAGGCATCAGTAGAGCCCAATGCCTCAATTTCAAGCCTAAAATCGCATTTGAAAAATTTGTCAAAATTCGATAAAAACCCCTTGTGAGTTTTTAAATTTTTTGCCCATTTTTCAAGTATTAATATTTCCGAAAACAAAGTCAGTTAAATAAAAAAAGGCCTCAGTAGAGCCAACTGCCTTAATTTAGAGCCTAAATTCGCAACTGAAGAATTGACAAAATTTGTCAAAATGCTGGACATACCCCTTGTAATTGTTTCATTATTTTGCCTATTTTCAGGCATCAATTTTTTTTTTTTTTTTTTTTTTTTAAATAGCTTGGAAGTCGGATTGTGGGTTAAATTAAACAAAAACCCATCTGTCTCAGTTTAAAGTCTTAAAATCACAACTTAAAAATTTACAAAATTTTTTCAAAAAATCAGAACGGCCTTCTACTTTATTTGAGAATCTAAAACCGCAATTTAAAATTCACCAAAGATTTGATAAAAATGCTCGACTTGCCCCTTCTGGGCTTTTTTCATGTATCGATAATGCAGGTGCTTGTGCAAGTGCAAGTGTAACACCCACAATAATATGGTTCCAGCCAAGTCTGCGATCATGGCTTTTGGTCTACCCTATAGCCAAAACATTATTGCCTGAAATAGCGCCCTCTTGTGGATTAACCTTCGTCATTAGCCTGAGATTTCGAGTTAAGCCGTTTGACAGCTAATCTGTGGGGGCGTTTTGCGTGGCTGATGCAGAGAAATAACCGTGATCTCAAGACTTGGAATCAAGTCTACCCCCACAACCAAACACAAACACTGGAATCGCTGTTTTATTTGTATTTATTTCTTGTTTTATGTATAATAAAAGTACAAAAATATCAAATAACGCTGAGTATACAATAACTTAGTAAAAGATAAGGCACACCGTTGTGTGTTGATACATTTCGAAAACCCTTAATTACTTACACGGGTGAATAATTATCAGGATGTGTTTTTTTCTTTCGGATGACCCAATGGTGTACAAAACTCCCTAAGCCCTTAATTTTATACCGGTGCCACCTAATCTGTGCGTCTTCTTCGGCGAGATTTCTAGTGTGCGGTTAAAATTACCTTCTTTTACTGATTAATTTTAGTTTTATTTACATCATAAAGTGTAATAGTTATCATAAGCAAACTACTGGAGTTCGATAGTACTATTTTACAAACTTTTTTTTCCATGATCTGTTTTTATAGAAGAGCAAACATACTGAGTTGTTGACGGTGTCATGTACAGTATGTATGTGTTTGTCCAATACTATATCCACTTCCTTCCTTTTTAAATTTTCCTAATTAGTCAGTAAAAATGTAGCTTGACAATTACTTAAGTACTTTATTCTTCACATTAAAACAACTTTGCAAGAATTTGTGGATCATTATTCAATTCGGAAACAGATGGAATGTTAAATGTAGACAATTTTTGAGTTACTATTTTGAACTGTCATCCAACATTTTTTTTTTTACCCGAAGTTTTTCCAGCCAAGCTGTGATTGGTCAACGCATGCAGAAATGGGGCTAAATGAACCGGTCATTACGTCATGCGCGCGTTTGCGTGTAAATTTAAAGTTACTTGTTACTACTGTTCAATAAAATCATCAATTTAACTAGTTACAACCCTCGATATCAAAATTACTAAACAACCGATTCAAGAACAAAGTACTTAAAAGAATATTACTCTATCATAATGTACAGATGAGATCAATATTTTTCACATATTTTTTAATAAAAAATTAAGCTATAGAAAAATACTTAGAGCATGGCTTTTATCCTTGATAAAATAGTTACCGTTACAAACAAGCAGCCAATATTTAAACGGGAATAACAGACTTGTATTGCATATCATTATTCATATTTACATAGCCCACTAAATTACAAGTGTTTAATTAACCCTCCTACCTTCTGACCACTCAATAACATCCTGTTTGGTTTGGAATGACAGATTAGCTATGAAATGCCAACCAGTAATGGTGAATGCATCTATACAGTACACACACATGTACAGACTGTTTAGTTCTGTGCACAGCTGTGCCACCAGGAACAACCCGAGCAGACCTCGGTTTCAAAATGGGCGGATGCCAAGAGTAGGAGGGTTAATTAATTAATTAATCAATTAGTTAACAGCAATAGTACAGCGATGGTTATCAATTTAATCAAGAAGAAAACAAATTATTACAAAATCTGAATTATGATGAAAAATATCATCTTGCATTTTTCATCTGGGGGGGAACCTCGTTCATGGCTCAAATTAAACAATCCGAAATAAAAAGAAACCGAGAAATCACATTTCTGCAAACACTGTGAAACAAAATATTTAAAAACTAAACGTCACGCTGGAAAAAAATCAACAAATATCAGACGGTAAAAAACAATAAAACAAATGCAAATTTTTTTCCAGCACTGTTAACTCCCTCATGTATAAACTGTCAAAGAATGAGTATAAAACTCAAATAAATGTGAAAACTGGTTTAAGAAGCAATCATCCAAAGTAATATTTCCTCGTCAATAATGATCTCACGTTCGGGGTAAATGATGACAGATGCAAAACACTAACAAAGTTGCTTGCAATTTTATTGCTTTTAGGTAAGCTGGCTATCAAAAATATATCAATGGGTTCTGATGACATTAATGGATTACTTTGAAGATATGTCAGACAGTTGGAATTTAATTTTTTTAAGTTCTACTCTTAAAGTAGACTTTTCCTGCAATGAAATTGGAACTAAACCAAACATTATTTGGATTCAACAAACAAATTCCCAACAGAGGCTGTTTCCAAAATGGCAGCTGTGGCTACGGCTGCTGCTAAGGGGGTTGCTATGGAAATCCTATACTTAAACGTGCTGATCAAGCCACAGCTGCAAACTTAGCCACCGATTTGAACACCGCAAGAAGAAAATCCACCTCGACACAATTATTTGCAAGACGCAAATTTAGCAAAGAGCCAGTCACAAGTCTTTAAATGGTATTTTTGGCCGGTAACCTATTAATGCTAAGCGAGGATTGTCTGTGCTTAGCATAAAGTTGGACCCAAGAATCAAACATCAGTTAAGGGCTGAGGAATTGAGCTATGTATCACATAGCCGCTTACTGCGGAATTCTGTGCTTAGAGCTAGGGCGCCCCTTAAAGGTATTGTACACTGTTTGGTAACAGCTCAAAATCAGTGTCCACATTTTGTGTGATCCACAACTTTTTATTTAACAGTGGATGTAATCACTTCAACACGTGTTGATATGAACTTGTGTGTGGATCATGGCAAGTTTGAACGGAATCCATTACAATGAAAGAGTGTAACAGCATGAGAAACTAAACGGTGGATACCCTGCATAGTTAGTTGACTACCTCAACGGGATCCACAAACAGTTGTGGAGATCCACAAACGGAGATACAATAAATTGTCATCACCTCTGCTCTCACATGGGGGGGAAGAACAACGTTCGCGTCATGATTGATTGGAAACTGCAAGAGTGGAAGGTACACTATTGAAACTGTTGACACGTGTTACACTCCCTCTGGAGTAATGATCTCTTAAATGTGCAATGTGGTGGTGTTACAATCTGAACCGAATATCTCATATCAACAAAGCGTTCCAAAGCCAAATATTTTCTATGATCTTTCGGAAAAAACTAGCATTGAGCCGGTCAAACCTTGGATCGGATAATTAATATCAGACTTTCCCTTCAGGCAAAAGTCATTTTGACAACATTTTCTGTGAGCAAAACTGACGTACCCAGGGCACCACAGTCTATTCGTTCCCCCTGCTCAAACACCCCAGCTCGACAAAAACAAAAAAAAAGAAAGAAAATAGGCCACGCCATCTGCAAACTTTACTCTGGTTCCTTGTAGTTGGGCTCCGTGGCCACAAAGAAGTCGTCCAAGTAGGAATGAAGGAACTCAAAGGTCGGTCGGGATGCGGGGTCTTTGTCCCAGCATTTGAGCATGAGATCGTACAAGCTATCCGGGCACTTGCTCATCTTGGGCATGCGGTAGCCGTGCTCAACTTGCTCCAGGACTTCCATGTTCATCATACCTAGAGTTTGGGGAGAAATAGAAGGAAGTACAGGATGAGATCGGGGCCAACATTTGATGGCTCTGCTTACCGCCGAGGTTCTTCGCTTGCCATCACCATTCTCCGCTTACAGGGCTAGCACCAAATTTCTGCAATAGCTGTATATACATGTAAGTGCAGAATGCCTAGTAAAGATGGAGTACGCACGCGCACAAGCAAAAGCAAAAGTTCCATGCTAAACTTTGAAATACGCTTGACATAAGAGCAGAATTCTCTGCTTCTGTAAGCAGCGATTATTTGCTTATGGTAAGCAGAGCCAAGAAATTGGGCCTAGTTTGTCAGTGACAAAAATGTGTCAATACGGGTGGTTCGCTGCACTGTAAACAATTGAGCCAGGTGAGGGCATTTTCGCAGGGCACCATGGGAAGAAATTTGACAAGCTTTGGGTCTTCTCGTTGCACCCATCTTGTGAACAACCCGGTGGTGTATATTTGTTTGTGGTTTTCATGCATATGGGTTTTGAGGCATTGCATGGTGAGGTATCAGTATACATTCGGTTTGCGGTAACACCATGTGTAAAAAATATCTACTTGTTGTGTAGATTTGTTCTTCAGAGAACTTGTCTTGCTATACATTCTACTACCGCAGAGTAGGTTTTTTTGGAATTCAGGAGACTTCTTAGTTCTGAAAAGAACTGTCCTGCTTATTAACTACTACCTGGGCGGGAGGTAGGAAATCGTCCTGGACTACTACTTAGCTTTGTGAATCAGGGGGACTTCTCGGTTTTCATGCAGTTTAAAGCAGCAGGGTCATTTTTCTCTGCTGCTTACAACAGCAGTTTGCTTTTCTTTTTTTTTTAGGCCAGTGAATGATTTTTTTACATTAATGTTTACCATTTAAAGGTGCCATACTGGATGAGCGGCTGGGTTGGGATTGTGATTTACTTTAGTCGACCACTTTTGGGGGAAAAGAAACCTTCGTAGAGAAAACTGTAGAGGGTGCAACGTGCAATGAGTAGCCTACAATGTACGCATTTCCCGCATAGCCATTTAGCAAGACCTGGGCCCAATTTCATAGAGCTGCTTAAGCAGAAAATGTTGCTTAACAATTGCCTGCTAAGCAGAAATGAGCAGGATACCAGTCACAAATTGTACATGTGGTATGGTAGTTTGGCTGGTAACCTTATTCTGGTAAGCATAATTTTCTTGTGCAACTACACCGCCACTTACCAGGGTATGGAATACGTCCATGGGTGACCAGCTCAGTCATCATGATACCAAATGACCACACGTCGGATTTGATGGTGAATCGGCCATACATGGCCGCCTCAGGGGCAGTCCACTTGATGGGGAACTTGGCTCCTACCAAAGAAAGAGAAAAAAAACATCAACAATAACAATTTGTGAATTGCGCATTTCTTTGTGGGATTTTGCACTTCTGAAACTGAAGAGTTTAACAGCATTCAATCTACCTCAAAAAGGTTGAACACCTTCTGTTGAACACCCCTAGACCTAATTTTTCATCCGATGAAGGAATCCTCATTTCATGCAAACTGAAGTTAAGAAATGATCTCCCCTATCAACTCCTTACAGTACTTCCAAGACATAATAAATCAACCCTAAACTTGTTCTGGTATGTCCGCGCGACTATGTCCAACGCCTCTGGCTGTGGCTGTGGCTGATGGATTCAATGATAGTAGAGTGTGGGACGAAGCATCAAGCTTGCTATAACCCTAATCTTATTTATTCATGTGTGTATTTATTTATTTATTTATTTTAATACACTAAAACAGTTCTGTCTTTCACTCATGGATGTATTTTCATTCTGTACATCTCATGGCGTGTTGTGGCCGAGTGGTTTACTGTACAGAACTCGAGTTCTGGTGTTGTCCGAGTGTGGGTTCACTTCCCGGTCATGACACTTTGACGTACTTGAGTGAGACACTTAACCGTAAATGCTTCATGCTTTGGACAGGGTGTTAAGCCTTGGTTCATGTGTGTTGTGAAGTGCAGGTAAAAGAACTTGGTAAACTTATCCTTAAGAGAAGGGGTTTGATGTGGTATTTGTAGCATGGTCTGCTACAGACTGTGCCGCATCACCTTATAAAACCCTTACAAGGTGCTACATAAATGGGTTTCATAACTCAACCACAGCTACCTACCTGTGGTCAAACGAGCGCTTTGAGACACCCATTGGGTGTGATAAAGCGCTTTATCAGAGCTGCCTGTGTTCATTATTCAAATTATCTCCAATAAGTTATTTTTTTTAGCTGGGATAACAAAACAAGATTTCTTGTAATAGTTATTGTGGAAAAAAGAAACAACTGTTAAAAAAAAAGTGACAGGAGTGGACAGGGCATTAAGAACAAAAGTCTGGAATTCAAAAAAAGATTTCAAACATCCCTTAAAACAATGATATATATATATATATAGTGGCTTTTTATATAGCGCTCATATCCATCACTCAGTGACGCTCGAGGCGCTTCAACATTCAGTATTTTCCTGCAAGGTATATATGTGGAGCTACTTTTTGAAGTTTGAGACCTATTCCTTTACATAGCACCATGTAATGGTTTACAAGGTGCTGTGGCGCAATATGCTGCCAATGATGCAACCATTGGAGTGAATGATTGGCCACTCAGGGGGGTGGGGGGGGGGCATACTGACCTTGCCTAGCCGTGTACTCTGTGTCTTCAATCATCCTGGCCAGACCGAAGTCAGCCACCTTGACGATGTTCCCCTCCCCGACGAGGACGTTCCTTGCAGCCAGATCACGATGGACGTAGTTTGACGCCTCCAAAAAGGCCATGCCTGATGCAATCTGTCATCACACAAAAAACAACACATTCCATTTTAAAAAGATATTCATTGTGAATAGTAAGGGGCTGCGGAGACTACTCTGAGATCATTACTCAAGCCACACTACTATCCAAGCCGTGCTTGAGCTAATGGAGAGCTATATTGGCCAGCAAAAGAGATTGCTCACAGTCATCAAAAAAAGAAAACTGGTCTGGTTTGGTCTTGGGTCAGACAGGAAGGGGGCCTCACAATCACAATCCTAGAGGGTGGAACAGATGGTACCTGCAGAAGGGAAAGGCAGATAAATTTGGGCAGATAACATCAAGGAATGGACAGGTCTTACTTAATAATTGGGCCTAACTTCTTAGGGCAGTAGAAGACCGAGACAAATGGAGGCTCTGTGTGACACATGCCATCACACTGTCACCCCTACAGACGTAACACTATGGGAGAAAAGGAAGGAAGGAAGGAAGAAAGGCAGGGGCTGCCAAAGTTGTCAACACTTTCATGATCATATTATTAAAGTTATAAAAGTTATTATTAGTTACCATTATTAAAGTTACCAATTATTAGAGTTACCAATCCTGTGTCTTGTTTGTATGTGAGTATTTGGGTTGTTCAAAATTTCCTGTTCGGTGAAGACTTTTATGAACTCACCTGACTGCCCATGTCCACAAGCTCTGGTAGCGTAACTTGAGGTAGCAAAGGAAGGGTATGGAGAAACGACTGCCATGTCAACACTCTGATGCTTTAGGTTAGTTATGAAAGTTATTAAGTTGTTAACTTTGTTATGGTTCTTGACTGCATGTCGACAAGCTCTGTGCTTGGTTGTATTAGAGTATGTTAGGTTGTTAAACTTTGGGTCTTATGACTCACCTGACTGCCCATGTCACAAGCTCTGGTACCTTAAGGTTATTCCCCCCCCCCCCTCCCCATGAGGTATGTCTAAGGTTGTTAAACTGGGTCTATGAACTCACCTGACTGCCCATGTCGACAAGCTCTGGTAGCTTCAGGTTACGTCCCTCCCCATCCTTGAGAAAGTCCAGAAGACTCCCATTGCACATCAGCTCAGCAACGATATAAATGGGCTCCTAAAAAGGGCATAAAATTATGGCATGATGATTTCACAGAAAAACGAAACAGTGTTCAGAGTTTGATGAGGTTTTTAATTTTTGTTTTATATTTAAAGTTAATTTTTATAGAGCTTAAAGAGTCTTGAACATCAATTTGATGGATTTGGCGATGTACACATGGTATTCACTACTTGCACGGATCAGCATTTTAATGATTCTTTGAAATACTAAAAAGAAAAATTTACATCACTTTACTATAATGTTGGACTTGTGACAGCCCAACAGCTTTCTCGCTCTCCCGAGACACTGTCTGGCTTGCGAGACTACTGCTCTCAAGGGCCGCTGCTGACTCCCCACTACTGCCCCATTTACTGGCCGAGCAGTAGTTTCAACAAGCCAGCAGTCTTGCGAGAACATCACCAGTGTCACAAGATTCGCGGAGAGAGTCGGTAGGCTGTCACCGCCACAACTACATGTATTTAACGACTTGTTCACAAGTCTACTCTAATGTTTGAAATGACTTTTTTACCATGTCGGAGCACACAGCATAGAGTTGACATAGTTTGTCATGCCGAAGTTGCTTCATGATGTTGGCCTCAGCGAGGAAGGCCGTCGGAGTCATCGTGCCCTTCTTCAGAGTCTTGATGGCCACCGGTGTCTTGCCATTCCACATTCCTGGATGGAAATAAAACCAGAACAAAATTTACTGTGACTGTTTTTTTTTTTTAAACAGTGTTGACCAAATCTAGTGCTGTTAATTCGACATTCCTGAATGTGACACACGCAGGGGGGAAACAAACCACAACGATATTTACTGTAACTGTTTTTAGGTGTTCCAAC
Source organism: Pycnopodia helianthoides (assembly GCA_032158295.1). NCBI lineage: Eukaryota > Metazoa > Echinodermata > Asteroidea > Forcipulatida > Asteriidae > Pycnopodia > Pycnopodia helianthoides. The sequence continues at coordinate 14,011,921 of CM063256.1, read as the reverse complement.
ATGTCCAAATGCATCATTTGTAGACAACACATCAGGGAATCGGACTCCTTCTCAAGCCATACTGGTGGTACCACCCATAGGACAAGGGGTCATGTCACCTGCACCATGTCACTCTGGTCAGGCCATTAACTATTTGTTGCATTTATACCACAGGTAAGCAGTTTGCATCAGCTAATTCTATTTTCTCTGTTTAAAAAAACCCAGTGGTGACCAAAGCTAGTGCTGTTAATTGGAAAATATATAATGGTGATCAATTTTTGCTGTAAATGAAAGGACAAAACAATACAATTTTGCTTCAAACGGAAGGAGAGAAGAATTACAGAATTTGCTGTAAATGGGAAAAACAAAAAATTGTGACAGCACTTGCTGTAAATTTGAACAGATACCTAAATGCTCACCTCGTTTCGTTTACTTCTGTTAAAAACAGATTGTCCATAATTTGAATTCTGAAAAGTTGTAAAAGTTGCGTGTGCCCAGAAGAAGGGCGGGCAGCCTAACTACCTTCTTCCAGGCAAACACAATATGATGTGAAACAAACGAGAGAAAAAAAAACCCCAAACAACAACACCACAACAATGGAAGTTGGATAGGAAGCAAGTTCACTTCCACAATCTTGACGACCTTATGACCTGTGTAGATTCTTCATAATAGAAGATGACAAAGGGTCTATTCACAACCTTCTAGTGACATTCAACTTTGACATTTTAAATGGTTAGTAAAGGTTGGCTGCTTAATTAATGTTCCTGTGTGTGGCACCTGAATATATAAATGTTAAATCCTGTTTATTAGAGCACTCCTACTCTTGGTGACACTTTGCAAGCGAGTTGACCAACCATTTGAAACCACTCAACTGCTTGGGTTCTGTATGATAGAGCAACTGTACACAGAGTATTAATATTATTATTATATATTTCTGGTAATGAAACCAAGGATGCCTCATAAGTGAACTGAATCACTGTAGCTCGCAAGCTTGCGAAAAGCTGTAAACAAGGGTGCTTGCTACGTGAACCGAAAACACCGGGGTTAACCCTACTCTTCTATGATCACTGTTCTGGGTTCTTCTACCTGCACTGCCAATCCTAGTACACAGGACCTACGGCTTAATGTTCGATCAGAAAGACTGAGACATTTTTGATAAAGCATCTTGCTCAAGGACACAAGTGCAACGTCCGGAACTCAAACCCACACTCTGCTGATCAGAAACATCCAGAGCTTGAGTTTGGCGCTCTTAACCGCTTGGCCGTGACAGGTCATCAATATAAAGTGATATAACATTGCAGGCTGGCTATATAAAGTGATATTGCAGGCTGGCTATATAAAGTGATATAACATTGCAGGCTGGCTATGTTTATCTACATGTACCATGTATCATTGATTCAAAAGCACAGCGGATGATAAGACAGTAGGATGGTCGACTGTGTACTGTGTAGACGCATTCACCACATGATATCATATTGTAGGCCGCCTTAGTTTATCTACAATTCAAAACTATGTTTTTTGTTTAATATGATAATGATAATCAGACAGGTTTAAAGGAGATTTCTACCAACCTTTCCAGACTTCTCCAAACTGTCCTGCTCCCAGCTTGCTTTCCAATGTGAGAGAGTTTCTTGGAATCTCCCAAGCATCTCTGCCCAGACCCACAGTGTTGGGATTATCTTTTGGGCATGGCGCAGACAGCTTTATACAAAGACCATCTGATGACTCTGTTTTGGAAACAAGAAATTGCTTGATTTTGATAGATTCTGACAGTTAAAAACATACTTTCTTTGTTGCATTTCACAGATTGTTAACGCCAGCCAGAGAAGTTTCTTTTTCCCGGAAACGGCCGTGAGGAAAGGAAGGTTAGATTGATTGTAAAAAGAAACAAAATGTGATTTGATAATAATGGTTATAATAAATTGAGAAAATGGCAAAGAAACATGTTTTGATTTGCAATTGAATCGCGATGTATTGACCCACAGATTGTTAAAGTCGCATCCCCCTTCAGATGATCCCCTGGCTGCCGCTTCCCAGGTTGTATTGTAAACTGGAGTAGTTTACAATCATTTGGGGGTAAACAGAGACAATTTTACTAGAGTGGGATTTGAACCCAAGACCTCCGGATTAACGGTCGGCACTCTACTATCTGCGCTATCTAGCTCTATTGTTGGCGGTCTCCCTATTTTGTCAACATTTTTGTTTTGGATGCCAATCAGAAGCCATACAACTCGTTAACTGTCTTGTAGCCAGGGAAAACTACTGTATTAAATAAAAAGCTCAGTCCAGTTTGAGTCGTATGAGGAAAACAAATGCACATAACTAGGTTGACATTTACGACCTTGTTGCAAGGACATGACAAAATCGTGCCTGCAGGAAGTCCAGGCTCTTTATCTCTTTCATAAACAACTGATGTCACAGGTTACATGGTTTATTGTTCTTCCCTATGGCTCTCCTCAAGTGAGGACCTCTTGTCCCTTTGGTTTTAAGAACACACAGGTAGGCACACACAAACTTGTGGGGACTTTTAGACAATAGAACCACAAAAGGTCCCCACAAAGTTTTTCTTTACTAAACTGGGTTCCCACAAGGGAATTCTTTTGAGAAGGGAGTAATAGAACAATAGGAAGTCCCCACAGTGGTGTGTGCAGCTATCCTCAAGTGAGGACCTATTGTCCCTTTTGTTGTACGAGTACACACACACAAACACTCACGTTGGTAGTGCTTCACAAGCTCTGCAAGAGCTGGGAAGGGGCTGCGCATGGCGATGTAGAATCCAGCATCGTTGTCCAGCTTGCGGATCTTGTAATGTTTCACATGGTCCCCTTTCACGGCGTCGTAGTCACGTACTGACAGGGAGAATGTGCCTGGAAGGACAAACAAATAAATAAATAACAATTACAGTAAAAACAGTCACAAATGCAAAGGCATCAAGTTCCGACACTTAGCCAGTTTCCTTTGATATTTTTCCCTTCTCCTTCAATAACTATCCTTCAATAACTATCCTTCAATAACTACCAGTCGTGTACAGGGCTCACCCTTAACACTAGTATGACGTACAATGTCTTGTAAAAACTGCTCTGGGCTAGTAAACGCCACATTTCACTTTACCCTGTGGGCCAAAGTGTTAGCCAAGATTTTGTAATAGGGTGTCAAAATTTGATTGAAATTTAAAAACTGGGTGTCCAAATTGTTCATTTACAATATGTATGTAAACGACAGGTAAAACAGGGTGTCCAAATTAAAAACAAGTTGTCCAAAAGACACCCATACACCCCTCTGGCTAACACTATGCTGTAGGCTACTAAAAACTGTGCAAACGCATTGTTAAAAAATGCTCCTATTTCCTCCTTTTCTGATGTGAATAATCAACTTTGAAAACATGTTAATAAACTTTGAGTGTGTAAATTTATACAACTTCATTTGACCATTAAACTGGTCGGGATCGCTACCATTGATACATCAGAAAGATACATTTATGACAATACAGGTTTAAAATCTGGGCTACTAAAACTTCCAAGAGGCAAGTAAAACGCACAGTTAACTAGCACGGTGGGCTACTTTAGAAAATGCTGAAGTTCAAGGCCTTCTGTATTATGTAGTTTGAGAGTTTTGTATTTATTTAATCAGTGTACTTGGGCTTATTTTGTTGTAGGTTGGGTGCTTAAAGGGGCTGTGCTGTCATGATCACAGCAAGCTTTTAGCCAGAATTTGGTAAAAGGGTGTCTAAGTTTGCTGGGTGTCCAATTTGTTCACTTACAATACATTTACATGTAAATGCCAGATAAAACAGGGTGTCTAAATTTTAAAACAGGGAGTCCAAAAGACACCCAGACACCCCTCTGGCTCACACTATAACAGCAGGCTTTGTGGCTGAACATGGAGTTATAAACTCATCTGTTTACTTCACACACCATTTCTCCATAGATTCTGTACGGACTGAGGGTGCGTGCAAGCCGTAACTTGGTGAGAATTCATAATTCCATGTATGGTTTTGTTTTGGTTTTGTTTTGTTTGTTTGTTTTTTCGTGGGAGAGAGGTGGAGGGTTCTGGTCAGGTAATCAGTAACTTCAGGGAACTTCACATCGAGATTGAGAAACAGTATGTTGTTTCCATTACAACACAGTACTCATAAGAGTCATCTACATACACGGAGATCTTTCATGTCAATATTTACAGACATGCGTAGTGCGTACACCCTCTCCATCCTCCCGAAAAAACATTTCCTGCATAATTGCATAACTTAGAATCCCAAGGGGAAGACCCTGGGGAAATTCCCCACATCCTTGTTTTTCCGCTTTTGTTGTTTTAAACTGTAACAAGCCGGTAATCGGATTGAAGCAAACAATCTAGAGTGGGCTGTCTGTGGCATGACCTAATCTCTGAAGGAATCAACTGTCCACTTCAAATATCTTATCGGTGATAAACATTTTTTTTTTGCTTTTGCTCCAGTAGTTCAAGAAAAGAAATCCCCCCCCCCCCCCCCCCCGGCTTCAAAATAAGAACTTCCCAATACAACTAAGAAAATGATAAAAGTACATTTTCAGCTTTTCAATTTCAAACTTTCTCCTAAAAGTGAATCAGCAAATAGATTATGTCTTTATATATTTTTATGGTGGTTTGTCGTGGGTTTGCCTCATCATCCTGATGATGACATCCTACACTGGACCCCAGGAATACATCTAGATAGTTCCTACTTGACATCGAACAATGTAACAATGTAAAGTCTGCCATCTTTACCGGCAAAGCAATCGTTTGTTTTTAGCGCACGACTACAATGTATGCATTATGTCTAAATACCGCGTGCGGCATACAGGAGTTATATCAAATTCCTAGCATGACTGGTCGGTGAATCACTTGGCGGTGTTGAAATAATTGAGCGTTTGACGCAGCTCAAAGCCAAAACCCAAGATGCCAGTAAAGATGGCGTCTATCAGGAACTAAACGTATCTACATGTATAGGTACAAGAACAAGTATCCAGGATAAAGAATTCAATTTAGTTTTACCCTTACACCGATATGTATTAAGCACTTGTATACTCAGTCCTTTTTTTCACAGAGCTCGGGAAAGTACTGAGTATACAGTGCTTAAAGGAACATTACAGAATTGGTAAGAAACAAACTTGTAAAATATACTTTTTGATCACGGTCTAACGATGATGATAGTAGAAAACATCCCTTAAAATATTTCTGTCTGAAATGCCATATTTGATGAGAAATGAATAAACTAATTTTCCGATTGGAGTTTATTGCTCAGCGAGCTTTTTATTAATTTTTTCAATCTATATGATTTCATGCAAATGTGTAATCGTTTTTTCACTATTTTCTTGTGACCCAGATGGCCAACGATCTCAAACTTCTACAGGTTTGTCAGTTTATGTATATGGTGGATTACATAAAGTGCTTACACTGCCAGCAACTGTTTTGTTAGCAAAAACCAATTCTGTAATGTTCCTTTAATACGCATTGGTGTAAGGGTAAAACCAAATAAAACAAGTATCCACTTTAAAGGTAGGGTCATACATTGGTAAATACCCCCCCCCAAAAAAAATTAAAAATTAACTACCATAAAAACTTACTCGGTGAGAAGCACTGCAGCTGTTGATGGTATACTATTTTGAGAAAGGATTCCCTTCAAAGTAATTTTGGTTTGGAAACTTTTTCATCCAAAAACATTTGATGCTGAGAAAAAAGTTCATGCTTGAATCATCTCTCAGATTTTGAGGTTGGTGTCTGTCTGCAAATGCCGTTTCCAGAGGTGCGGTTGATACCTCGCTGGATTCAACGATCTTGTGAAAATACCACGGAAGTTTTTCGCTGTTTTCTCAGCAAGTAGACACTGTAATCAGCCGAAACTTTCACAAGTGACTTTTATTATACCTTTCTTTAAAACGTTGCCTATTAATCAGCAATACGATGACAAAACCCTCCTTTAATACAACCCACCAACAATAGACCCCTTGCATTGGTCGCCATCTTTGATGAAATGTGCACACGTGAAAGGCTATCATTGGCTGAGAGTTGTGCGCAGCGGGTACACGTTTCCATTGGTTTACATCAAAGATAGTGGTCATGTGCAATCCATCTATAGACCCCTTGCATTGGCCGCCATCTTTGATGAAACCTGCACGCGTGAAAGGCTATCCATTGGCTGAGATTGTGTCGGTAGGCGTACACGCGTGCACGTTTCCATTGCTTTTCATCAAAGATGGTGACGTCATGTTCAATCCATCTATCAACCCTCCCCTACCTACCTGGATTGGCCTCTCCATCTCTGACAATGAACATCCCTCGTTGGACTCCGGTGTCAGGAGTTTCTTCTCAGCGTCCCTACGGCCGATACGACCAAAGTACCATCTGCAAACGAAACACCATTTACGTTAAAGGAACATTACATAATTGTTTTTGCTAACAAAACAGTTGCTGGCAGTGTAAGCACTTTATGTTATCCACCATATACACAAACTGACAAACCTGTAGAAGTTTGAGATCGATCGGCCATCTGGGTCACAAGAAAATAGTGAAAAACGATTACACATTTGCATGAAATCATATAGATTCAACAAATGAACAAAACGCTCACTGAGCGATAAACTCCAATCGGAAAATTAGTTTATTCATTTCTCATCAAATATGGCATTTCAGACAGAAATATTTTAAGGGATGTTTTCTACTATCATCATTATTAGACCGTGTCAGTTTTATGTAAATCTGTGATCAAAGATTATATTTTACAAGTTTTTTTCTTACCAATTCTGTAATGTCCCTTTAAGGATCTACATGTAGTTGCTGTTTAAAGGTTTTATACAGCATTGGTAGAGCTGACTAAAATAGTTGCAGACAGTGTTTATTTTTGTGTGATCAACCATCATACAATAACACACCTGTGAAAATTTGGGCTTAACCCATTGTGTGAGTCAGGAGAAAATAGTGAAAAACCATGCTCCGTTTTTAGCCTGTAATCACATTGCCCTTAATTTTTTTTGTAACAACTGAATTCAGCTGTTGTGTATTTTTTATGTTTTAAGATTTTTGTTATTATGGCTTTATTTCAGAGGGAAATATTTCACAGAAAAAAAAGGATCTAGTATGAATTCATAATCACTCAGTAAGCTTTCAGACTAAAATTTTTTAAATTATGTTTTCTATCATTACCAATCCTACATGACACCTTTTCTTTTGCAGTGATTATTTTAACATTTATAGTGACAATAAAATTACGACTTTATAGCAAGAGTTCTGGCCAAAAGAAAATCTCACCTCGCTTTCAAAATGAATAAAAAAATAAAAAAATTTCCTTTGCTTGAAGGGCAAATGTTGCTACAAAGCACACTCTGTACCAATTCATTTGATTTGAGATTCATTACAAACACTGATCAAACAACTGGTCATACATCTTAAGGAATGCAAGAAACAAGTCTTTGAAGGCAACTTTAATCACTGGAGCTTCAGTACCAGGCAGACTCACAACTACATCACTTTGCAAAAACAGTTTAGGCCTTCACTTCCTGCCACACAAACCGGGGGGAGTTGCGGAACCCACCACAGGCAATCCCCAATTTTTCTAGAATATCTGTGGATGATGAAAAATCAACACGGTTAATTCCCTCTTCCATGATTTCTTTTGGTGTTTTGTTTATTTGCTTGTTTATAGTTTTATGGTTTAGTTTTGGGGTGGTTTTTGTTGGGGGGGGGGGCACACTACCCACAAGATAATCCCAAACTTGTCCATGTGAGCATTATTAGGGCTCCATCTGAAGCCTCAAATGGTTGATTTTCTCCCTTTCATTACAGCAGATGACAAACAGGTCCCATTTTTAACGGGGGGTCGGGTTGGTTTAGTGGTTTCTTTCCCTGCCTTTCATCTCCGTGGACTCCGTTTCAAATATTATAAAAAAAACACATTCAACCATAACTCTTTTCAATATTCAACGAGTTAAGTCAGCTTTTAGTCTGGCGTGTTTAAATTCATTTCCTGGTAAGGACTCGTTGGCCAAAACCCGACCTTGTGTAGCTAGCGCAGCACAAATAAATTATGGCAGGTGAAACCTCCATGGTATATAATGGACCACAGCCAACAAGTTCAAAACACTTCCTTATCACCACCCACACAACAATAGCTATAATAATCTACGTTCATTGTTATCACAGGTACATGCAAATCAACTGGGTGCTTTGACACTTCTCTTGGCCACATGAAAATAAACACTTGTTTGTGTGGTTTTTTATGCTGGGAGACCAGTGGACCACTGAAAACATACATGTACATGTAGACATTAAACATGTGCAGTATTATTTTAAGCAAACAAAATTATACAACCGACCAATGAAAACTTTGAAAGTCAAATTAAATTTGTGTTTTGCAAAGCCCTACGGGTTACTGGCCCAATGCTAAAATTGCTGGACTCTGGCCAGTGGTCCAGTGGGTTACTGGCCCAATGCTAAAATTACTGGACTCTGGCCAGTGGTCCAGTGGGTATGTCAAGCTCTGTGGGTTACTGGCCCAGATGCTAAAAATTACTGGACTCTGGCCAGTGAGTATGTCAAGCCCTACGGGTTACTGGCCCAATGCTCAAACTACTGGACTCTGGCCAGTGGTCCAGTGGCCTGTCAAGCCCTGGGGGTTACTGGACCAATACTAAAAATTACCGGACTCTGGCCAGTGAGTATGTCAAGCCCTACGGGTTACTGGCCCAATGCTCAAACTACTGGACTCTGGCCAGTGGTCCAGTGAGTATGTCAAGCCCTGGGGGTTACTCTGACCAACTCTGACACATACCGGTATTTACTGGAACCTGGCCAGTGGTCCAGATAATATTTCAAGCCCAGATAGACAAGTACACATTTTATTCAACAATAACTCAAGACTAGTAACTCAAATTTGTGACAATTCTTCACGATATTTTCACCTGCAAGTGTTGGACACCATTCAAACCTCTTTCTACTAAAATTAAAAACACTTCACTCATAACAATACGCAGAGTTTACTTTCTTTTCTAACGAAGCATGTCACATGTTTTGATTACATGTACTTTTTACCATGGCGTGCGGAAGTTTCTGTTGAAAAAAAATTGTGCAGGAAATCGGTTTCTGATGTGAAACATGTTGTCAAAACATTTCTTGAAGCTTTTCCCTTTTTTGATCCTGGGTCAAAAGTTCACCATGCTTGTATTCCAATGAGGGAATCACAGTGTGGGAAGAGGTTTAAAACAAGGCGTTCTTTATCATTTCATCCGGATGAACTTGCGTGCTTAAGTTTCAAAGTATCGCACGCAAGTTTCAAACTTGAGCTAAATATGCAACCTACAAACTTTAATTTGGCCGTGAGTTCTGTGAACTCTGCGCAATTTTCAGATAGTGCCCTCTTTGACTTAATAAGGTAAAGTTTTCTTACTGTGTTTACATGTATATCGCACGTTTAAACATAGTCAACTCCTCTCGACCAACGAAAATGAATGAACTGTCCCAGATGTTTGTTTTTAATGAGAAATAAAAATTTTGCATAAATTTACAAAATTTGGGGGTTTAACAAAGAAAAATTGTCTAGAGCTAGATTTGAACCACTGACCTCCCGATTAACTTTCGACGCTCTACCAACTGAGCTATCTAGACCTATGCTGACAGTCTCACTGGCTACATAGCAGTTTTTTGTTTGCTTCTGGACTGGCACCCCGAACAAAGATATTGAAAAAGTAGGGAGACCGCCAACTTAGGGCTAGATAGCTCAGTTGGTAGACCGCTGGCAAGTTAATCGGAGATCATTGGTTCAAATCCCGCTCTAGTAAATTTTCTTTGTTCAACCCCAAATTATTTAGAATTTACCCAGTCAGTTTCCCTTGTGGTTTATATACTACAAAAATTTAAATATGACATTTACCCAGTCCGTTTTTTACTTGATATAGGTTGTATCGTAAACTGGGCGTGGTCTTTGGCCACAGTATACGGCAGTGTATGAACAAAGATACTGATAAAATAGGGTTACTGCCAACGTAGGGCTAGTCAGCTCTGTTGGTAGAGCACCGGCAAAAAGACCTGGCGGTCACAATCCTGTTCAAATCCCACTCTAATCAATTTGTCTTTGTTCACCCCCAAATTGATTAATATTTATCCAGTCAGTTTCCATTACGCGGTTAGTTTGGTTGAATTAATCGGCTCTCCCGCAGTATTATTAAAAGTTTTTATAAGAAAAGGACACAATTGTAAAACAGTATTTGATAAACCTGCTGAATAGAAAGTACATTAACTCTTTACTTTTAAAACACTGTTTGCTGTTGCATATTAGATTTTCTTTTTTCCTTGATTCTAAATTGTTTTGATGAGAATCACAAACGAAAGTTACTTGTATTTTCGTAACGACAAGAACAACTCTTGTTCTTCAATTTTTCATTTTGTTCTGTTAAAAAAAAAAAACGCTTTCTGAAAACGGTATCAAAAGTTACAAACAGGGATCATTCAAAGAAAGCAAGGTTCTGAGTAAAGCAACTTGTTCAGTTTCACTTATTGTGATTTCTTTAATTTTCATGAACAGTGTGTGTTGTGTTTAAAGGAGCTGTGTTGCCATTTAATTAATACCCTCCGAGCAGCCAAGGGAACAAAATCACATGCTGGACCCACGGAGTCCGCACAGAAGGCAGATTGTATTACGGGTAAATAACTTTGTTTGGGGGGGGGGGCACAATTCTTGTTCTAATGGTCTGAACAGATGAATATGGTGTTCCCTGGACCCACACACTAAAGATTGAAGCATTCTGAAAATGTACACTTTGGTTCACTACTAATTTTAAACAGTACATTAAAGTTTTTTTTATGCACACAAATATGGGGGGGGGGGGGGCAATAGGGTTTTTGTGTTTACGTTATAAAGGGACCCAGCTTTCCCATACTACATGTATTTGTCAACCTTGGAGTTAACTCACCCTGAAATCACTAGTGTATGAAGGAGGGGTGTTTAAGGGCAGTTAAAAAAAAATCAGCAGAATTGATCCACACATTTTGTAGTTATTAAAAAAAAGTTATGAAGCTGGTCCTTCCGCCCGCGACAACAAAAAATTTAAAAACCTGACCATGTTTACTTTAAAATTTGTACTTGTAATTGAACAACAAAAACAAAAGTACACAAGACAACCAGATGCACTGCTGATCAATGAATGTACCTCGACCGGAAATCAAATGTTGAAAAAATCCACATCAGCAGTTATTTCGTTCAAAATGTTTTTATCCAACAAATGACAAACAGGAAGTGTATGTAGAAAAAAAGAAAAAAAAGAGAGTGTAGTTGGTTGGAGTACAATAGATTGAGGGTCAATTGCATGAATTCCTGTTCACACATTGTGCATACATACATGTACATGTACATGTAAAGTACATTTCAAGATAGTTACATGTAGCATGGCATTTCCTCAATAAAGGAATGAAACAACATCGGCCTTCTCTCTTAACAGTGGTCCGCTGGCCAAATGCCAGTTAAAACACCTGAGGACCAATCAGAATTCTCTCCGAATAGTCCTGCTGGCTAATACATTGCTGTAGTGCCATCGCTACATGTAAACCAAGTAAACCTCTTCATATTACATGTAGCTCAAATTCCCATGCTAATGACATTGTGGAAAGAAAACCTTAAAATACGGGCCAGTAAAAAAGCTGACGGACAAGTGAAATGACAAAATAACTGGTACTGCTGGCCAGTCCCTGAAAAAAGTGAAAGGCAAACTCTGCTTTTACATAAAACCACGGATTGTTCATATCAGTTCGATTCCCATTTGAATGACAATGTTGATAGAAAACCTTCAAATACGGGCCAGTAAAAAAGCCGACGGACAAGTGAAATGACAAGCTAACTGGTACTGCTGGCCAGTCACCGAAAAAGTTAAAGGCAAACTCTGCTTTTACGTGTAAAGTTAAACCACTGATTTTTCATGTCAGTTCAAATTACAAGTCACATTTTAATGACAATGGTGAAAGAAAACCTTCAAATATGGACCAGTGAACAAGCTGACGGACTATTGAAATGACAAGCTAACTGGTCCTGCTGGCTAATCACTGAAAATGTGAAGGGCAAACCCTGAACATGACGATGCCATCATCTTTGTCATGCTCCCTGTATGCTGTTTGGATAATGTTTACTGAGTCTCTGTTATACCAAAAAGGAGTCTGACTATTTTTTGACTTTTTTTTCCTACTGCCACCATCTTGTAATGCAATAATGTTGTCTGCAATCTTGTCTGCAGTAATGTTAATAATTACTCAGTCTCAATATACCAAATAGGAGTCAGACTATTTTTGCCTTTTTTCTACTGCTGCCATATTGTCATGTTCCCTGTCTGCAATAATGTTAAAGGAACATTACAGAATTGGTAAGAAAAAACTTGCAAAATATACTTTTTGATCACAGATTTACATAAAACTTACACGGTCTAACGATGATGATAGTAGAAAACATCCCTCAAAATATTTCTGTCTGAAATGCCATATTTGATGAGAAATGAATAAACTAATTTTCCGATTGGAGTTTATCGCTCAGTGAGCGTTTTATTCATTTGTTAAATCTATATGATTTAACAAGCAAATGTGTAATCGGTTTTTCACTATTTTCTTGTGACCCAGATGGCCGATCGATCTCAAACTTCTACAGGTTTGTCAGTTTATGTATATGGTGGATTACATAAAGTGCTTACACTGCCAGCAACTGTTTTGTTAGCAAAAACCAATTCTGTAATGCTCCTTTAATGACTACTCAGTCTCAATATACCAAAAAGGAGTCAGACTACTTTTGCCCTTTTCTACTGCTGCCATATTGTCATGTTCCCTGTCTGCAATAATGTTAATAATTACTCAGTCTCAATATACCAAACCGGAATCAGACTATTTTTTGCCTTTTCTACTGCTGCCATTATGTCATGTTTCCATTAGCATTAGAAATGACTGATTCTCTGTTATACTAAACAGAAGTCCGACAGCTGGCAGACTCGGGTTTGTCAGACAGCTGATAAGGGCTTGGGCACAATGTCAAATAATTTTAAACGAACCTTTGAAAAACAATGATCACACAGCTAAAGCATTTTGACCGCAATAAATGAACCCTCGTAACTAAAACCAATAGAGGAACTTGGCTTCATAAATGTCTAACCAAAAGGGAGCGTACATGAACATGCAGCACATCATTGTTTCGGGGTATCCGTGTTAATTCTTATAGGTACAATGTACACCCCACTAATTATGGAGTAAACAGAGCGTCGGCAACAATTAATTTTTGGGTAGGCCCTCAAAATATTCTATTCTAGACAGATTTGAAAGCCCAAGAAAAGGGATACATTGTGAAAAGTTTGCCCACTTGTGACCTGGGGGTTTCTGTCTTCCCAGTTGAGGTATTTTGGATGACATAGGGTCCTATTTGCCGAGAGGTGTAGGGACATTTTTCAAGATTGATCCAGGTTACTGTTTTGCAACTTTTAAAACAATTTGTTTTATACATTGTAAATATTTGTCTCTCCTTAACCAATTATTTCTTAAATCTGTAATAGTGTGGTTTTTTCTAATTTTTAATCTCTGTATATTTTCCTGAAACTCGACCTCCGGTCGCCACGGAATTTGTTTTTTAAAGAATAAACCAATAATGAATGAATGAATGAATGAATGAATGCTCGGACGTTTGGACGTCATTAATTTCACAGAAAACGATTGCAGCAACTGAAATAAGCAAACAGTGGTTTGTGGCAAATTTCACTTTTAAATATTTCTCTGAAGGTTTGGGTTCTGGTATGAACTTTATACAATCAGTGAGCATTTAGATTGAAATTGATTTTATTTGTTTATTTATTTTCTTTGTTAATGACACCCATAATTAGAAATCCTGTAAATTATAGATTTGTATGGCTTTGACTTCCTAACCCTCTGTATAAGTTGGACCTACATGACCCCACATGAGCTAAAGCTAGCTACATGTACATGTACTTCCGTCTCCAAAGCTGGTAATTTTACCAAAAAACGCCCCTTCCATCTTCCAAAAGCATTTTTTTTTTATTACAAACAAACTTTTAATTCTAAGAAGACCCTAGTCTTTGTAGAACGTATGTGACTGCCAAGTCCGATTATTACACTTTTCTTGCATAAATCATCAAAGGATTTTGGTAATCAGTGGAGCCCGAGTTTGTGTGAAGTGGGCGTGGCTTACAAGTTACAGTAGAACTGTGTCACGCTTACGAGCAGGATAGTGAGCAGCAACTGATGATATTTGAGTAGCAACTGATACATTTCATGTGGCATTTTGCTCTACTTTCAATGAGAAATTAATCGCCGACACACTCATACACAGATAATAAAAGAGGTTTTGCAAGTCTACGAATACATACATGTACATGTATGGAAACGTGTTAACGGATGTGTAACCGTAGTGTCTATGTTTTGCATGATTGTTAATAATGGATACTAGCGTTCATACACGCAGTAGAAAAACGGAAACTGATGATATTTGAGTAGCAACTGATACATTTCATGTGGCATTTTGCTCTACTTTCAATGAGAAACTAATCGCTGACACACTCATACACAGATAATAATAGAGGTTTTGCAAGTCTATGAATACATATGGAATCGTGTTAACGGGTGTGTGACCATACATGTAGTGTCTATGTTTGCATGCTTGTTAATAATGGATAATGGCGTTCATACACGCAGTAGAAAAACTGGAAACTGTTGATATTTGAGTAGCAACTGATACTTTTATATTGAATTTTGCTCTGCTTTACAAGGGAAATCGTTCATATGTTGGTGAATCCCGTAAATCGAGAACTTCCCTTTGTTCTCCCACTGTTTGGACTTAGTTTTTTTAAAGCTAAGTTCTCATTGGTTTTGTACAAGAAAGCGAAAGCTCTGTTGTTAAAGTCCTCGCCAACACTTGTGTGTAAGCATGATGCGAAACCATAGTGTTTATGTTTTGCATGCTTGTTAAACAATGGATACTGGCATTCATTACAGGCAGTAGAAACAGAAATGTTGATATTCGAGTAGCACTGTTACATTTTATGTGCATTTTTCTTTACTTACAATGGAAACGTTCACTGGAACAACACACACACACACGCAGATAATAGAGAGGTTTTGCAAGTCTATGATATGAACTATGTGTCAACACTTTTGTGTTAAACGTGATGTGTAAATGTAGTGTTCTATGTTTTGAATAATTGTTAACAACAGACACTTGCGTTCATACACGTTGCAGAAACCGGATACTGTTAAAGGCCTGTACACTATTGGTAAGATCGAAAAACACAATGTTCACAGATTCACACATAACTTACATATTTAAAGTAAGTAATGGTAGAAAGGGTTCCTTAAAATATTTCTGCCTAAAATGCTATCGTTTCTGAGAAACGAGTAAAACAATAGTAATTATCGCGCGCGATAATTTGAAAAAACAGAAAAACACATAAGATCTCTTTTCACTATTTTCTGTGACCTCGATGACCAATTGAGCTCAAACTTTCACAGGTTTGTTTGTTCATACATATGTTGAATCACACAAAATGTGGACACTGATTTTGAGCTGTTACCAAAAGTGTACAATACCTTTAAGCATAAATTGTCCTGGATTAACAACAATTTCCACTATATCGCTGTTAATGATATCATCCATGGAATTCACTTGGGGGAAATTTGTTTTTGAACGAATGTTTTTGTTGAATTTGTTGAGTGCCATTTACTCCCAGGGCATCGCCATGTTGAACACTAACTCCCCCAATTGACTCATCACTCTATGACTGCGTAACAAATCCTGCAGTGTGTCTAATGTCAACGGTTATGGTTACAGTGCGTTGTGGCTGAGCGGTTAAAGCATCGGACTCAAGCTCTGGTGTTTCTGATCAGCAGAGTGTGGATCCGATTCCTGGTCATGGCACTTGTGTCCTAGAGCAAGATGATACTTTAACCATTATTGCTTTGTCCTTCGGAAGTAACATTAAGTCGTAGGTCCCGTGTACTAGGATTGGTAGCGCAGGTAAAGGAACCTAGAACACTTATTCCGGAAGAGTGGGGGTTTAACCCCTGTGTTTCTGGTTCACATAGCAAGCACCCTTGTTTACAGGTTTCCTCAGGCTTGCGAGCAACAGGGATTAAGTTCACTGATGAGGCATCCTTGGTTTCATTACCAGAAATAAATAATAACAATAACATGAATAATCCGTATCTGTATCCGTACCCCAAGACTTGCAAAACTACTCTATTCACAATTAGAATTGAATGGCTGTCTGAAATGAGCCTGAACGGAGACTTACTCTTCTGCGTTGATGCTCTTGACTGGAGCAATGTAGTTACTAGGGATGTAACCCTCTCGCCCACTCTTAGCTGACCTGGCGAGCCACCAGTCCCCATCGCTGCAACAACAAAATAATATCACAAACCATGTCAAGCATTGTTACAGAATCTGAATCCGAGTCTCAATTATATGATTGGCAAAGCATTCTATGGAAACATCAAACCAACTTTTAAAACACAAAATCAGTTTTTAGACGTGAGAGGAAAACCCCAAATTAGGGAAAACCCACGCAAACAGGTAGGGACTGAAAACCCAATCTGCATGCAAGGCTCCAGTTTGGGAATCGAACCTGGGTCCACGGAGGTGGCAGGCAGGGAAGAAACCACTGAGCCAATCTACATGCCCTAATTCCTCGCTCACTCGTGTTACACTGTCCACAGGAACCAAAAACATTGGGGCTTTTTGAATGATTTTCATGACTTGACGCATTGAAATTATGATAAATCTCAACATTGAACGACACAAAAATCATTCGTTAACAAAAAATCCCATTAGTGAATTGACCCTTCCCATGAAATATGTAAATTACATTCACGCATGCGTACAGGCACTATTGGTTGGCAAACGCCATAGAGTTATGCACTGGGCAGTCCCTTACATACCTGTATGTAAAGGCGCGATGTTCACTCATTTTGCCAATCAGTAGGGAGAGTGCGCACGCGCGGTGTTCAATTTACATATTTCAAGGGAAGGGGTCTATTACTAGGATCCTTCCCCGCTCTAACAAAATCCAACACCATAAGGTATCGCAATCCCCAAACTGTTGGGCTTGGGTTCTTGTTGTTATGCCTAATTTCATGTAAAGCATGATCAGTTTACAAGTGCAGTCCCCAGTCCAACAAAATAAAACGAAACATGCAGTTGGATTTTGACGGGTTGGGGACGGTTAGTGGTAACCCAAAGCTCTGGGCCCAATTTCATAGAGCTGCTTAAGCACAGGAAGTCGCTAAATAAATGGGATGCACACAATATTACCAGAGTAAGGTTACCAGCCAAAATATCATGTCACATTGTATGATCTGTGACTGGTATCCTGCTTATTTTTGCTTAGCAGAAACTTTCTATGTTATATTTTCCGCTTTAAGCCGCTCTATGAAATTTTGCCCTGAGCCCTGTCCTCTTTGTAAGAATATTAACAATGGAATCGCCTGTTGGCAGTTTTACTTTCAATCTTGTCAGAATCGTTTTACCTCAAAAAAGTATTCCTGAACCAATCAAAATCCACTATTGATTGTGGACATTGATGAAAACGGTGATTATTTATTAGAATTTGGGTCGATCCTGGTTGCTATCTGCAGCCTTGGGTTGAGGCTGAAACAGTCTATAGTGTACTTGATTAGTTATTCCCAAGCCTAATCAAACGTGAGGCAGCCCACCTTGCTATATGTACTGTCAGTGACCAACTCACACAGTTTTTCTCCCTTTGCTGTGAAGCTCTCACCACAAAGAATGTTATCAACAAATGTCATTTATGAGCTTTTCCCCGGACCTCTGTGTATCAAGAGCTCACAATTTGGATATCTGTTGAAGGAATCATTGCATATTTGTGTGCGCACTGCATTCTTATCCGTTTGTAGACTGCGTAAAATATGCTTCAACCATCAATTCAAATAGCCCATAATATGTACAAGCGCCATCTTAAAAATAGCCTGCATTGCATCTTGGAAAACCGAGTACAGCTAAAAAATCAGAATCACGCCGTGCTGTAGTTTCCATGTAATTATGTCAGGTTTAATGTGTGGTGTACAGCGCGCCATGATGGTTGCCAAGTTCGTTTGGACTTGTATTTCACCCAGAATCCTTTGCGCAATGATCATGCGCATTGGGACATGCATATGGGCTACTGTTACCAACTCGCTCAGTTCATTGGTTCGGGGAACACTGATTACTACTATGCTTAACATTTTTCATACTCACTGGTTGTTTGTTATTTCGAGTGTTTCACCCTTGAGGACAGCTCAAGTTCGTCTTCCGTTCCTCGCTTCATAATCGTACAGAGCAGTATATTTGAGTACTACAAGGATTACAAAAAGAAACTGTGTGTCAAATTTCAATTCAAAAGAACCACTTAAAGGGAGGGTATACATTTGGTAAGTACCTCAAAAAAGTAATGAGCATAAAAACTTCCTTAAGAAGCACCACAGCTGTTGATAATGTATAACAAGTTTGAGAAACAGAACAACAGGCCCCAACTGCCGTTAAAGGAAATTTTTTTTTTTTTAATTGAGCATAGAGGCATGACACCCTCTTCTAAACAAAAACCATTAGGGCCTACCCCTCCTACTATTGGCTTGTGTCTGGAGACAACCAACCTATACCTCACTATGCCACAACAGTGGCATTTTGAGGCACACGCTGATGTAGAGAGTAGAGCCAATGGTCAAGGTACTTCAATGAGAGTGGTAAACTGGAGTGAAGCCACCAGCTGTGCTCAATTGCAACGGAATTTGGATCTCTGTTGAACGAGATCAGGTTCACAACCTTGGTCAATTTCTGCAGTGGCAGTCTGTGGCACTGACACATGTACATTACAAAGACAGGAAAAGTGTGGCATGGATCACCTCACCATTGTGAGCGGTGCATCATGGAAGGTACTGAGGCATCTTGGAGCAAGTAGGGTTTTAAAATCACTATTTTCTCAACGCCGTAACCACCTACAATTTAAATTTTCTGATGTTGTCAATTGATGCATTTGTTGAAAAAATGGTCACTAGTTGACTGGAATATTCACACACACAAAATGATGCTACATGTATGGGTGCACCTTCAAAAGTTATACATTTAGTAGTTACTGTACCTGGTTTGCTTGGTTCTGGTTGATTGGGTTTGGGAATGAACATGTTTTGTTTTGTCTGATTAAAGTTGGACAGCCCGCCCATCTGATGGCTCGGTGTTCCTATGCTCATATCTGGACCCGGTGAGCTCGTCCCGTTCTGGTTGCCGGGCGGGTAGCTGCTGCCATCTTCACTACTGTGCATGCAGCCCATGTTGAAAGTTGAGGGATCACTTTGGGAAGACTAGCTATCAATATATTCAGAGAAATGTAACCTGTTAGACAGGGGTGCAGGAAAAACTCACTAAATACGATAAAATTCCAATAGTCTCAGCTTTCAATCGGCCACATGAGATTAGTCCATGTTAGTAATTCACAAGCGCGTCTCCAGTTTTCAATCCTGTCAATAAGCCCCAAAACACAGTTAGTCAACTCCGACACAACTACAGCTGCAGTTTTTTTCCCCCGCTCAGGCCAAACTAACGAACTTTCACGCAGAAATTCCTCATGGATTAAACTGAAAGTGGACAGAAGACCGAATTACATTGTGGGACTTCCCGATACATGTAGATATTCACATCAGCAACATGATCCGAGTTGTTCAACCTTACACAGCGCAGAACCAATTAATATTATTCTAGTCCAGAACCAGGATGTCAGAGCTAGAAAATGGCGGCTTCCTTCCTGTGCCCGGTATTCTACTTTATGACGACACAACCTCAGCCACTAGCTGGTGTCATATCATCATCAAGGCTGGGAACCGACGAAAGAATACAGTACATGCGCAGCTTTCACAGTGTGCAAATGGGACCTCGGTATTAAGGCTGTGATACAAGGTGAAGGAAGGCAATATTGTGTCTGCATGCCCCGTGGAACCTCGGGTCTTTGCCCCTGATCTTTGCCTCCACATACCTGTCCTTGCCTCGGGTTTTATCTCTATTGCCTTTTCCATTGCCCTTATGCCCCCGGCCTTTGCCCTCATGCCCCAGTTTTTTGCCCTCCTGCCCATGGATTGCCAGTTTGCCTTCATGTCCCTGGGGTCGATTTCACAAAACTCTTCCTAACTTAGGACTAGTGCTAGGCAATCCTTAGACAGTAAGAGATAGGACTAGTCTTAAGTTAGGACCAGTAAGTCCTATCTCTTAGCATTGCCTAGGACTAGTCCTAAGTTAGGAAGAGTTTTGTGAAATCGACCCCTGGTCTTCGCTCTCATGCCCCCGGTCTTTGCTCTCATGCCCCTGGCCTTTGCCCGCATGCCCTGCCCTGGCCTCATGCCCCGCTCTTTGCCCTCATGCCCACTGTCTTTACCCTTTTGCCCCTGGTGTTTGCCCTCATGCCCCTCTCCTTTACCCTAATGCCCTGGTCTTTACCCTTAATAAAAAAAAAATAGCCACAGAGCCTGGACTTCCTGCAGGCATGATTTCTAAACAGCTCAATGGAAGCAAACATTTAATCTGATATTATGGAGATTGCACTGTCTGATTTTTATCAACTTAATTGACGAAAGGGGGCACATCTCCAAACTCCTTCACCTGTCTGGTACTTTTATAACGTGGAAATAGTGACACAAAATGATCAGATTTCCCATATGACCAGTGTATAGTATTGTGCCTGCCAGGAAATCCACTGGAACGTACAAGGTCACTCTTCTTGCAAACAAAGGTTCCCTGGTTAATACATAGTATCTCCATAAGAAAATAACCAGGATTAAGATTTGTCTGGGTATTTCCTGATTTCATAATTTTTGTCCAAATATTTTCCTTGCCTTGAAGACTTAAATACTACATGTAGTTCAAGAGGACAATTCATTCCAAAATGTGCCCAGACTTTAGGCTGTCCAATTTGTGGTGACATTTCCAAAGTTCCCAATCCCTCTCCTTTGTACTATTTTTTAATCCTCTAGTTTAGATCGTCGTCTATGCGTGGGCCAATGCATCCGAGCAACAGTAATTTACTTTACTTTTGTTATCCATGACCCGCAAAGCTGTTTTCTTTAAAATGTTTGGCTTCACTTTCCACTATCCAAAGCCTGCATCGGCGTCCATGCACATTTTGAAACACTTTTGGGTGGTTTCAGGGACTTACAAAGTATATTATAACCATCGGAAAAACTGCTAACGTGACTCGGTAGAAAGCGTGGCAAAGTGGGTACCCTTTATTGTGCTTCTTGTCATACAGTGCTTCATGTACATGTAAGACTGTAACAGTGACTCCCATGACTGTAACAGTGACTCCCCAATGTTCCGACAACCCTATGTTCTGATAACCCTATGTTCTTATAACCCATAGGTACATGTTCTAACATGATTCTTATAACCCCCCTCGTGATGTATGTACATACATGCATGACATGTATGTACGCTGTTAGGGTTAGGCTTAGGCAGTAGCGTAACCAGACATTTTCAATTGGGGGGGGGGGGGCAAGAGAGGGCAGAAAATTTTATATTTATTTTGGAGGGGAGGGGGGGTACATGTATTTTGAATCATTCATTTGTGCATTTTTTCGATCTTGTTTGGGGTGTAAGGGGGGAGGGGGTGTCGGAACACAGGGGCGTGTTGGAACGTCTATAGGGGTGTGGTAACATTTCCCTATAACTACACCATTGTAAAACTACCCGGCATGCCCGGTAATGTAACCTGAAAATGACCTTCAATACAACATAATGCCACTACACCCATACATACATGTAGTACATGGTAAAAGCCTTTGATGGCAGTTTGCTTTGCAACACTGAGCTCCACTGGACCGTGAAATAAAGTGCTCCTGGTTTCACCGTATAAAATTGATACACAATGGTTTCACAAGTGTACGAATGTACCATATGGGACATGGCAAACCATTGAACAGCCGACTGCACATGCAACTAACCAGCCAAAGTTCCAAGTGAAAGATGACTGTATCCTTCACCTCTGCCACAGTCAAAGGATCAGCAAATTACAATACTCAAACGTGTACATATGGTTGTGTACGTACTGACGTATGTCAATTTACTGCAAAGCTCTTATGTTGGATACTAGTTGTGCATTATCCAAAGGGGGGGGGGGGGTCTGTGGACCCAGGTTCGAAACCCTCCCCAGAACAGACCCGTGTGGATTGGGCATATTGGGTTTGCAGTCCCTACCTGATTGTGTTCCTAATTAAGGGTTCCTAATTCCCACACAAGGGTTCCTTATTCCCACACAAGGGTTCCTTATTCCCACACAAGGGTTCCTTATTCCCACACAATGGTTCCTAATTCCCACACAAGGGTTCCTTATTCCCACACAAGGGTTCCTTATTCCCACACAAGGGTTCCTTATTCCCACACAATGGTTCCTGATTCCCACACAAGGGTTCCTGATTCCCACACAAGGGTTCCTTATTCCCACACAAGGGTTCCTTATTCCCACACAAGGGTTCCTGATTCCCACACAAGGGTTCCTGATTCCCACACAAGGGTTCCTTATTCCCACACAAGGGTTCCTTATTCCCACACAAGGGTTCCTTATTCCCACACAAGGGTTCCTTATTCCCACACAAGGGTTCCTTATTCCCACACAAGGGTTCCTTATTCCCACACAAGGTCTATTCAACAGGGTTCCTTATTCCCACACAAGGGTTCCTTATTCCCACACAAGGGTTCCTTATTCCCACACAAGGGTTCCTTATTCCCACACAAGGGTTCCTTATTCCCACATAAGGGTTCTTTACTCCTAGTTTCCACATACATGTCAGGGTTCCTTATAACCATATTAGAGTTTCTTATTCCCAAATAAGGGTTCCTTATTGAAATATTACCAACAAAAATAATAATAACTTTTTTAAAATGTCAAAGTTATTATACAAGTGTTTCAGGTGTCATCCAATACAGTGTTATCGCCCATAGAGAAGTCACAGTCCCTCAACACCTATCATCTTTATTCCTGGTTTCCTTTTGTCAAATTCCAATCGAAATCAAACAATTGCTTACAGTGAAGTGCCTTATACCAGGATAAATTTCCATGATCCCAGTTCAAGGACTGATTAACCCTCCTACTGTCAGTGACTCTTGGCAACATTTTCCAGTGAGTTGACCAACCATTTGAAACCATTCGACTGCCAAGGTTGTGTACTGTGGCACAACCTGTGCACAGAAGTAACTGTGCACTGTGTACATGCATTCCCTCATGGTATCATATTTCAGGCTGCATAGTTGATCTATCATTCAAACCACTTGAATGGTTTTGAATGGTCAACAGCAAGAGGGTTAAGGGGTCACTCCACAGCATGTAGCAGAGATTATAGTCTATCAGGGAAAGATGGGAGGAGGAGGAGGGGGAGGGTAATTCTCGGGTAATACTATTATGTACCCAGGGTTTAAACAAATATGACACAGGGTACATGTACATGCGGTGCACTCGTCTCTGCACAGAAACACATTCAATATCCACGCCTGGAATTACACGGAGGACAAGGCCTCTGTTGCCCTGGTCTTGGCCTTGGTGGCTTGGTGTCCCTCCAAAAGTTTCCAGAAAATAAAATTTTCCAATGAAAGCGCCCTTTGCAAAATGAACTCGCCTCGCAGAGATAAAAATTCCAGGCCTCAACCTCAGCTCTCAGCTCTGTTAGTGTTAAACGCCCCTGCAAGGGTTTTTGCTGGTTGTTTTAGTTTTACTTGAGACTTCTCTGCAGACATTTACCGTAAGATCAACATCAACAACTTAATTCTTAAAACAATTTTTTTCTTAATAAGTAGGATTTACAAATTTATAAGTAGCAGTAGCAAACAGCTCGGCAGTTCAATCAGAAAGGGCTGATGGTCTACAGGGGAATACAATGACATTTTGTGTGGGGTTGTTAGTCACTGTTATTCCAGGCAAATGTTCAGAGTATTTAAAGGCAGGGTATACTTTTGGTAATTACTCTAAAAGTTAATGACCATAGAAAGTTAATTAGTGAGGAGCACTAAAGAGCTGTTGATAGTAAACAAAATTGTGAGAAACGACTCCCTTTAAAGTACAGGTAGTTTAGTTTTAGAAAAAGAGGATATTTTTCCCCCAAAATTTGAATCTGTGAAAGCCTTTCTCAGGCATCTGAAAGCACACAATTCTAATGCAACAAGGGTGGTTTTCTTTTTATTGATTTTTTTGCAACTTCGATTACCAATTGAGCCCAAATGTTCACAGGTTTTATATTTCATGCAAACAAACTGGTAAATGTTTAAATATATTTATAACTATATTTTATAGTCATATTTGTACATGCTTATTGGGTTTTTTCCTGTATGTTTGGATACACCAAGTGAGAATACTGGTCTTTGGCAATAAATAAAATTATACCCTGCCTTTAAGTGTCAAGTCTCAAAGATCTGTTCACTTTTTGTTTCATTTCAACCTACATGTTTTATTTATCTAAATTCTTTCAAGTCCAGTATGAAACTGTTTTGTTCTCAAAAGTGTAGTCCACCACAATTTTAATATGCTTTTTTTCATCATGTGTCTGGAAATATTTTACATGTAAAGGCCTTGAACACACACTAAAAAAACACACAACCACCAGCCTCAGCCAAGTAATGCTCATATTGGGCAGTTGAGTTAGTCCTTTTTAATCTGGGGACAAAGACATAATTTAGGTGGTGGGGGGGAGGCTGTTTAATGTATCGAACCACTCATTTGTAGACTTTTTCCAATCTCATTTGGGAGAGTAAGAGTGGTTACACCATTGATGTTACACTTACAGGCCTGGAATTACACAAAGGCCGGGGAGGCCATGGCCTCTGTTGCCCTGGTCTTGGTCTTGGTGCCCCTTCAAAAGTTTCCCATGGACTTTAAGATTTTTTAATGGAAGTGCCCTCTGCAAAATGAAAATTATGGCCTTGCCCTCTCAAAGATGAAATTCCAGACCTGATGTTGGGCCAGTGATCTGACAACTGAACAGGTCTGACTACCGTGTGTTTTTACCCCACACATATTTTTAAAAGATTGATTTATAACTTTTGTAGCTTTTTACATACGTCCAAACCTCCTCTAACACGTCCAAGAGTTTACAGCAAAATAAGAGATAAAAAACAAAAGCGAAAGAAATCATTTGTGACTGGTTTTGTAAAACTATTTCCTGTTCAAACGTCCTTGAAATTAAATTCCTCTGCTCAGCATCATCTGCATGTAAGAGAGTGAACTGTTTATTTCACACGGTGAACATTTACATGACGGTTGCACGGCCCTGCCCTATTTGTGCCGACAGAAATTGTCTTAACTTGTTTTTTTCACTGAACGAAATTTGATAGATGATGCAGTTTTAAAAGAAAAACATTTAGGCCTATAAACAACTTTTGCATCATGCCATGAGATAATGTCAGGTCCGAACAATGATTCATTTTTAGTTTAAAATTTAAAAAATTACCACAAAATCAGTGGCAGATTTTGTTTTGATTCAATACCTTACATGTAAATGAAAACAATAGTGAAACGAAATACGATAGAGGATGCTGTTTCCAAACGAAAAACATTTATAAACAACTTTTGCACAGGGGCCTATGACATGAGATAATCTCAGGAACCTGAAAATGATTTAGTTTCAGTTTTCAATGTCATTTTCGTGGGGTGTCATGGCCGAGCGGTCTAGTTCACCATACCCAAGCTGTGGTGTTGTCAGCAGTAGAGTGTGGGTTCGAATCCAGGTCAAGACACTTTGGGCCCTTGAGCAAGGCACTTTAAAACCATAATTGCTTTGTAAAAAAAATGGGAAGGTAGTGCATTCTGCTCAACTAGCCAGGCTCCTAGTGCAGGGCTCGAATTTGGGGGGAAATCCACAAGACCACAGGACTTGCATCTCAAAATGTTTACTGGACCAGAAATAATTTTACAAGACCAGATTCAAACTGAGAAAAGACTTCCTTGCACAGTTTAACTTGCATTTAATTGAACAAGCACTAAGACACATAAGAGAAGATTGACCTATTTGTCTTTTAGGGTATTAGGCCTTACTATATTTCTAATCATTACTCAAAGTCAACATTTGAACATAATTTGTTTCTGTTCCCAAATAGAGTGAGTTACATAAATTGTTATTGAATTGAAAACACAAGACCGCCGGACTTGTCCGGTCATGAGTTTACTGGCCCAATGCTAAAATCACTGGCCTCGGGCCTGCGGTCCAGTGTCAAATTCGAGCCCTGTTAGTGGATGAAACCCATGCTGACATCCTTACGGACTTTGAAGGGGTAACCCTGTTTCAGCCCCAGGAGTAGGTGGCCCTGGTGACAGTTGATTTGGGTCTACATCCCGAATCAGTAAAGTGTAGCCCTCACCTTGAAGTGGCAGTCCGGCCTTGTGAGTAAGACAATATCTCATTTAACAACTACTGTACCACTTAATATGCTTGGCAGATTTTTTCATGCAATACTTTAAATTAACAAAACTTGCTTGAAATCTATTTAAAAAAAATTACTTTTTAAAAATCAAATCTAAATTTTGGGATCAAATTGGCCAAAAGTCTGACCTACATGTACATGTAGCATCTCTCATTACAGAACTTTCTTCCTCCGTTACTAGTAGTACACACCACTTCTTAACTTGCTCTGTGGGCTACTAAAAACTGTGCAACCTACTTGTTTAAAATGCTAATTTCTTCCTTTTCAGATGTGAATAATTAATGTATAAAATGTGTTAATTAATCCTTATTGAGTGTGTGAATACAACTTCATTTGATCGTTTACATTAACACATCAGAACATTACATACATATGGCAAAATATTTTTAAAATGTTTAAAATCTGGGCTACTAAAACTTCCTGGGGGCAAGTAAAATGCACAGTTACTGGCCCGGCCGGCTACTTTACAAAAAGCTTAAGCGCAAGGCCTGCACATGGTTTTGAGATTTCACATACAATAATTTTATAGACTGTAGCCTACTCATTTCATATACCTGTACCTGTACTTTACTAGTACACATTATCATTAAATTGTGGTTCACATACATTGCAAGAACATACACAAGTACCGTGAACATAAAGTGTATTCATACTCATACATGTAGATACCTGGGCCAGTTCATCCATTCTGATTGGTCAAGGGGAGATCACATGGCCATGTTTAAACTTGCGCTACAAACGCCGCTAGAAGTGTTTACATATCCGTGGGGCGCAAGGTTACGCAGGCAATAGTTTACACGAAACGCAATCAATACATTTACGGGTATTCAATCTAAGCTCCAAAAGTACGCGCGCGCGTACGCACATTTTTTGAGCATGGCATGCATTGACTCTTTCGCAAAAAGAGGCCAGAGACAAGAATTGAAAACTAAACAGAAAAGTTGGACATATTTTCCAACAATAGTACGCTTTTTAACAAAAAGGGCATTTATGAATGGGAATAAAAGAGTAGTGACTCGGTCTTAACCCGCTGTTTTAAACCTTGCAGGGTCGTGGCCGTGCGATAAAGGACTGAGCCGAAGGTTAAGACCGAGTCACTACTCTTTTATTCCCTTACCATAACACACCCCTTGCAAGGATTCTGCCTTTTGATTGGTTTAGAGTACATCGCATGTCTTATTTTTACTAGAATGCCACGTGAACACGACACGCTTCACTCGTACTAAATAACATACTTTACCCGTGGCAACATGTACTATATGACCCACAGCAACCAGCGTGCTATACCCATAGCAACAGCAGCTTCTTGGTACCTACATTTGTACAGACGTCTAGCCACGTGCTAAGGAAGTTAGACAAAAAATATTGACTGCTTCTCCTCTAGCTATACGGTTAAAACTCTGACTCCCTCGGTGATCCCACCTGGTTCTGGACCTTGTAATTTCCCTCGGCTTCGCGCCTGGGATTACCTCAGGAGTCCAAGTTTTAACCATAGCACTCGAGGCAGTCAATATTTGTTTGCTGTGTGCGGGTACCTGTAGTGCAGCTTGTTTCATAACCCAATCCACTCATAATTTGTAACTGTTTGATTAGATAAATTTTGTTTGATTTGATAAGAGTTGTATCACTCTCTGGCCACAGAGAGTAAACAGAAGTTTATGGTCCTTTTATCAGTGTTTCCTGGAGTGCATTTACATGTAAATTACAGGGCTTGAATTGGGGGGGGAATCCACAATACTACAGGGCTTGTAGCTCAAAATGTTTACTGGACCAGAATGTTTTTCACAAGACCAGAATCGAAGTGAGACAACGACAATAAACTTATTTTGAAAGCACTAACAGAAGATTTAAATCTCATTTGTATACTCAACAGAAATCTTAGATAATTTATCAAACTGAAAGTCTACATTTAAAAAAAAAACACAAGACTACTAGACTTGTCCAGTCATGACTTTACTGGCCTAGCGCTAAAATCACTGGCCTCGGGCCTACGGTCCAGTGTACATTTTTAGCCCTAAAGAATAATGCATATTGTGTAGTACTTAGTGACACAGGTCTGTATCCACTATCCAGCTACATTTGTTCTGTCCCAACTTTAGAATCGTACCATTTATAGTTGGGACTGGGCCCAACTTGAGTGCAAGCTTTTAGGCAGCCAGCTTTTAGGCAGCTGTGATTGGCACAGCCAAATTAAATAAATCATGGCCTATTTTCAGAGCCACGGTTTCCACTTTTTATTGCAAGCTGTGCTCTCGGATATAAAAATCGATACTTTTTGTATTATTTTAAAATGATTATTTGATGAAAGAAATCTGTGCGAGAGTGATACTTAATATACAAATATTACTTAGAAATACTTTACCCATTTAAAGCAGGGCTCGAATTTGGGGGAAAAATCCACAAGACCACAGGACTTGTATCTCAAAAGTTTTACTGGACCAGAACTAATTTTACAAGACCAGATTTAAACAGAGAAAAGACTTCCTTGCACAGTTTAACTTACGAATTGAACAAGCACTAATAAGCCCTTATAAGAGAAGATTTACTTCAATTGCCTTTAAGAGTATTAAGTATATTCAAATCATTACTCAAAGTCAACATTTGAACATAACAAGATATTATAGAGTGAGGTACATGAATTGTTATTGAATTGAAAACATAAGACCGCCGGACTTGTCCGGTCATGAGTTTACTGGCCCAATGCTAAAATCACTGGCCTGCGGTCCAGTGTCAAATTCGAGCCCTGTGTAAAGGCCACTTTATGTCATCAGAGAAACCACAGGCCATAACTGATCTTCCTAAATTTTTCTTAAAAACCTGTACAATCAAAACTCTCAGCAACTTGTATCATTCCAGACACATGGCAAGAGACAGAACAAACTTAATTTTTGGCCTAAAAGCTCCCCAGGATTGTATGTAGGCTTAGGCCTATAACAGCAAAATTCATGAACAAAAATTACAAAACCTAACAGAAAAGGACAGTAAAATTACTTAAAATATAGATCATCGGCCCTCACTGGGTTTCAAATTCCTCGCATCATGATGGACCCTGTGTGGTGTTTTTTGTTTTTTGTTGGTATGGGGGCTAATGCGATCGCAATGGGATGCTGACGTCTTCATCAGTTCCTTAGTAATTTTAGCACAAACAAAATAATGTTACTCATAACTTTGTTAGTGTTACAATCATACATTATTTTGTTAAATGTTCTTGTAATGTGACTGTTACTCACTGTAGTGTTAGTGTTTTTAATTAAACACAAGAATAGGTATGTCTCCTGCCATCTAGCATTCAAAAATTATTATTAAAAAGTGCAACACTCCTCAAAAATCTGATGCAAAACGCCAAATACTTTAAACTGAAAAAAACTTGCTGCAATTTTTGGCATAAACAGAGTAACACATCAATTCAGTTTATGCATGTATAAGGAAAAACGTTGCTGGCCGGCAACAGACCCCTTGCATGTGATGTTACAAGCTCAAACAGTGGATACAGGTCAACCGAGTCCGAAGTCAACTCGATCCCAAGTCAACTCGGTCCCAAGTCAACTCGGTCTCAAGTCAACTCTGTCCCAAGTCAACTCGGTCCCAAGTCAACTCGGTCCTAAGTCAACTGGGTCCCAAGTCATTTTTCGGTTAAAATCAAATTGCTAAAAGTTTCCCTAAATAGACTTGTTATTATTTATTTTGTAGTATTTATTGTTAAATGAAATTTTGTTTTAATGTATTTATTTTATAGCGTAATGATAGGCCTACTTAAAGGCACTGGACACTATTGATAATTACTCAAAATAGTTGTTAGCAGAAAAACTTACTTGGTAACGAGCAATGGAGAGCTGTTGATAGTATAAAACATTGTGAGAAACGGCTCCCTCTGAAGTAACATAGTTTTTGAGAAAGAAGTAATTTCTCAGTAAAATATTTGAATTGATTTTGAGACCTCACGCGTGAGGTCTCGAAATCAAGCATCTGAAAGCACACAACTTCGTGTGACAAGGGTGTTTTTTCTTCCATTATTATCTCGCAACTTCGACGACCAATTGAGTTCAAATTTTCACAGGTTTCATTTTGTGCATCATGTTGAGATACACCAAGTGAGAAGACTGGTCTTTGACAATTACCAAAGGTGTCCAGTGTCTTTAAGTTTACCTAGATTGAACAACCAAACAAGTTCTTTAATGCTTGATTAATTTTCAAAAACATTTTTAACAGTTTACATGTCCCTGAATAGTTTTGATAAATTATTTACCTACAGTATATATTTTACTGGAAATATTGTTTCTTATTTTCTTGCATAAAGCCATGTCTTACACAAATTGCAATAGAAACTGCATTATGTTTCATTTTGTATCACTTTCATCAAACATATAATATTCTTAAAGGAGTTGACTAGGACCGAATTGACCAGAATCCCAAACAGCGCCCTGACTGAGATCAATGAAGACCTATCATTGGCCGAGTGAGAGCTGTGCGCTGTGCGTTGTGCATGCACACTTCCATTGTTTTTCCAAAGCAAGCGTTGTGTCCACAATTTTTTTTTAGACAGCTTGGTCTATTTTGGTTAACACGTGGCCAAATCATGTAAAGATAAAAAACAACAACAAAAATGGTTAAAAAACCAATCTAATCTAATGAAACGGCTTTTGCAAAATCGGAACCCTCCTTCCTTCCTTGGAAAGTTGGAGACCATCGGGTAACAATTACCGTAACTAAGGAAAAAGTACCGAATCAACCTGCTACTTTAGTACTTTTTTTCACTCATCACATCAAAAAATATTTATTTCCACCATATTTTGGTAAAATCTTTACTTCTTTTTTAAAAATTCTTTTCGTTGGGGAGGGGCGACAGTTGAATATGGCATTTTCCCCCATACCCAATCATAATTAGAAAGCAGATACAAAAGGAGCTACTAACTGCACAGTTACATAATTTTGAGGCAATTTGACCATTTGACCAAGCAACTCTACCTATTGAATGCAAAACAAAGACTGTTATTGTGTCTAATTAAACACTAACCATGCTAACAGTAACACTACAGTGAGTAACACTACAGTCACATTACAAGAACATTTAACAAATATTGTACTTGTAGCACTAACAATAAACTTATGAGTTTAACATTATTTTGTATACGTGCTAAAATTACTAAGGACCAGGAGGAAAGCAGGAACTGTTTGCATACTGTACAAGAACTACAAAACACGGGGGTATATACTATTTTGTTTGCAGAGATATGGACCCCGGCGAACAGTGTCGACGTTCATGATATCCATGACTCTATAACGTTACTTGAATAAAACGAAGTTTCGAAAGACGAAAGCAGAATTAAAAGATTCGTTTCAAACAACTTCACAAGGACGTATCCGAACGACAACTTACCCAGTACCGATTAACACATGGGTAGAATGGAACTTCTCCTTCGGTGCAACAAGCACAAAATACGACCATAGAAAGCGGAAAACACCCCCAAAAATTGCAAAAGATGTGAGGTTTTGCAACTACATTCCAACACGGAAACAAGGAAGTAGACGGCAGCTGAAGTTTTGTTGACCTTTGACACCAGGAGAAATGGCTTATGGGAAATGAAAACACATAATGTTTACGGCTGTTTCATGAAACCACGAAAAGCGTTCGACGATCCCTTTCAGTGACTCACCATGGATAGTCAATTTGTGCCAAAAAAATGGCTTGGACTAGACAAAATTGCAACAGAAATGATTTTTTTTGCAAGTGTCTCTTGAAACCCTCCCGAACAACATATCAAAAAAAGTAGATTATGCCTAATTTGCATAAATTAAAAATTGCCGCTTTTGCCTCTATTTTCAGTAATAATAATAATATAATTTGTTTTTCCACACAATATTTTCATGGGTATGGTCACTGCATATTATCCAAACACATACGAGCAAGACAAAAAACCCAAGACGGCTGCCATTTTCAAGGACGGTAACAACATCCAGCAACCTAAGCAGATTCTGAAAGAATCGTACGAAAGAATCGTACATGTCAGAAGAAACGGCTTCGTTTGAAATGCATGTTGAGCAAGTTCATCAAGCCTCCCTCTCTCGCAGACACAGTGTGGCTTGGAAAATTGTGAATGACATTTTGTAGTAGAACCTGCACATCTTAACGGAACACCGCAGGAAAGAAAGGATGCATGGGTGCAGCAAGTCTCATACTTACTTGGGAAACCACCTTCCATTCCTGACAGTGACCATCACTAAAATCTTCGATGGAAATCTACCCATAATCACCACCGAGTTTGTTCCTGAAGAGGAAGTGAATAACAAGCACTTGCACAAACCAAAACTGGCAGCGCTGTGGGATTGGACAACATCCCCCTTGAGCTCTGGAAGTCTCAAATTTATAAACCCCACCTACATGTATCGATCGACTAGAAGAAACGATTTTAAAAATTATTGTAAAAGTAACGATAAATCAAAGTGAAGTGGTTATTTTATTCGGGATAAAGAATATTGTGATTTGGTTTTGCCTTCGACTGGTAAAATGTTGAACTTGTCGAACATCGGGAGGGGTGGTGGTTATTATCTGAAAGGTCATGGTGATATAGATCATACATAAATGTTTTCCATTCAGAACCAATGAGTTGAAGGGGGGGGGGTCGACGATGTGCAGAAAAAATCCGTGACACAAAAGTAATTCTTATTTATTTGATTTTGAATTCAAAGTTACAACTAAAATCGTTTGCTATGAAATCAATACGATCTTAATCTTCCAAAAAGCAATTGATGTACCATACCTTGTCTTACTGTGTGGTTCAAGAAAACTAAAATCTCTCAGCACCCAATAAGGCCACTGTGAAAAGCTTTCTGTTCATACTCCTCTGGAACTGTGGCAGATTGTCAGTTTGTGGAAAGCAAGATGGGGAGTTCTAAAGTGCAGCTGTACGGGGGGGGGGGGGAACTAGCAGAAAATCTCGCCGTTTTGGGCTCTGACACGAATACACAATGGGGTGAGACAACAAATCCCGTGCTGCAATGGTGCGTACGGGACGAGTGAGACACCTTCTGCGCACATACCGTAAAAATGTTCACCTGTAGAGGAGGCTTGGGGGAGACAGAGACTACATCAGAAAGAGATTCAAGAGACGATGTCATGGGTCGATTTCACAAAACTCTTCCTAACTTAGCACTAGTCCTAGGCAATGCTAAGAGATAGGACTAGTCCTAAGTTAGGACCAGTACTTAGGACTAGTCCTATCTCTTAGCATTGCCTAGGACTAGTCCTAAGTTAGGAAGAGTTTTGTGAAATCGACCCCAGGTCTTCTGACCTACCAGATGAATGGGTGGCTGCTGGATTTTGTCATTGACTAAAAATAAGGGACTTAAAATAATATAATTTCATTGGCTTGTCATGGCCGAGCAGTCTAACGCACTCAGTGTCTCAAGCTCCTGTCGATTTTGATCTGGAGAGTGGGGGGTTCGAGTCACGGTTTTGACACTTGTGTCCTGTTAACCATTATTGCTTCGTCTTCCTTCGGACGAGACGTACAGCCGCTATAGGTCCTTTGGTTTGTTTAAAAAGCAGTTTTCACTCACAACCCTGCTCGGTTTTCTCCAACTGCAAAACGCAACACGGAAGGTTACTATACAGTAAGCCTTTACTTTAGCAGATGTACATGACTTGTACAGAATGCCAGATGAAACAGGGAAACAAAGGTTCATTTGGCGGCTACACGGAGACTCATTATTCATGCAAGTTAAGCCAGCATGTTTAATTATTTTACAATACTGCTTTCTTGTTATGTCAACAGTCCTTGGTTGCCACAAGTCCGGTTTTCTGGATGAGCTCCCCCTCTTTGTCTTCTCTTCGTTGTTTAAAAGCTGCTTTATTTCTAGTCTCCCTTTTTGTGTTTTAATTAATTCGTCTGTGCGTGTATAGAAAGTGTTGAAGGAATGTTTATTAGTAAAGTACTGTCTATACGTCTCTTGATGATGAGATAATTATTATTTAGCGGGTTGAAGATGAGTCAGAGAACGGGACCGAGAGATGTAGTTCACTGGAAAAAAAATGTGTTTGAAAAGGTTTGTGTTGCATTCAGTTGCTGGCATCGTGTACAATAGTGCCAATATTGAGGATTTGAAGATGTGCTGTTCGTCATTCATTTCGCTTTGTGACTATTAAAATAGACATGATAATGCTTTATACAGTGAAATGATGAACACAAAATCATGCTCATACCTGTGACGCTCAGTGTTTGGTCCAGAGTTTCCGCGTAAACGAGCTATTCATATACGCACACCTGCACTGCGAGCTGAACTAGTTGTTGGTCCATCGGATATTAATTGTAGCCGAACGCGCACGAAAGGGATATTGAGTCACACGTACTATGAGTTTGCGCATTCTACTTAAGCTACAACTTTTTCTGGACCTCGTCGTCCCCCTACTCCACATTGTAGTCGCCTGTACACGATTCAATGGTGAGTCAACCTCCTTCTCTGTCCTACTGACTGTCCTCCTAGTGGTTATCACTTGGTCCCTCACCAACGGTACCTCATGGGTACTGCTTCTGAGGCACGGGCGCGGAGAATCCGGTCTGGACTGGACTGGCTTAGGGTGCCACCTCCTGCAGATGGGACCGCTGTGGCGCTTCGCCATGGCACTGTCTGGCTCAGCCGAGAGCCAATTTGGCAATCTCATCCTCTTGCACCTCATCCCTGTTTTCCTGCAGGATCTGCCGTTATCCGTCTTGGACGTTTACCTCATGCTCACTGAGCAGAAGGAGTTCGCCCTCCTGACGCTATGCGCAAGCGCCTCCCTCATATCAGCCGCACTGATCCTCAGCTCATACAGGGAGGAGGTGATTCGACTGACAAGGAAGAGGAAGTCCTCGGCAGGTGACAGTACTGAAATCTCACAGGACTTGGGTACTAGCAAGGTTATGGATTTCCCGGCGCTTGGGATCTTCAATCGGACCGCAGACAAAGGCAACAGGGAGTCTTCCCAAACCCAGGTAGTTTTCACCGTGGAACGATGTGACAATAAAACACAGGATGTTCTCAGAACTTTGCCTCCAAGTAATGTCCATGACTCTACAAAAGTCATCATGGAAAGTGATATTAAATCTGCCCTTTCATCCAATAGTAAGACGAAGACAGAACGGGAGGAAGACGATTCACAACAAGATGGGATTAATAAAAACAGCGCCCGCCACTGGACTCGATTTATCTGGATGAGCAGTCTCCTCCTATCCCGCGTCGTCAGCATAGCCTCTTTCACAGCCGTCAAACCAGGGTTGTTAATCTTGTTTCTTTCCGCACATTGGCTAATCGCCCTGATCGGACTGAGAATCCAAGCGATGTACGCGAAACATCGTTCACGAAGCCTAGTGTGTAAAGACAGACTCCAAGACGTGGCAACCTCGTACGCGTACATCTTTTGCTTTCTGAACCTCAAGCCCGGCCACGCCCTGGTTATGAATTCGTTCTACCATATCATAATCCTAACGGAAAGTGTTGGGCTGGTTTCCGTGTTCTTGTGGAACTTTGAAGGGGAGCAGGTTTACATGGTAGCCGTTACGGCAGTCGCTTTCGCCAGTTTTTTCGTGGCGATGTTTCTCGTTGTAGTCTTTTACTGTATTTTCAGTGAGTGGGCGTACCTGCTCATTGTGGAGAAGTGCGCCTGTTGTATTTGGTGGAACAGCGAAAGGAAGCAGCGAGCGGAGAAGAAAGTGGCTCGAAAAGCGGCCAAGTTGGAGGCAAAGAAGGTCATGACCCAGACTGGTACCCATATCAATGCTATGGCAACCCACATCATCACTACATTGTCCTTGTTACCGAACAATCCAAGTAACCAACAAGACGAGGAATCGTCTTACAAAGCTGAAAACGCACAAGACGCAAAATCTCGAGAAACGCATGACCCCAGTCCAAAAAATATCGATTCGGTCATTAGCGGGGCTTTAGGGACTGTAACTCAAGACGAATCTGATATAAATGGCGTTGCGTTTGCAGTTGATGCATTCAGTGAAAAACCAACTCCGACTATGACATCAGACGACACTACGTCATCCAATGACGACACACCTCGGCTTTCCCCAGCAGACGACCAAGTCTCAGTTATAAGCAAAGACAAAGAGCCTCAAATCAACGGAGTGAGAAAAGAAAAGGAAGCTGACGAACAACTGCAGAGGACCTCAGAAGTTTCTGTCGGGGGAAAACGGGAACAATTTGGATAAAGCTTTGCCACATTTCTGCCGAGGTGCATAGTGAACAGCGCCCTCGCGTGAGTCGAACGCAAAGCAAACGAGCCCTTAAATCCACGCTTAACGACTGTTCTATGTCTGCTAATAACGTTCCTGTTAATCACAACGGCATCATGACGGATGAATCATCCGTGACTTTGGATTCCGAGAAATTTGACGAAATATTGCTGGACGAAAATCTAGATATTTGTACAACTTGGCAAAAATAATGATGATGGACGGGGGGCGGGCACCTTTTTGGCCTTGTCTTCTTTCTTTTTTTAAGCCAGGTCGGTCAGGTATATTTAACAAGATATTTATTTAAGGGACATTTTGACAGTGTTTACAATGATCACTTATTTATAAAATGTGATTTTACTTGGTTATATTCATTTATTCTTTTTACTTTATTTATTTATTTATTTGTTTAATTATTTATCTATTCTTATTGTTGTTTTCTTCATTTATTAGCTCTTCTGTACTCGTACTATTTCGGCCCTTTTATCCTCTTTAAGGTAAATAGTTTGCTTTCAGTATTTGTATCAATAATGTAGTTGTTTGTCGGGAAGGCATTTCTCTCAAACCGGTCTTTTGCCTTGATGTTATGCTGCTGTAACTTTCCTGTGTCTTTTATTCATGACGTTGCTGGTCAGAGATGAAATGACAGCAAGTGTTTTTGCTTGGTTTTCATAATTACTTTCTTATAAATAAGAAATAAATAAAAAAATAAAAAAATAAAATAATAGCTGTAGAAAAACTGTTTACCAACCAACATGAACATTGGTATAAATGCAAACACACTGCAAAAACTGGGGTGTTAAAATTGACACCATGGGCGTTGTCACATATAGATACCAAAAAAGAGCCAACATTTACATCATAGGGTGGTCTAATTTCTGCCAATTAACACTAATTTTTGCCAAAACAATTACATTTGAGTTATTTTAACACCCTACAATGTTCAATTCAATTCTCTTTTGGGTATCTATATGTGACAACACCCATGGTGTCAATTTTAACACCCCAGTTTTTGCAGTGGCATGGTTAATGGTCTCACATTTCGACACTATACACTCTAACAACTTCCTGGTCAGATATCATCCGGATCCGGGTTCCCGCGGGGGCCCGGCCTATTTCAGGACCAGTATGACCGGGAATCTGTGACGAAATGACCCAGAAATGCGGTCAAAACTATGCAGAATCCGAGTTCGAATCCCCACTTTGTAACCGCTTTCCGGGTCAGCCTGACACGGCCCTTAAGGACCCGAGATGGAGTGTTTAGAGTGTAGCAGAATCTTAGCCTTTGGAGAAGACTCTGCTAGAGAGGAACTTTTGAAGGCCATTAACCACGTTTTGCGTTTTGTAATGGATATTCTTCCTTTCTTAGATACTTTCTTCTAGGTTCCATGTATATAGCCTGCCCGATATGGGGCAGAGGGTCCCCCAATGTTCCATACTATAACACACTATTTTCTTCTTGTATAGAACCCCCCCCCCTCTAAATCTCAAAAGATTCCTGTGATTTCAAGGACACATTGAAGACACAATAGGGGGGGTACCCTCTGCCCCATATCGAGCACCAATTGTCCATGTGTTATTTTGTACTTTTTATACGAGTCGTTTTTGTTAAAGACATGAATCACACACATTTCCAGAGGTTTCAGATTATGCTGCTCTCGTGATTAATTGAAATTAATGTTTTATTCAGGAGGCAAATGATTCACGATTGGTTCGATTGGTTCCGTTATATTAAAGATCAGAACCCAATATCAAAGAGCTGCTATAGCACAAATATCTTGCTTACCAGAATAAGGTTACCGGCCAAAATATAAAATTATGTGTTCTATCTGTAACTGGTATCCTGCTTATTTTTGCTTAGCAAAATTGTTAAGCAATATCTTCTGTTCATAAGCAGCTCTATGAAATTGGAACAAGCTGAGTAGAGTAGCTGAGCACAACAAAATATTGCTCACCAGAATAAGGTTACCAGCCAAAATACCGACTCATGTGTACTATCTGTAACTGGTATCCAGCTTATTTTTGCTTAGCAGAACATTTTTAAGCAATTTTTTCTAAGCAGCTCAGTGAAATTAGGCCTTGGATTTAATTAAAAGAGTGGAGTGGAATAATGAGCACCAACACATCCAATTATTTCTCAAAACCAGATGATTGGAATGAACGTACTCATTACAAAATAAATGACAAGCAGTCATCAAATAATGTTTCTATATAAAAGACTAGTGGATTGAACTGTATCTACTCTCCTATTAAAGGAACATTACAGAATTGGTAAGAAAACAACTTGTAAACTATACTTTTTGATCACAGATTTACATAAAACTTACACGGTCTAATGATGATGATAGTAGAAAACATCCCTTGAAATATTTCTATCTGAAATGCCATATTTGATGAGAAATGAATAAACTAATTTTCCGATTGGAGTTTATCGCTCAGCGAGCATTTTATTCATTTGTTGAATCTATATGATTTCATGCAAATGTGTAATCGGTTTTTCACTGTTTTCT
Source organism: Pycnopodia helianthoides (assembly GCA_032158295.1). Classification (NCBI taxonomy): domain Eukaryota; kingdom Metazoa; phylum Echinodermata; class Asteroidea; order Forcipulatida; family Asteriidae; genus Pycnopodia; species Pycnopodia helianthoides. The sequence goes on along the minus strand of CM063256.1, from coordinate 13,972,799 downwards.
CGTGACCCCGATGGCCGATCGATCTCAAACTTCTACAGGTTTGTCAGTTTATGTATATGGTGGATTACACAAAGTGCTTACACTGCCAGCAACTGTTTTGTTAGCTAAAACCAACTCTGTAATGTTCCTTTAAGACAAAAAGTCAAGATAACTATTTTTGTTTAATTAAACTATTAAATGTACTCTTGTTACCATCGTTCGAGCCGAAAAGCCCACGTCCGGCATTTTGAAAAAATAAAAAATAAAAATACGGATTGTAGACGATTATATTTATTTTAAATAAGAAACATGATATTAACTTACATTTAAAGAGGCGTTAAACAAACAAACAATGGATTACACTCTCGAATTCAATCGATACATTCTCATTTTGCTCGTAAGATTAAGCTTAAGACCCTTTTGTTTTTTTAAACAATCGTTTGGGTAAAAATTGTTTGTGTAATATTGTTGTTTTTTCTCTTCATCGTTTCACTCCGTTGAGCTGACTTTTTACGATTTTGTAGCTCATTGTAATGCGCTTTTGAAAATGTTTACGGTGAAATGCGCACAATAAATATGGTATTATTATAACTATTATTATTACTATTCACTCGTATCTTTAATGACCTTTAATTGGGTATGATCATACCATGTGTTGGTCCATGTGATTGATGACTGGCGGTTTTCACAGTGATTGGGATTTTCATCAGGGGTCAAGTTTTCCTTTCCTTGTTGGCTCTTTCACTGCCACCCACGTCAAAACAAATAATGTGAAAGGAGACAGTATTTTACAAAGTAAACTGAACCGCAAGTATTTGTTTTTCTTTCTAAAGTTAGCGCATTTGACGGTCTTCCTTTTTTTTTGGCCAAGACTGTGGGGGCTGAAATTAAATGCAACAGTCGTCATTTTGACAGTTTCAGGCGAAACATTAAGGCGAAAGCATTAATCATTATTTATGGTGATAAATAAAACATATACGTCTGCGTCTGATTTCGCAAAGCGTCTTCGGTGATCACGTGACCTCGGGGCACGGAGTCCTCCGGCGGTGAATTTCGCCTCTCGTTGCCCCGTTGATGACGTCATACGGCGAGAGTGGATAGAGAGAATGAGAGAGGGAGAGAGAGAGGCGATTCGGGGAGTCTGGCGGTCGCCGCGCACGAACGACCACGAACCCGCTATATGAGGACGGAGCGTGTGATAATAAGGTGTACAAAATAACGTCGATGCGATGCGATGCGCGGTAGTCGATGGAGAGAACGACCCCGTGTGGACGGCGAATTCATTAACAACGAAGACAACAACATGGAGCATCAGCAGAAAATAACATCTCGCGTCTTGGTGTGCCAGATCAGAAGAGGCACCTTACACCGTGTCTAAGATACTCTAATAATGGGATGTCCAACGATACTACAACGACGGGGAGGTACGCACGAGAATTGGAGTCTACACACCTGCTAAGACAAACAGTTCTAAGGTAATTTGAGTCTATTACATAAACACTGTCTATGCTTCTGTACAATTAATAACCCGTCTGCTGTGTACCCAAATCTACCGTTGCTCGGTGGATGTCAAACATGCGCACAAGTAACAAACAACATCGATAATTGTTTTGGCCTGATTAACATAAAGCGTTTCACGCTCGTGTAAACCCGTATATCAACATTTGCCCCCCCCCCGACGACGCGTCGGTTAGCATAATTTATCCAATCCTGAAATAGTCTGGTCGATCGGTTCACTTGGGTTTACCAACAATTACTTGAGATTGTTTTGTTTAAGATGATTATGCGCGATTACTATGAAGATTATTTTGAGGACCTCGCACGCCGCATGCCATATTTTTTAACATCGATGCGTGAAACAGTCGCTGATAATTAATGTCAGGCAACCATTGTGGTGACTAACGCATAATGACCCCATAACAAGCACAGTGTATGAAATGCATTCCTCTTGGATGATTGCAATGTCGGCATTGAATAATCATTTGCTAATTTTCGGGGCAAACCTACAAACCGCTAAATAAATTGTTCATACGTATTTAGCTAGAAAGACAACATAACACGGGCCAACTGTGTGGTGTGTTTTTTTAGTATTTTTTACCCGAAGAGTATATTCAGAGGCATTCGTGCATGGAATTAACATGAGCATGGAACTAAAAATGGGAGAAACGAAATCAATATTTACAAACACATGTTTTCAAAAAATCCAATCCGTATCAAATTAATCGTTCAGAACATCGATGGTGTACACAAATCCATCTGTGTGTTTTTGTTTTTGTTGTTATTATATATTTTTTTAACTGGGGGAGTTGGAGCGAGCGAATGTTGTCATTCAAACTTATAAGATAGCATCAAATTGATGTAATTTCCCTTGTGTACATAGAGTATAGGATTGGGATGAACGTGCTCCCAACAATCAGATGACATTGTCCTTTGTATGAAGATGAACTCTTCAATACATCAATGGTGTTTTTCACCATTTCTTCTTCTTCTTGGATTGGAATGAATTTATTGTGTTTTGAAAACTAGAGGATTGAATGAATGTACTCTTCCAAAAACCAATGATGTACCATCCCTTTATGATGTGTCTTGAAAACTAGAGGATTGGAATGAATGTTCTTTCAAAAACCAATATGTATCACCCCTTTTATGATATGTGTCTTGAAAATCAGAGGATTGGAATGAATGTACTCTTCCAAAAACCAATTGTGTACCATCCCTTTCTGATATTGTCTTGAAAGTCAGAGGATTGGAATGAATGTTTTCTTCCAAAAACCAATATGTATCACACCTTTTGATATGTGTTTGAAAACTAGAGGATTGAAATGAATGTACTCTTCCAACAACCAATGATGTACCATCCCTTTGAGTGTCTGAAAACTAGAGGATGGAATAATACCTCTAAAAACATGTACATCTTTATGAAGGTCTTGAAATAGAATAGAATGATACAAACCAATCATGTACCATATCCCTTTATGATACGTTTCATGGGATCGGAATGATTGTACTCTTCCCGAAACCAATCATGTACAATCCCTTCAGTAAAATGTCTCTTTGAAACTAGATAATGAGGTTGAGTTTACTATCTCACAAACCAATGATGTACTATTTCTTACAGTGAGAACAATTTAGTTTTTGAACTATAGTATGTGATTGGAGTTTGTATTCCTTAAAAATACTAATGTAGTGGCATTCCTACACAACACATCTGGGGGTTGGTATTTATTTAATTTTATTTATAAGTGACTATAAAATCGATGCAGTGTCAAACTCTATATATACAATTACAAACACGAATTTGGACTAGAACTGAATTTCATACAGCTTTCAAGCAGGGCACCAGTCGCAAGAATGTCAACTAAATTACTTTAGCCTGGGGCCAATTTCATAAAGCTGTTTAGCAGAAAATAGTGCTTAACACATTTCTTTGCTGAGCAAAACATGAGTGGGGTACCAGTCGCAACAATGTAAACTTTATGGAATGTTGGCTTGTAGCCAGTTTCTGGTAAGCAATATTTGTTTGTGCTTAGCATTTGTTTGTGCTTACAGGCTTTATGAAATTGGGCCCTGATTTGCGAGCTTAGCAAAATTGATGTGCTTACCAGCTTGATGAATTTGTGCCAAATTGATATTAAAAATGCTGCTCAACAAAAACAAGCAGGATACCAGTCACATAGTAAGGTACATGTGACATGGTATTTTTGCTGGTAACCTTTTTCTAGTAAGCATAAAGCTTGTTTTGCTTAGCTGCTTTTTTTGGTGCTTAAGCAGCTCTAGAAATTGGGAGCAAACTGATTGACAAACAAGGTGCCAGACTGACTTTATGCCTCTATAGACCTCATGTCCATTGTGGTAAAATTTGTCTGCTTCCCTGTGTACAGAATCAGAATTGTTCTGATATACATGTAATTTCGTGAAAAGAAGCTTAAACTAAAATTGGTGTAGTCTTTTAAAGCTTAGCTCAAATGAAATTTGCCTACCAAAAAAAGAGGGTTACCTGCCAAAATACCATATCATGTGCTGTATTAGTTGTTTGACTTTCTGCACGTAGCTGCTTTTAATACGTTGTGTTTCATTTGGACCAAAGTCCTCAACTTTAAAACAATATTAACGATTCTAGACAAAAAAAAATCCATCCAAACACAATGTAGGAATTGCTTGTGAAGTAACGTGGCCGCACAGTCTAGTCCCATGCCATAGGATCGTGTTTCGGTGGCTGAGGTGCCTGGGTGGATTGACACAGACATTGTCACGATGCTTGTTATGGGGGAAGACCCAAGGCCATGTACTTCTCATTTCAAAAGATGTAATTACATCGGGGATAAAGGACATTTTGTTGTTTGGGTTTTAAACCTTAAAGGGGCGCTGCCGTCATGATCACGACGAGTCAGTGGCCAGACATTGCATTTGGAACTTTCATCACACATTTAAACTGCACACGCGCGTGCGGTAGTTATGCATGTCGGCGCCCTCTAAAGCGTTTAACTGTGATGTGACGGTCAACGCGAGCGCGTGTAGTAACTGGATGGGTGTTTATGTTTCCATGTCCAGCCACAAGCAGACAGTGATCATGTAGACAGTGCCCCTTTAAACCAATGTGTGATAAGTACTGTATATGTTCATAAAAGGCTTTAAGAGCCATGCAAGGGGGAAAAAACCAGATGCTACACGGGTGGGATTCGAACCTCATGACCAATAAGTATATTATGTGTTAACCCCTAATCCACCGAGCATGCCGTGACAAGAAGCCAGTTCGAGTCCTGTAATTGGCAGTAGGTATATCAGAAGTACTGGTACCCGGCTCACGGTCTCCATCTGGTGCTTACATGAGTCGCTCTTAAGGGTTAGGAGTACATGTAACCCCCCCCCTCCTGCCGACCCCCTGACCCCCCTGCCGACCCCTGACCCCCCTGCCGACCCCTGACCCCCCTGCCGACCCCTGACCCCCTGCCGACCACTGACCCCCTGCCGACCCCTGACCCCCCTGTCGACCCCTGACCCCCTGCCCTCGATCTACAAACTGCGCGGAATGTTTAAAATGCAGTGTTAAATTGTCCATGTTTTGCCTTCCTGTCAAAGATACGTGTGACATGTAATGACTATTCATTCGTATGAATTTGAATCCTTGTAATTGACATGAGAAGTCAAACATTATAAATGTGAATAATTATATGTGTGTTTTACTTACATGCTGAGTTTGTTAAACTACTATTATTTTGGAGCCCATTCAGTCGTCATTTTGTTGGAAGGCCTCTAGTGAGAGTATCGTGTGCCAATAAATGCATTCGAACAGGGTGTATAACCATCTCCTTCCCTTACGCTACCCATTGTGAAGTTGACCCACACCGACAGGTGGTGCCAAATTGAGGGCAAGCGTACTCTTGTTAACAATAATATGCAAATATGCAAATACATTGGCGCAAAGGTCAAAGGTCTTATGTTGCAATTAACGGATGAAGACGAAAACGCTGAAGCGTGACTGTGGTTTTTTTAAACTTTTTTTTATTGACACGTGCCCTGAAATTGACATTTGCAGTCGGGGTCGGTGTACTTTTTAACGACCATGGTGCGGTGAAAGTGTTCGATCCTTGAAACGGGTTTTGACTTGACGTGCATTTAAAAAAAAAAATCACTTTGCGAACAAATTATAATAAATTGGGAAACCAGTCCTTCCTTTTCAAATTGATGGGAACAAGTTTTACAAATATTGCAATTACTTACAATATAGACTGTTCGATGGACGGTAGGGTTTGCACCAGCTTGAAACTATGAAAAATTGCATCTTAAGGCGTCCACAAAATAATGGTCAAACGGCTACACTCTAAAAAAAACTTTCCAGGAAGCCTGGCCCATTTCCGAGTCAAGCTGACCTGGAAAGTGGTTTTTAAAAATTCGTGATTGAAACTCGAATTTTCTGCGTCATTTGTACCCAATTCTGCGTCATTTTCAGACAGATTCGGGGTCATACTCACCCAAAAATGGGCCGGGGTTTGATTTCAGAAAGCTCTAAGATCCATCTTAAGATGAGTTGTCAATATTTCCATAGTGATTCGTATTGTGACATCACACTTTGCTTATATAGCAATGAAGATTGGTATACGCAGTTGAGGTCAATCTTAACTCTTCTTGGAATCGGCTCCATGCACCACGGAACCGGATCCGGGTCACTGACCCGAAGAGGTCGCCCCCAGGGACCCGGATCGGTCATACTGACCCAGAAATAGGTCAGTCCCCCGGGACTTGATCCGGGTCTACTGATCCGAAATGGTCATCCACGGACCTGACCCGGTCTATGTCCAAAATAGGTCAGTCCCCACGGGACCTATCGGTCATATGACCCAGAAAGGTCTCCACGGACCTAATCGGTCTATGACCCAGAATAGTCAGCCTCCCCGGACCCTAATCCGGGTCATACTGACCCAGAATAGTCAGCCCCCGGGACCTAATCCGGTCTACTGACCCAGAAATAGGTCAGCCCCCACGGGACCTTGATCCGGGTCATACTGACCCAGAAATAGGTCAGCCCCCACGGGATCCGGGTCAAATTCTGACCGGGAGTTTTTAGAGTTTATTATCTGTGCATTGTTCTAAAGGTTTGTGAAAACTCATTGCAAAATGTGCAAATTCCCGAGATGTCACTTTCCAAGGTGTGTTTAGTGTCTCACTAATAATTAATAACAGTTTCATTAATCGATGACCAATTCAGTTTCATATAATCGATAACCAATTCAGCTTCGTATAGTCACACTAAATTAGACGAACATATAACGATTTGGAAAGAAACGGAGAGTCGAGTCTACAGCTAGCTACACACGTTGCTTTTATTATTTGAACGAATGGGGGTATCTAAAGGCAATGTTTGACCTATTCATTCTAAAATGCTGAGAGTGTTCCTTCGATCGAAAGTAATTTGGATCATTTTGTAAATCTACACGCGCATTATTTTGGATTAAAGTTCGAATTCTTTGTGACAAAATGGGGATGATTCAGAATGTTAACCCCTTTCGACTCGGCTTTTTCTGAAACCATTTTAAGAATATATTTTCAAATAAAAAAATTTCTAATTTTTTTTTTTGAAAATGCAACCGTCGCCCAACAACAAACGAACCAACGACAAATAAGGTCGTGCCACCGTCAGCTTGCCGTGCTCGGAGGCCTAGCAACCCGCCCGTCACAACATCTCATCTCTGACGAGGGTTAAACTTTCCCACTTGCTTGACCAATAACTTGTTTTCATTTCATTTCATTTCAGTTTTATTTAAAAAAAAATACAAAACAAAAATTCCGGAGACTAAAAATGTTCAGTTTATACAAAGAGTGATATAAAATAAAAATAATAAAATAAAAATAAAAAAATAATTAGTTGAAACATTTTGCAGTTAAAACGTTTAAAGGAACATTACAGAATTGGTTTTTGCTAACAAAACAGTTGCTGGCAGAGTAAGCACTTTATGTAATCCACCATATACATAAACTGACAAACCTGTAGAAGTTTGAGACCGATCGGCCAACTGGGTCACGAGAAAATAGTGAAAAACCGATTACACATTTGCATGAAATCATATAGATTCAACAAATGAATAAAACGCTCACTGAGCGATAAACTCCAATCGGAAAATTAGTTGATTCATTTCTCATCAAATATGACATTTCGGACAGAAATATTTCAAGGGATGTTTTTTTTACTATCACATCATTAGACCGTGTAAGTTTTGTGTAAATCTGTGATCAAAAGTATATTTTACATGTTTTTTGTTCTTACCAATTCTGTAATGTTCCTTTAAAAAGAGAAAGCTTTAAAAAAGGGGGTGTGGTTATAGGGAAACAATGGTGTTTTTCATGATTGTTATTATTCACAACCTGGAAATATATATAGCTGCGAATTTCACTGAATTATTTATTTTTTTCCCCTCCGGAGAGTATGCTGTGTAAAAAAAAAATTAAATGGGGCCCACGAGGTTTTCTGGGCCTTCATTCTTTAATCGTGAAAAGGGCATGACTTTGGGGATTTCCTTGGCAGCTTGGTGAGGCAGAGTTTGAGGGTAGTGGGTGTGAGCAGGCTGTAGTTACTATTATTATTATTATCATTATTATTTTTCATGAAGAGGTGTGTGTCCGGGGCCGAGGTTCGCTCATCACATCGATAAGTACTTTAGCGTACCTCGGCACCTGCTGCAAGGAAATCGTGTTTTCTTTGTTGCTCCTCATTTACGGTCGCCGTCTGTACCCGCAACCTTAGGCTCGTACTGCTACAAGTGTTCAAGAAAGGACTTGAATGGGTCCCAACTATTTCCACAAAAACATGTTTGCTCGTAACCTTTCCTTAATTTCTCATTTTTGTAAATTGCAGCTTTTTTTTGTATGTACACTGCTAAAATTGGAGTGTTAAAATTGACAACATGGTGTTGTCATATGTTGATACAAAAACAAAAAAAGCAAAAAAGAATCAAAATTTTAATCATAGGGTGTTAAAATAACAATAATTTCTGTCAACGCTTTTACATTGGTGTTATTTTGACACCCTATGTTGTTAACTTTGATACTCTTTTTTGGCATCTATATTATATGACAACACCCATGGTGTTAATTGTAACACCCAGTGTATGTTTTTCAGTGTATGTATGTAATGAATGTATAGGGCTTCATTCGGCACCGAAATGATTGAGCAGTAAAATCCATGCATATGAATAACTATGATTGTTTCCAATTGAAACATCAATAGTAGTACCAATAGTTATGACAAGTACACTCCACAAACTCCTATGTCAGAATAAAACCGGATTCTGGGTTCGATTTCACAGAGCACTAATTTCATCTTAAGATGAGTTGTCAGTTATCACCATAGTGATTTGTATTGGTGGCACCACACGTTGCCAAGCAATTAAGATTGATACACAACTTCAGATGAATCTTAGCTCTTTGTGAAAATCAACCCCTGGCCATTTTTGAGGTCAGTATGTCACAGAATCTGTGTCAAAAAAGACACAAAAATGGGTCAATACAACGCAGAATCCGAGTTCAAAACCTCATTTTTTTTACCAGAAATTGGTCAAGCCCCTTAGACCCGGAATTCGGGTCAATTCCGACCTGGATTCTACAGGGGTCCAGATTTTGGAGAAAATCATCTCCAAACATTCAGTACTTGCTTCGAGTAAATAGCCATACCGAAATTAGCTCACAACGACTTCATTTTGTCTCTTCTCGAAAACGTGATCGCCTAATCATTATAATTTGTTTTTAAATAATTTCCCAGAATGGTCGTACCATGGCTCCATGGTCGTACGGTGTGTTCGTTGAGGATTCGGATGAATGTAATCTTACTAAAACCCATTTGTACATTATTGCATCTAAAGACTGATATCAAGTTAATTGACTTTGTCATTATAATGTTCAGTCGAAATGGCGAAGCAGTCAAAGATTAGCTCGATGATTAGCACGAGATCCTCGCCCCAAACGGGATTTGACAACTAGGCCAAGGCTCTTCCTATATTAATAAAAAAAACAAAAACAGCCCTAACAGAACATTTCGAATTGTGATGTGACAGCGAAACAACCCCAACGCCCGAGGCATGGATTTGCCACAATTAATCTTCGAAATAATACCCAATAAATCTTTTGTTTGATTAACACATTCGCCAGGGTGATGACTGTGTCTGGCCGTGGTCTCCGGGTTTAAGATTTACTTGTCATTGACGCCCGAATGCATGCAGCTTTATTTCAGCGAATCTCTCTCTCCCCCCCCCCAACCTCCTCCTTCGTAATCAAAGTATTATACTCAATCGTCTGTAGCTCGTCGAAAGGGATACCCGCGAGCTAGTTAGCGTGCCATTGAGCAACCGCGCAATAATGTGGCGATACAGGAAGAGCGACAACTTGTAAGCTCTAATTGGAAGAACAAAAGGAGTCGCCTCCTCCTATCACAAATAAAGAGAGAAAAACCTAAAGATATTATTTACCTAATAAAGCCTCTTAAAGTTATTATACAGGATTGGTAGGGCTGACAAACAGTCGCAAACAAAGTTCATGTTTTGTGTGATTAACCATAGGGCCTATATACATGAAATAAACCTGTGAAAATTTGAGCTCAATTGGTCATCGAGGTCACGAGAAAATAGTGAAAAGAGACCTGATGTGTTTTCTGTTTTTCAAACATCGAGTTTATTATCGCGCGCGATAAAAACTGTTGTTTTATTCATTTCTCAGAAACGATAGCATTTTAGGCAGAAATATTTTAAGGAACCCTTTCTACCATTACTTACTTTAAATAATGTAAGTTATGTGTGAATCTGTGAACATTTGTGCTTTTCGATCTTACCAATAGTGTACAGGGCCTTTAAGTTCAAAGTTGAAAAAAATATTAACATAATACTGGGAGTCTTCCTGAAATTGCAATGGCATTGTGAGATCTGCGCTCACAAGTGGTGGACAGCCTCGAAAAGCTTTTCATATATCAGAAATATATTAACCGTTGAAAAGAACAATGCCAATTAGCATTGTCACCAGTCTCGAGAGCAGATGTCTATTGTTTCTGCGCAGCCGATTTACGCCTACAGCTTCATCCAACCCACTGGAAATAATAAACCCACGCGATCATTTTGTCATTCTTGGGGAAAACAAAGCATTTGGCGGTACCGTAAACAGTACCAAAAGAACTCACTCCGCGGCAGTGCAGTTAATTACGAGAAGTCCTCCTGATCCACAAAGCTATATAGTCCAGGCCGATTTCCTACCTCCCGCCCAGGTAGTAGTTAATAAGCAGGGCAGTTCTTTTCAGAACTGAGAAGTCTCCCGAATTCCGAAAATCTACTCCGCGGTAGTAGAATAAATAGCAAGACATGTTCTCTAAAGAACAAATCTACACAGCAAAGTAGATATTTATACACATGGTTTTACTGCAAACCGAATATATATTGATACCTCACCATGCAATGCCTCAAAACCCATATACAATGTTTTTCATGTGGTTGCCTTAATGTCTAAAATACTAAGTGATGGTCTGAAACGTTCTTTTCCCTCCAAACTCAAATTCTCACTGTAGTTTATGTGAGGGTTTTGTTCTCCCCGGATGAATAATGTTGTTGACTCAAAGAAACACCTTTGTTTAACATAATGAATTGGGCATGCATTCGCACTCCACTCGGGCGCATTCACGGCACGGCCAGTCCAAGACCATTGATGAAATTATGTTGTACCTGTGTCTTCAACATGTCTTGTAATTATCATCCTTGGGTTTATTCTCGCATGCCCAGACCACTAGTGCTTTAAAGGCACGGTAGTGTCTGCTGGGGCGCACATGATTTGCTCCACTCATGCGACGGTCGCTCTATCTGAAGAAAAAAAAGAGTAAATTCTTGAAGTCAAAAGGCGCGGTTTTCTTTCTATAATCTTAAATCGGTAAGGACGTTTGGAACAGGTGGCAGGGCCTGGGGGCAAAAACATTTCAATAACAGGAAAAATGTAATCGCAGTCCAACTCATTAAAATCCACCCCCAAAAAACCACTGGCAGTTATTCACGTCGAATACTTGGATGGATGTACTTGATATAGTTGTAGTCAAAACAGCAGAGCTTTGACGAGGGTCGAATTCGATTCCGCTTATTTCACTATGTGTTGAAATGTATCAAGTGAGGAATACTAACGTAATGCATAACAGTTATTGTAATAAGAGTACACTGAAATGCGATCCAACAGGAACGCCATTACACAGAATGAAGCGAGGAAGGATCAGACTCGGTGAATAAAGAGGAGATCCCGATATCTGCAGTAGCTTGCATTTACATTCACATTATTATGATTATCAGTATAATAACAAGTTGTAACCGAATAATCGATAATATCGAATTGGATAATAACGACACACGAGTATTTTCTCAGTGCAATGGACTGTTAGGAGTAGAGATAGAAGGAACTGTTACAGATACCCTGCAATAAACACTCTATAGAATCGATTATTATAACCAGTTACCCTAGGCCGGTTTTTGTGTAATCGATTACATCGCAATGTAACTATTTGACTTATGAAGAATCGAACAATGGCAACACGTCTTCATTAAGGACAACGGATAATGATGATTACGAACACGGTGGTATTGAATAGGATCAACGTATAGTAAAATGAACTCGATCCAAACGCGTATAACTCTCTGCCAGTGCCAAGCCTACCTCACGGTCGAATCTGTTATGTCATGCATATTTTTTGTTTTGCTACGCGGTCGATTCACAACCATTATTATCACCATGCTGGTCTAGCAAGGATGCTGGATTAACGAAGAATAATTTGCACTAATTATCATTGCCGACTTTCCTTGTGTTTGTTTTTCAAATTCAAAGCATGATTCGTCGGTGCAGTCCTTGTAACAAGCCGTATGAATTTGATAATTTGCTTATTTCTATTTTAAAGCTCCTGGTTATATTGAATATATGTCTGAAGCTCCTGGTTATATTGGTTAAATGTCTTCCTCAGAGTATTTGTTTTTGCGAAGAGATAACCATGAATTGTTTTAGGAAAACAACTATCTGTGTGTGTGTTGTTATTTGTTTGTTTTTTGTTTTTATATAGCCACATCTTTTGATTGATAAGAATAGGAAATTACAAATAATAATAGCACAAGCCAACAAGCAAACGAATTATGCAAAGGAAAGCATACATTAATATCATTTATACATTTTGTTTTATTTATTCATATGTATATATATTTTTTAATGCAAGCTTGACTGATTATTTCCAAAAAGCAAACGCCACCAGGAGTTCAGTTATTAAGAATAGGAAGTTACAAATAATAATAGCACTCAGCCAACAAGCAAACGAATTATGCAAAGGAAAGTATACATTAATATTATTTATACATTTTGTTTTATTTATTCGTATATATATATATAAAAAAATTATGCAAGCTTGACTGATTATTTCACCAAAAGCAAACGCCACCAGGAGTTCAATTGTAAAATAAAAGGTTGTGAAATTGACGTAATCACTCGCGTAATGACGTAATTTACGTACGGACATGTATTTCTTTAAAACTGCAGAGCCGCGTGTAGTGTGCCTGAAGACAACGTCGCACTTCTCCCTTAACTTGACGCACGCGTCTCCCTTCGAGAACTGTGTGAATTCACGACTGTCTTCCTTTTTTTGTTTAAGAAGGGAGTCCCATCGTGACGTGGACCCGTTCTCGGGGGAGACCTTAAGAGATGTTGACATGCTCAAGTGTCTGGACGAGGCAGGGCCTGGGAAGCCGTTGTACAAGAAGAGATCATAGTTTATGTTGATCAGAAGAGACCAAATAATGGAGCTCTTTTTGAACTCTGTGACCCACACTGTTACGTGGAGCTCTTTTTGAAACTGTTACGTTAACAAATAGCAGTTGTATTTGAATGTAACAAAACTGTTAGGTTCAAAGCGTAACTGTTAGGTTCAAAACGTAGTATTGTTATTTTGTGTCCATGACATAATGTCCTTTAGATTGACTATAAGCTGCCACTGCTATAAACAACAAATCGGTCATTATACGTTGACTTTTAGGTAACAGTATGCGGTGTGACTTAACGTAAAATGTACGTGTACCAATCTATTTGCAACGTAAACATAATACGGGATTCAATCGCAAGTACTACTGCAATGACTAGGTGTTTTGATGGACAAAGTACCGAATTCCGTTTATGTGGTGTTCAATTTGTTGTAACGGTACCCGTGATTAAATACCGTTACCAATTTGCACCCCATGTTGCCAGAATACCGCGCGTACTGCACGTTCAGTCTGTTCAATTCAGAACTCAACTTTTGATTTATTCATACCCCGTTGGAGATTTAAAAAACCTTGCTTCGTTGATTTTAATCAATTTATAATTTTTTGTTTACCTGAACATTTTCAGGGGGGAGGGATCCAAGCATGTTGGTGTGCAGGAAGTACTTTCGGTGGGAGAGAAATCCCGACATAATCGCATCACATTGAGGCACACAGCATCCATTACAGGGGGTTAGTTTATCTTGGACTTCAAAATTTAATACTGTGGACAGAAATTTTACCTTCCCATAATAGGATTTACAATCCGTGAGTAGTTGTGATGAAGATGGCGGGGGGGGGGATGGAATCATCCTTGGGGGTAGAAACTATGACATAGGCCAGAGGGACTTTTTGATTTCCCCTAACGATGTACAACTTAAATATATGCAAAAAAACAGCTCGACGTTTCGACCTATAGCAGAGTCTTTCTCGAAGGCTAAATGACAAGACAACACACAAGGTAACAAGAGCGGTCAAGTGGAAATACATGAATAGAGAGAGTGGAGAGAGAAATGTGTGGTGGTAAATATATATTAAATATAGGCCTATCGAGTTTATATAAAGTGAGCTTTCCTAATTTTAAATGTTGTAATGTTATTTTACTAGTTTTATTAGTAAGACTGTAGACCTGCCCTTTAATGTTTTGATCGGCGTTTATCGTGCTCAATAGTTACACACATGTACTTCAACCATAACGTCGTTCTAATTTTACAACGATGATCTGTTGTATGTAGCACGCACGAAATTTGAAGCTTAAAGGTGTGGTGGTACATTTGTTTTGGGTAATGACTGGGAACTAAATGAAAGAATTCAAACCTGAAAGCTTATTTTTGTTAACACTATATAATACCAGTTCCAACTGTCATGAAAAATAGACCTTCCGTCCGAGGCAGATCAGCGTGGGAGAAGAAAAGACCCTAATTACTGGGAGACAAATTTCATAGAGCTGCTTTGAGCACAGGGAGTAGCTAAGAACAACAAGATTACGCTTACAAGAATAAGGTTGCCAGCCAACATACGATGTCATCATGCATCATCTCTGACTGGTAGTTTTTGTTTAACAGAAACAATTATTATCAAATTAAAATCCAGGTCATATATATTTCGATTTGCCGAATCGAAGTAACAAACAAAACAAATATATATTTGGCCACCGACTTTTGATGAAGGGAGACTATCAATGATAATAAAATAATGAATTAAAAAGGTTGTTTTCAAATTTTAGTGACAACTCGAATAATTGAGACTTTGGAACGCTAGGCGGCAGCAAACCCGGTTATTTTACCATTGTTTGCATAGTCCTGAGCGTGCGCACATTTCCAAGAGCAATATATTCACCTGGTCTACTCTGCTGCCATTTCTAGAGTATCAAGAAGTTTGCCATTGGAATAAATGCAACCGCTGACTCACATAACTAACGTTACTCTAAGGACCGATATTGGCGGAGAGGGGATTAAATGGGTATTTAGATCCTATTTGTATGACGTCACACTCTCAAACAGCGCCCTCACTGCGGCAACAAGAGGCAGCACATTAGACGATAACTGTTCTCACTACATTAAAATGTATCACCTGAACTCAGCGTACCAGCAGCATTACGCTTTATGAAAGGGGTCTACTAATCAGGTATGAAGCGAGGAAAATCTTAGGAATTTTTTTAAAATATCACTAAAAATCACAATGCCGTAATGACGAAAAATGCAGAAACTTGTATTCCCATACGGCAACTGCGCTAATTTGAGCCGAATCCGTGCCTCCCATTCGACAACGTAGAGGTCAGGGCGTGTGGAGTGAATTGCACAATGCTCAGGCCGGAGTCTACCGCTAAGTGCACCGCAAGCAAAATTAATCCTGATTTTTTTTGCCGTAAATATGGTTTTCGTATTAATAAACAAAATTCACTAGATGTAAAGCCTTTGTTCAAGCCGTCTAAAAGTTTGCCCTCTTTTTTTTCTTTCTTTTGCTTGTGTCCATTTTAACAAGTGCGCGCGTGCCTGGGTTGGATAATTCATTTTTCATAGGGTGTGTTTGTAAGGAAACTCTGCCGAATATGGTAAAAACATTTCATGACGTCAAGAGAGAGATTTTAAGATCGAGTAGCATTTTTCCTTACTTGTAAATCAAAGAGTTGTTTTTAAAAAGGACAAAATAAAAAAATGATAAAAGGAATGTAGCTTTAAAGTAGTTTTTTCGAACCACGGTTTTCAAGAAACATGATCAATATCGTCTTCTGCAAAATTAATATTTTTTTAAAGACGTACAAAAACTGTCGAATCCCTTCTGGGTAAACTTTCTGACCTGGTGTGAAAAATGATGACGCGTGTTATTCATCATACCGTCTATATAGATTTATGTTATGACGAAATCATCTTCGTCGTGTACCCTTAAGTGAAATATTAACAACTAATACTGATTTTCAAGAAACCGAAAGGGAGGCCAGACTAATTTTTTTGTAAACATTGCCTTCTAGTCTCGGTTGGGTTATACGTTGATATGAATGGAGAGAACAACAAAAAATGGCCCCTCGATGAGGGACGTCAGGGTCAGCTGACGAGGTCTGGCTGGTCAAAGTATTCGCCCCTGGCTTTTGTCACGGGGGAGCAGCCTCATTCTTCGGAATTGGGCGGAAATCCTTGGAGGGAAAGTCTTCTTGCATCTTGAGGCATACTCGCTAATTGACGGCACAACCACTTAACCACACTTAACGAATTGTCGCGCACTGAAATGGGGCTAGGCGAGGTCGAACTAGAATACGACTCTAGAGAAAGGGTGACAATGTCTGATCAAGACAGACTGAATAAAGTATGTTTTATAAAGCAGTACAGTTTGACAAGACCATGACATTGCATTTGTGAGTCGACTCGAGGTTGACGGATTTGGCAAGCGAAGAAAAAAAATAATAATAATATATAAAAAATAAGAAGACTACTCTCCGAGCTTGGGCGACGCGGATGGAAGTGGTCCCGATGGCTCACTCCACTCAATCGTCACGATTCGTAATGTCAAGAAACCCTGCCAGCCTCGTTTCCATGGGCAGCGTAAACAATTACGCATTGAGATCGTAGAGCAAACAGGAACGAGGTTGAGATCCTGTTTTTTGTGGATGCTATATGCATCCTTATCCCCAGGTATCATCTCTGGGTTGCGCCTACTCTGCTGAATTGAAAGCTTATATCGCATCAGCTTAAGGAACATTACAGAAATGGTTTTTGCTAACAAAACAGTTGCTGGCTGTGTAAGCACTTTATGTAATCCACCATTATACATAAACTGACAAACCTGTAGAAGTTTGAGATCGGTCGGCCATCTGGGTCACGAGAAAATAGTGAAAAACCGATTACACATTTGCATGAAATCATATAGATTCAACAAATGAATAAAACGCTCACTGAGTGATAAACTCCAATCGGAAAATTAGTTTATTCATTTCTATCCAATATGGCATTTCAGACAGAAATATTTCAAGGGATGTTTTCTACTATCATCATCATTAGACCGTGTAAGTTTTATGTAAATCTGTGATCAAAGAGTTTATTTTACCATTTTTTTCTTACCAATTCTGTAATGTTCCTTTAAAAGAACGCCTGGTACGTTGAATTGAATATGATGCTGTATAAATTCCCATGCCCGGAGTGAAATTGAATTACAGTTTCAACTGAAGAGGCAAAATCGATTAAAAACGAATGCATGAAAGTGAAATAGACTGCATTTTTGCCGAAAATAATCGGGGAAAAACTTTGTGGTTATTAATATTTGCTTACTTTTTAAGGAAAATGCATGACGACGTTTTTTTGCGAGCATAGAATACCGGTGCATTGGACTATGCAGTCGTGATCAGAACGACAGATTTTCCTAATCGAGCATGCACCCCGCAAACAAAAACATAGCTCGTCAAAAAAATCCGGATCGATTTACGATCTTACAGCAAAAAATATGAAGAAACTGCCAAGAAAAAAATATGACCTCAGCTGTATGGCTGTGGAGAAAATGCTGAAAAAACGTTCAAGCGCAATCTTAATTGGAATGTGAAGTCGATAGTGAACGCGGCCTTGTGCGTTGCTCCCCGTGTACAAGAAGAAGCCCAGGCAGGCAGACTGAATTAGCGAGCGGCAACCCAGCTCGACGAACAGCCGTCGGAATTGGGGCGCCGCCCGCCGCCATGTTGGAAGGTTGTGGTAACACAACAAACTTAGCGCCAGCCCTGAGACAATATTGAACAGTGTCGATAAGGGTGAAAGGTTCTTAGAAATCAGAACAGATAGTTTAGCCGAGACAATCATGCCACGCATTGCCCATTGAGACGCGCAGGTGTATCTCTTTTTGTTTGGGTTTGGATGGTGGATCGAGGGGATGTACGGGGTTGAGGTACGAATGGGGTAATTTTGGGATGGTAATATTTGGGATGGAGGACTTTCACTTTGCACAGCGCAGAGAAAGGGTCATACCATAGATGGATTGCACATGACGTCGTTGGCCACCATCTTTGATGAAAAACAATGGAAAAGTGCGCGCGTGTACGCGCTGCGCACAAATTATTCTCTGCCAATGATAGCCTTTCACGCGTGCACTTTTCATCAACGATGGCGGCGGCCAATGCAAGGGGTCTGTAGGTAATTGTGTATAAAGGAATGTTTCACAACTTTTTTGACAGTAGTTAAACAAGTCTACTTGATAGGCAAAAGACGTCACTTGAGTAGGGCACTCTCACGTGTTGTTGTTGTAAAGGAAGTAGCTCATTGGCCCATAACTGTGCACCGCGCGTTTCTATTGTTTCATCATCGGTTTATCAGTTTTACCTCTACGATGACGGCCGGATGATGATGTCAAGGAAAGGCCATGTCACACAGGGCAATTTTTACAGGCAACTTGGAGGCAGCCAACTGCACTGCGTGTAAACGGAACACTTCGGCAGCACAAGAGACTTTCTTCTAGCTGTAACTCACTATCCCCAAGACAATTATGAAAAAAAATGAAATGTGAATGAATTTCCTTCTTGGAGATTGCCTGGGACTGGTTGCCTGTTTAAATTGCCTCGTATGACATGGCTTTACGGTCTATTGGGTTTTAACGCTAGGTGGCAGCAGAGAGAGAGAGAAAGAGAGAGAAGGAGAGCGGTGGTGTGCGAAGATTGCCAAGCCAAGAGTGGAAGAGACCTACACAATGTACTTTAATATCGAGTTATGTATTAACAAGCCTGTAATCCGAGTTAAGAAACCATATTGCTCCACATTGGAATAATATTTTTGTTGCATTTTTTTCCCTTTCAAATTGAAACAAAAATGCCGAGAAATGCGTTCGTCATTGAATCAACAAATTTAACGTTGCACACGGGGAATACCTCTCGCACTTGGGCATGTAGACCGTGTGTGTAATGCCAGAGTCAAGTCGACTTCATTCATTCATTCATTCATTTTGTTTATTTACTCATATGAAAACACATGACATTTGTTAACCATTGTACAGCATTTAACAAATTACCCAAAAACCTACAAAAAGTACTTAACAATTAGACAAATATTTTCACACAGGAATAAAAAAGACAGTCATAAAAACACGGCGAAAAGTGAGAAGTGAGCGACCAACAAAGTTGTCAAATGACGTCTACAGATGACTGGCTAAAGAACTGTTAATCAAAATACTGTTTATTACGGCTCGGTGCGATAAAAATTCATTCTCAATTCCTCATTCTGGTTTTCATTTGACCTTTTGACCTTTTGACAGAGGGACTTGACAACTCATTTAAGTACATCAGTCACAGGATCATCAACCCGTGTACAAAGTGAATTACAATAACGTTCGCGTGACCAAGTCGTGCTCGCTCAACCCTTAAGTCAATTCATGAAATAAAATATAGTGACGCAATGGTGACGTCATGGTTTTTATTCTGTATCCAAGTTAGAGTACAAGCTACCCTTTGACTTGGTGTATTGTTTTAAAATGTGTTTTTTGTAATTTTTGCAAGACACAAGAACGGCTGCTAACAAGTTTCACATTTTTAACAAATGTTGTTATTTTTTTCGGAAATAAGAATTAAAGAAAAACGGTAACAATCATAAATAATAACAATAACACAAAAAACTTAAGCATCTCGACCAAATTAAAAAGGGCATTCATCTTTAAAATTCTTGTCACTTTTCAGAGCCATCACTCCTTATCATATTATAATTGCATAATGAAGATCAAATCTATCTCCACCGTTTAAAGCCTACAATTTAAATACTGCAGGGTTTAAATGATAGTCTATACATGTTCAACTAAAGATGGTATCACGAAGACAAAGTAGTGCCGATAATCGAGAGGAAATTGAGGCGAGTGCCAAAGCTACAACAGTCTACGTAGAATGCTTCATGAAAACTGTAAAAAGGGAAACAGTCAGATCAACAACTTTTTACTTCTCTGAATGTAATGACATGAAACGGAGAGACAATGCACTGGCGAGATTTTATTGCTGTAACTGTCATGATGCAATTCAAGGCATTCTGCAACGCGTAGAGTGTTGAAACGAGACGCAGGCGCGACATTGCATGTGGGATACATAATTTTATTGAGAGTCAGTGCGTACTCATTGCTCGTCGACACTTTGTCACTGTAATCAAATTACATGAATGTAGTTGACCTTCGATTTTTGTTTTACCTTCTTAGGCATTAGGCATGCTCACGTGACGTGCGGCATAGCATTCTGAGCACCGTCACATGTCCACAATCGATATTGGCAGTAGCCTCCGCCCCCTCTACCCCCACCCCCAATCCCACTCCACCCCATCAAGAGAGAAAAAAACGGCACCGACTCGTCTTCAGACTGGCCCACCATTTTGTGAAGGCTCATAAAAAGTGATTGTTGATGTTGAGAATCTGTTGGCATTTGGCTGTGGCATCTGGAATCGTGTTGAAGCAGAGGCTGGGATGCCTCGTCCGAATTGGCGGCTACGGCTATACGGCTACGTTAAGGTACAGGACGTCCTTAGAAACATCCTTAGCAACAGCCGTAGCCGTAGCCGCAGCCGCCTGTTCGGAGCCGGAGCCAGGGCCGTCAATTCGAACCAGGGCCCAATTTCATAGAGCTGCTTAAGCAAGAAATACTGCTTTAAAGCTCTGTGCTAAGCAAAAATACGCAGGATACCAGTCAAGTATGCTAAATGCGACATGGTGTTTTGGCTGGTAAGCATAATGTTGTTGTGCTTATAGCTACTTTTTCTGCTTAAGCAGCTCTATGAAATTGGGCCCTGGTCTGCTTTAATTCATAGTGTTTCAAAAGAATGGTACACTTTTTGGTTCTCTTTTTTACAAAGTGCAAATGTAAAAGAAAATAGTTATGTTTCATCATCAGAATTTGAAAGGTTTGAATATTTCCTAGGCAAAGTGCGGGGAAAATCACGGAACAAGAAGATACTGTGATACAAACTGGAAGGCTTTTTTACATAATCTGAAGAAAAAAAATCGATAACAAGTAAGTAGCTGTAAATTGCACCCCAAAAATCGAATTGTCACAACGGGAATACAGGTGCTTTAATACTCGGTACCTTATGGAGACCGAGGACAAAACAAACCAATGGAAAACAAAAAGGTCTCCATTGGGGAATTCTAAAGACTGGGATGCTCCACAAGGATTGTTGTGTACAAAGTCTATGGCTTTGTATAGGGGGAAATGCTTTTGTATGTGTGTATAATAAAAACATATTGTTATTAATCTTTTAAAAGTCATTTTTAGTTGACGCTGCTCTAAGTTTATCTTTTTATTTGTCTAACATATTTAATGGATGTTATTACCTTGTTTTTATCGGGAGCTAAATGCCTGAGGGCAACAGTGATTTAATTCACTTTTTTAGTTCCTGTCATCAGTTAGTGTCTCTTGTATTGTATGTTTTCTTGTTTTGTATGTTGTTTGAATGATGACAAATAAATAATAATAATAATAATAATAGGATGTTAAGGAACATTACAGAATTGGTTGTTGCTAACAAAACAGTTGCTGGCAGTGTAAGCACTTTATGTAATCCACCATATACATAAACTGACAAACCTGTAGAAGTTTGAGATCGATCGGCCATCTGGGTCACGAGAAAATAGTGAAAAACCGATTACACAATTGCATGAAATCATAAAAATTCAACAAATGAATAAAACGCTCACTGAGCGATAAACTCCAATCGGAAAATTAGTTTATTCATTTCTCATCAAATATGGCATTTCAGACAGAAATACTTCAGGGGATGTTTTCTACTATCATCATCATTAGACCGTGTAAGTTTTATGTAAATCTGTGATCAAAAGTATATTTTACAGGTTTTTTTCTTACCAATTCTGTAATGTTGGTACATACAGGGACACAGGAAAGATGTCTCCACAGGGATGTAGCAAATAGAATGTGTGTTGCAGCTCTGCTTTAATTCTCAAAACACATGCTAAACATCGTGATGAGACAAATCAGCGAGATGAAGACATATATTTAGAAGGAGAAGGGAGGAATCAAATGTGGGGCTAGTTTACCGAGCACAGGATGCCGGCACGACTTCGTTTTAATACATAATGCATGTTGCGTGATTCACGAGCATTTATTATCAACGTCCATCATTCCAAACGTTGTTTAATCTACGGTCCATGCAAATTTACTCCTTGTATATTATCAACCTTCTTGATGAGGTTCTACTTTAAGTAAGGACTACTTAATGGTGGTAATTAAACTAGAGTGTTTTTTAATCCAATTGAGATTGCACAGCAAATACCGATATGGAAGTCAGATTCCAAACATCTCTGTATTTCATCTAGAAACTTACGCGGTTTATAATGAAACTACAGTAGCAGACATTCAGAACGTGTTTTTTTTTGACGGGATTGTGGCTAAATACAGTTACCGTAACTTGTGATGTGGGAATTTTTTTCAAATTATTTGCCAGTCGATTAAGTATTTTTCTTCAGTCCTTTTGTAATATCTACTCTTTCCTGAGATTAAATTGACGAAGAAACGCCTTTACTGCACAAAATAGTAACGTACATGACTCATCCAAGATGGCGGATGTTGATTTTTATTCCCGTTCAAACTACACAATGCTAGTTGACTGATAAGTGTCTCTCTTAATGTTACGAAGCAATCTCCTCATGCCGTCCACCGCTGCGGTCGGTTCAAATCCTCCCTTGGAACGGAGCCTCATTATTGTGATCTCAGTCCTATTCTGATGACGCCCCTACTCTGGGTAATTGTTCCCCCACATCTAAAACTGAGCGTTTCTTCCTCTCGTCTGCTCCTCATTCCGTCAACCCTACGGATCGCAATGCTTGTTTCTCAATACTACCAGAAGCTAGAAATCCACTCCTTCTTGGGATTTTTTAGACGAAATCAAAAACGCATCTTTCAATGCAGTCTGAGCATTCATCTTAAAGACACTGGACACCTTTGGTAATTGTCAAAGACCAGTCTTCTCACTTGGTGTATCTCAACATATGCACAAAATAACAAACCTGTGAAAATTTGAACTCAATTGGTCATCAAGTTGCGAGACAATAATGGAAGAAAAAACACCCTTGTCACACGAAGTTGTGTGCTTTCAGATGCTTGATTTTGAGACAATCAATTCAATATTTTACTGAGAAATTACTTCTTTCTCAAAAACTACGTTACTTCAGAGGGAGCCGTTTCTCACAATGTTTTATACTATCAACAGCTATCCATTGCTCGTTACCAAGTAAGTTTTTATGCTAAAATTTATTTTGAGTAATTACAATAGTGTCCAGTGCCTTTAAGCTAGACTAACGATCACTAGAGACTGGGGATGAGAGGAAAGGCCACGGTCTGTACACACATTCCACAATCGATTTGAAAATAGAAAACACATGTGTTTGAGTTAAAGGGCAGGATATACTTTTGGTAATTGTCAAAGACTAGTATGCTCATTTGGTGTATCCCAACATGTGTATAAAATAACAGACCTGTGAAAATTTGGGCTCAATTGGTCATCGAAGTTGCAAGAAGATAATGAAAGAAAAATCACCCTTGTTGCAAAAGACTTGTGTGCTTTCACACGCCTGCATATTCAAATATTTTAGTGCAAAATTACCTCTTTCTCAAAAACTACATCACTTCAGAGGGAGTCTTTTCTCTCAATGTTTTATACTATCAGTTTACCAAGTAAGTTTTTATGGTAATGTATTTCTTGAGTAATTACAAAAAGTATCCGCTGCCTTTAAACATTATTATTTATTTTTTACATTTGATACACTCAAGTGGACATCAAGTCTTTGCAAACGATGTACGGCTAGTTTCTGCTGTTGCGCGCATGTGTTACTTATAAACTGCGAAGCGCTGAGATGAAATTCTGTTCGAAGTATCTGTAATTTGTTTTGCCTTGAAATGTTGCTGAATAAATTCAGTATAAATCGGACCACTTTTTATCAAACTTAGAAGGGAAACGGATGCACCAGTTTCCAGAAGCTCAATAGAGCTACGTGTGTAGTGTGTGCTCTCGGTGACGTCACGTGTCCGTTGCTAAGCAGGTGTTAACGCGACTAAACACTGTTTGTCCAAGAAGGTAGAGTGGGTTTCGCGAAAGCAAAAGATCTGGACTTTGGGATCACTTGACTGAAATGCAACAGCGAGTATATAGGACTCCCAGTCGCACGTTCCGAGAAGAGAGAGAGAGAAAAAAAAACACTATTCAGTTATAGTAATAAACTGACGAATTTTATTATGTGCAATTTTTGGCGAGGTTTGGTCATCGGTCATTTTTGTGGTTGGATTTCCTCTAAGTGTTTTCAAGGTGACTATAGTTGTGTATACTCCATACCAGCCGTGTTTATGCACCTCTCAGAAGGAAGAGCATATGGGGGGCTTTGAATGCTAAAGTCAGTGCAAACACGCCTTCTTTTCAAATCATTATAGGATAGTCAACATACATTACCTACGGTATACATTATCAGCATCATACGTGCCTGGGACCGACCCATTTGGAAACTTGTGATCGAATACGTGTAGATCGTGGGCATTATTCGCCCTTTGCACGGCCGGATGGTCAGCCGTTTGCGTGTATAGAGCCTCGAGCTTGGGACAGCAGTGAATAGAAGCATCGTACCCTGTATTGTCACGGTAATGTAATGTAATGACACTTTCATTCAAACAGACATATCAATAAGTTTACAATACAAAATGGATCCGTGCAAGTAGTACATGGGCGGCGTTGAGCTTCAGCTTTGGCTCCATCTACTCTGACGAATTCTTAGCCAAAGCCGAACCCATTCAAGGGTATAGCATGAGTTCGGCCGTTTCCGTATAGCGGCTACGGCTGCGGCTTGGTCACCGCGTCATCATACGCTGAAGCTATAGGCTGTCCTTGGAAACACCCATAGCATCAGCCGTATAGCCGTATCCATCAATTTGGACTCGGCCTGATTCTCCGTCACGCTGAGGATGAAAATAGATTGGTTATGGTTTTCGATGAGGGTTTAATCCATTTTGAAGCCCTTGGAGACTTTGTGAGACGTCTGGGTACCATATATCGGCACTCTATGCTCAGTGTCTCTTGTGTGTCTGTCTTTTTTTAATATAAATTGTATACTGGCCTACACTTTTCTTAAAATAATATTGTGTACAGTAAAGTTCTGATAATACATCTGTTTGTCATTTCTGTTCCAGCCAATGTGGCTTTATACTGTTAAGAGTGTATCGTACTATAGAGTGGTCTGTGTTTGGCATCAAGACGTTTGCAAAGAAGCATGACTTGTACTGTCAAGTCCTTCACGATCTATGTGAACTTTACACTTGCAGATCTTTTACCCATGCCAAATAAATTGTGGAAGTTAAGATGCCAAACCCCAATGACAACAATAATTTCCTCCATAAATAAAAGGAAATCAAGATTATAGATGGATTGCAATACGCGTCATTGACCACCATCTTTGATGTTAAACAATGGAAAAGTGCACGCGTGTACGCGCTACGCACGACTCTCAGCCAATGACAGCTCTTTACGCGTGCATAAGTCATCAAAGATGCCGGTCAATGACGCGTATTGCAATCCATCTATAGAACTGGGTCTAATTTCATAGAGCTGCTTAGCACAAAAATTTGCTTAGCATGACATTTTTGCCTCGATAAAAACAGGATTACCAGCCAAATTTCCACGTGATTTTCAGGATAAGCAAACAACAGCTGGACACCATTAACAAGCATTATGCAACAAATGGAAATTTGGTTGGTAAACCTGTTTTTATCAAGGAAGAAATTTCATGCTAAGCAAATTTTCGTGCTTAGCAGCTCTATGAAATTGGGCCCAGGTTGTAAAAGGACGTTACGCTCCAATGGTTTAGTGAATAGGTTTCAGTAAAGTAGGGATTAAAACTTTGCGTGGTGGAGGTACGGTCGATTGGTTTGAGGTAACAAGTTGTACATTAAAAAAATCTCGATCTTTGTATATGAGTTGTGGTGGTTCTGAAAAGAACCGGTGGTGTAACAACCCCGACGTTTCGTCCAGTATGCTCTGATCGTCTTCAGAACAAGGCTGGAATCTGATGCTGCAGGATTTTGTCCAGATTAAATTTGCGGATGCTCCCCGCGCACTAAATAAGGCCATTGATTGCATTGGGTGCCATTTTATCTGGTTTGCTATGTGAATGATCTCTTGGGTAGACATCAGTGATGCGTACATTGACACTGATGACCCGTGACCTCTCTGTCATCCTCCAATTAAGACAACTCCCTCGTCCCCAGAGTGTTAATCCACAATGTGAGATCAACCGAAACAAGGGTTTTAATTATGGAACGGAAAAAAGCTTGCGTGACCTGACTCTCCGGTGTGAACCTGGGGCCTTCCATCCGCGTGATTGGGCAAGTAAGGCGGATCGACCCCATGATCATCAGAACCAAGGACAACGGGTCTTCATCGTGTCTGAGCGACTCTATGATGTTTACATGCATGGCTGGTGACCGCCAATTACTAATGTTATAAATGATTGATTTGTAATGCCACTAATTTTCACTATTTCCCTTCTTTTGCCGTTCACAGATCCAACGTCCGAGAAACGAGCTTTGCACCGAGCATCGCTGCAAAGGGGGGTCAAAGGCAGCACAGGACGGCAGTCGTTTCAGAACGGCTCAGTGTTTGTCTTAATTAAAAAGAGCCAAGAAGTACATCTGCTCGTCGCGATTGTCAGCTCACCCGGGTGCAGTTACCACTAACCATTCTGCGGCCACCACATCGAGCACACAACCAACACCGCCGTATATTCCGTGCCGACTCCGAAGTCTACACCTACCCTTAAAGATTTCTTCGAAAAAATGCCTCAACGAGACGAGCAACGGAACAATAAACTTCCCACAGATGGCTGGCCGTGATTCTACTCTCCGCGTGGAATTACCTTGCCGAAATCATCAACGATTCCCGTCTGTAACACGTCATCAAACATTGACAGAGATATCAGAAGAGACAAGTCGACAAACAGCTGTCCGTATATACATACCGCTGTGACATTGTGGACGAGTTATAGAACGTGTTGTACGCGGACCGCGCAGTGATAATATTATCCAACCATGTCGATCCATCGAGACAGGTCTAGTTCCCGGGCGTCCAGTCTTCCTGACCACATGGCGATTATCAGTTTGCGCGCCAAGTCTAAACGCGTCATCGTTAACGTGGGAGGCGTAAGACACGAGGTAAAAGTCATGTAGTTAAAAAATAATAATCCCCCAAATTACCATTCTATAAACTATCTTACCGTACTAGGCCTAAATGTCGTGTCCCCTGTGGACATATCCTTTGTTTAATACAGATTCACTTTGCACAGCAAAAGAGCCAGTCTATTTTTTTTTTATATATATATACGATAAAAACCAACTCTTGTTTGAGCCTTTGGCAGACTCGAACTAACCAACCAGGATCTCGAAATGAGAATAATCAGATCACTTTTCAGTATGATTCATTGGTTGTTAGTGTCAACAGGGAAAAGATGGTTGCATGTCGGCCTACGAATATATGGTTCTGTATGGTTAAATATTTAAAAATGCGTTTTAAAAATCTTTACAAGTCTCGGAGCCTTTAGAAATAAACACAGAAACATTTCAGTCATCTTTGCTTGAGATGTCCAATCAACTAATGATGGGATTTGTCCATAGGCTCCACAAGCTTTGTCCAATCGAAGTTAAATCATCCCTACACAAGTATTCATTTCCAGAAAAGCGTACAGTTATTGGACCCTGTGTCATGGCCTACCAAGCCTTGTCCAAAACAAGTACCCACAGTTGGGAGTCGACAAACTTACAGTACAGTTATTGGACCCTGTGTCATGGCCTACCAAGCCTTGTCCAAAACAAGTACCTACAGTTGGGAGTCGACAAACCCACAGTACAGTTATTGGACCCTGTGTCATGGCCTACCAAGCCTTGTCCAAAACAAGTACCTACAGTTGGGAGTCGACAAACCCACAGTACAGTTATTGGACCCTGTGTCATGGCCTACCAAGCCTTGTCCAAAACAAGTACCTACAGTTGGGAGTCGACAAACCCACAGTACAGTTATTGGACCCTGTGCCATGGCCAATACCAAGCCTTGTCCAAAACAAGTACCTACAGTTGGGAGTCGACAAACCCACAGTACAGTTATTGGACCCTGTGTCATGGCCTACCAAGCCTTGTCCAAAACAAGTACCTACAGTTGGGAGTCGACAAACCCACAGTGCAGTTATTGGACGCTGTGTCATGGCCAATGCCAAGCCTTGTCCAAAACAAGTACCCACAGTTGGGAGTCGACAAACTTACAGTACAGTTATTGGACCCTGTGTCATGGCCTACCAAGCCTTGTCCAAAACAAGTACCTACAGTTGGGAGTCGACAAACCCACAGTACAGTTATTGGACCCTGTGTCATGGCCAATAACAAGCCTTGTCCAAAACAAGTACCAACAGTTGGGAGTCGACAAACTTACAGTACAGTTATTGGACCCTGTGTCATGGCCTACCAAGCCGTGTCCAAAACAAGTACCCACAGTTGGGAGTCGACAACATTACAGTACAGTTATTGGACCCTGTGTCATGGCCTACCAAGCCTTGTCCAAAACAAGTACCCACAGTTGGGAGTCGACAAACTTACAGTACAGTTATTGGACCCTGTGCCATGGCCTACCAAGCCTTGTCCAAAACAAGTACCTACAGTTGGGAGTCGACAAACCCACAGTACAGTTATTGGACCCTGTGTCATGGCCCGCCAAGCCTTGTCCAAAACAAGTACCCGCAGTTGGGAGTCGACAAACCCACAGTACAGTTATTGGACCCTGTGTCATGGCCTACCAAGCCTTGTCCAAAACAAGTACCTACAGTTGGGAGTCGACAAACCCACAGTACAGTTATTGGACCCTGTGTCATGGCCTGCCAAGCCTTGTCCAAAACAAGTACCCACAGTTGAGAGTCGACAAACTCACAGTACAGTTAGTGGACCCTGTGTCATGGCCAATACCAAGCCTTGTCCAAAACAAGTACCTACAGTTGAGAGTCGACAAACTCACAGTACAGTTATTGGACCCTGTGTCATGGCCTGCCAAGCTTTGTCCAAAACAAGTACCCACAGTTGGGAGTCGACAAACCCACAGTACAGTTATTGGACCCTGTGTCATGGCCTGCCAAGCCTTGTCCAAAACAAGTACCCACAGTTGAGAGTCGACAAACTCACAGTACAGTTATTGGACCCTGTGTCATGGCCTGCCAAGCTTTGTCCAAAACAAGTACCCACAGTTGGGAGTCGACAAACCCACAGTACAGTTATTGGACCCTGTGTCATGGCCTGCCAAGCCTTGTCCAAAACAAGTACCCACAGTTGAGAGTCGACAAACTCACAGTACAGTTATTGGACCCTGTGTCATGGCCAATACCAAGCCTTGTCTAAAACAAATACCTACAGTTGAGAGTCGACAAACCCACAGTACAGTTATGGGACCCTATTTCAACAATCCCTAAAAGTAATGACCCTCAATTCGATCAGTGATTTACACATATTTTTGAGGGGCCTCCTTAAAGGCAGTGGATAATTTTGGTAATTTCTCAAAAAATACATTACCATAAGTCTCACTCGGTAAGGAGCACCTGAAAGCTATTGATAGTATAAAACATTGTGAGAAACGTCTCCCTCTGAAGTAATGTGGTTTTTGAGAAAGAGGTAATTTCTCACTAAAACATTTGAATCTGAGAAAGGCTTCAAAGTTCAGGCAAGAAGCC
Source organism: Pycnopodia helianthoides (assembly GCA_032158295.1). Lineage (NCBI taxonomy): Eukaryota > Metazoa > Echinodermata > Asteroidea > Forcipulatida > Asteriidae > Pycnopodia > Pycnopodia helianthoides. Next base: position 13,942,851 of record CM063256.1, on the reverse strand, counting down.
TTTCTCAGGCACTTGAAAGCAACACGTCTATGCATAAGGGTGTTTTTTCTTTCATTATTTTCTTGCAACTTCGATGACCGGTTGAGCCAAATTTTTTCACAGGTTTGTTATTTTATGCACCAAGTGAGGATACTAGTCTTTGACAAATACCAAAAGTATATACTGCCTTTAAATGCTTCGGTGCACTGATCCAGTCACTATCTAGTGGGGGTGCACCCCTATGAATACACGGGTCTTTTTCCTGATAGAACATGGAGCTTCCCATCTTATGGTGTAGCCAATCTATCTCATAGCTGTGATTATTTATTATGAATATCAGTATACTCTTATGAATCAACTGTGCTGCAGTTTAATTTAGACGACAGATCATGGCAATATTTGTCCCAAGTCATTATGGGATTGCAGTCCAAGACCGTCTGATTACAAAGCCCGCTCTGTCTGGCCACATGTACCTCTATGCCGTATACAGAATGCTTCGGGAGACACAAAAACATCCCGCAGTTATTAAAAAAACAGTCTTTGATTGGAATGTTTATCATATCAAAACCCTGCAGTGGAGGGACGTTGTCAGCACAATCATGCTGACATATTTTATCATTTCCATTGTCTTGAACCACATCATACACACTTGTCAGCTCATGTAATGTGGCTTGATATCCTATGCTGGACCGTGCCACAGGTCCTAGAGGGGGTGTCAATCAACAGGGTCAGTGGTTTGGTTAGAAGGGGGCAGGACAAACCTCGTATCAGCATCATTTGTGTACAAAATCGGTATGTCAGTTATCAATGGTAGATACAACCAAATTAAAATACTTAATTCATCAAGCAAACAAAGGAGCTTGAAATAACACAGGCAATAAATGGACATGTTAGCAACATACTAGGATAAAAAAAAACTCGTTAAAAATATATTCAGATAACACTGTAATAACCTATGGTGAGAGAGAAAAATTCAACATGTGCTGACAACGTACCACAGGGGTGTTGCAACCAAATAGGTCCCTTGCTGCAGGGGGTCTCCGTGGGGTAAATTCACTACCCCTTTCCATAGGAAATTGGTACATGCTCATACTAAATATAAACACTCCCACTTGAAAACGGTGGATCAATTTATATTACTCAGCCTCATCAAGCCGCGGTATCATCGGGTTTCAGTGTTATTTTAATTTTTGATTAAAAACCTTTTTTTTTTTTAGTGCCACTAAGGAAGGGAGAACCCAAATAATGTTCACGACCGTGTACTTTCGAATTTTATTGCCTTGAGATCACCGACCATGACTAAGACTGTAATAACAAATGCTTCGCCAGAAACTAAATAAATTATGTTTATATCGTTTTTGTGTAGGATTTGAAGCCTTTTATCGTGTACAGTCATATCTTGTAAATATAACTCTGTTTTGTCTGTGGTTGTTTCCCTTGAGTTAGCGCTGATAACACTAAATTTTATGTATTTCAAATTGTATTGCAAATTTTACTGTTTTTTCCAAAGTGCAATGCCCTGGGGAGTCAAAGCCCTTGATATCTTAGATTGGACCATTCTACGTATCTAAGAGAGGGATCAGGTCCCAGAGTTGTGCAGTTTCATACCTTTTCTTTTTTGAGGGACTGACAAATATTTTCATTCATCTTCGTGCACAAAATATTGTACAGGCATACAGACCTACCAAGATCTAAACCCTCTGGTTGAGTGGTGCCGTCTGTTCTTTGTAGCAAGCTTCCATATATCTTGCTGGTAGTCTGCGCTAGATTATGTGGTTTCCATCACCATTCCCCACTGACAGTCAAACTTGTTGGCTCACTGGGGAGCCAGTAACTAGTGTCGCCTTCCTGCATTTGTGTAATTCCTAGGGTTAATTCCGCACTTAAGGGTTAAAAATGGAACGGGAATTGAACTTGGAATCGAAAATCATCTGAGCCATAGAAACATGGATAATTCAATCCTTAAAGGAACATTACAGAATCGGTTTTTGCTAACAAAACAGTTGCTGGCAGTGTAAGCACTTTATGTAATCCACCATATACATAAACTGACAAACCTGTTGAAGTTTGAGATCGATCGGCCATCTGGGTCGCGAGAAAGTAGTGAAAAACCGATTACACATTTGCATGAAATCATATAGATTCAACAAATGAATAAAACGCTCACTGAGCGATAAACTCCAATCGGAAAATTAGTTTATTCATTTCTCATCAAATATGGCATTTCAGACAGAAATATTTCAAGGGATGTTTTCTACTATCATCATCATTAGACCGTGTAAGTTTTATGTAAATCTGTGATCAAAAGTATATTTTACAAGTTTTTTTGTTACCAATTTTGTAATGTACCTTTAAAGGTACACCACGTAATAATCTCTCTTAAGCCCTTCACATTTCACCTTTCAAGGTCAAATTTAGTTTTGGATGCACTTGAACCCAACAGATAGAGTCCTCATTAAAATGGAAACAAAACCACAAGCCTCTAACCTCACGTTCAAACGGTGTAAAATGCCATTGTGTGTTTGATACCCTTATGGTGCTATTTTTCTTTTCAAAGTTTAAACACGTCTAATTACGTCACATTTCAAATAATATGGACCATCTGTACATGTTTGTACAGGAAGTGTTTTAGTTCATTCCTGAATTTTGAATTTGACCTGTTGACTGACGCAAACATCCCTCCTTGGAATGTACATTTGTTGTTGATATTCAACGACGTAATATTTTTCTTATTTTGCTCTGAAATAGTATCAAATAATAATAATAATAACAATATAACGTATTTGAATAGCTCCTACTGCAAACCAGCCTCGAAGCGCTTAACATTCAGTATTTTCCTGCAAGGTATTGTGGAGCTTTGTTTTGAAGTATTAGACCTATTCCTTTTAGCACCATGTAATGGTTTACAAGGTGCTGTGGCGCAATATGCAGCCAAACCAACCAGGAACACCGAGGCGAACCCCTTCTCTTTTCGATAAGTGCACTGGGTTCTTTTACGTGCATTACACAACACACGGGACCAACGGCTTTACGTCCCATCCGAAGGACACAAGCGTCACGACCGGGACTCGAACCCACACTCTTCTGAACAGAAACACCAGAGCTCGAGTCCGGTGCTCTTATCCGCTCGGCCACGAAACCTCACTGTGTCAAATGATAGTGAGGCTAGAGACTTGTATATTTCCTCTTCCGTAAGGACTCGACTATACTGGAAAATGAGTGCATCGCAAAAATGAATTTGACCTTTAGAGCCTCTCTTCAATGTTTAACAGGTAAAACTCACCGAGTGGGTGCCAATTCAAATATAATGGTGCTGTGACGAGGGATGTTCTGATATCCAACTCGTGGTTTAATAATTTAGAGTCATTCGTGCACTCGAAGGTGACAACCTTCAAACTTAAAAATCTGAATCCACTTTTCACGGGAAGACTAAATTTACAAGCCGACGACTGTTTCGGTGGTTTTCTGATTAACAATTGTTTCCTATATCCCCATCTCTGTGGCTGCCACCCCTTATCATTATTGAAACAAACCGTCCAGTACACTGGTACCACAGACTGCCACAAAGTACCATACATTCCAAGCTATGATTGGGTGCATTATTAATGTTTGTACACGGCGGGTATTATTAGGAAACCCAAATGGCTTGTGTGTGATGGGGACTTAGTCCCGGTGAGTCTGAGGCACGGGCCAGTTGGGCAGGAGAGAGTGCACCGATTCAATAATATGAACATCTGTATTTCGTATTCAGGTATTGTGGCGTACGTTGAACCGTCTCCCGCGCTCTCGTCTCGGCAGGCTCCGTGACTGTACCACCCACGAGACCATCATGGCCCTCTGCGACGACTACATCCTGGTTGACAATGAGTATTTCTTCGACCGACACCCCGCATCCTTCAACTCCATCTTGAACTTTTACCGCACCGGTAAGCTACACCTCATCGAGGGCATGTGCCCGATGTCCTTCGCCAACGATCTGCAATACTGGGGCATCGATGAGCTGTACTTGGAGTCTTGCTGCCAGCACAAGTACCACCATAAGAAAGAGCAACTCCTTGAGGAGGAGAAGAGGATATCGGAGAGTCTTAGGGAGAACAATCAGGAGGTCTTCGGGACGGGCTGTTGGTCCAGTAGGAGGAAAAGGTTATGGGATCTAATGGAGAAACCAAACTCTTCCAAGGCTGCGCGGGTAGGTGTTATTCCCAAGTGTTTCTAGTCGTTTGTGTAATTTTCAAGTTTACTTGTTTCATTTAACTTTTGTTCGCCAGCAAAAATCATTAAAAATATTTGCATAAAGGATATACAAGAACAAACAATACACACATTTTAAGAAAGCATGTAAAAAAATAAAATGGCAGAGTACAGAGCAAACCGGTTTAGCGGGCAGATACATGTGGGAACAACCTCAAGTAGGGGAAGGGGGTACTCAAACAATTAGAAAAAAAGAAAGAACAAACAAAAGAACCCTGGCAGGGAAAGCCAATAGTGACAGAAAGTCACTTTCAAAGTGGCTGACCATTCGGTTCTCAAAACCACTTGGACACTAAAAAGACCAAACAAACCCTCCCCAGGACGGATGTGCATCCTACCCACCACTAAGCCAAGCCGGGCAACTCAGAAAATGTCCATAATGGTTACTTTATTGGCGAATGGTTAAACCGGATCCAAGTGGGCGCTTGTATTTTGTAAAGGTATACATGAGGTGCGTTTTCGCGGTCGTAGGCAATATTACTGTTTCGGTTGACTTGGCCATTGGTTAATCACTGGGCAGTGACCGAAACAGTTGTTGGTTACAGCCGCGAAAACGCACCCCTGTAGTACACCGTAAGTGAAAACAAATAGTCATCAGGTGGTGTCACATTCCCCTAGCTGAAGCTTTATTTTATAGGCCTGGGTTATTGTCGCCCGTCAAACACCTTCAGAAACGACAATTTACCACGGAACAAATTGTATTGAATGTGGCGTCGTGTGACCTCATCCCCCCGGGTGTGTGCCAGTGAATGCCGCAACTGTGACAATTAACCTCGTCCCCAAGGAGTCCAATACTGCGGTTGACACCATTCAAGCCCACCAGGCTTTACACCCAAGAGTTATCTCGTTAACACGCGAGGGTCGTTTGTCAGGTTATGTTAGGCCTTTCACCTACGCGAGCGTTCGAGCTAAGCAAAATATAACCCGAACATCTGACGTCACACTTCGAGTCTCGTGAATAACGCCAGAGACCGGCTTTGAGCGTTTGGAGGGATCCTGACAAACGCACCTTTGAACTCGTATCCCATTCAGTCGACAACTGGCCCCCGGGTAGACTGGTCCCCTGTCCTTATCTGCATGTCTGTCCAATAGAAGCACCTAATTAATAGACTGGTCCCCTGTTCTTAACCTTGCGGATAAGGACAGGGGACAAGTCTAAGCAAAATAGACCTTTGTACATGACTTCAACACAGTAGAGCGCCCTCGCGTAGAGGTCAAGTGGTTTCACATCGACTCGTCCTGTGCACTGCGTGTACATAATTATAGCTGTGCATTTGTTTTGTTTTTGCTGGTTTTTTTAATGTAATCCTGATGGCGTTATAATGACGTCAATGCACAAGGTATATTGGCTTAAAACCGATAGTCCGTAAAGCAACTTGACCAATGTGGAATTTGATCTTCCACGGTGAGTTGAAGCAGCCATGTTTTATTTTTGTTTTAATTTTTTTATTTATTATTTGTTTAAGCATGATGTGGTTTGGGGCGCTGTGATGCAGCCGTGGTTACCATGGTAACAATGGTATGGCCTAAGGGCGTACACAGGTTCTCTAAGACGTTTTATTGACTAACTGTCCGCAAGATGAACTTTGCAATACAATAATTACTTTTACTACACAGTGTTCACACACACAACATGAAACAGTACAGTGTGGGAAAATAATAAAAATTGAGAGTTTGATCAATCCGAGGGGACTGTTCTAGACCCCTTAAGTTTATTTGTATAAGTTGTATTTACGCTGCGTGGCCATCTTGTTTTGCTTCCACGCAGTCGCAGTGAGGCGATAATAGGGAAATAGTCTGTCCCCTTCGACTCCACGTGGAAGGTGGAGAAAACTAGTATCCTTAAAGACAAGATTTGTAAATATTGACTAATTTTCAATCTGTAAAACAGTTAGCACCGAAAACAGTCCATGTTTTATTTTATTTTTTCTATACCTTCATACGAGCTTATTTCGATCTTGCAAATCGAAATAAGAGTCGAGCTTTGAGGTAAGTTTCCTGATAAAAATTAGTACATTCATTTGTTATTACTTCAAAGCATTGTCGAGTTTTTAGTTAAACGGAAATGCTTTGGAGAACAGAAGGCCGAGGTAATGTACAGCTGGTAACGATCACAAATCTAAATCAAGAGAGAAAAAAATATACGTTTGGAAATTGTTTAAATGATTACCGACGGCTTAAGTGCGGAGGAAGGAAAGATGTCAATCCGTAAGTAGGCATTTTACGTAGAAGGGAATAAACGAGGGAAAAAACCATTAACAAGACCCGTGGTCATTTGCAACTCATCATCGAACCCAGGGTGACGTCTGTTTATAAAAAAAAAAATATTAAAAAAAGTGACAGTCCAAACCGTGAGATGTTTCATGCAATATTCATGGCCGCTTGAAAGCTCGTGTATCTCGCGCTGCGAGGCCGTCTTCTGGCGGGAAAATGGGGCATAAATGTGTCGCCTTTTTGGCGCGAAGCCGTGAAGCTGTGGTCTCACAAGCGTTTGCATCGGTGATTGCTGGATGGCGACCAGGGAATCATAAAGTTAGACTACTTTGAATAAGTAAGCCAGCAAGATATAAATATTTATTATCTTAATCGGCTATGTGTTTACCCATTTTGTTGAAAGGGTTTACTTGTGGCTCTTGCACAACTAGCTTAATCCTCATCGCTTTATTTCAGTGAAATGTTGTTTTTGTCCATGAACATAAAAAGTGTCAACAAAATTGTTTTAGGATTTGACGATTATCTGCTGCAAAGTGTTTCAACCGTGAATTTCTTGGGAGCGAGTAACTAGTCTTAACCTGGCTGTGGATTGCTCGGGAGCGAGTAACAAGTCGAAACCTGGCTGTGGATTGCCCGGGAGCGAGTAACAAGTCGAAACCTGGGTGTGGATTGCTCGGGAGCGAGTAACAAGTCGAAGCCTGGCTGTGGATTGCTCGGGAGCGAGTAACAAGTCGAAACCTGGGTGTGGATTGCTTGGGGGCGAGTAACAAGTCGAAACCTGGCTGTGGATTGCTCGGGGCGAGTAACAAGTCGAAACCTGGCTGTGGATTGCTCGGGAGTGAGTAACAAGTCGAAACCTGGCTGTGGATTGCTCGGGAGTAACAAGTCAGAAGTCACCAAACCTGGCTGTGGTCGCAAGCAACACCGTATATTTCAAAAGGGTTATGACTGAGTGCAGAGATAGCGCTCATCTCATCCCGTACGTGAGACGGAGTGAAAGAATATCCATTAAGTGCTCTGGCGAATCTGGATATTCTAATTATGTCCATCATCAGTCTCCACAGATAATACTTGTGGGGAGTAGAAGAAAGGCCTATCATGTTCGATTTCAATGAACACAGAAATTCTCATTTCAGACTGTGGTTATGAAACTATAGAGTATTGCCACTAAGTCTTTAGGTAGAGAATCTCTACACAACGTTCAATAAATAATAAATCATCGTCGTTGTTGTTGTTGTTGTTGTTGTTGTCTTTTGGGACGAGTAAATTCATTCCAATCTTCTAGTTCTAACAAACACAGTGTGCAACCAACCATGCTGTGTGCCCACCTCACCAAAATTCGGTTGTCGCTTTTTTTAAAGAAAAAACAACAAAAAGCTGTTTACGTTTAAACGATGATTTTATGCACGTTCACATTTGGGTGTTATTTTAATATCGGTAATCGAAGAAGCAATAGTGGCATGGTTGGCATGGAGGGCCGAATGTTAGCAAAACTTTCAATCGCAGGTACAGATGTTGTGACCAAATTCAACATTTCTGCAAACTTTCAATACATCTTATGATTGGTTGCTTTGTTTCCAACAAATTCAACACTATTTTTGAATATTTTGTGTAACAATGTTTCAGACTGCGGCTATCTGTTTTTGCTTTGCATTTATGGCTTGCCATAGTTTTCCAACCTTGGTTGGCAAAAATTTGGGCTCTGACGTTGCAAAAGAAAGGTCACAGTCCGAGTTTTTTCCAACCAAGGTTGGAAAACATGGGAAGCCATAAATACAAAGCATAAACAGATAGACACAGTTTGTAACAATGTTACACAAATTTTCAAAAATACTGTTGAATTTGTTGAAAACAAAGCCATTTACTATGTGAAAAATTTGCTTTAAATAAAAGTTTGCAGAAGTGTTGAATTTGGTCATAATATCTGTAAACACGATTGAATGTTTCGCTAACATTCAATCGGCCGTCCATGCCAACCAGAGCGTTTTGTTTATCAACAATGTAAAGATCTATCACAAAAGAATTCTACAATGCGTTTCAACCTCGTTCCCAGGGGTGATCCATCTCGTCGCGCCATTTTGTTTTTTCTCCAGCACGCGCTGCTAGCTCATATAACGACAGAGAGGTATCGATACGGTGCGCTGCCCATAGTAGCGAGGCTGACCACAAAACGCACATAATCAATGAAGTCAAGGTCTAGGGAGAAAAATACTCCCTTAAACATGAATTTTTGAGGAAGAAACGTACGTGTCGTGACGTAAGATACTGTCTTCAAGACCACCTTGGGCCCTAGAGGACTCCGTCAAGTAAGTGCTTGCACACGTGCATAATATATTTTTAAATCGCTCTCTGGGGATCACAAAGGAAAAAAAGATCGTGGGATAAAAGCCAACCACGCTCACTGGAAATAACGTTCTGATGATCAGATCCCTCGCATGTCAACAACTTTTCATGGATTTCGTGCGGAAGAATAAAGTGAATTTCTCGATATCGGTCAAATCGCCTCTTTATTCTGAAGAAAAGGCGGGAATATAAATGAGCAGAGTTTTTCTCGCTGCCTAGACGCCCGAAGGTGTTCTAGTGCGGAATGTAGGTGACGGGAAGTGCCTTTGATGACACAGGCATGGAATTTGGCACATATTCAGGGCCATCTCAGTTTTGTCATTTGAAAACATGCAGGTAGAATAACAAGTAGTTGCAGCCATTTTGAACTTTTGAGTGAAAACTGCTTTTTATTCTACCTATCATTTCAAGCTTCAAAGGCAGGACATACTTTTGGTAATTGTCAATGACTAGTGTATCCTCATTTAGTGTATCCCAACATATGCATAAAATAACAAACCTGTGAATGTTTGGGCTCAGTTGGTCATCGGAGTTGCAAGAAGATAATGAAAGAAAAAACACCCTTGTTGCATAGAATTGTGTGCTTTCAAATGCCTGTAAAAGGCTTCATGCTTAAAGCCTTTCTCAGATTCGAATGTTTGAGTGAGAAATTACCTCTTCCTCAAAAACTACATCACCGCAGAGGGAATCGTTTCTCACAATGTTTTACACTATCAGCAGCTCTCAGGTGCTCCTTGCCAAGTAAGTTTTTATGGTAATGTATTTCAATCTTGAATAATTACCAAAGAGTATCCACTGCCTTTAAAGGACATTATCTGCGATATATGGCTCTACAGCCAGATCTTTCTCATGACAAACTCTGTGTGTGTGTCACATCCCATGTTCGTATCATCAATCAAAGACACAATTTCTCCATACATAATCTGACCCCACTATTCAGGACAGTAATGCCCTGTCATTCTTCTTCTTCTTTTTTTCCCTGTTTTGTTTTCCTCTTCGTGTCTGTTCGTGATGTCATTAAACCGAAGCAGCATTGGGTTCTAAGCGTTGTATGGTTAGAACTTGATTAAACATAGGCCTATACAAATTTGTGTTGTTGTTGTTGGGTGTTTGTTTGTTTGTTTGTTTGTTTGTTTGTTTGTTTGTTTGTTTGTTTGTTTGTTTGTTTGTTTGTTTGTTTGTTTGTTTGTTTGTTTTGTTTTGATTGTTTTGGGGTGTTTTTTTTTCCTCTCCATATATGTTTGCACCAATGAAGCGGAGAAATAGTCTGGTGCCTATAGTATATGAAATCATCACTTGAAATCTTCATTGGCATACAAGGTACCTGATATCCACGCAGGCAGGCGTGATATCAACATGTTCCATTCTTCGTTCAAACAATGAATAAAATATAACAAATTGGAACGTCCGTTAAAGTAAATTGGCCGTATCTCTCCGGAGGAACGACGCCGCCCCCCAGCCCATTTTTAATTGCGAATTTTGCGAGCAGCTCATTCAAAAATTGGGACCTGGGGAAGACGGTATGGGACGTGGCGCCAATGTCCACACTGCGGCACTTGTATATCTGTAATTCAAATGGAAATTGTTTGGCCTCGGTTCGAGAGTTGTACCTACCGTGTAATACGTCGAAGTGCTCCATCATGACGATGGGAAGTTACAGGTAAGAACAATTCAAAGCAGGTGCAATAGATTATGCGATCATAAGACCAACTTGTCAGAAAGTTGCATTGATCAGTTATACCAGCCCTTTACTCTGTATATTTAAACGATGTTTGATAATCATTACATGAAATAAAATTTCAAATCATATGCGATCATAAGACCACTTGTCAGAAAGTGCATTGATCAGTTATTACAGCCCTTTACTCTGTATATTTAAAAACGATGTGTGATAATCATTACATGAAATAAAATTCAAATCATATGCGATCATAAGACCAACTTGTCAGAAAGTTGCATTTGATCAGTTATTACAGCCCTTTACTCTGTATATTTAAAAACGATGTGTTGATAATCATTACATGAAATACAAATTCAAATCATATGCGATCATAAGACCAACTTGTCAGAAAGTTGCATTTGATCAGTTATTACAGCCCTTTACTCTGTATATTTAAAAACGATGTGTTGATAATCACTACATGAAATCAAAATGAATATCATCAAAACAATGCATTGTATAGTATTCGGTTTGAGATGCCTATGTAACACTCGATTATTGGATAACCACGACTCCGGAAAGCTGATACCGTAAACTTGTTACTCTTTCAGAGTGAAATTTTAAAAAAAACATGACATCATCAGGCATCAACAACTATGGGCTCGTACGTTCCAAAGGGGGATTTTTAGGCTATTCGCTCCCTCAATCAAATGCTGTTGTGATTGAATATCATCTAAATTCATGAATGAACCATAAAATGCACTTTACAAAAATGTACACAGGCCATTATATTTGGAATGTGACGTCATCGAACTTTTTTTTTTTTTTTTTTTTTTGAAAAACAAAATCACTGATAGGGTAGCAACACAGTGGCATTTGACACAATTTTAATGTGAGGTGAGCGACTTCCAATCTCCCCCCCCCCCATTTTCATAATGAATCTGTCTGAGTGGATCACAAAACTGTGATTAACCTTGGACCCCTCTTTACCACGTTGGTATGTGATGGGTAAAACGCAAACATTATTCTTTATCCCCGAGTGTAAATTTAAACACCCGTTAAAATCGTTGCGGTACCCGCTGCTAAGAAACAGGAATGGAACTTCCTCTAGCTGCTGGGCAAGCTCTTTTGTCTAGTGATAAGGCACCTGGGCCCAATTTCATAGAGCTGCTTAAGCAGAAAAAAACCGCTGAACAATTTTCTGCTAAGCAGAAAAGAGCAGGATACCAGTCACAAATGGTACACGTGACATGGTATTTTGGCCGGTAACCTTATTCTGGTAAGCATAATTTTGTTGTGCTTAGCTACTTTTTGGGCTTAAGCAGCTCTATGAAATTGGGCCCTGCTCTAGATTGGAAAAGGTCGTGGGTTCGAATCCCACCGTGTACTATGTGTGTAGTGGGTGTGTGTTTTTTTCCACTGGACTCGGGAAAGCGCCGAGTAAGCAGTGCTTAACATTAACGCACATCGGTGTTTGGATAAAACACGATATAGTCTGATGATCATTAATGCAAATATAAGATATTTTACAAATGTACTAAGTTCACTTTAAGCATTTGGAAAGAACCCGATTTCAAAAAATAGTAATTCGCACTCGACACTTCACAAAAATTAAAAGTTTCGACAAGTACCAATCATCTCTGTGAAGTATTTATGCCCGTGAGTGCTCTCGTCTGCAAGAATAATGCATAACACAAAAAATCGTCCGTGAGGCATTTTTTGAAGAGAAATGCATCTTAAAAGCATGTCACAACATGTACAGTATAATTATTACGCGCAGTTTTGTAACAAAACCCGAGGACTCCTTGGGTTCGAATGGGTTGGCGTGTTTCTTTCTTGGAAAGTGGAGCGTTGAGTGACTTACTAATGAAACAATTTTTTACAAAATGTAATAAAGGTTTGAGTCACGATTATAGTTGTAATGTTCAACCTCGTTTCTAGAGGTGATAGATCTCGCCCGCACTGCTCGCTCGGTACAGCACGCATCCTATGGGAGCGAGGCTGAGCAATGTTTGAAAAACCATATGGGTGCAAACAGCCCACTAAATAGGTAGAAAACAGAGCGACGGCCTCATTAATATTTTGTTATAGCCAACAAGATATTTTCTATATTAGACAGATTTGAGGGCCCAAGAGGGGGTACAGTGTAACAATAATGTTTGCCCAATTGTGACCTAGGGGTTGTTGCCTTCCAACTTGTGGCATTTTTGTGACAAAGGCCCTGAAAAAATGGTCCTCATTGCCTAGAGGTGTAGGGACATTTTTTCACAAGATTGATGCTCGGACCTTTGGAAATTTACTCCGGGTATGGGTGTTTTTATTTGGAGGGAAAACGATTTTTTTCCCCTGAAAGTTCACTGATTCTCAAGCTTGTAACTAATATCCTCTCGGAAATGTTTTGCCTGCAATACTTCGAGGGAACAACATTTGAAGACCCCAAATTATCATCGTTGTTTATTTCGAGTCCCCTAATTTCAAAGCTTTTAAGAACATACAGTAAAATATACAAAAATCAATTCCCCGGGGTGGGGTATTTTCGTTTACAATACTCAACACTCGCTTTCAAAATTTCGAAGCCAATTTATGTTTAAAACCACACGACACGAACGCCCACAACCCCACACAAAACAATACGTCACGATTCACTGTTTCACCGGAAATGTGCCCACCTTATTTTACAGGAACGTTTACAGAATTGGTTTTTGCTAACAAAATAGATGCTGGCAGTGTAAGCACTTTATGTAATCCACCATAAACATAAACTGACAAACCTAGAAGTTTGAGATCGATCGGCCATGGGTCACGAGAAAATAGTGAAAAACCGATTACACATTTGCATGAAATCATATATAGATTCAACAAATGAATAAAACGCTCACTGAGCGATAAACTCCAATCGGAAAATTAGTTTATTCATTTCTCGTCAAATATTGCATTTCAGACAGAAATATTTCAAGGGATGTTTTCTACTATCGTCATCATTAGACCGTGTAAGTTTTATGTCAATCTGTGATCAAAAAGTATATTTTACAAGTTTTTTTCTTACCAATTCTGTAATGTTCCTTTAATGACACCTGTGTACGTTTGTTCTATAATGTATAAATGCCGTGTTTGTTTAGAAGCACAAATTCATTCTGATCGTCTAGTTTTCAAATAAACCAAACAATGATGCATCTCTTCTCATCGTTAAATAGGCTGCGGAAGTTACAATCCTTGATTTAGGCATCTTCAAGGAAATCGACTCCGTGTACGGGGCGTGCATTTATCATAAAAAAACTACTCACAGCCACAACGCCACAAACTGATCGTAAAATTATGACGTCACGCTGCCCCCATCAAACCGAGTCCGTTTCTTCGAATAACCTTTTTACGATTCGACCAAGTAATGACAAATGCGTGTTCTCGTTTCTAGTGCAATCTTTGCCAGACGGTTCAAAGTAATATACACCGATATTCTAAAGGGGTTTGATATTATTATTGTAGGCCTATATATTTTGTGGGGATTAATATTGCCTGGCATTGTAACCCACAGGTCTGAAGATACCATTAAAAAAAAAATTAGATTTAGGAGGAAATTTTCCAATATATAGGGGGAAAACCCACGTGATCGGATAGGGGTTGGGAACCCAATCCTTGAGGCTCCGGTCCCGGGTTGGATTCGAAATGAGGCCCACAGAAGTGAAATGCAAGGTGAAGAGATTACTAGACTATATCCCGATCTCCATATTTATGAAATAGCGATAGTTGAATTGATTTGAACTGATCATGAACAAGGAAACGGTAACTACGTTAACAATACATAGATATAGTTTGATAGTTGAATTGATTTGAAATGATGATTTGAACTGATGATGAAAAAGGAAACGGCAACCACGTTTACAATACACAGAGAGATTAGCCTATGGGTTGAACTTGTATGATTTCATAACATACGGGGAAAACATTCGCAATTAATATAAGCAAATACGAGAACCCCAAATCGTTTACGTAAGTAAGAACATTTGCAGAAAAAGCAAGCGAAAGGGATGAGAAATGTTGGGGAAAGTTGACAGTAAGTGTTTAATTGTAGTGATGGAGTTGATAAGTAATTAAAAAAATGATTGACAATCCCCACTTCCATATTGACTGATTGGGGGGGGGGTTGCAAATGGCCTTGACCGAAAACGGCGGTAGTTAAAAACCCATTAACGAATTACGACCGGCCAGACACCCGTAGAGAGAGAGTGGAAATTGTTAATTATTTCGAAACAGTCAGTGGATGATCCGGCCTCGGCCACGGTACAACATGCGTCCCGACGGCGTCGACGAACGCGAGGTCATTGCCGAAGTAGATTGGCAACTGTTAACAATAATAATAATAATAATATCAAATTTCAAACTGAAAGCTCACTGGATTATATCATTATTCATTCGCTCATTTCTCATAACATATACACAGAGACAATAAGTAAGAAGTACAAGCAAAACAATCTCAAACAAGGCACATGTTTTAATATATATATATATATATATGTTTTTGTTTGTGCTTGTTTACGCCTCTGACGAGGGTCCGGTTTGGATCGAAAGCTAAGGCCATCTACCCTACAAACTCGTGCCCCTTAATCCTGTCCTTTCATGTTTCCCGCTTGGTCCAGTAATCCTCCCTTTCACTGACCATCCTTTTGTCCCCACCACATAACTCTGATTGGTTCTTGGCCGCCCCATTGTTTGTCAACTAATAACTTTGATTGGCTATAATTTTCCCTCCTTTTTCTGGATACCATCCCATTGTTGTTTGCCTCTCTTTTTTGCTATAAATGGATATGTGTTTTCGTTGTGCTTGTTTATGCCTCTGATGAAGGTCCGGTTTGGATCGAAAGCTAAGGCCATCTACCCTACAAATTATATATACATTGGTTCTTAGCCAGCCCACTGTACTTTGATTGTCTATAATTTTCCCTCCTTTTTCTGGATACCATCCCATTGTTCTTTGCCTCTCTCTTTTTTTGCTATAAATGGATATGTTTTCGTTTGTTCTTGTTTATGCCTCTGACGAAGGTCCGGTTTGGATCGAAAGCTAAGGCCATCTACCCTACAAATTTTATATATATATACATAAGTTTGCGGTGTGTGTCATCACCATTGCAAGCCTCAATCACCATAAGTTCAACATCTTTGACGTTGTGATTGGGGCTGTTGAAGTGGATTGAGACGGGGTACTGTTTCTTGGTCTTTATGGAAGAGACATGGTTCGCAAAGCAAAGACTACGTTTTATCTTAGTCTCTCCCACATATTGTAGTCCACATTTCTTACATGATATAACATAGACTACATTATAAGGCCCACTGGATAATAATATTATTTATTCGGTCATTATCAAAACATACACACAGACGATATTAAAGGAAGATGGTGTGGTGGGGAAAAAATGAATAATGAATAAATAACAGCAACACAAACAAACAAGGCACAATGTGAATGCCATGATCAACTAACGTACGCTTCAAACACTGTAGCTCGAAAGCTTCTTAAAACCAGGGGCCGATTTCACAGAGAGCTGAGATTGATCTTCACTGTGTATCAATCTTAATTGCCAAGCAACAAATCACTATGGCAATATTAGCAACTCAATCTTAAGGTGAATCTTTAGTGCTTTGTGAAATCGAACCCAGACACATAATGAGACATACCAAGCATCAAAAACGTATGCTTTTTTTAGTAAATTAATGAAGAATATGCCAATAGTCAGAACGCAAGTTGATGAAATAAAAAATAATAAAGGGTCACTATCATCGTGATCACAGCGAGTCTGTGGCCAGATATTAAATTCCGAACTCTCACCAAATTACCGCGCGCGATGATAATGACGGTGCCATCTAATAAAGCTGTTGTTTGTGATGTGACGGTCAGTTTACGTTTCCATGTCCAGCCACAAGCAGACTGATCACGACGGCAGTGCCCTTTAACTTCAAATAAAACTTTAAGGGTGTGCTAACGACAAGAACAGTCTTTTTCGTCTAAAATCCTGTCAGCGTTTTAAAAATAGCATTTAAAGACCCCAAAATAATCATAGCTTATTTTCGAAGTAAGCCGGTGTCATGTGGGTGTGTTACCCCCCCCCCCCCTGGATGTGTGTGATTGTGTCCCCCATATGGTAAGAAAAAGGGTTCGCTCGGCCCCAGCGGCCTATCCAGGACCGCTGGGATGGGCTAATCGGCTCGCACAGATTCTTGTTCAGAAAGTACGTCATGCGTGCCGTGCTTGCAGTGTGAGTGTGATGCATGATGGGACTGAGCATGGGACTGAGCGTTAACGATAACGATACGTTTGCCCATCCCAGCGCCTTTAGTTTTAAGGCAAGGCGCTGGGGACGAGCGAAGAAAAAGGGCTGCATGGAGCAGAGTCAAAAGAGGGCGCTATACGACGAAATGTCCACACAATTAATATGTTCATAGTTGTGTAGACCTTTCTATCGCAACGTCGCAGCTCGAGTTTTTGCCAACCAAGGCTGGAAAACAAAGGGAAGCCATAAATGCAAATCAAAAAACAGATAGCCACAGTTTGTAACAATGTTACACAATATAAAAACATAGTGTTGAATTTGTTGGAAACAAAGCAACCAATCATGGAATTTATTTTTGTTAAGTGTTGAAATTGGTCACAATCTGATTGAATGTTTTGCTAATAAATTCGGCTGTCCATGCCAACCAGCGCGGTTTGTTTATCAACAATAGACCGATCCACTAAGCCCCACCCCCTTAACATATTGCCCAATCACAGCATTGGCTGCATCGAGCACACTCCTATGCCACTCCTCACGACATGAACGTGCGCGCTTTAAGTACGCGCGCGCGCGCCATGTTTACTTTTCTAATGGGATTTTAGCTGTCGGACTTTTGTCAGACTTTCGGTGGCGTAGCCAAGGTTGTGATTGGTCAACACGCAAGGGGGCGGTGCTTAATGGATCGGTCGATAGAAAGGTCCGGTGTGGTGTGCTTATTTATGAGTTCGATCCTATCGTGATGATATTTTGTTTATCTACCATGTGCAGGTTGTGGCTGTGTTATCAATCCTCTTCATTATCCTCTCCACCATCGCTCTATCACTCAACACGATGGAGTTTTTCAAACAAACGGTCACTCGTACCCAAGACCTCGCCCACGTGGAGAGCGTTTGCATAGCATGGTTCACACTGGAGTACCTGCTGCGTCTGATCTCCGCCCCGAACAAGTGGAAGTTCTTCAAGGGCGCCCTCAACATCATCGATCTCATCGCCATCTTGCCGTATTACATCACCATGTTTCTCGAGGAGTCGCGCGAGAGTGTGATGCAGTTCCAAAACGTTCGCCGATTGGTCCAGATATTCCGGATCATGCGCATTATGCGGATCTTGAAACTGGCGAGGCATTCGACCGGACTGCAGTCACTCGGTTACACCATTCGCCGGAGCTACAAGGAGCTCGGCTTGCTCATCCTCTTTCTGGCCATAGGAATATTACTGTTCTCGAGTTTAGCGTACTTCGTTGAGAAAGATGTATTGAACACAAAATTCAAGAGCATCCCCGAGTCATTTTGGTGGGCTGCTATCACTATGACCACCGTGGGTTATGGAGATATTTACCCGACCACAGCGGCAGGAAAGGTAATCGGGTCTATATGCTGTGTGTGTGGCGTGCTGTTCATCGCCCTGCCCATTCCCATCATTGTGAACAACTTCTCTGAGTATTATCGCGAACAAGAGAGGCAGGATAAGATCATCAAGCACAAGGAGGCACTGGACAAGGCCAAGCTCAACGGCAGCCTGGTCAGTCTGAACATTAGAGACGCGTGCCTGGATATGATGGACGTCATTGTGGACACCACCAACGTGCTGAAGGGTTCGTTCAAGGGGAGTGTGCACTCGCAGTCCAGTCCTCACCGAAGTGTCGGTCACGACGAGACAAACAGTAATGCCTCCGTGGAGCTGGGAGCAACGGGTGTTGACAGGCATCCCAGGCTACCTGAGGACTACAATAGGGACTCCCTTCCCCTTAATTACAGGTGTAACGTCGGGGATCGTCCAGCCACCCCTGTCTATAGAGATCAGACCACGGACCACGCCAGCAAGCAGAGTTCCAGCAGCTTGGCCTCGGATGCCTTCCAGGACGCCGGACCAGCTGAGAGACCCAAAATATTCAGTGCAATCGGTCGGATGGGACTGATTGTCGGTCACAGTGGAGTTGGCATAAGCGGTCAGGAGGTGGACGCGACCCAGCAACCGGGAAAACATCACAGAGACTGTGAGGAACAGTACGCGGACTCAAAGCCAGGTGGTGTTCTGTTTGGAACGACGGATGAGACCACCGGCAGGAGGGGAGGGAAGGCACCGGAAAAACGTCGGAGTAACACGGGCAACTCTGATCGCAATACAGATCCGACTTGCTCCCCCGTGCGCTTAACTGTTGAGATATCTCACGAGGCTTTGAACGGGAGATCACTGTCTGAAACCACACCAAACGGTCATGGTCGCGGACGTGGTGGTACATCACCGAACGACGCAGAAGATGCCAATGAAACGCAGCCGTTACTCGCGTCTTATCACTCATCTACGGACGGCGAGGGCGTCGTTGGAGGTGATCGCACCGACAAAGATCACCAACAGTCTCCAGACGATGACCAGGTGATTGTGCAGAAACTGGACGATGGTTTCACCACGACGTGGACTAAAGCCGGTGCGCAGAGTCCACAGAGAGAACAGGTGATCTCTCCCGGCCAAGGAGCAAGAGAAAAACCTATTAAACCAGTCCTTAAGAACCCTCTGGGCTCAGGAGACGAGAGAGGGCCCGAACACGCCCCTCTCGGTCGCAAATGTAGCTTAGGAGACAGTCAGACTTCACCGCGAAACACACCCAAGCGTGTTACGATCGAGGATGACACACGCAGCGTGTCGTCTACAGACTCTGAAGCCCGGGCCGACGACACGCCACAGCCGAGGCTCTCCAGCAAGAAACCTGTCAGCAAGTGGAAGCCTCGGAAGTTCAAACAAAAACCGTCGATTCTTACAGGTATCGGTAATTTAACTAGTGGACTCAGACTCGGTCACGGCAAATCAAACAACCGAAAAGCTGCGTCGGCGGGGACTGAGAAAGCGTACAGTCGGACCAGTGACAGCGGCACCTCTGACAGCGGTACCACGCCTCCACCAAACTCTAAATCTGCGAAGGGTAAGGGTAAAAGCATGAAGCTACGCCCTCTTGGTGTGATAACTCAGGAATCTAAACCA
Organism: Pycnopodia helianthoides; assembly: GCA_032158295.1. Classification (NCBI taxonomy): domain Eukaryota; kingdom Metazoa; phylum Echinodermata; class Asteroidea; order Forcipulatida; family Asteriidae; genus Pycnopodia; species Pycnopodia helianthoides. The sequence continues at coordinate 13,923,162 of CM063256.1, read as the reverse complement.
ATTGAGGAGACCATGAAACCAGGACCATTGAGAGACGCTCAATACGAGAGTGACACCCAACACCAAGACTCGCCATCTGTGCAGTTTAAACTACCGTGCTCTGTTGACTATGACGACACGCCAGCTCACAGCAGTCGATCCAATCAGGAGAGCGAACACTTTGTTTTCCCGCCCCTGAACCAGTCAACCCCTAGCAATGAATTCGAGACACCCTCCCCACACAGTAGGGGCAGTTTTAGCCATCAGCCACCAGCCGACGTTGCCAATCCAGTTCGGGAACACTTCGACGATCCCAACGATACTGGCGGGTGCTCCGCGTCGACTTCACCGGCGGTACGTGTTTCTCCACCGGTCATAGTTGGGAACGGCGTTGAGCTGGTGGGCGATATAACGAGGCCATCCCCCGTAGTGCAGCCGCATGGGTACGAGGACACTCTGAGAGAAATAACCGTTATATCAGGTGCTGGCCCGAAGCCTACCACACCTGCTCAAGCCCGTTATCCAGTAACCATGTAGATCGTGTCACTCACTATTAATAGACGTGTTTTCCTGTCAAACTACAAGGGTTAGCCAATAATAATACACAAAACTAGTATAAACCAAAATTCTATAGCTTTTATATAATCATCTCTCTAACAATAGCAAACATGCACGACTATGAGACTTTTAGGCTTAATCGGTGATATAAGACTATCCAAAGTTCATCACCAGAAATAGTTTTCGAAATAAGATGTTTTAGTGCAATAGGATATAGCTATACTCATTCGGCATTGAACAAATTCCTCTGTGCAAAAAGTAACGTACTAACACCGCACGTTTAAAAATGTCAAAGAAACGATTGCAATGTGTTTCCCAAATCCCGTCTTATTGATTATTACATATTATTTTAACTGCTTGTGTTCTATGGAGTTAAGGTCCAGGCAAACGAAAAGGCCAGTTTGATTGGGATCCAGGCAGGGTTTTTAGCCGATGAGCAACATAGAGTTCACAATGAAATACAAAACAAAACTCACAAAAATAAACTACACTAAACATTTGATGCATTACTGATTTCTGAAGAGACCAACTATTTCATTCCAAATCAGCTCATTTTACTTATTTACTGACTGAAAATAATGTGTCCCCTTAAAAACACGTTTGTATGGCTGCTTTTCACTTATTACAGTAATCAATGTCTTTCTTAAATCTTAAGAATCATACCCTGTGTACGTCGTAACTATTTTATACCTCAGCTCGAAATTTTTACCCTTGCATACTTTCTATTGCCACTGAGGCATTAATATCAAGTTGGACATTGTCATGTAACAGCCGTCGTGTCGTCTACCATTCAAATATTTGTGTATTCCAAACCAGAGAGACTATTGCCGATATGGGGCAGAGGGTACCCAACCCCAAATAGTTCACATACTGTTAACACACTACTTTCCTCTTGTACACACATTCTATTTTTTGCATCCCTGTGGAGACATCTTTTGTTCTTTCCTTCGTCCCTGTAGTTAAGAACCTCCCATAGACTTTGTACACAAATTTCCTTGTGGAGCAAACCCAGTCTTTAGAATGTCCCTATGGAGGCCCTTTGTTATCCCTTTTCTGTTTTGTTCTCGGTTTCCATAAGGTAGTGAAAATGAAATCAGAAGTATCCACCTCCCCTAAACTCCTCTAAAGAATTCCTGTGATTCCAAGAACGCAGTGAAGACACAATATATATATGGGGGGGGGTACACAATGCCCCATGTCGAGCACCAAATGACCCGAGGCCTGCCCGATATGGTGCAGAGGGTACCCCTCCCCTCAATGTTCCCATACTATAACACAATATTTTCCTCTTGTATAGAACTACCCCTCCCCCCCTAAAATCCTCAAAAGAATTCCTGTGATTCCAAGCACACAATGAAGACACAATAGGGGGTACCCTCTGCCCCATATCGAGCGCCAATTGCTTGTACAGAAGTACCCGCCTCCCCTAAACTCCTCTTAAAGGTACACGTTGCCTTGGATCGGTCGAGTTGGTCTATAAAAAGCGTTTGTAACCGTTTGTTATAAAATGCATATGGTTAGAAAGATGTTTTAAAAGTAGAATACAATGATCCACACAAATGTGCCTCGAAATTGCGTGGTTTTCCTTGAACTTTGCGAACTAACACGGTCGGCCATTTTGTGGAGTCAAAAGTTTGACTCCACAAAATGGCCGACTGTGTTAGTTCACGGTGTAAAGGGAAAACCACGCAATTTCGAGGCATATTTGTGTGGATCATTGTATTCTACTTTTAAAACATCTTTCTAACCATATGCATTTTATAACAAACGGTTCACAAACGCTTTTTATATACCAACTCGGCCGATTCAAGGCAACGTGTACCTTTAAGAATTCCTGTGATTCCAAGCACACAATGAAGACACAGTATATAAGGGGGGGGGGTACACCATGCCCTACGTCGAACACCAAATGACCCGAGGCAAGGAGGGGGAAATGGTATGGTACCCAAGTTTGAAGGAAATTGGTGTATTACATGATTGCTGCCGCGGGCAGGGAGCATGACGGAGACGGTGACACTTAATATGACAACAGTTTATTACACCACTTAACTTATATACAGCTAAGATGTAATGTCATTCACCTCTTATTTCTGTAATAAGCTTTGAAATAAAACATTCAATATTAATATTTAATCTCAGGTCCACATTTGATTGTCTATAATGAATAATTTATATCCTAAGTGAGTGATTTTATTACCTGTAAAAATAATAAACAAAACATGGAAATCATATATATTTCCATCTGTATTGTGTACATTTAAGATTAATGCATGAAATGCATGATTTTCTAAAGGATTTACTACCAAAGTCTGGTACCTGTACTAGTATGAACTTTAGACTTCTGAAATATTGGCCAGTATGTCTTCAATAATTTTGTTGCAGCGATTTTCTATTTTTGTTTTATTTTTCAACTTATTATAACCGCATCGTGTTTGAGGCTGAGAGGAGAAAATAGACAGACTTCTCTCTACAAACTTAGATTCAGTTTTTACGCGAATTGGCTTAAAGGCGAAAAAGAGGGAAACATGACGAAGATGTTGGTTTAAAAAATGTTGGTGCTAAAATTGAAAAGTCAGCTCACACTGAACCCTTGCCTTTAGCGAATGAAATGAGACCGCGCCCAATTTCATAGAGCTGCGTGTATGGGCAGAAGTTTGTAGACAATCAATGTTACATCGTATACACACGGGTGTTATTAAATTGGGGACTTATAAACACTAGGTGGCAGCAGACGTACCAGGTAAATTTCCATTGTTTACGTAGTTCTGAGCATGCGCACATTTTTTTTGAACAATGCTGCCACCGTAGTGTACCCCAACAAATCTCCTAACGCAGCTTTTAGTTAAGATGACTGTAATTGGTTTTATGTTCTACGTTATTGTTTTTATATTTTGTTTAAAATTGTTTCCTGGTACACTGAGGATCAAAACAAAAGAACAATTTGTTGCCATTGCGTGTCCCATCCCGAATGTGCGTTTTTGTGTTGTAAAACATGCAAATTACCGTACGCTTTCTCGCAGCAAAAATGGACTCTCGCGGCCCATACTCATAGGTGAATGGGGTTATATGCGACAAAGTCAATGAATATTCAGGTACTTGATTGAAAATGTGACAAGGTCAATGAATATTCAGGTCCTTGGTTGAAAATGTGACAAGGTCAATGAATATTCAGGTCCTTTGTTGTAATGTGACAAGGTCAATGAATATTCAGGTCCTTGGTTGAAAATGTGACAAGGTCAATAAATATTCAGGTCCTTGGTTGCAAATGCGACAAAGTTGATGAATATTCAGGTCATTTGTTGTAATGTGACAAAGTTGATGAATATTAAGGTAATTGGTTGCAAATGCCACAAAGTCAATGAATATTCAGGTCCATTGATGCATTTGTGTCACAGCCGATGAATATTCAGGTCTTGGACGTAAATATGGCAGAGTCAATGAATATTCAGGTTATTGTTGGGGTATTTATGGGTGTTGTGTCCAAAAATTCACCATATAAACACACCCGCTCCCTCCCAGAACAAAATTCAGACTGGTTCGTGACTGGTTACTTCGTCGTAAACAGAGATGTGATAATGATCAAGTTTATGCTTAAAAGGGGCTGTCACATGACCAAAGCAGATATTGTACACTTGTACGCGCGCGCCCGCTCACTCTGATACGAGGAGGGCGCACGCGTGCAGTTATAACTGAGTGAGATTCCATAAAAGATCTTGCAAATCTCGCACGTATTGGGGGCCACTGTTGTCCCACGTACATTGCTTTAACGCGTGAAGGTAACAAACTCGCGTACTTTAACGGGTCTCAATGTTCGAGCATGCGCAAGACTTGCACGGTCTATCATCCATGTACAACCATAGGCATACTCAGTTGATCATGACGACATAGCCCCTTTAAATGGGCTGTTTGATATTTGACCCTATTCAAACACAAGAGGAATTATGATTATCGGCCTACCATCGTTTACCAAATTGGCTTTCTAAATACAAAACGATATATTTTTGTATACTTTATATTTTTATTTTTCCTTTCTGGTTATCTCCAATTTACGTATAGCATGAACAAATTGTACCACTACCACCAGATTTGTCTTCTCAGATAGCATACAATCCATTCGGCTGCTGTCATGTTTATTTTTACTATTACAACTGTGAGGCACGTTCCCTTCGTATCTTTTAGATGTTGTTGAATCACAGTTACTGCACTAAAACTCGTCATTTCATTTTCTTCTCTTCGCTCTTTTAACTTTTAGAAAAAAAACAAGAACTGTTTATAGATTTCACGGGTTATGGGCTCATAAATGTGATCATTTTCACAGTTGTAAGAAATTCACAACTACCGTCTGGAACTGGCTCGCTCACCAATAGCCAAAATTATGTTCGAAGATTGTAAAGATTGTAAGAACACCTTAATACGTATAGGTTTTCTCCCACGCATCTCCTTGTGGCGTAACTAAAGGGGGCACGTGCCCCCGCCCCCGGGTGCCTCCCCCATTCGAAATCTGGACTTTCGAGATAAAAAAGAACTACTAGTGAGAGTAAACTGCTACATTAAAAGCTTTAATGTGATAATTTCCATGTTTTTAAAACTTTTTTTCCCGTTTACAAACAATGCATCTGTTTTTACATCCACGTCAGATTATCTTATAAGAAATAGTAAACGGCCAGAAAAGAGTAATGAAAATGAGCTTGTTTAAAGAAAAATGCAAACGGAAACTACAGTTTCGATTTGCCAGAAGTGCCATCCCTCCTTTTTGCCCCCCCCCCCAATATTTTACCCTCTTTTCGGCGCTGCATCCCCCCACCCTTCAAGCCCTAGTTTAGCTAGAGAATACAACTAATTTAAAAGATCCATCGCTACAAACCATACAAATTAAAATGTTCAATATCCCAAGCTCTTTTGTCTCAAACTACCAATTCCCTATAGAGTTTACAATTACGGAGGTTTGTAGAAGGTAATAGGTGACAAACCCATGGTTACAAAAAAAAGCTTCGAGAACCTTTATCACACTGGTTCTTTCTTATTTTTTACATTCTAGGTAATAACCACGGCTAAAAAACCACGTACCAAGCAAAAACCAACCGTAGACTTCTTTCTTAGTATAATCGTACATATCTACTTTATATAAAAAATGTACTTCATTTTGGTGTAAAATGTTGACAGAATGATGTGAAATAAACGGAAATAAACTGAAGAGTTCCGGAAACAGAGGTCCATGAACGTTGTTTGTTTGTTTGTTTGTTTGTTTGTTTGTTTGTTTGTTTGTTTGTTTGTTTGTTTGTTTGTTTGTTTGTTTGTTTGTGGGTCATTCCATGTCAGACCAACGCACTTTTTTACCTCATGTCTTCTGATTTTGATAAAAATTGCTGTGCTTGTAGGTCCTAATGAGCAATGAATGCACACCAATTTTTAGCCCGATCCGACCTACCATGTGGTCAGGGCAGAAACCACAACAAATTAACATTTTTTTGAGTAAAACACCACCCTTTTGGTACAAATATGTCAAAACCATGTCAATTTTCATCGAATATATGCACATTTGTGTTGAAATAATGAGAATTGCATGCTCAATTCAATTCTTTTGTCAAAAATAAATTTTGTGAAAAGTAGGTCACCGTGACCGTTAATATGTCATCATGACCTTTGACCCAATTTTTGTAATAATGTATCATTCCGAAAATCAACGAAATTAAAATGACTTGATAGAGCATGTCTTCCTCTATAAGAATCCACTAAGAAATACTTGGGCTCTTTAAAATTTACAACTTTATGACTATTTTTGTACAGTTAGTAGGTTATAAATTAGACAATTTATAGATTTTACATTAGAAATCCACTAACACAGCTTACTGTTCTGTTTCAGTTGTTACTAAAATTAATCTTGGTTGGGGAATTTCTCATATTGAGGGCTGATGTGGTCTAACCAGAAGCATACTTTAAATTATCAGCTGTGGAGTACCCATGATTTGGTGGGGTTTTTTTTGGGGGGGGGAGCGCTCATTTTTTTCCTTCATTTTTTTTTAGAAGATTGTTAAAAATAAATGACCAAAAAATCAAACAAACAAATTGACAAGCTGTATTCGTAGGCTAAGGTGAATATTCCAGGAATACAGTTTAATTTGGGACAAGAGTGAAGTGCAACAGTGCTGAAAATTCCTTAAGAGTCGTTTTTCATCAGCAGTGACTGTTCAGGGTACGGAACAGTTTCATGCTTTCTACCTGCACCCAGTTCAGCGGACTCACATCCAGGTGAAATTCATTTAAAAGGAACAAAATGCCAAGTCTGTGAGAGTCGTTAAATTTTAAGAAGCGCAGTGAAGAATGCGAGGTAACTTTGTTTGCGATTTTGAGTATTATCTTCAAGCAAACTTGAATCCTACATGTAGATCCTGATTATTCTATCCATAGCAACAACAGTGTGATATTTAATATAACAGGCCCGTAGGAAGCTCAAATACATTGGTCAGGCCCATTTGAGAAGCAGTGTTAGGAGTCAATGCAAGCGCGAAGCCATTACGGCGTGGGGTCTGGGGCCCGCTTAAGGGCCCCGGGAAATGGCTCTTTGGTGCAATGTGACGTAACTCCTGGTCACTTTTCCCTCACTTTTTGCGCCAGTTATAAAATTCATTTTTATTGGTTTACTCGCTAGTAATATTTCTTAAGTACTCATAGCGCGAAGCCATTACGGCTTGGAATCCGGGGCCCGCTTAAGGGCCCCGGGAAACTTTTCATTCTAGATGCTCTGTGGTGCAATATGATGTAATTCCTGGCCAATTTTCCCTCACTTTTTGATCAACTATACTATTAATTTTTTATTGGTTTACTCTCTAGATTTCTTAAGTACTCATATTTCCATCTTCAATCGCATATAGCTAGCTAAGGTATACAATCGTCAGCGAAAAACGGGAAATGAACTTGTTACTAAATAAGTTTTATTTCTAAAATTATGTTTTTTTCGTTTTCTTTTTTTCACTTGATTCCGGTGGAGAGGGGGAAAAATAAAAAAGGAAAACAATAAGTATATATAAATACCTAAAATATTGGTATGGCCATGGTTGTACCGGCCGTATCGCTTCCTACGGCCCTGTATAATATTGCACAGCTGTATTGCACAGCTGTATTGTGTGCTTTTATTTCCTGCTGCATGCACACTATGCACGTACATCCTCACTACAAACGCATTCGCTGTCAAGTTTGCTTGAAGACAAAATCGCTATCCCACTTGCGCTCGTGGAAAACAGAACAATGTATTACGTCGGTGGCATATGGGTCACAGCAGCATTGCATTATTTCGTATTCCAAACGTGCTCGTGGAAAAAACTAAAATAATATCAGTGGCGTACCCAGCGGGGGGGGGGGGGGCAGGGGGCTTGAGCACACCCCCTCTAAGGTTGTCAATTTGTTTGTTTGATTTTTTGGTCATTTATTTTTAACAATCTTCTAAACAAAATTGAAGGAAAAAAAGTGAACCCACCCCCCCAAAAAAAAAGCCAAATCCTGGGTACTCCACAGCTGATAATTTAAAGTATGACTCTGTTACACCACAACAGCCCTCAACATGAGAAATTCCCCAACCAAGATTAATTTTAGTAACAATTGAAACAAAACAGTCAGTTGTGTTACACGGCTGTTTTGAGCATCAAAGATTGAACTTGGATTACCGTGACCCCATGTTGACCTTTACTTCCGGGTCAACCAGAAGTTGGACAATATCTCAAGAACTACACAACTGATTTTAATTTTTTTTTAAGTTATATATCCTTTAAGCTTTAAAAAACATTGAACTTCGATTACCATGACCCCTTGTTGACATTTCCTCCTGGTCCAAACAGGAAGTTCAAATATAAAAAATCATATCTCCTGAACCACATGTCATAAAGTCATAATCTAACAAAACGGAACAGATATGTGTTTGTTCACAAACACCTAAGGTCTAGTTTATTTTGTTATTAACACCTGCTTTCTGGGTTTCTTCCCTGGTGTTGAGTAAACGCTGTCTGAACTCGGCTTGCATGGTGTCATCAACTCAGGGTCTGACACGTTCCCCGCCTGCAATGTCATCCAAATAAACATTATTAAGTCCTAAACATCAAACATTATAGGCTGTGGTATTTTTTCTTCATAGGGGTCGGGAGTGACATTTTTACAGGGCTTTGGAAAGTACTGAGCATACAGTGCTTCACAAACATCGGTGTATGGGTAAAACACAACCTATATTCTTTATCCTGATGCAATATTATTATTACTAATATTATTGGTTTTCCAAAACCATTCGAACATCACAGCAAACGGCCGAGTTGTGTTCAACTGCAAGAGTTACAGAAAAATAGATATACAAAACATGGATAAGATATAACAATAACAAAGCCTATGCAGGCCTAAGACTATAAAAAGTAAATTCTAAAAAATGGCAAAGACTAGCAAGCTCAGATAAGAATACAAAGAATATAAATGAGGGACAATAATACATGAAATTAAGAATTATTTCAAGACTAAGTACAAAAGGAAAATTCTAAGCCCGAAATTCTATCACTATTACAAAGATAAAATTACAAAAGACAACAAATAAATTAGACCATCCATGCAAATAACACACACTTATACAGCAAAAAACAAAGTAAGCAATAGAAAGATAATTTAAAAAATTAAGTAACATAATCTCAAATAGAGCAGGACAGGGGATGAACAAATAATTATCGTGATGAAAAGCATGGGTTGGAGCAGTCCAATGCAGATATTCGACAGAGGCAAAATGTACAGACTGAAGAAACTTGGAGAGCTTTCCTCTGTCGGAGTCCAGTGGTCAAGTGCCCAGACCCTTTCTTTGGTATGGTCACTCACCTCTGGACAACCCTTCCTGTATGCATAGCCTACTACCAATCAACCGCTCACCTCATCCACTCCTAGACTCGCCCTAGGTTGTTTGAAAAAAATTGGGGGCCTGTCATTTCATCCTATTACACGCATGCATGCTTCTGAAAGTCGTCCCGACATAAGTTTAAACAATCACTATGCAGTTCCATGCGTGCAAGCAGCATGCCTAGATAATAAAACAAAATCATCGCTCTATTTTGCAGTAGTAATGCTTAACATCCCAGCAACACACGCATCCTCTGAACTTAACTTAGTCATGAAAGATTGGAGGAATTCTGCTTTTTCATTCAATGGGGGTATTAAAGGTATATTGGCCGGGAAATCTGAAACAGTTAGTAGGCACGGTCATTCGACACTGATCTTCCACGAATGAAGCATTCAAAATCAGGATCAGATTCAAATGGCTGGAGTTTCCTGTGCCTGCAGAGGAAGTAGGGCCGGGGAGTGGCAATGGATTGAGCCCCATTTGACCAATGGAAGGCCAAGCCAACTACAAATACAGTAGGAGCTCAAGATGGTGCCCGAAACTACCTGTTGTGTAGGTACGTCGTTGTAAATATCAATAATTGACAAGGAGACAGGTGTAACCTCTATGGCATACCTTGACTGTGTAGTTTTTCTTTATACACCAGCGATGAAGCACGTTCTTAGCTTTGTTTAGTGTCTCCAGGTTCCGTGACTTGCAGTAGACGCGTAAATGCTGCTCCGCAAAACGGTGTGGAAGCATCTGAGAAACCTGTGTGCATTATACACAAACTGTTCATTTGAGCTGTTTAGTTTTATAACTATCCTGTGTTAAGGACAAAGCATTCAAAATGTCTTGCATCAGGACACAAGTGTAAAGAAACACAAGAGCGGGAGTCCGGTGCTCTTAACCGCTCGGCCACGACAGGCCAATACAAGTCATGTGATTTTATGTTTTGTTGTGTATTACACATAGTTCTATGTGTACACATAGGTATGGTTCATCATAAGGAATAAGATATAACACCACATTCAAACATAATTTAACTCTAAAATGACAAAATATCAGCAGCATCTGGACAATAGTGCAGTCGGCCTTAACAAAGAGCTAAGGTTGCTCTTAAGCAGTGTATCAATCAATCTTAATTGCTAGGCAAAGTGTGATGTCACATTACGAATCACTCTGGAAATATTGACAACTCATCTTAAGATGAATCTCAGTACTTTATGAAATCGAGCCCTGAGCGACTAATGAAATTTATGTCTCAACTAGTCGCTCATTTTTTATCTGCAACGACTCGACTAGTCGTGACTATTTTTGAACAAATCACATGTAAGTGTGGATGTCTCCTCATTATGTCTTGTGGTTAGGTCAAAAGGCCACTAAACGCCTAGGAATCGAAACAACACTATGACGTCACACTACAGACTCAATACAAACAAGACAATGAAAAATGCATAGGCCTAACAACAAACAGAAACAACCTTCATACAGTCTGTGTTGTGTCTTTTTTCAGAGATCATAAGGGAGGGGGAGCTAGTTTCTCTGATCAAATTTCAACAAAATTACAGAGAGGAAACTTCAGACTATAATAGATTAATTAAATTCAAAATAAACAAGGATAAATAGTCTATTTAGTTTAGATGATTTCCTTCAAATTTCTCTTTAAGTTCAACCAAAACAAAGGAGAAAATAAAAACACTATAGAAAAAATACATAGCTTCAATATTCCATTGATATCAGGTTCCTCTATAGTGTGGGAAAAAGCTACAACAATCTTTTCATTTATAGAAAGGAAAAGTGTAATGACTAAGATGTGTGGTTACACCATTGTGTAAACGGGGAGTGTTGGCTCTGAAAAGAGTCAGTGTGGTCTCGGAATTTCGGACAGTACACCCTGCTTGTCTTCAGGAGAATGCAGAATACACAGTTCAAAAAATAGAGACCACATCGGCGTTTTTCAGAGCCATTACTACTCCCAATAGAGATTTACACAAGTAGCACCTGCCACCTGCATGTTTATTAGTTATAGTTACCTCTTCTTTTCCACATCATGGAAAGCTTCAAACATCACTTAGAACCGTCTTGATTAGAAAATAGTTCTTCTTGGCCTTTTGGTTCTTACCTGACTCTTCCTGAACTGACTGCCTGCTGAGGATTCTCCTTCGAGTAGAACCGGACGTGGTCAATTGGATTCTGCTCTCCCATACCATAGCTTAGATCCACAATCTATACATTGAATATTAAGAGAAAAACTTATAGTGTTTTATGCATGTACTTCGTGTGTGCAATCAATTTAATTTTAAAATCCAAGTGTAAAAAATAAAATAAAAGAGATACAATTGTTACAGTTAACAAAAAATAACAATAATTTTAAGAAAAGGTTAAAGCAACACACAATCAGATGTAAGAAATAACAAACAGAAAAAACTACAATTATGTGACACTCCATGCTAAAACCAGATACTTCCTGCAAATTATCCAAACTTTGATGTAGTCTGTTTCCTTATCAAAAAGATGAGAAGAGCTTCAGACGATACCTAATTGGGACCTATATTGTAGTTGTAAGTAATTCAAGACCCCTTACATATGACTTCATCAGCCCAAGCAGCACCCTCACTGAAGTCAATGAAGACCTATCTCTGGCTGAGAGTTGTGTGCGGTACAGGCACGATTCCATGCGATGGCAGCCAATGCAAGGGGTCTACATAGAATGTTTCAAGACATTACATAACATTGAAATCAAGCTTCATGTTTGGGTTTTCATCACTTTTAAAGTAACACATTACAATGAGTATAGAGGTCTGCTTGTTTAAAATGCAAGTACCCATTCCAGCTCAAGCATTGTGCATAATCGGTTTGCTTACAGATTTATTCTGCACAAAACTCAGAATCATAAGAGGGCAACATGTATTCATAGAAATATTTTCTCATGGCGAAGCAAGCTAGTTTATCTCCCCGTCAAATCATTGCAACGAAATCAGGAAAAATAGTCTGGTTTCAGTTTTATAAGGTTATTATAAATGAGAATGAGCAATCTCAAAGCTTGGTATTAGATTGGCTACCAAAGTCTACCAAAACTGTTAAGTAGTATGTAACATGCAGTTGATGGCAATGGCTGTTTGACACCTAAAATTAGTATGAACTGCACATTCATTAATTGAACAAAGTCAAATATTCTAATGAGACAAAAGCCAGATTAATCGCTTGCCCCTACGTCAAGACTGAAATAGTTCATACAGGTTTGAATTCAGTCAATTTTGGCTTGAAATAATGTTGACTTCTCAAAGTTTGAAAAACAAAAAGACAAAAATAGCAATGCCATTTTCCTCCATAACTTTTGCAACTTTTGTACATGCATGTTGCGTTACATACATCATGGCCAGGGATCAAATTAGAGAAAAAAAATCAATAATTTTTTTCACAAAACTAGAATCAAAATTGAGAAAAAAACTATCGCAAAAGTTTATTATATTCACTGCTTTTATTTGAAAAAAAAAAACATTAGAGAAGATTTATCTCATTTGTAGTTCAATATCCAACAAAATTGAAAGATATTGGTTAGACTCAAAGCTAACATTTAAACATCATTTGTTTTTCCTAAAGATATTACATATTGAGGTATTATTAGTCAATTGAAAAACACAAGACTGCCGGACTTGTCCAGTTAGGAGTTTACTGGCCCGACACTTTAATTCACTGGCCTCGGGCCGATGGTCCAGTGTAAAATTCAAGCCCTGAATGGTAAACATGATCAAGATCGATTCTGAAGACTTACTTGGATGACCAGTTGATCCACTGTGAGAAGTGCGCCACCAAGATTATCAGGATCCGACGCACTAACAATTTCCTCTTCCATAACGGGTATGCTGGCCTAAGGACAAAAAAGAACACAAAATTGTAAAAATAATTATCCTGGCTAGGTAAACTTTGTTCAGCTTTGGCTCAATCATCATTATTTTGTTGACCCCATCATTCATTGTACACTGTAAGAAGAAAGGGAAAGCTTAATTGAGTATAAAAACACACAACATATAACCATTTTTGTCTTTGATTCATTTTCCAACACCTATGCTCTGATTGGTTTGGATTACTGTTTAGCAGTCGAACTAAGGGACGGCGCTCTTTTTGTAGTGCTCTGTTCTGCAGCTCACTGTAGGTGGTGCACTGCAGAACAATGCTACAAAAAGAGCGCTTTCCCTTACTTACTTTGACTGCTAAACAGTAATCCAAACTAGTAAGAGGCAAAGTTGTTGGACAACGTACCCCAATATTCTGTACGCATACTTCATATTTATTGATTCGCATTCTTGTAATAGTAACTATTTCTTGTATAGTGTATTTTACAATGCGCTTTACATTAGTGCCCTGGTTATTGGGCCAATAGCGTTCCTGTAATCTTTCTCAGCTCCCTGGGGAGTATACAGCCCTGGGCTGCCGTGGTGCTCCGAAGGCTTTTTCAAACACAATATCAACCTCTATCCTCGCAGGTATCCATTTATACCCCTGGGTGAAGAGAAGCAATTATAGTAAAGCATCTTGCTCAAGGACACAAGTGTCATGGCCGGGATTCGAACCCGCACCCTGATGACTCAACCATCAGAACTTGAATTCGATGCTCTAAACCGCTCGGCCATGACACCCTGCATCTTGTATTGATTTTGTATTTGTTGGTTGTTTATTATCTGCTTTTTATATTATTAAAAATTAGCAATTTTGCTTTTGGCTGTGATGGAATGTTTCCTAATAAACCAATTCAATTCAATTCAATGCGCCGTATTTTTGACCGCGTGAGGGCACTCTCAAAAATATTTGTATCACTTCCGGGGTATAACTTAAGCGATTATCGTCTGCTCAGCTAGCTGTGTACAATTTTAACATCGGCGTTCTGTCACTTCTGTGCGCGAAAGTTTCTAGTTACTTCTAGAATCTAAGGCGGATTATTAACGGCTCCTTTAAAGAAATAAAGAGCCCTGCATCTAATCTTACGATATCAGAACTGGCAATTAAGCGTGGCCCATCCTTTTCTCTTTATAGAAACAACTGTTCTCCGCAAACAAAAACTGCTTCAAATACTTCCTCCAGACAGTTAAGGACTGATACACATTACTACCAGACATCACGGACAATAAAACCTCAAACTATCGCGCACAGAAGTGACAGAACGCCGATGTTAAAGCTGTACACAGCTAGCTGAGCAGACGATATACGCTTAAGTTATACCCCGGAAGTGATAAAAATGTTGTGAGAGCACCCTCACGCTGTCAAAAATATGGAGCATTCAATATTTACCCTGTCTAGGACGGTGCCATCTGGGGGCTGGGTCTGACCAATGCATTTGTATAGCTGACGTGTCTGGACCAACTCCAGGATACGCCGAGACTCCTCAAGGTTTGGGTCATCAATCGCATGATCTGAAGTATGATGTCATCGGTCAGCTTGGTGTAGGCTACCATGTCATCGAATCGCTTCGGACATCTTCAACATTTTGCTAGATTAAATCCAGCCCCCCCAAAAAAAAAAACAGAGTGAGAATAAATCTTTTAATCATAGATTACAAATTTTAAAAACCAACCAAATATAATCGTTGAAATAATGTTTTTATATTTTTAACTTTAAATGAAGTACAATTGAGTGCAACAAGGCAGTCCCAAAACTTGGTTCTTACTCCTAAAAGCCAAATTATTTGCTGTCTCTAAGATAGGCCTACATATTTTGAACGAGTTAGTTAAATAATAATAATAATAATAATAAATAATAGATAAATTACATACAGACCAAATCTTCCTAAAATACCTCAAGTGTCAAAGCGCCTCACACAAATGCAATCTAAAAGCAAGACTGACAAAACTGTAATTTACTTAACAGAAGCAAAATACATACATAAAAATGGGAATTTAAAACAGGAAAAATAGCAAAAAAACACTATGCAAACATTCAGCAAATACAGAAACAAACCGAAAAGAATATTGAACAATAAACAATCAAACATAGTATGTAGAATATTACAAGCAATGAATGTAATCTTTCACAAATTAATTATGCATCAGACGTTAAGTTCATCCACTGGGCTATAACACACAGATTTAAAGAAGGCAACATACTAATGAGATCCGTTTTTTTATTAAAGGGACACACCGGCTTCTTTCGGGCTATTTGGGCTACAAAATAGACTAAAACATGACTCCAAAGGTCCTCCTGGAATGGATAAGAATGGTCATAAAATAAACCATCAAATTTGGCTGCTTTCGAGCATTTTTCAAAAAACGAAGGTCACGTGACTTTCCCGAACCAAATGGTGGTTCGGAAAAGTCACGTGATCTTCAGAGTTAGTTTTACTTCCAGGCGTATAAAAGTAAAGAACTGAACCAAATTTAAGTATTTTTTTACAATTATTCATGAGTATTTGACAAAAAAGACGATGTATTCAGATTATGGATACAAGCTGTAAATAATGATGAAAAATCGAGCGTAAGATTCGCTTTCAGAGAGTCCGTGCAACGGAAGCGTGATTTACTGCGCAGCAGCATGGAAGCTAGCAGAACGTAAACCTTGGGGCACATCCCGTACAGCCGGTGCCGTGTCTCGTGGGGCCAGAGAGACAAACCACGGGGGCATGATCTCGGAGCTTGTGGGAGGGGTAGGGATCCATACCAATAATTATTTTTTGTTTTACGAGGGTTTTGGTCGGTAGCCCTAGCTATTGTCCCCTAACTATTGTCACGTTACGTGATGCCTGCGCTACACACGCGGCGGGACGACGATGATTAGCTGCACGATGTCCACAGAATACAAGTTGGTGTGGATCGGACTGTGTTTATGTCGTTTTTTTTAACTACAAGTGAATTTGTGCTTGATGGATATGAAGACTGGACCCTCATGCCTCATAATTATTACATAAACAGAGCAGCAGTCTACTTACGACAATGCCACGTAAACCTGACAGTTGAAAAGGCTGGAAAAGCGTATACGCTGACCTTTGACCGCGTTTTTTTTCTTCATTTTCGTTATAATGATATTTGATGAGTGTGTTCCTTTAAGGTCTAGACTGTTTTCAGGTCTCGAATTTGAAGACTTAGTCTCCATCTCGGAGCAAAGGTCTCAGGGTTTTATGTCGAGACCTTTCGAGACAACCAAAAACATATAAAAACAGAAAAAGGAACCCAGAAGAACAACAAATCGTCAACAGCGTAAATTTCAAGCTGTCACTGCAGTGTTTTTTTTAGGGGGGTCTGGGGGGGGTCTTGGAGGGCGGCTCAGGGCAATTGCACTTTTTCCCCATACAACATAGTGGCTCAGTGGTTCAGTATTAAAAATCCATTGAAAAAAAGAAAGCTGCATTGAAAACTGTTTTATTGTTTACAGTACAGATTTGTCCAAGATCTCAGTCTTGGGGAGGTCTTGATCTCGACCTCAGACTTTGTGGTCTTGACTGTCATATTTATGGCACTCACCCATCCTTTCCCTTGACCAAAAAGTGGTCGTTGGCCTTTGCAAGTGCCTCCACAATCCTACAAAAAAAATAAACCATATTAATTATTTGTTACGGTTTTCAGAAAAGACCATACACCACTACCACACAGATAGTGAATTCAGGGTTTTGTCTGCCTAAATCTGATGCCACCAGTCTCACCCACTCGCTATCTGTTGATATCGCCACATTGCTGCAATGATTTCCCATGAAAACCTTACAATGAAATTCAATTCAGATTCTCATTATTTTATGCCCATGCTTCGATGAAAAATAACGAAAAATACATAGTAAAATAACACAATAAGCAGGATAAAATGATTAAAGTATGGGGCTGTTTGATAAGCTGAAGCTTGTAGAAAACAGCCAACCAAAACAACTAACAAACAAAACAAACAAACACCCCAACAAAAGGACACACAAACATGTGACATGACAATAGTTAAACTGACACAAGACACATAATATAGACATCCAAATTATTGAAACGTTTACAAGAGGAAAACACAACTAAAAGAACCGGGGTCGAAATAAACACTGGACCGCAGACCCGAGGTCAGTGGGACTTCAGCGTCGGGCAAGTTAACTCGCGACCAGCAGACAAGCCCGGTGGCCTTGTGTTTTTCAATTGATAAATAACGAGCTACCTCATTGTGTGATATCCTTGTAAAAAATAGTTGACCATGAATCTGATAAATATCTTTAAGTATAAGTATCAGAGTACATAGTTTACACATAATCTTCTCTTAGAGCTTATTCAACTAATTTTGATTCTGGTTTTGTAAAACAAATTCTGGTCCAGTAAAAATGTAGAGGTGCAATTTACTGTAGTCTTGTGGATAATTCCCCGAATTTGAGCCCTGATAATAATTTGAAAGTTGGCGAAAGATACAATTTGATCAAGGTTTGCAGTGACACTACACAAATCTCTTGACAGTCATTTTGCACAGGGCACTTCCAACAGAAAACCTTAAAGCCTATGGGAAACTTTTGAAAGGGGCACCAAGGCCAAGAATAGGGTAACGGAGGTCAGGGCCTTCTTGACTATCCATGTAACCCAGGCCTGCAGAGAGTCTGTGGTTCTAAGAAGAACTGGAGGTTTGCTCAATGCATCAAACAGGATGTTGTCCGTCATCAAGAGTATGCAGGATTCAAACTGTGAGTAAAGATTAAAAAGGGGGTTCAAGGGCAAAGTCAGTTTTGTGATTTACTCATTTTCCAGTAGATAGAGTGCTTATGAAATCGGTAAAAACTTACAAGTCTCTAACCTCATGTTAAAATGGTGTAAAAGCCACTGTGTTTGATACCCTTCAGTGCAAATTTTCTAAAAATCCAAAACGTTCGATCATGTCACATTTCAAATAAAAGGTCTGTACATTTTTTTCCACTGACAGAGAACTGACTGTTCCTTTGTGAATTTTGATGATCTTCGATCAAAATATCATTGAATTTGACCTATAAATTCCTATTTGGAATGTAAAGTCCAATTTCTTTTCGCTATCTGATGACATCATGTTTCAAATTTTACTTTGAGCGAGTATCAAATAAAATGACATTTTACACCATTTTAACGTGAGGTTAGGGACTTGTAATTTTTCTCCACTTTCATTAGGATTCTATCTATTGGAAAATTAGTGCATCACAAAACTTAATTTGACCTAGGAAGACTCTTTAAGTAGGATGATGCAGGAGAAGGGATTAGCGAAGTAATAAGCTTCACTCCCCATTGGTATCCTGCACTCTCCTGGAGATACTCAAGACACTACAGTTTGATACATCAAGTAAACCTCCGGTTCCTCACAGAACCACACAGTCACTACGAGATGTTAACACTTGGTGCCACCGCAAACCTCGATCTTTCACAAAAAATAATCAATCAATCAATTGTCAGGCATCTGTAGAGCGCCATCACTCTAGTTGCCTATTCCGAGGCGCATTTTTTTTTACCAAAGTGATGAAAAATTTAAGACAAAAGACGATTTTTTTTGTTCTGTCCCTGCCAAGGATGTAAAGACCTTGAGATGGACTGAATACTCACATAGTTTCAATGATTTTATTCACTTTATGCTGGTAGGCTCTTCGATAAAGACTATTCCTTGTGTGGAACATATCATACAAGTTACCCGCCTCCTATAAAACGGGGAAACCAAATAAAACTTTGTTGTGATAACGGATGGCTTGATATCGCAGATCGATGATGACCATCAATCTGTTAATACTAACCAGATTAATAGCTACAGAGACAATCAAATTGATTTCTTTCATCCCTGAAAAAGTAGTCTGCACTTGCGAGGGTCACATAAAATTGCATTTTTTAGTATAAGAAGTCAGGTTAATAGCATCATTACACTTGTGCATTATCTGATGACTACTGAAGCCACGCGTATAACAGCTGTTAAGTGTTCAGGATAATTAAAAGCTATATCACATTAGGCTCACACTGGCACTGAGTAGAAATCAGATTGCTGTTGTTATTATTATTACTATTGGGCACTCTGAATTCTCTTTTGGCTAAAAACAACTTATTAGTTATCCATTTGTTACCGCCTCTAACACATGATTTGGAATTTATTTTAATTTAATTCAAATCAGATACACATTTATTTCCATGAGACATATCAAAAAATAAATGTAACCATGAAGTACAAAAAAAAAAAAAAGTAGCAATAAGCAGGACAGTAATCAATATAGCACGGGGCTGTTTTGTTCAGCAGAAGCTTGTAGAAAACAGCAAAACACACTTAATGCATGACAACTCCGATAACGAACCTTATCCCTTGCACAGATTTGTTTACTGCCCTCAACTTCGATAACATGATAGAACTTCATGAAGCGATGGCAGTCGAAGCCGGTGGTAATGCCGAGGTTATGACAGTCTCTGAGAAAGTAGTCCCACTTGTCAACGTCGATACCATTTCGCTTATTGGCAACGATCTCATACAGGAAACATTTGTCCTTAGATCGTCCGCGGTAGGGCCATTCCGTCTACAGAGGGGACAAACATGACAAAGTGTATGACATTCAGTGTCTTAGGATAAAAGAGTTACATGTATGTAAAGTGCAAGAATACCTTTTTAAAGACATTTTCGTTGTCTGTATTAGTTTAAGGTTTCCGAAGTAGGAGTGAACGCACTGAATTTATAGAGTTTTATATTCCTAATTGTTCTACATTCTTTTCAAATTTTGTTGAGGGAAAAGGTTGTTCAAAAGTATAGTACTTATTTTTCTCTTTTATACTCTGATAAACTTTACATCTGTATGTAAATACAAAAATATAAACTGCTCAATGACACAAATGTTCGAACCCCAAACCTGATGACTTTACTACCAGAACTTGAGTCTGATGCGCTAAACCGCTCGGCCACGACATGCCACAACCAGTTTACATCAAAATGGCCCAATGATACAGTTGAAGTGAATAGCTCTACCATCAATTCTTGGTAATAGTAGGTTTGCTGGGCTGGCCTGTTGTCTTTACAAGGTTGATGATGTCCTCTGTTGGATAAATCCCTGACCACACCAAAACAAATCTCATTGTTTTGGTTGAAGTTCATCAGAGTCCAAACATTTGAATGTTGAGTTACCACAGAGTGGAGTATTTTGAACAGTACCTAGCTAGAAAAGCTACGGAGTTGGGGTTTCAATTCAATTCAATACAACATTAAGATGTACAATTATGTTTAATCATTTGATGGTAAACATGGGAGTTGGGGTAAATCATTTCCAATTTACCTTAATGTCATATTATAATCCAAGTGCTTAGCAATATCAAAAAATCAAAAATTTCAAATGCATAGACTGATGAACATGACAAAGTAGTTTTCTTCTCTTACGTTCTTTCCTGGCAGTGGTCCAGCTATCTGCTCTTTGATGAATATGATATCCTGATCGCCGAGACCAGACTTTGCAAAGACATCCTTGAGCTTATTGTCCTCGACCAGGTGATCAAACATATCCACTGAAGCTTTCTCATGCTGTTGGGATATATGGGACAGCATAAACTAGCCGTTACTGAGAGAAGGTTCTTAGGGAACATACAAATTTACAGGCGCATGAACATAATGAAAGCTGATAGGCAGACCGACGTTTTATTTGCCTATGTATGGAAGCCGACTGGCTGATCGACATTTTCTTTGAATGTGTAAGGAAGCCAATCAACTGAACTTTTTTTGCAGATTTATGGAAGCCAATAGGCTGACTGACTTTTCTTTGCAGGTATATGGAAGCCAATAGGCTGATCAAAATGTTCTTTCTGGAAGGTGGGGTGTAGGTATAAAGCCAATTTGCTGATATCGATTTTCAGTGGATGTATGGCATAGATGTTTGTTTTATAAACAGAAATGTCTAAGACAGAAAGACCAGTGCATACAATTGGCAACTTTGTACGTACATGTATTACTGTGTCTGATATGTTCATTTGTTCGTTAACGCCACCTGTTGGTTAGAAACTAATCAAAGTTGACTTACCGCCCACTTAGTCTCTGGGCTAACGGCTGGAATGAAGAGGTTGTCAAACACGTGTGAAAAAGGACCATGGCCTGAATGATCAGAAGAAGAAAACAAATTATAATAAATGAAATGAATCAATCATAATATTTCATAGCTAAAAACTAATTTCCATGTCGTCTGAAAATTCACTTTTCAGAGTGACTGATGTGTTGAGCCATGAACCGTCTCTTCTAAATACAAACACAGGGGCAAACCCCTTCTATTTACGATAAATGCACTGGGTTCTTTTAAGTACATTACACAACAGACAGGACCTTCTTCTTTATTCACATCCAAAGGACGAAACAATAATGGTTGAGTGACTTGCTCAAGGACACGCGTGTCAAGACTGGGACTCGAACCCACACTCTTCTGATCAGAATACCAGTATTACTTATCTGAATTTATTTGATTTCTGGTAATGAAACAAAGGATCTGCACAATAAAGGTCCTTGCACTTTCACCAAATAAACCCATGAAAAGGAGATGAAGAAAATGTTTAAGGCTGCAAAACCTTATTGGAAAAAACTCAGTCAGGCAGGGAGGGATGACATCCACATACAAACTTTTAGTTTGAGGTGGGATTCAAACCAAGTAAACATAAGTGAAAGCTGGGTAGTGGAATTCTAACCAGAGTAACTGACATGAAAGGCAGGGCTAAGATTGCACAAAGATTGCATTCATCTTCTTACCTAGATCGTGACACAGGCCAGCGATTTCTACACACAGAACATCTTTTTCAGTTATGCTGAGCTCCGGTTGTCTCTTCTTTAGCGTTCTGCATAAAGTTCCTGCTAAGTGACTCACACTGTTGTCGACAGTAATGAAGGTACAAAACAAAATCACAACATTAAAAAATTCCTGAACATTCCGCAAACAATCTGAAAAAATGAATCGCTTTATGTGTTTAAAACTATTCATTATCGATGAAAATGGGACTTGAATGAAAATTGATTGTTATCATAGTAGCTTGGAATTCTGAGGAAGTCTGTATACAAGGCAGCATGTACATATTTAAAGAGAACGATCCTTATTTCTATGAATTTGGACCACATAGTTACATAAATAGAAACAAGAGGGTGTACAAGACCCGTCAGCGTTTTCACGAAGTAGCACGCTATGTGCTTAAGGATTTTTGTTTACATTTTTTTTTTTTACATTTCTGTTGATAATGCATGAAGACCTACAATTCCATGAAGTTTCAAAGCTCAGACAGCTTAACTTTTTCAATTAAGCTAATGAGTGTTTTCGACTTTGGCACAATTGTGGCATTTTTTTGTTTTGACGAAGTAGCACCCGACTTCTGTTTACCATTGTAATGCACGGCACGCACTCAAGTCAAAGTGAGGTAAAAACGTTTTCACGAAGTAGCACGCTACTTGTGTGAGCGCGCGCGCACTGACCTAGTTTTCATGAAGTAAACAAAATGCGGTGTTGTAGTATAGGCGCGTGCTACTTCGTGAAAACGCAAAAAGACATATTTTGCCCTTTTTTGGTTTCACGAAGTAGCACGGAACTTCTCTCGTGTATAGTTTCTTAATTAATTATGCAAATGAGTCATAACAAGATTAATTCAAGTCATCACAAGTATCTACATTGAGAAATTTAAATGGAAATACTTCGAAGTTTGAGGGAAAGTGGGTTTCTAAAAAATGTTCAACTTCAGAGGCCGTTTTCTCTGATTGTAATTTTTTGCTGGTATAGCAGTGCGTGCTACTTCGTGAAAACGCTGACGAACCATGCGACAAGACACAACACGACAAGAAGCATTTTTGCCCGTTGAGACAATGGTGCTGACCCAACGTATTACAATGGTAGCTCGTCAGTTTTAACAGACCACATTTGCCAAATTTAGCAATAGGGATTTGTGTGCATTGCAGTTCAGGGGAGTTACATATGTGACATAGCGAGTGCTCCCCCCACATGTAGTTCAAAACTCTATGATCTGAAATAACTAAAACAATGGGTTCTATCTGGTCAATCCTAGGCCTGAGCCTCAAATTTCATCTTTGAGAGGGCAAGGCTACGTGTTTTTGTTTTGCAAAGGGCATTCCATTAGAAAAGCTTCAAGTCTATAGACAGGGCTCGAAATTTTTTGGGAAAATCCGCTAGACTGCAGGGCTTGTAGCTCAAATTTTGTACAGGAATGTTTCTTACAAAACCAGCATTGAAATGATAAAAAAAATACCTACACAGTTAAATATTTGAACCCTTTTAATTTCAACAAGCACTAAAAAAAGACTGATCTCATTTGTTAATATAGATAAGTATTCTTCAATAACGCACAGAATTTTATATAAGGCAACATTTGAACAAAATCACAAGACAACCGGACTTGTCCTGTCATGAGATTACTGGCCCAAAACGCCGAATGCGAAAATCACTGGCCTCGGGCCTGCGGTCCAGTGTAAATGTTGAGCCCTAATGGGAAACTTTTGAAGGGACACCAAAACCAAGACCAGGGCAACAGACAGCGGCCACTACATGTGTGTCAGGCCCCTCTTTCTTGTTGAAAACCTTGCTGCTTATAGCAACCAATGAAAGCTAAAATGGTCAGATTAAAAATCAACTTAAAAAGGACTAAAAACATTAAATTTACAATGCAATAAACAGTTTCATTTTAAAACACAATTACAAAATACATTTGCATGAGGGTGATTAAGGGACAAAGTAATTCCGACCGAGACTTCAAACAACATTTTGTAAAGACCTAATTGAAGTTAGTCGAACAGACCACTCCAGGAGAATCATAAACAAATTAAGAGAACTCTTCTCGTATGAATGTAAGCAACCACTTACATGTACCTTTTTATAGAAATGCAACCTGGCAGGGTATTTGTACAGTGTTCATGTAGACATCACTGAAACACTACAGGACAATGAAGGTGAAACAATCTTGTAGTTTTCGGTTACAATAGAACACAATAGGCTTCCATTCAGCTGGTAAATGCAATGTCCTTACCCTAATGAATGCTCAAACCTATTATGAGCGGCTCCTGGGAAGACTAGATAGCAGCATCCAAGCTGCTTGATGTAGCGTAGCCTCTGGAACTGATGGGTGTCGATGATGCGGATGCATAATGGATGCATCTCAATGTGACCATGGATCGGATCATTGAAAATCTGCCAGAAAATATATTAGAAAATGACACTCCAAGGCTTGGTTGAGTCACTAGGCCGGCTGGCCCGCCTTAAATATTAAGTTGGCCCAGCAGGCAGGTCAAAACTTCTCAACATGCCTGTGTGAAACTACTTTTTTACCTGAAACTACAAAATAAAAATCACATGGGCTTGTCAAAAGAATTTGCGGGCTAGTCAGATGTGCAGCCGAGTAAAGTGCCACAGAATTCGACCTTAAGCAGTCCCGCTCACCAAATGTGAGCATAAATTGTAGCTGGAATGTCAACACTTCTGAATCACAAAACCACAAGTTCAAAATGAGGTACTTCAGACCTAGAATTTCATCTTTGGGAGGGCAAGGCCATTTTCATTTTGCAAGGGGCACTTCCATTGGAAAAACCTTCAAATCTATGGGAAACTTTTCAATAGGCACCAAAGTCAAGACCAGGGGCGACAGAGGCCATGGCATCTGTGGCCTGCACGTAATTCCAGACCTGATGCTTATATATTAACATGGAAAATGATTACTAAAGAAGCTTTTCTGATTTTGTTTTTATGCTGAACTTTTAACTGTCAAAGAAACAAACCTTTAAGTCATCTTGAAAAAACTTTGTTTTGTTATTGTCCCTTAGCATTTTTAACTCTTTCAATAGTTCTAGACGCTTGCCAAGACTCCTGAAATAAAGTAGTCAAACAGAAAGGGGAGATTAGAGCAATCTAGCTTAAACATGACAGTTGCTACAAGAATCATATTCCATTCAGCGAGGTGAGAATTCCCATTCACTGTGTGAAAACTGATATCAATATCTATCCACCACCATGTAAAAGCCTTATGTCTCTCAACAGAGTGCATTAATTAGTACAAGATAGGCAGGAGTGGAGAATGAAAATTCATGGAGCCAACAACCTTTGGGATATGGCGAAAAACTGATTGATTGAAATCGTTACACCTAGAAGATAATCGGTGCAGCAGTTTTTACTAGACAATGTACGCCGGGCTAGTGTTAAGGGTGAGCCCTGTGTATCCCTATAACTTTACTTTAGACCGTCATGTTGTAAAGCATTTTATCAACCAATCCAAAGTAACTAAATTCCTGTATCCTGTTATAACATTAAGACATCACTTTGATTGTTGCTCAAATAGTTTGGAATAAAACGGAGAATTTGAACTAGTAACCTTGTTTTTGCTTGATATGTTAAATGTATATCCTTCAAGTGAACTTAATCAATGTAACTCGCAAGCCTGAGGGTAAACAAGGGTGCTTGCTATGTGAACAGAAGCACCTGGGTTAACCCGTACTCTTTTAAGATATGTGTTCAGGTTTTTTTTTACGTGCACTACCAACCCTAGAACACAGGACCGACATGTACAATGTACGCCTTAATTGCCCATCTGAAGGACAAAGCAATTATATGGTAAAGTATCTTGCTAAAAAGGACACAAGTGCCACGACCGGGACTCAAACCAGAGCTGGAGCCCGGTGCTTTAAACTACACGGCCACGACACGCCATTATGCTGAGCTGCCAACATTTGCATTTTGCAATCAGGGAGATTTTGTACAACAATCATATACATATTTAGAATTACATTCAATATAATAGGGAAGAAAGTTTCCACAATATGGGAGATTGTCAAATTTGTTCAACAGAACATGGAAAGATTGGTTTTTATTCAGGGAACTTTCTGAAGACTTCCACAACCTGAGTTTAGACAACGAGGTGCCTTAACTTAAAGTTTACAATACAGTTTGGTAGAGTTGACCAAGTTAACTGCTCGTGCACTGCTCCTTCGCCATGTTACAACGGACTTAACTTGACAAGGCTTCGCAGTTATAAGGTGAAGAGGTACTTTGGTACCCACATACCCTACTATAGCAACTCTATGGCGGCCTTCCAACTAGAACTTGTAATCTGTGGTGATATTAACCCCAACCCTGGACCTGCAGGTGCAGACAACAGTGCTGACAGAGATAGGAATCATCACAAAAAGGAACGCTTAACGTATAACAGGTACTCCCTTCAAATGTTGAACCCTAAAAACAATGATAATTTGTTTTATCATAAACTGCACAAGACTGTTTGGAACCATATAAATGAATTGGGAATTGCTTGTAGACGTAAGACCCACCGTGGAAAGAGAAAGCAGGTGTCATTTATTCCTGTAGTTACTACCGAGAGAAACTACACTTTTCCACGTCCTGTTTCTTTGATATCCCCAAGACAGCTTACTCCCACCCCCGTGAACCATCTACGAGTGACAATCTTCCCCTCCTGCCCTGTTTGCTCCTGACCAATGCACGCTCGCTCAATAACAAGATTGATGAGTTGGAACTGTCCCTAAATCAGCACTGTGTTGATGTCGCAATAGTGACGGAGACTTGGTTTACTGATTATACCATCCAGGCGGCTAGTATTCCACGCTTCAAACTTTTTAGTAAAGAAAGATGCAACAAGCGTGGAAGAGGAGTGGCTATCTATGCAGCGGATCACCTTCCGGCTCTACAGATCTCCAACCACAAATGTGAATTTGAATGTCTTTGGCTCAAAATTAACTTAAGGAAATCCAGAAGTAGCATTGGCAATATGTACATCGGTGTCATCTACTTCCCACCTAGTTCTCCTTATGATAAAGATCTTCTTGAACATATTCAACAAACTATTGATGAGATAAGGACGCATGACATCTCTGCCGTTATTTGCTTTTGTAAGAAGGAGTGTTTCCTGTCAAATGGAAAACTGCTGTCATTACTCCTGTTCCTAAAGAAACAAAAGTTACTTCTTATGACCAGTTACGCCCGATTTCATTAACGCCATTGTTTGCCAGAATTTTTGAATCTTTTTTAGCTGAATGGATTGTTCGTGATATTTCTGTTCACATTGATATTAAACAGTTCTGCAATCTGAAGGGATGCTCTACCTCACATTATTTTGTAGACATGTTAAAATTTGTTCTAGAGGGACTCGATAAACCCGGTCACTATGCTTATCTTACCACAATTGACTTCACCAAGGCATTTGATCGAGTTAATCATTCCATTGTCATTTCCAAATTGATTCAATTAGGGGTCCAGTCATCAATTATTCCAGTTATTTGTAGTTTCCTCACCCAACGTTATCAGTGTACTAAACTTGGTGGCTACTTATCACCACTATGTACTGTTTCATGCGGAGTACCACAGGGCACTAAACTTGGGCCGATTTTATTCTTGATCCTGGTTAATGATTTGGCCAATGAATGTCCCAACAGATGGAAATATGTTGATGATTTAACTCTGGGTGAAGTTGTGAGCAAAAACCAAAATCATCAACCTGCTCTTCAAAATTATCTCAACAGTATTTCAGAGTGGTGTACTCTTAATGATGTTCTTCCCAAACCTGTCAAGTGCAATGTTATGAATATTTCTTTTTTTAAGACAGACAACTCAAAGAACTGATTTCATTCTCAATGGGGTTCAATTAAATGTTGTTTCTAACTTTAAACTTCTAGGTGTTACTATTCAAAGTGATCTTAAATGGAATTTACATATCTCTGAAATTGTTTCCAAAGCCTCTCGTCGCTTATATACTCTTTGCAATTTAAGAAGATCAGGGGTTCCCGTTCAAGATATGGTTACTGTCTACAAATCCTATATCAGACCCGTTTTAGAATATGCCTCGCCAGTTTGGCATACTTCAATTACTCAATCCCAATCTAAGAAAATAGAATTTATCCAGAAGAGAGCAGTCAAAATAATGCTTGGAAAAAAATACCATTACACCGAAGCTCTTGATTTGACCAAACTCCCATCGTTGGCTGATCACAGAAATAACTTGCTTCACAACTTTTTTGGACTAATCTTTTGAAATCGGACCGTCACAGACAGTTGCTTCCACCTTCCAAATCTAGCACTAATTCTAGGGTCTTACGTAACATGTCTGGTTTAAACTCAATCAAATGCAAAACAGAGAGATACAGGAAATCTACCATTCCACAACTTGCCAACATGTTGTAATAGTTTTTTATTACTGGTTTTGTTTTTCTTGCCTTTTGTGTAACCCCTTTTACTGTTCTTGTGACTGTTTGTATTTACACTGTTCTTGCATTTTGCCAATGAACCAGTGAGTTTCTTAATCTTTCATTCCACAATTGCTCAAATGTAGTATTTTTTATGTAGCGTTTTGTAAATTGTGTACTTGTTACACTTTATTGCCTTTTATTATGTGTTTGTTGAAATTTTTTGATGTACTTTGACCCTTTCAGCTTCTGCTGCTGGTCATTTTATTTGTATATAATATACCAATAAATAAATTAAAAAAACTTACTTCACACGAACTTTCTTGTCAAGCAAATCCTCTGTCAGGTCCTCCAGAACTTTTCCAGAAATTTCTTGCTCTATTTAAGAAAGAGATGATGCAAAAGTAGATTTGATTTAAAGTGCGTTTATTGTGTCAATTCACAATTTAATCGGCCTAAAAAATCTACTAGCTGATATATCAAAGATAACATACAAGTACTTAGGTCCTATACTGTTGATTTAACGAACTTAAAAAAAGAAAGAAAAAAAAAGTTTTTGAAAAGCCCAGTGGCTTGAATCTGAATCACCGCGAGTCACCTCTTCATCGTCGGGCTTAACGTTGTCACTATCCTCGCCCGATGCTACCAGAAATATCACTGAATCTATCCGAGTCTGAACTGATATATTCCCAATATTCCTAAGTGGAGCCGGACATCTTTCTCGAGTTGTATTTTCGCAAGCAGTGGTAGTAAACAACGCGTGTTTTTTCACGATCGTTGCCACGTAGCAACAATCGTAACCTCGGCCTTTTCAGATTCGTGACACGCCGGCTCACAAAAACATCGGGTTTTGTTTTGTTATTTTGTGTTTTTTAAGTTCGTAAAATGAACAGTAAGTACTTGTATGTTATCTTTGATACATTAGCTACTAGATTTTGAAGGCCGATTAAAATGTGAATTGACACTATAAACGCTGTTTAAGAACTTCATTAAAAGCATGTTCATAGAACCCTTGCATAAAATTATATAAACGTTGCAAGCCCAAACAGCGCCCTCACTGTAATCAATGAAGACCTATCATTGGTTGAGGGTTGTGATCGTCTAAATTTGTTATGGGATACTTACTTTTGAAAAGGGCTGCTTCGATTTCGTATCCTTTCCTTGTCAGATAATCAGCAACATCTCGCGGTTTCCACTGCTTGAATTCGGCAAGGTCCATCATGCTGTCGGAGACACTGGCCGACCCTGTTGAGGACTGACTGTCTTCTAAACTACGTTTCGATACACGAGTCGCCATATCAATTTCTATCTGCGGAATTATGTACATATTTAAAGAGAAGGAACAGTATTTAAGCATTTTGTTTCATAGCACTAATTAATGGGGATTGCAACTGCTAAATGCAGAACATTGTTAGGTAAAACGAACATGATGCTGTGGTTGTACATGTACTAACCATACACACATTCACTTTTTAACATTCTTGTTGGTGACTATATTAATGAGAAGATACAAGGAATTCTATGAAGATGTGAGTGATGAATCACCAGATGATGGTGACTACGTTAATAAGGAGGAGAAAGAGGAATTCTATGAAGATGAGAGTGAAGAATCAACAGATGATGGTGATTATGAAAATGAGAAGGAGTAGAAGGAATTCTATGAAGATGAGAGTGAAGAATCAACAGATGATGGTGATTATGAAAATGAGAAGAAGTAGAAGGAATTCTATGAAGATGAAAGTGATGAATCAACAGATGACGGTGACTATGTTAATGAGGAGGAGTATGAGGAATTCCATGAAGATGAGAGTGATGAATCAACAGATGATGGTGACTATGTTAATAAGGAGAAGTAGGAGGAATTTTATGAAGATGAGAGTGATGAATCAACAGATGATGGTGACTATGTTAATAAGGAGCAGGAAGAGGAATTCTATGAAGATGAGAGTGATGAATCAACAGATGATGGTGATTATGAAAATGAGAAGAGTAGAAAGAATTCTATGAAGATGAGAGTGATGAATCAACAGATGGTAGTGACTATGTTAATGAGGAGGAAGAGGAATTCTATGAAGATGAGAGTAATGAATCAACAGATGATGGTGACTATGTTAATGAGAAGAAAGAAGGAATTCTATGAAGATGAGAGTGATGAATCAACAGATGATGGTGATTATGAAAATGAGAAGGAGTAGAAGGAATTCTATGAAGATGAGAGTGACGAATCAACAGATGATGGTGACTATGTTAATAAGAGGAGGAAGAGGAATTCTATGAAGATGAGAGTGATGAATCAACAGATGATGGTGACTATGTTAATGAGGAGGATAGAGGAATTCTATGAAGATGAGAGTGATGAATCAACAGATGATAGGTGATTATGAAAATAAAGAAGGAGTAGAAGGAATCTATGAAGATGAGAGTGATGAATCAACAGATGATGTGACTATGTTAATGAGGAGGAAAGTAGGAGGAATTCTATGAAGATGAGAGTAGATGAATCAACAGATGATGGTGATTATGTAAATAAGAAGGATAGAAGGAATTCTATGAAGATGAGAGTGATGAATCAACAAATGATGGTGATATGTAAATGAGGAAGAGAGAGAATTCTATGAAGATGAAGTGATGAATCAACAGATGATGGTGACTATGTTGAGGAGAGGAATTCTATGAAAAATGAGAGTAAATGAATCAACAGATGATGGTGACTATGTTAATGAGAAGATAGAGAATTTATGAAGATGAAGTAATGAATCAACAGATGATGTGATATGAAATGAGAAGGAGTAGAAGAATTCTATGAAGATGAGAGTGATGAATCAACAGATGATGGTGACTATGTTAATAAGGAGGATGAAGAGGAATTCTATGAAGATAAGAGTGATGAATCAACAGATGGATGCTATTTGAAAATGAGAAGGATAGAGGAATTCTATGAAGATGAGACGAATGAATCAACAGATGATGGGTGACTATGTTAATGAGAAGGAGTAGGAGGAATTCTATGAAGATGAGAGTGATGAATCAACAGATGATGGTGATTATGAAAATATGAAGGAGTAGAAGGAATTCTATGAAGATGAGAGTGATGAATCAACAATGATGGTGACTATGTTAATGAGGAGAAGAGGAATTCTATGAAGATGAGAGTGATGAATCAACAGATGATGGTGACTATGTTGAAGAGGAGGAGGAATTCTATGAAGATGAGAGTGATGAATCAACAGATGATGTGATATGTAATAAGAGGAGATAGAGGAAATTTCTATGAAGAGAGAGTGATGAATCAACAGATGATGTGACTATGTTAATGAGGAAAAGAGGAATTCTATGAAGATGAGAGTAATGAATCAACAGATGATGGTGACTATGTTAATAGAAGATAGAAGGAATTCTATGAAGATGAGAGTGATGAATCAACAGATGATGGTGATATGAAAATGAGGAAGATAGAAGGAATTCTATGAAGATGAGAGTGATGAATCAACAGATGATGGTGACTATGTTAATAAGAGGAGAAGAGGAATTCTATGAAGATGAGAGTGATGAATCAACAGATGATGGTGACTATGTTAATGAGAGGATAGGAGGAATTCTATGAAGATGAGAGTGATGAATCAACAGATGATGTGATTATGAAAATAAGAAGGAGTAGAAGGAATTCTATGAAGATGAGAGTGATGAATCAACAGATGATGGTGACTATGTTAATAAGGAGGAGAGGAATTCTATGAAGATGAGAGTGATGAATCAACAAGATGATGGTGACTATGTTAATGAGGAGGAGTAGAGGAATTCTATGAAGATGAGAGGATGAATCAACAGATGATGTGACTATGTTAATAGGAGGAGTAGGAATTCTATGAAGATGAGAGTGATGAATCAACAGATGATGTGACTATGTAATGAGGAGGAAAGGAATTCTATGAAGATGAGAGTGATGAATCAACAGATGATGGTGACTATGTTAATGAGAGGAAGAGGAATTCTATGAAGATGAGAGTGATGAATCAACAGATGATGGTGACTATGTTGAGAGGAGGAATTCTATGAAGATGAGAGGATGAATCAACAGATGATGTGATTTATGGAGGATGAAGTGGAATCTATGAAGATGATGAGTAGAATCAACAGATGTAGTGACTATGTTAATGGAGGAGAAGAGGAATTCTATGAAGATGAGAGTGATGAATCAACAGATGATGGTGACTATGTTAATGAGGAGAGATAGGAGGAATTCTATGAAGATGAGAGTGATGAATCAACAGATGATGGTGATTTTGAAAATAGAAGGAGAGAAGGAATTCTATGAAGATGAGAGTGATGAATCAACAGATGATGGTGACTATGTTAATGAGGAGGAAGAGGAATTCTATGAAGATGAGAGTGATGAATCAACAGATGATGGTGATTATGAAATGAGAAGGAGTAGAAGGAATTCTATGAAGATGAGAGTGATGAATCAACAGATGATGGTGACTATGTAATAAGAGGAGGAAGAGGAATTCTATGAAGATGAGAGTGATGAATCAACAGATGATGGTGACTAGTTAATGAGGAGAGAGAGGAATTATATGAAGATGAGAGTGATGAATCAACAGATGATGGTGACTATGTTAATGAGGAGAGTGGGAGGAATTCTATGAAGATGAGAGAGATGAATCAACAGATGATAGTGACTATGTTAATAAGGAGGATGAAGTGGAATCCTATGAAGATGAGAGTGATGAATCAACAGATGGTAGTGACATGTTAATGAGGAGGAAGAGGAATTCTATGAAGATGAGAGTAATGAATCAACAGATGATGGTGACTATGTTAATGAGAAGAAGAAAGGAATTCTATGAAGATGAGAGTGATGAATCAACAGATGATGGTGATTATGAAATGAGAAGGAGTAGAAGGAATTCTATGAAGATGAGAGTGACGAATCAACAGATGATGGTGACTACGTTAATAAGGAGGAGGAAGAGGAATTCTATGAAGATGAGAGTGATGAATCAACAGATGATGGTGACTATGTTAATGAGGAGGAAGAGAATTCTATGAAGATGAAGTGATGAATCAACGATGATGGTGACTATGTGAGGGGGAGAATTCTATGAAGATGAGAGAGATGAATCAACAGATGATAGTGACTATGTTAATAAAGGAGGATGAAGTGGAATCCTATGAAGATGAGAGTGATGAATCAACAGATGGTAGTGACTATGTTAATGAGGAGGAAGAGGAATTCTATGAAGATGAGAGTAATGAATCAACAGATGATGGTGACTATGTTAATGAGAAGAAGAAGGAATTCTATGAAGATGAGAGTGATGAATCAACAGATGATGGTGACTATGAAATGGAAGGGAAAGGAATTCTATGAAGATGAGAGTGATGAATCAACAGATGATGGTGACTATGAAAAGAAGGAGTAGAGGAATTTATGAAGATGAGAGTGATGAATCAACAAATGATGGTGACTATGTTAATGAGGAGGAGAGAATTATGAAGATGAAAGTGAGAATCAACAGATGATGTGACTATGTTGAGGAGGAGTAAGGAGGAGTAGGAGGAATTCTATAAAGATGAGAGTGATGAATCAACAGATGATGGTGATTATGAAAATGAGAAGGAGAAGAAGGAATTCTATGAAGATGAGAGTGATGAATCAACAGATGATGGTGACTATGTTAATAAGGAGGAGTAGAAGGAATTCTATAAAAATGACAATGATGAATCAACAGATGATGGTGACTTTGTTAATGAGGAGAAAGAGGAATTCTATGAAGATGAGAGTAGAGAATCAAAAGATGATGGTGACTATGTTAATGAGAAAATAGAAGGAATTCTATGAAGATGAGAGTGATGATTCAACAGATGATGGTGACTATGTTAATGATAAGGAGTAGAAGGAATTCTATGAAGATGAGAGTGATGAATCAACAGATGATGGTGATTATGAAAATGAGAAGGAGTAGAAGGAATTCTATGAAGATGAGAGTGATGAATCAACAGATGATGGTGACTATGTTAATGAGGAGGAGTAGGAGGAATTCTAAGAAGATGAGAGAGATGAATCAACAGACGATGGTGACTATGTTAATAAGGAGGAGGAAGAGGGATTCTATGAAGATGAGAGTGATGAATCAACAGATGATGGTGATTATGAAAATGAGAAGGAGTAGAAGGAATTCTATGAAGATGAGTGTGATGAATCAACAGATGATGGTGACTATGTTAATAAGGAGGAGGAAGAATGTTAATGAGGAGGAGAGAGGAATTCTATGAAGATGAGAGTGATGAATCAACAGATGATGGTGATATGATAATGAGAAGGAGTAGAAGGAATTCTATGAAGATGAGAGTGATGAATCAACAGATGATGGTGACTAGTTAATAAGGAGAGGAAGAAGGAATTCTATGAAGATGAGAGTGATGAATCAACAGATGATGGTGACTATGTTAATGAGGAGAGAGAGAGGAATTCTATGAAGATGAGAGTGATGAAATCAACAGATGATGGTGACTATGTTAATAGAGGAGGAGTAGAAGGAATTCTATGAAGATGAGAGTGATGAATCAACAGATGATGGTGACTTATGTTAATGAGAAGAGTAAAGGAATTCTATGAAGATGAAGTGATGAATCAACAGATGATGGTGACTATGTTATGAGAGAGTAGAAGAGGAATTCTATGAAGATGAGAGTGAGATGAATCAAACAGATGATGGTGACTATGTTAATGAGGAGATAGAAGGAATTCTATGAAGATGAGAGTGATGAATCAACAGATGATGGTGATTATGAAAATGAGAAGGAGTAGAAGGAATTCTATGAAGATGAGAGTGATGAATCAACAGATGATGGTGACTATGTTAATGAGGAGGAGGAGGAGGAATTCTATGAAGATGAGAGTGATGAATCAACAGATGATGGTGACTATGTTAATGAGGAGGAGTAGGAGGAATTCTATGAAGATGAGAGAGATGAATCAACAGATGATGGTGATTATGAAAATGAGAAGGAGTAAAAAGAATTCTATAAAGATGACAGTGATGAATCAACAGATGATGGTGACTGAGTTAATAAGGAGGAGGAAGAGGAATTCTATGAAGATGAGAGTAATGAATCAACAGATGATGGTGATTATGAAAATGAGGAGGAGTAGGAGGAATTCTATGAAGATGAGAGTGATGAATCAACAGATGAAGGTGACTATGTTAATGAGGAGGAAGAGGAGTTCTATGGAGATGAGAGTGATGAATCAACAGATGATGGTGATTATGAAAATGAGGAGGAGTAGAAGGAATTCTATGAAGATGAGAGTGATGAATCAACAGATGATGGTGACTATGTTAATGAGGAGGAGTAGGAGGAATTCTATGAAGATGAGAGTGATGAATCAACAGATGATGGTGACTATGTTAATAAGGAGGAGGAAGAGGAATTCTATGAAGATGAGAGTGGTGAATCAACAGTAATGGTGACTATGTTAATGAGGAGGAGGAGGTGGAATTCTATGAAGATGAGAGTGATGAATCAACAGATGATGGTGATTATGAAAATGAGAAGGAGGAGAAGAATCCTATGAAGATGAGAGTGATGAATCAACAGATGATGATGATTGTGAAAGTGAGAATTTAAAAAATAACAGTGGACAATTTTGGTGACCAGTGAACAAAAACAATTCACAAAGATTAAGTACTGCCATGCAATGGAATGTAAAAAACCAAAACATGCTTTTCACGAATTAGATGCAACACAAAGCTTACCGGCCACATATCCATCATTTGAAATGAAGTGAACTACCAGCAAGGATTACATTTTATATCATAACTTACCAAAAAATAATTGAAGCGAATTGGTCGACTTCTCAGGTGTTGATGTATTTGGGCACTGCTGATAGAGAAATGTCCTCTAAAGAGATAAATTTGTCTGTGGAGCCCGATCGTGTATGTAGTGAATATCTATACTATTACGCGTGGCTAGTAAATTCATTTACATATTATACGATTATTTATTTTTAACACCTTGGAGAAATTATGCACTCTGATTGGTTGAAGACTGGTCACGTGGAGGTGTATTAACATGTGATATAAAGACCGGCTCAGTGAACTAGCGAATAAATGGCCCCTAAACAAGCACATTGTTGTGTAAAATCATATGCACTATGTGCTTGTTGAGCGGCAAACTACCAGTAACAAAACAACCCATTTCTTTGTGCGTATCGTTGTTGTTGTTGTTTTTTTTAAAGGAAATATGGTGCCGCGTGCGGCAGAAACCACGCGTGAACGGGCAGACAATGTATCAATTCAGGGTAGCTGGTTAGCGCATGAAACCAACATAATGCAAAGTCATAGACTGGTTCTTGATAATATGTATGAACAATTAATTATGTGTAAGAGATTAGGTACCACACAAAAGTTGAACAGCCAAAGAATTGGCCCTTGAACATGAGTAGAACATTTCTTAAAATAACGGCGAAAGAAAAATCACTAATTCTGACGATTTTTACAGTTTTTTGTTAAAAGACATTTACTAATGGGAATAACAGTGCTATGAGCCGGTCTTTACTGCGTGTTAATGACCGGGCTGGTGGCTGGCCGCTGTTAATGGACAGAGCCGAAGGCGAGGACCATTAACAGTGGCCAGCCACCAACCAAGGTAAATAAAATTTGTCCGTCGACATTATTTATATATAAGTGTAATGATCCTTAAAATTATACATATATATATATAAAAATAAAGTTGTCCGACAATTATATATATATATATATATATATATAATTTGCATGTTCAAAATTAATTATTTACATATGACATTTGTCCGTCGACATTATTTATATATAAGTGTAACGATCCTTAAAATTATATTGAAAAAATGAAAGTTGTCCACGATTTAATATATACATAATTGTGGTTTGCACAATATATTTTTTGTAAATAAATGTTAAATAATTGTTATATAATGAATTATAATATTATATGAAGAATTATTTGTAAATAATAGCGTAAAATAATAAAATTACACTTGGCCCCTCATAAATATATGCGCAGACTTTTGCGATGTCGTGAAATTAATCGCGATCATCTGCACAGACTTGTGCAATGTCGCTTCACAAAAAACGGAAATGTACTACAAGCTAGATTTGTTGCTGTTATTTTTGTTTGTTGGGGGTTTGTTTGTTTGTTTGTTGTTGTTTGTTGTGTTTGTTTGTTTGTTTGTTTGTTTGTTTGTTTGTTTTTGTTTGTTGTTTGTTTGTTTTTTTGTTTGTTTGTTGTTTGTTTGTTTGTGTTTGTTTGTTGTTTGTTTTTGTTTGTTTGTTTGTTTGTTTGTTTGTTTGTTTGTTTGTTTGTTTGTTTTGTTGTTTGTTTGTTGTTGTTTGTTTGTTTGGTTTTGTTTGTTTGTTTTGTTTGTTTGTTTGTTGTTTGTTGTGTTTGTTGGTTTGTTGTTTGTTGGTTTGTTGTTTGTGGTTTGTTGTTTGTTGTGTTTGTGTTTGTGGTTTGTTGTTTGTGTGTTTGTGTGTTTGTGTGTTTTGTGTGTTTGTGTGTTTTGTGTGTTTGTGTGTTTGTGGGGTTTGTGTGTTTGTGTGTTTGTGTGTTTGTGTGTTTGTGTGTTTGTGTGTTTGTGTGTTTGTGTGTTTGTGTGTTTGTGTGTTTGTGTGTTTGTGTGTTTGTGTGTTTGTGTGTTTGTGTGTTTGTGTGTTTGTGTGTTTGTGTGTTTGTGTGTTTGTGTGTTTGTGTGTTTTGTGTGTTTGTGTGTTTGTGTGTTTGTGTGTTTGTGTGTTTGTGTTTGTGTTGTGTGTGTTTGTGTGTTTGTGTGTTTTGTGTGTTTGTGTGTTTGTGTGTTTGTGTGTTTGTGTGTTTGTGTGTTTGTGTGTTTGTGTGTTTGTGTGTTTGTGTGTTTGTGTGTTTGTGTGTTTTGTGTGTTTGTGTGTTTGTGTGTTTGTGTGTTTGTGTGTTTGTGTGTTTGTGTGTTTGTGTGTTTGTGTGTTTGTGTGTTTGTGTGTTTGTGTGTTTGTGTGTTTGTGTGTTGTGGTTTGTGTGTTTGTGTGTTTGTGTGTTTGTGTGTTTTGTGTTGTGTTTGTTGTGTGTTTGTGTGTTTGTGTGTTTGTGTGTTTGTGTGTTTGTGTGTTTGTGTGTTTGTGTGTGTGTTTGTGTGTTTGTGTGTTTGTGTGTTTGTGTGTTTGTGTGTTTGTGTGTTTGTGTGTTGGTGTTTGTGTGTTTGTGTGTTTGTGTGTTTGTGTGTTTGTGTGTTTGTGTGTTTGTGTGTTTGGTGTGTTTGTGTGTGTGTGTTTGTGTGTTTGTGTGTTTGTGTGTTTGTGTGTTTGTGTGTTTGGGTTTGTGTGTTTGTGTGTTTGTGTTTGTATGTACTAACCATACACACATTCACTCTTCAACATTCTTGTTGGTGACTATATTAATGAGAAGATACAAGGAATTCTATGAAGATGTGAGTGATGAATCAACAGATGATGGTGACCATGTTAATGAGGAGGAAGAGGAATTCTATGAAAATGAGAGTGATGAATCAACATATGATGGTGACTATGTTAATGAGAAGATAGAAGAAATTCTATGAAGATGAGAGTGATGAATCAACAGGTGTGGTGATTATGAAAATGAGAAATGAGTAGAAGGAATTCTATGAAGAGGAGAGTGATGAATCAACAAATGATGGTGACTATGTTAATAAGGAGGAGGAGATATGCAATATCAATGAAACAACTGACAGCGACGATGTATTTCAACATGTAGCTGTTCAGTGCAATGCCCACGTAAACTTAACTAAACGTGCAATGTACATGTGGCTGTACAGGTACAGCGTATGTGTTCTTTCACTATCGTGCGTCGTCAATGCGGATCAACTTAAACGGGCGCTTTGTCGTCCTTTTTCGACCAGATGTAAAGATCAAAATATTGGTATCTCTGTGCAAAAGTTTGGGCAGACTTAACGTTCTACAACCTGAGACAAAAATCATGCTAAAAAAATAAAACTAGTATTTAAGATACGAAATGTTTAACTTCCCGTTTGAAACGAAAGTCTATGTCAAATGGGGTCAACTTTTGTGGAGCGTTTGTTACATCTTCAACGATCTGTCCGATGATGTGTAGATTGTGAAAATCCAACATGTGGTTCACGAGTTATTAATTTTTTTACAAATATTAAACTTTGATTTATTGTAATTCAAAACCTGATGACGTCATCATGACATCATCAAGTTGGTGTCGTCTTGGTATCGAGGTTCAATTGTCCTATGAGTTTCAATGTTTAATTAAATTTGAATCTTGAGTTATGCCCCAAAATTTAAATTTTTCACGAAAAAACACAAAGGCAGACTTTGACCTTCGGTACGACCGGAAGTAAAGATCATACGATTTTGGCGTAAACTTTTCAAATGTTGTCCCAGTTTTGATCTATTAGATGCCTACATATGAACATCATAGCTTTCTAATTGCCGAATCTACTGCAAAAAGAAAATGATCATTTTTAAACCTTAAAACAGTTGTAATCTGACACCTGATGATGTCATCATGACGCCATTGCAACCATTTCATTTAAAGTTCGAAGGTTGTGTGAGTGTGGGAAGTGTGCTTTTGTTAGCGGACAATCGTGAGGGATAAGAAGAAGAAGAAGAAGTATTAAACTAGACATAAGAATTTGTTTGTTAACAAATTAGAGGTGTTCGAATTATGATTTTATGAAATGTGGTTCAGGAGATATGATTTGTATATTTTGAACTTCCTGTTTGGACCAAAAGGGAAGGTCAAAGTGGGTTCATGCTTCGAATAAAATGTCAAAATGTGTGTTAAGCTACCAACCAGTTTTAAGATTAAGACTTTATGACATGTGGTTCAGGAAATATGATTTTTAATATTTGAACTTCCTTTTTGGACCAGAAAGAAAGGTAAAAACGGTGTCATGCGTCTTAATTGTCACAAGTGTTGTAAGCTACAAGACAGCACAAACATTATGACTTAATGACATTATGGTTCAGGAGATATGATTATTTGAATTTTGAGCTTCCTGTTTGGACCGGAAGTAAAGGTCAAAGGGGTCATCCGTTTAACAAAAATGTCATAAGTGCTGTAAGCTAAAAGATAAAACAAATTTTACAACTTTATGACATACGGTTCAGGAGATAGGATTTTATAAGACTAAGCTTTGAATTACTGTAACTTGACACCCGATGACGTCATGTTGAAAAAAATGTGTTTTTCATACTAAACAGATTGTTAAGGTACAAGATGGTATGTAACTTGTCCCATTCAAATGCCTTTAAAAAACACCTTTACTTACCTAGGAATTACTTTTGTTGGTCATGCACAAATCCAATCGGGGTATGTCCTGTGGTTCACCTTCGGTTAGGAATAAACTGCGGCGCAATCTCAGACACATTGCCGTGATTGCGCAACCCAGTGTTTTATCCCTAGGGGAAGATTTACCGATCT
This sequence comes from Pycnopodia helianthoides, assembly GCA_032158295.1. Classification (NCBI taxonomy): domain Eukaryota; kingdom Metazoa; phylum Echinodermata; class Asteroidea; order Forcipulatida; family Asteriidae; genus Pycnopodia; species Pycnopodia helianthoides. The sequence goes on along the minus strand of CM063256.1, from coordinate 13,882,268 downwards.
AATCGGTAAATGTCATGAAAGTGCATTGTATTTTGGTTATTTCTAGGGGCCTAAAATAACTCTTAGTAAAAGCACTACAAGCTACACACTTTAGAAAAAGCCTAAAAAAGCACAAGATTAAAAGCCTGACATTTGATTGTTAGCGAGGTTTGCATAAACGGCTGTTTTAGAGACTAACAAAGCTATTGCCAAAACCAGGTTGTGTGAACCTTGAACAGAGACTAGCGTACAAGCATGTTTGAACTTTAAACCTTGTGGTCAATAGAGCGAAAAGCCGCTCACAATGCAACTGGTTTAGATCACGCATTGTGTGTGTTTTAAGTGCAGTTATTTTCCCGCGGTTTGACAGCGGGTCAATGCATACCCGATTTCAACCGGAAATGAAGGTAAAACAGGTAACATCCGTATGGTAAAGTTTGAAAACGCTTATGGACCTACAACATGATGTAATATTTGTGAGTAGTGTGTGTGTGTGTAAAATGTATGAATATTTCCAAAAGTATGAATTTTGAAATGTTTAACTTCCGGTTTGAACAAGAAGTCGAGGTCAAATGGTGTAAAACATTGTGTAGTATTTGCTAGATTTTTCATGACCTCTCCGATGATCTATAGATTGTTTTAATAGCTAAAGTACTTCTTTAATTATGAATTTATGAATTATTAAACTTTGATTTACTGTATTTTGACACCTGATGACGTAATCATGACGTCAAAACTACCTCATGGAGGTTTTATGCAGGTTTTAACATGGTGTAAATTTGAAGTTGATCTGATATACAGAAGATAATGTCTTTGGCGGGAAAGTTTTTTTTTAAGAATTACGCAAAGGCAAACTTTGACCTTTCAGTACGACCGGAAGTAAAGGTTGTGTGAATTTGGCGTTTACTTTTCAAATGTTGCACATGTCTTGATCTATCATATGCCAAAATATAAATGCTGTACTTATATTATTAAGAAACATACATGTATTGGCATGAGGTCACATTTTTTCATAAATGACTTGTAATTCGAAACCTGGTAACGTCATCATGACGTCAGTGCAACGGTTTCGTCTCCTAATAAATATCTAACTATGTGTAAAGTTAGAAGGTTGTATGAGCGTGGGAAGTGTTCTTTTGTTAGCGGACAATCGTGAGAGATATGAAGAAGAAGTATTAACTAGACATAAGAATTTGTTTGATAACAAATTCGAGGTGTTCGGATTATGGTTTTATGACATGTGGTTAGGAGATATGATTTGTTACTTTGAACTTCCAGTTTGGACTGGAAGGGAAGGTCAAAGTGGGTCATGCTTGGAATAAAATGTCAAAATGTGTAATAAGCTAGCAAGCAGCACAAAGATTAAGACTTCATGACATATGGTTCAGGGAATATGATGAGAATTTGTGAGAAGTGTTTGTGTGTGAAAGGTATGAAAAACATTAAAGTATGAATTTTGAAATTTTCAACTTCCGGTTTGAACAAGAAGTCGAGGTCAGATGGTGTAAAACTCTCCGTAGTATTTGCTAGATTTTTCATGACCTCTCCGATGATGTATAGATTGTTATAATAGCTAAAGTACTTCTTGAGTTATGAATTTATGAATCATTGGGTGTTCGGAGCAAAGCTCGGAACTCCTCTTGTGTTCAGACAAAAGTCTGAAGACCTATTGTTTTTGTTCGTGTTTTTTTTAGGTGTTCGGAGCAAAGCTTGGAACACCTATTGTTTTCGTTCGTTTTTTTAGGCACTCCGCCCGGAACACCTCTTGTTTTTGTTCCGTTTTTTAATATTTTTTTTTAGGTGTTCGGGCACTCCGCCCGGAACCCCTCTTATTTATGTTCGTTTTTTTATTTTTAGGTGTTCTGGCCAACAGCCCGGAACACCTCTTATTTTTGTTGAGGTGTTCGTGCAATAGCGCGAACAACTCTTTGTTTTTGTTCGGTTTTTTGAGGTGTTCGTGCAGCAGCGCGAACAACTCTTTGTTTTTGTTCGTTTTTTTGTTTTAGTTTTTATTTTTCTTCTGAAACTTGTTTGTCCGCAAGCAAAACCATAGTTGCAAACCTTGGATGAATTTGAAACTTTGCATGCAGTTAACATATAACTATGAGAGTCTGAGTAAGTTTTGACGTCATGATGACGTCATCAGGTGTCAAATTACAGGCCATTTATGGTCAAAAATGACCATTATGCCAATGCCTGTATGTCTCTGAATATTAAAGCTATAATATTCATATTTGGGCACATGATAGGGTAAGACAAGGGCAACATTTAACAAGTTAATGCTAAATTCATATGACCTTTACTTCCGGTCGTACCGAAAGGTCAAAGTTTGCCTTTGTGCAATTCTTTTTTTAAACATTTGCAATTCTTGAAAAAATCATTTCCTGGCAAAAATGTAAACTTCTGTATATAATATCAACTTCAAAATTACACCATGTTAGAACATTGATGAAACCTCAAACATGATGACGTCATCGGGTGTCAAAATACAGTAAATCAAAGTACTGAATGCAATGGAAGTATCAAAGTCAATGTGTAGAGCAGAAGTGAATGTACTTATGTATATTTCCATCTATCCTGTGGTGAGCATCCTGCAAAGCTATACATGTCAATGTTTTTGGTGAGGTAGTCGGCAATGCCATTTTTGAAGAAGTTTGTTGATTGGGAATGAACAACTGCAGCTGGTAATTTGTTCCAAACATTACAGACTCTCTGTGTGAAGTTGTTCTGACGAATTCTAGTAGTACTGCGCTCCTTATTTATCTTCAAGTCATGGCCCCTGAGTCCCTTTACATTACTTGACATGTCAAATAGCTTGTCTGGATGAACATCCTGGAGCCCATGCATCACTTTGAATACTTGTATGAGGTCACCCCGCAGTCTTCTGTAGGCAAGCGTTGGGAGATCAAGGAGTAGTAGCATTGTTTCATATGGCAAATCCCTTAACGATGGAACAATTTTGGTTGCCCTCCGTTGCACCTTTTCTAACTTGTTTATGTCTCTCTTCAAGTAAGGGCACCAAACGCTGTTGGCGTCTTCCAGATGTGGGCGAACCATGGTATTGTATAATTTATTCAGACGCATGACCCCACTTTGACCTTTCCTTCTGGTCCAAACAGGAAGTTCAAATATTAAAAATCATATTTCCTGAACCACATGTCGTGAAGTCTTATTCTTTGTGCTGCTTGTTAGCACATTTTGACATTTCATTCGAAGCGTGACCCCACTCTGGTCCAAACAGGAAGTTCAAAGAATACAAATCCTGTCTCCTGAACCACATGTCATAAAATCATAATCCGAATACCTCGAATTTGTTATCAAACAAATTCTTATGTCTAGTTAAACTTTGATTTACTGTATTTTGACACCTGATGACGTCATCATGACGTCACAACTACCTGATGGAGGTTTTTATCCAGGTCCTAACATGGTGTTAATTTGAAGTTGATTTGATATAAAAAAGATAATGTTTTTACCGGGAAAGTTTTGTTTTTTTAGAATTACGACCGGAAGTAAAGGTCATGTGAATTTAACGTGTACTTTTTAAATGTTGCCCATGCCTTTGTCTATCATATGTCCTAATATGAATAGTGTAGCTATATTATTCAGAGACATAGAGGCATTGGCATTAGGTCCCTTTTTGACCTTAAATGGCTTGTAATTTGACACCTGACACCGTAATTTGACACTGCAACGGTTATGTCTCCTAATGAATATCTAACTATGTGTGAAGTTTCAAGGTTGTGTAAGTTTGGAAAGGGCGTCTTTACTATTGGACAATCGTTGTTGTAGATAAAAAGAAGAATTATTTTTTAAAAACTAGACCTTAAGTCAGTGTTGTGTCAACGCGTGAGCTATTTCGCTAATTTGAAATTTGGTTCTATTATTACTGTTTTGTGGTGTGCCTAACAAGCTACACATTTTAGCAAAAGTCTAACAAAAGCATGCAATCAAAAGCCTGACATTTAATTGTTAGCGAGGTTTGCATGGACGGCTGTTTTAGAGACTAACAAAATCAGGTTGCGTGAACCTTGAACAGAGACTAGAGTACAAGCATGTGATATGGTCTTTGAACTTTGTGGTTGATTTGCCCATCGTTTAACTGATTTAGATCGCGTAGTGTGTGTGTGTATCCGGTGGTTTGACAGCGGGTCAGTCAATAAATACCCGTAATAATTGGTCAAAATTTCAAATATTTGTAACAAAAAAAGAAAAGACGTTGTAATGTTGTTTCTTTAGATTTAGATGGTCAATATCACTGTATATCAACATGCCAAGTTTCAATTTAGTCAAACTTGTGGTTTTGTAGATACACGGCTTTAAAAAGTAAATCTTTAAGGCGATACCATGTGACACGTGATGACGTCATCAATCTAAAACTTCACACATATGTTGTCTGTATAAAGGTCATTATGTATACCAATTTTGAAACAATTATCCTAAACTCCGCCACAGACATCTAGTAAAAATGTATTTTTAACTGTTTTCAACCTGCCGCTAGAGGGCGCTCTTGACTTTTATGACGTCACTTGTCTTATTTTTTAAAACCAGACCATTGCTTGAATAAAAAAAACCTTAAAAAAATTGCAAAAAATGAGCCAGTTTTAAATTACAAGGAACTTCCGGTTTCGACCGGAAGTAGAGGTCAAGTCAGGTCACGCACACAATAAAAAATGAAGACCTATATATAAAAAAAATATAAAACATATAAAAACAAAAACAAGGTGTTCCGGGCGAAGTGCCTGAACACCTAAAAAAAAAACCACCAAAAACTAGAACTTAGTGTTTGTACGAACAAACACGAGGTGTTCGGGTATCAATGGGGTCAGCGTTGTGTTAATGTGTCAACTATTTAATTAAATCGATAAAAAGATTGTTGATAGCTTTTGAAAGTCCACGGAAAGCACATTTATTACACAGGAAATAAATGCTAAGGTTACTACTTAACTTCCGCTTTCGACCGGAAGACAAGGTCAATAGAGGTCACACACTGTGTAGCGTTTGTTTATTTTTGGAACACCTCTCCGATGATGTATAGATTGTAAAAATCCAATGCGCGGTTCATAAGTTATGCATTTTTCAAATGTTAAAACTTTTTTTAATTTAATTGAACACCAGATGACGTCATTATGACGTCAAGAAAGCGGTGTCTTCTACAAGTGAAGAGCTAATTATGTGCGAAGTTAGAAGATTGTGTGATCTTTGGAAGTGTGTCTTGTTATCTGACAAAAATGCTCACACTTGGATTAGACGAACACAGCCCGTACAGCCGTGCTCAATGCATAGCCTATGCCAAATGGACTTTGTCCCCCCTGTGATCAGTCGAGCGGAACAGCCCGCCACAGTGCTTTTGCACTGTACAAGGCTGCACTATACAGTTAAAACGCGGGTAATCACACTCGTGGGCTTTAACGTCTGATTTCGACAGGAAGTTAAGGTCAAATTGATATCATCTCTGTGCAAAAGTTTGAGAAGGCTCAAGGACCTACAATCCGGTGTTAACATTTTAGTCTCTAATATAAGCAGTTTTTGAGATATGGATTTTTGATGTTATCAACTTCCGTTTTGAACCGGAAGTCGAGGTCAAGTGGGGTCAAACTGTGTTTAGCACTTGTTAAATGTCGGACGACCTCTCCGATGATGTATAGATTGTAAAAATCCAATGTGTGGTTCATGAGTTATGATTTTTCAAATATTAAGCTTATAATTAATGTAACTCGACACCCGATGACGTCACCATGACGATTTAACTTTAAGGTTCATCTACAAGTTATACTCTACCTACATGTAAAGTTTCAAGTTGACACAATTTTTACAACTGTGCATTTTGGTGCGGACAATCGCCGCGCAGAAGAAGAAAAACTTATAAAACAAAACTAGAACTTAGTGTTTGTCCAAACAAACACGAGGTGTTCGGTTATCATTGGAGTCAGTGTTGTGTCAAAGCGTGAGCTATTCCATTTAGTTGAATTTGGTGCTATTACTGTTTTGTGGGGTGCCTAACAAGCTACACACTTTAGCAAAAGTCTAAAAAAAAAAAAAAAAAAAAGCACACGGGTAAAAGCCTGACGATAGTTGATTGTCAGCGAGGTTTGCATGGACGGCTGTTTTAAAGACTGGCAAAGCTATTGCCAAAATCAGGTTACGAGAACCTTGAACAGAGACTAGATTTTCGTATACATGTAATTAGAACTTCCTGTTTGGACCGAAAGAGAAGGTCAAAGTGGGGTTATGCTTCAAATAAAATGTCAAATGTGTTTTAAGCTAGCAAGCAGCACAAAGATTAAGACTTCATGACATGTGGTTCAGGAAATATGATTTTTAATATTTGAACTTCCTGTTTGGACCAGAAGGAAAGGTGAAACTTGGGGTCGTGCATCTAAATAAATTGTCACAAGTACTGTAAGCTACATGACAAAACAAACAATACAACTTTATGACACGCGGTTCAGTAGATATGATTTTTTAAGTACTCAGCTTTAAATTACTGTAACTTGACACCCGATGACGTCATGATGAAAAAAATGTTTTTTTCTTACTAACAAATTTTATTTGTCTGGTTCAGGAGTTGGATTTATTCAATATAAAACTTCAACTGCCAGTTTGAACCAGAAGTAATAGTGGAAGATTTAATGTTTATTTCCATAACAAGAGTTACGAATTTATGAAACAATATTTGTCACAAGAGGGCAGTGTGTAAATTGACGACGTCATCAAATATATATTTGAAAGGGCAGAGGTTCAATATTGTCATTTAATACATGGCATAAATTTTGTGAGTTCCCTTTCATCTTGGATGCAGATGTCGATAAGAGGCTTTGAAATACAACTATATCAAGTATGCCATTCACTATTAAAAGCTAATTTATTGTTTAATGAAAACTTATTCTTTATTGATTCATCATACATACATCACAAGTTCACACAAGCTATGTTGTTCAAGTTGACATTATTAAGCTATTAGAAATGTTCAAAGGATTTCAAAGAAATTTAAATTGTCATTACGTATCGGTGGATGAACAATGATTGTTCATTACACTTGATGATGATAACCTTAAAATAAGTCCAGCTTTGTGTAAGCTTTCAGTTACAATTTATAAATGGCTTGCTTGATTTTTAAATATTGGTTTCCGTACAGAACGTTTGGTTTATTTAGACTTGAGAAAAAAAAATAACCTTAGAAGACACTTTGTGCAATACAAAGGCACATCGTGAAGTCATGCAAGTCTAAGCCTCTTGTGAAGTTACACTATTAAAAAAACTGAGTCAAATACTATTTCAACCTCCATGGTGCATCATACAGTGACTCGGCAGGGAAATAAGGATTGGAACATAACAGCAAGTGTCACAATTTTCACTGTAGACCATTCCGGTACTGGATGTGCTGTATTCTGATAAAGAAAAAACAACAGAGTATGACTTGATGAAAATATCTTCAGACATTTGTTCATAACCAATCAAGTCTCAAAAAAAAATCATATAACACTATAAGAATCATAGCACAATGTTTTAAATGCATGAACAAATTTACAATAAGTTATGTTTAGAATGTTTCTAAAATATGTAAATTTCTTTGAATAGAAAGTCTCACAGTATTAGTTACGCAAAGTCATGTTATCCATACCAACAAAAAATGGGCTCAACCAGAAGTTTTATTTCAATTCATTTGGAAATGTTCTACCTTGCAAAACAATTTGTGTTATTTTGAACTTTCAATAAACTACTGTAAATTTACCTCTTAAAAAAAGACCATCCATAATCATAATTTTGGCCAAGTATAATCATAGTTGACAACTGACAGGAGCAGTGAAGACTGAAGATGGCTCTTATTGAACGGTGACTGCTCTATATTCCGACACCCCTATGTTCCGACACCCCTAGCCGATTGTTCCGACACCCCTATGTTCCGACACCCCTATGTTCCGACACCCCTATGTTCCGACACCCTATGTTCCGACACCCCTATGTTCCGACACCCCTATATTCCGACAACTCAACCTATATTCCGACACCCCTATGTTCCGACACCCCTATGTTCCGACACCCCTATGTTCCGACACCCCTATATTCCGACACCCCTATGTTCAGACACCCCTATATTCCGACACCCCTATATTCCGACACCCCTATATTCCGACAGCTCAAACACCCCTATGTTCCGACACCCCTATGTTCCGACAACCTGCTTTGTATCCAACTCTTCTCCAGTTATCAACCTCCCTTTAAAAGGTCTGCCGAAAGTTTAACAAATTGTACGTTCTCCTTAACACCTTGGGTTGAGTGTTTGGCTTTTATTGGACTTGTGAGCATGCCCTTATTTACGTCATTCTTGATGTAATATTCTTTAAAAATATTTATTCATGAAATATTAGCTTCCTGTGTACATTTTTAATATTAATTTCAACTGCCGCTGGTAACATTACAATGATGAGATGGTTCCAGAACAGACTGCATACGTAATGTTAGACAATAACTATTTTACTTTCAAAACTAAACAATTTAACACTTCTGTTACTACAACTCGTATTCAATATGTTCTGTGTCGCATTTGTGCCTCTTCAATATTATTTTCGTGGATAAAGGATACAACCAACTTAGACCAACTTAGTAGGCCTACATGTTATACAAGATTTTGAGTTGGTTAAACCTGACTTATTATAGCGAAATGTTTAATCTTTACTTTGTGTGTATAGAATACAGGCTTTAAAACTGGTAACAAAGCACATGAACAATTTTGCAGTTAAGACAAAACACCGGATTCAAATGAAATGTAATCAACATGGAAACGCATACAAGCGCAGCTTGCTCGGGGCTCACGTTTATGAATGGACAAATTAATGTGCGACTCGATGATCTTGGTTTGATTCCATCACTTCAGAACAAGTAAAGTACAAATTCAACTTGTGAATGGTAAAGGCGCACTGAAGTAAAATGACTGAATTACGAACAACAAAGTGCGGCAACTAAAACGAATTGGTGACAAACGTCGAATTTATTCAAATAGTTTGCCACACTTAAAGTAATTCAAAATGGCGAGGCGGGGAAACATTTCCTTACAAAGAATCATTTGACATGATGGAAATTAGAGCTGTGACGCTCAAATAATGACAAATTCATAAAAAAAATGTTTCCCACCTTAGTTTTGGCCTTATTATTACCATTATTGGTGAGTGGCGTTTATTGTCGTTTTCCACCCCATCCCAAATCCAACCTACGGAGAACCTTCATTTGATTATATAATCAAGAATAAAATGTTGTTGTTTTTTCAAAATCTTTGTACATGCGTATTCCGAAGTAGCATCGCTTGACTGAGAATTTAATTCGATCGACAAGGCAAAAGCGCGACGTTTGTCTCGACGTCGTGATACTGCCGTGTAGCACGGCAGAGCTTGGCGTGCTATATACACGGCAAAAGTTTGCGCTACGTCGCACTCTTCTCCAATTTAATTCATCCAATTATTTGAGTTCGACACGGCAAAAATGCGACGTTTAGCGCAGGCCTAATGAAATTGAATGAAGTTATGCCAAAATCCACCGAGAAACATTTTGGTAATTGTGTTTTTACCAGAGTAATAGGCGAAAATAACGTGTCGGAACATAGGGGTGTCGGAACATAGGGGTGTCGGAACATAGGGGTGTCGGAACATAGGGGTGTCGGAACATAGGGGTGTCGGAACATAGGGGTGTCGGAATATAGGGGTGTCGGAATATAGGTTCATTTGTCGGAACATAGGGGTGTCGGAACATAGGGGTGTCGGAATATAGGGGTGTTGGAACATAGGGATGTCGGAATATAGGCTGAGTTGTCGGAACATAGGGGTGTCGGAACATAGGGGTGTCGGAATATCGGTGTGTAACCGACAGCTGCAACTCTTTTCTGTGTACCAGTCCTGACCCAGTCATCAGACTCTCAACTCATCCCGCCATCAGACTCTGTTCCATATGTTCCTTGATCACTGTACTAACTGGTAAAATAAACAAAATTCAAGACTTAAAACATTTCAAGATTATAATTTAATAAATGGAAAGTGCCCATACTGTTTTGGAGAGTGAATAACTTATAAAAACCTTAACCTTTGGGGAAACTTCAGGTTGTAACATATTTATGGCATAATAATATGAATAGTTGGTGGAACACATTTATCAAATCTGACCATTTTCTGAAACTAGTGACAAAGCCAACAATCATACCAATCCCCCGTTGCCCAATTCTTCCTCCTCCATGTTCATTAAACGATCCTTAGTTTTAAAAACGTCACTACTTGACACATTCATTTTAAAAAGTGATTATGTTGAAACGAAGCTTACCGTTGTATTCACTGTGTCGCGCCGATAAACACTGCCGTGAGTGCCGGTCTGAAACGCCCTTTACAAGCCGATGTCACGTCCGTTCATTTCGGTGTAGGATCAAAACATAACTAATGTTAATCCTTTTCTGCTTGCATTTTCTCACATAACAAAAGTGATACAAATCACTGAAGCAGGTAGACATCTCAGTGAAACTAGGTCTTCAATTCCATAATCACCATCAAGCCACCAGAAGGGCAAAAAGGGAAACAATTTGACGCCAAACATAGAACAGGTTGAGAGAAACTCATTTCTGCTGAGTAGCGCCATTGTTAAAAGTACGATGAACTGTGACATGTCCAAACGTGCACAAAAATCACGCCACTACGCATAGCCTTCACTGTGCGTGCGTATGTGTACATGTTCATGTACCTGTGTTCTTTAATAATAACACCATTTTTTTTTTTCACTATCGTTCGTTGTCACTGTGGGTCAACTTAAACGTGCGCCTTTTTCGACCTGATATAAAGGTCAAAATATTGTCATCTGAGTGCAAAAGTTTGAGCAGGCTTAACGTTCCACACCTTGATACAAAAAATAAACTAAAATAATTGGTAGTTTTTTAGATACGAATTTTTGAAATTTTCAACTTCCGATTTGAACCGGAAGTTAAGGTCAAATGGGGTCAAGTTTTGTGCAAGGTTTGTTGAACTTTCAACGACCTGTCCGATGATGTGTCGATTGTAAAAATCGAACATGGAGTTCACGAGTTATGATTTTTTACAAATATTAAACTTTGATTTATTGTTATTCAAAACCCGATGACGTCATCGTGACATCATCAAGTTTGTGTTGTCTTGATATTGAGGTTCAAATGTCTGATGAGTTTCAATGTTCAACTCAATTTCAATCTTGAGTTATGCCGTAAATAAGCCCGAAAGTGATGTTTTTCAAGAAAAAAAACAAAGGCAAACTTTGACCCAGGGTAACGACCCGGAAGTAAATGTCATACGATTTTGGTGTTAACTTTTCAAAGATTGCCCATGTCTAGATCTATCATATGCCCAAATTTAATTACTGTAGCTAAAATATTCAGAGATATACAGGCATTGGCACCTCAAAAAAAGAAACCGAACAAAATCAATGAGTTATTCGCGCTGTTGCACGAACACCTCAACAAAAACAAGGTGTTCCGGGCGGAGTGCCCGAACACCTAATTACTGAGTATTGTACTTTAGTTGAAGTTTTTTTCCCCCACTGTACTAGTAAACTGTTACCGATAAGAACCAGTGTGGTCTTGACATTTCGAACAGTGTACTCTGCTCGTCTTCATTACAGTTTTTCTTCAGGTCAACACCATACTAAGCTTCAAACATCGCTTATTTTTCAAGCGCTGGAAGTCATTTTTAAAAAAAACACACAAACAATGACAAGTTTTCTGCAACAATTCCTTTAATTAACAGCATCAGTGTACCCAATGCATAATCAACCAACAATGAATTCAAAACTCAAATTAATACAATGCAATTACACAATGTACATAGTTATTTTTGTTTGCAACACCGCCCAAAACTGGAGAAAAACCTGGAAACTGAATAAAACTGAATACGTGTACGTGTACATTGTAATCAATATAAAGATTAGTTTATTCAAATAAACACACACTGCATTTGACACCGAGCGAAATTTGACACCAAGCGTATTATTATAAATTACAAGCCAAGTCAACAAAGTTTTTTTTTCCACAATCACATTTTCTGTCCATAAGAAAATTGTTTTTCCTGATAAAAAGACAAATCCAAGCCCTTTGCTACCGTTCGGTACATCTTAAACAATACATGTACACATTCTCCACAGGCAGCAAAATTACATGCAAAACATAACTTTTTATTAACTATTGTTTTAAATGTACGTCTCAAATCAGCTGCAATAAGAAAGATAAGTTATTTCTGAACAGACGAAATGCAGCCACATTCCCCTTTCTCGACATTTGTTTCGAAGATTATTACTTTTAAATTGTTTCCGAAGTAGCTTCTAAAGGCAGCGACAATGTAAATCATTATTTCCTGATCAAATCATTGTAAAGTAGGTAGTGCAAACAGCATTAAAACAACTAACGGCCGCGTCCAAATTGGCTACGACTGTGTCCAAGTTCCTGCAAAGGCATTACGATCGATGTTGCATCTGCAGCCAGCAGCCAATGCCGTAGCCCTCACTATTCAGGCACGGCTCAACAGCAAAACCAGACGTGTACATTTGAACCTGGTACTTGAAATTGAAACAAGTACTCGACATTGTACAAACTAGTTATTTCGGTCCGTGAAGGATGCTTGTCGTCAACATTTCTCCAAAACAGTACGCAACAGCCTAGCAAAACAATTGTGTGATAAAAGGAGGAAACAAAGAGACCCAATACAAATTGGGATTGAAAAGTCTGGGCCAACCCAGAGGATACAGACCGGTGGAATTACATTTCTGATCAAAGAGTATTAAAACAATGTATGAAGAGTCAACAATGGCTTATTTAAAAAAAACTAATAATTGTGGTGACACTTAATAGCGGCAAGTAAAACTAGCACAAAACTGTGCAGACCTAACTCAAGTCTACTTTTCCAAAGATCCCTAGAAAAAAAGAACTCATGCGCCAAAAGACCGATGACGAGCTGTATTAAAGAGAAACATTGTATTCGCAGGTAAATAAATTATTAACTATGGCTGCACATCGCAGTTAAATTGGACTGTGTGACCTAATTTTAAGTTACGTTTCAAAACGATAACTCTGCAACATTGATGCAACAGCAGCGTGCGCACGATTAAAAAGGTTACAGTGCATGTAATAATATGGAAATTAAAAGTCTTCCCCGTTGCAGTAATCAACGATTTTATATCTCTTTTCAAATTGTATCAGACAAATTCTAAATTTGAATTAAATAATTTTCACATTACTACCCCCATATAATTGTATAACGCATACATAGCAGATAATGCAAACGAGACGGTTCTTTGCTTAAAGCATAGGAACACATTGCTTTGGATTGGGCTATACAAATCTTTGTTATGAAATGAGTGTGGTTGGAAAGTAAAACATATTGATCCACTCAAATATACCTCAAAATTATGTTGTTTTCCTTTTACTTCGTAAACTTATCATGGTCGGCCATTTTGAGAGTCAAAAATCTCGTTCTAAAAAATGGAGGATAATTTTGTGTGGATCATTACGTTCGACTTTTAAAACATCTTTCAAACCGTTATTCATTTCATAACAAACGTTTTCTGAACCCTAAATGGCCCAATCAAACGCAACGTGTCCCTTTAAAATGTGCCTCTGAAATTTACCTAGTACCTCAAAATATAAACACTTCAAAAGCAAACTTTGCTGATTTAAATCAGAAGGGTGGGTACAAAAATAAGGGTGAATGAAAAGGTTAAACTAGAAATAAATTGGATTCTAGTTTGCAAATGAGGTTGTGCAATATGATATTAAAAGGAGATGATAACGTTGTTCTAGACTACAAAGTTCTGTCGCTTCATAGTCGGTCGCCCGACTTGAAACTTCACAGGCGCTCACAGGTCAACGCTGGGGCACCTGACCAAAAGTAATACACAGATCTTAGATGGCACTTTTCACACCCAAAGGGCGTTCAAAAGTGCTCCTTATATTTCCTACAGAGTATGCAGACCTATCTTGGGAATTATGAGACCCATTTTACATGAATATTTCACACATGTAGCACCTGTAAAGCTTTACAAGGTGTGGTGGTGTAAACTTAAAGCATCTAACCATGCCAGAAACACTGTTGCAAACCCCTCTCTTGACGATATTCTAAGTTATCACACACGCGCGAGTGGAATACGAAAAAATATATCGCTTCTGCGTCCCATATCCAACGAGACGCGCTATATTTTTCCGTATTCCACGAGCGCGAGTGTGATAACGAATTTATCTTCCAGCCTCATTAAGTCAATGAGGTTAGGTTATGTTTTTGTTTTTGGTTTTCCACGCGCAAAGTTTAGAATGTAATTTGTGCACTGACCGTATGCGGAGCGTGACGCATTGACACTAACAATACGCAGAGTGCAATATAAAAACTGGGAGTAGGTTATCGTCCGATATCACACTCCAGTTCGAGCATCTGATTGGAGGATTAGCGCGTACTGGAAGATAAAAAGTGTAATGGGTTCTTTGACATGCATCACAACACTGGATTAACCGCTTTAGGTCCCATCCAAAGGATAAAGCAGTTGGTTTAAGTGTCTTGCTTAAGGACACAAGTGTCAAGACCAAGACTCGAACCCTGAAGACGCTGACGATCATCAGCGTTTGGTGCTGTATATGATTGTTTGCAGGCATACTATAAACCGGCCTTTAGTGACACATTTGAGCATCAAGTATGCTTTCATTTAAAGCTCTAGAACTTGATAGATTCCAAACCCCATGTAGTACCTTCCCTTCAAGACCGAGACTCGAACCCTAACTGTCACTAAAGATGGTGCTGTATGTGATTGTGTGCAAGCATACTATAGACCAGCCTTCAGTGGCCCATTTGAGCATCTAGTATGCTTTCATTTAAAGCTCTAGAACTGGATAGATTCCGAACCCCATGTAGTACCTTCTATATCACACAGATGGCCTTGATTATCAAGTTCCCTGTATCACCAATACAACTGTGCATGCTGTTTCTCACACACACAGTGGGCCAGACTATGTTTTTTACCAGCCAATTTGGTTGCATTTCAAGAGGAAAAATATAAACAAAGACAAAGATGGTCACACCATGGCAAAGGTTAGTTCCATAACTAGCGTTATGGTAAGAAAAATACGATTTAAAGCTTTGATATAAGAGAAACAAATAATACATCAAACAACATAAACACACAACTAATATTTGAAAATCATCAAAACGAAGCATCTCAAAAAATGGAGTGGTAGCAACGTTCTAATTGGATCTGATAAGTTTTCCAGCGCACGCTCATGGACCGTTCCGTTGGACCGTTCAAAATACTAATTAGCATATTTGCAAATGTAGGATTACTCCTGTACTTCGGCACAATGTGGTTTAGCTGAACGTTCTGGCAGTCCAATGGATTGCGGGTGAAAACATATTCAAAGAAAACATATTTGTTAATATTTTGTTGAATTTTATAAAGCTTTGGTATAAAGCTGCCTCAGCACTCTGGTCCAATCTCGGGCACGGCAAAGGAAGGGGTGTTTTCAACGTTTGTAAGGGCGATGAAATCGGTCAACAGGGAGGTGTAGCAGTCAGTTGTCAGTGGAGTGGCTGCATCCTTCATGGTAGTATACTTGCAAGGAGGGCTCGGACCATTCGGGAAGATATGCTTGAGCAGGGGCCTGTAAAAAAAAACACAACGGGATAAAATGGGGTAACTTTACTGATGTGGGTATAAACACTAGTGTACATGTAGGTAACCCAGAAGATAGGATCCGATGGGTGAACATAAATGAAGTAGGTATAAATGGGTGAACTTTACTGATTTGGGTAAGAACACTAGTGTATACCACCCCGAAGATAGGATCCAATGGGTTAAGTGTAAAGTTGTGGGTCTGTACACCATAACAAACCACCTATTATTTGAATCAAATGGATGGTTTTTTTTTTTAACTCCGACATGAATTTGCAGACAAGGCAAAACAACCAGAAACTGAACATTCCCAGTTCTGAAACTGAAGCTGAAATAAGAAACAGAAAAAACTTACACAAGGGTGTCTGGGATAACATAATAGCCAGTGGGACGTTTGAATCCATTGAACTCCGACCCTGCACACATGGTGTATGCGCCCATATCTGTTAAGACCGGAAAGAGAAAAACGATTGGGAAATTAAAGCTATATAATCGATGGTTCGGACACGTGGTTAAGATGACACATAACAGATTGGCATGGTTTTGTCTGAAGTGACGCTTGTTCCACGACATTCACAACATTGTTTTTAAGTTACAATAGCCAGAACTAATTTTTTGTTAAATGCGGAGGATCGCAGCGCAAACAAACTTAGTGATGAATGTTTGATGACGAATTGACTGGAACTGGTTTTGAAGTATTTCCAACCAAAGTTTTCTTTGCAAAAAAAAAATTCCTACACCAAGCAGTTAATTAAACAAAGACATGTTTAAAGACAAGTTTCTCATCGTGGTTTCAGTTGATGCGAGTGGCTCAGAATTAGAGTACAGTTTGACTTCGTTCAGTCACGGTGACTCAGAGAGGGCAAGTATAAATCCTCATCGCCATAGCAACAGACTATCATCAACAAGAAATTGTCATTCAGTACTTAAAAGCATGAACAGTGACACAAGACAGCAGAGCTGTCCATTATTAATTTGCTATTTCTGAATCAATGGATATTTGTTTACGAGTTGAGTTATCATAAACCTGCCCATGAATTGAAAATGCATTTTAAAATGTCAAAACTACCAGCAGAGTCTTAATAACTGACCTGCATAAATCATCCATTCCCCAACCTCAAGCTCCGGCAGGAGACAGTGCTCCACAATACGGTCCAGTCCATCGCAAGAAGGTCCCCAGATACTGGTGGAATACTCCAGTGCATCCTTGCTCCTCTCCTGCGCAAAATGAAAACAAATTTACAAATAAATTTAAAATTCGAATGGACTTCTTTATCCCTTTTTCGACTCACTGATTGGAACAGACAATACGGATAAGTAAATACGGACACTCGCAGGCCTGGAGTTACATGGAAGCATGGAGACCATAGCCTCTGCTGCTCAGGTCCTGGCCTTGGTGCCCCTTCAAAAGCTTCCCATACACTTGAAGATTTGTCAATGGAAATGCCCGTTGCAAAATGAAAATGGCCTTGCCTGAAGTTTTATTTGAGGTATTTGTGTCAGTCCTGGAATTACACATAGCCCATGTCCTTTGTTGCTCTGGTCTTTGCCTTGGTGCCCCTTTAGAAATCTCAAACAAACTTTTAAGATTTTTCAATGGAAATGCCCATGGCAAAATAAAAATGGCCTTGCCCTCTCAAAAATGAAATTCTAGGCCTGTCCGCACTTCCTGCATGAAGTATAATAATAATAACAATAACAATAAAAACACTCAATGTAGTGCCCAATGCCCGAAGGCCTCCGAGTACAAACCAAAAAGTATGAAGCCTGCACATTATTAGCGAGCTTTTCTTTTTTAACACATGCTGTTTGTCATGACTAGTGTATTTTGATCATGCCGCACATGCTCATAATAAAATAACCGAGCTTCCGCACAAGACCTTTTCGGTTTTCACCGAAACTAATTTACCTTGAGGAGTTTGGGCATCACTGTAGCGTGATCGTACAGCAAGCAGTTAAATGAACCGTAGACCCCGTCGTTGACATAGTACATGAATGCCGCTCCTCACACTTGGATGGAGCAATGGAGTTGGCCACGAGATCTGTAATTTTCAAATAGGAGATTAGTGTCAAATAAGAAAATCAATGTTACTTGAGATGTGTACCCAGGCCATGTCCGAATCAGCAGCTGTTGCTGTGGCTTGAAACAAGAACAAGTTTTGATGCATATAATGCCCATATTAACACCCTAGCAACAGACATAGCTACAACTGTTGCTAAGGCTGTTGCTATGGACGTCCTATACTTCAACGCATGACGATGTGGTGATCTACCTGTAGCCGTAGCCACCAATTCAGACGAGGCCTCACAATGTCTCATAAGTGTAAACATGATCAGAAATAGCTAACACTGCTCTGGTTTTCTTTTAAGTATGAAAGGAATGTTTTCAAAGGAATGGGAACAATGAAGACAAATCTGATATTAATGAAAACAACAAACTAGTGTTTCATGGAATGGATTGTTAAAATAAACAATTGTGTCTATGGTGTCAGTTGATGTCGATGGCTCAGAATTAGAGTACAGTTTTACTTCGTTCAGTCACGGTGACTCAGAGAGGGCAAGTATAAATCCTCATCGCCATAGCAACTGATTATCATCAACACAAAATTTGTATTCAATATTTATAAGACAGAAGGGAACACTGCCCTAGTAATGCGACAAAATTATGCTTATCAGAATAAGATTACCAGCCAAACTACCATGTCACATGTACAATTTGTGACTGGTATCCTATTTATTTCTGCTTAGGCCAAAAAAAAGGGTTCTGTTTCCGATTACATGTCATCTAAAAATAGGGTCGATAGGTCGGAAAGTTTTTTATTTTGCATTTTTTTTTATTCCCATACGATTGACGATACGTCCACGATCGTTCATGTGTTGAGCGCAATCAACGGATTTGCACAACGAATTAGGCAAAATTGTGCGCAATCTTCAGTTTGCGCTCTTTAGATTGGCAGTTCAAGCGGCCGATTTTGCAAAAATGTGCGCAGATCTGCAGATTGCGCACATTTTTTGGAATGCGCTTCACACAGTTTTGTTTTTGTTTTGTTTTTTCCCCTGTTTTTTCCTTTTTTAAGGCCGAATAAAAAGTTTAGGGTCGCGGCATAAAACTAGGGTCCGTCGGGGCACCGGAAACAAAACCCTTTTCTTTTTGGCCTTAGCAGAGAATTTTTAAGCATTATTTTCTGCTTAAGCAGCTTTATGAAATTGGGCCCAGACATAGCCAGGATTGCTTGATTCGGCTATGGCTTACGAATGAAGAAGTCAGCTAAATTACAAAACTAACACAGAAAGGTCGTTACTTGATGTAAAAACCTGTTACCTTTAGACTCCTTCACAGAGAATGTCTGGATGTCGCGAGCAACCATACGCTTGGATGTGATGTTAACGCAGAGAGTGAACGCCGACGCCACGTAGAAACGACCTGGTTCTGCGATGATGCGAACTCCGCTACTGGCTGGAAAATGTTCGTCGAGGGCAGCGTTGATCACATGGGCAAACTGTAGGGGGAATGAAACAATTTGAAGAACTTGAGTGGAAATTCGAAAGGGTATAAATAATGACTTGGCCTGTCAACCTTAAAAACAGAAATTTACCAAACAGGGTTAACATGACTTGATCAAATAAAACAGAGCCTGTACCCTAATCGTACTGAATCAATATCAACCAAAGTAAGATCAGAAATTGTGTATTTTGGTTGAAGTTAGCAGACAGCACGCAGGGATGAGATTTGACGAATGTGAAAATTTCTTTTAAAAAGGCTTGTAGGTTTTGGTCCCCCTTGTTAAGACCTAGGACTTCCAAGACGTTACATTTCAGGAGGTTTACAGACTCTGTGCAGCACCAGAAATACAACACTCAAGGTTTGGACACAATGTGGACTATTTCTTTCTCCCTTTGGTGATCACTTTACATCCTTCAAGAAAATTTGAAGGCTTGAGGTTTTGCAAACATTCTGAAATCAGGAAAAGTCCTAAGAAATCACATGCCTGAACATGTAAGCATCAACTTGACTATTCTTGCACTCAATAAATTTACACTCTTAACCGTACCTCTTCAAACGGAATAGCTGCAGAAGCCTGGCCAGGGTAACCCCCTCCGATATCCAACAGGTCCATCTTCATTCCAAGACGCTCTCCATAGTCAAAGATGGAGCGGGCAGACTGGATAGCATCAGCAAATGCAC
Source organism: Pycnopodia helianthoides (assembly GCA_032158295.1). NCBI lineage: Eukaryota > Metazoa > Echinodermata > Asteroidea > Forcipulatida > Asteriidae > Pycnopodia > Pycnopodia helianthoides. Next base: position 13,862,455 of record CM063256.1, on the reverse strand, counting down.
CAGAATGACGACAGCCACTGCCAACATGGAAGCTAAACACACACAAAAACAAATTTCAAGCAAAATTACGTCAATTTCAGACCTCCAGATTTCAGTTATAATGACCTTTACAATAATGGAGAAAACTTTTACTAAGTACAAGGGAAGACCCAAGGTTTTAGCCAGGATTTGGTAAGAGGGTGTCCAAATTTGCTGGAAATTAAAAAACAGGGTGTCCAAATTGTTCACTTACTATACATTTACATGTAAATGACAGATAAAACAGGGTGTCCAAATTTAATACAGGGTGTCCAAAAGACACCCAGACACCCCTCTGAACTATGGGAAGACCTACATATGATCTAGGCTTTATAGACTTTTTAAGGGTATATAGTAACAGTTTTTACGGGACATTCAAGAGGGTTGAGGGGGGCGGGGAATCCAAGACAGAACTTAAGGGTACCAGAGCCAAGGATGAGATCTGATGAGTGTAAAGTTTCCTGAAAAATGGTTCACAGGCATGGGTTGCGTCTTCTTCTAGAACTTCTTGAACCTCCAAGATGTTACAATTCAGGAAGTTTCCCAGCTAACACATTACGTTGTTACAACATTGCCCACGTTGTGATAAGGTTGCAATTTGGTCGATGGTTGTTACATTGCGAGGTGAGTCAACAAAGTTTTATTGTTACAAGGTTATATTAATAACGTTACTAACACCAAAGTCTGACTGCATTACAATGTTGTGGAAACGTCAAATTGTTAGCTGGGTTACAGACTCTGAGCATCACCAGGTATACAATAACACATTATTTTTTCTAATCTTTGGTGACCACTTTCTCTAATTAAAGGAAATTTGAAGGTCAAAAAGATTTTTGAAATCTGGAAGAATTACATGCATGCAGAGCCTGTTGCCTCTCTACAAAACTCAAAGCCCAATAATGAGTGAAGTAGCTCACCTGATACCAACGACATCCAGTTCCAGCTGGTTGGCCAGCTGCAGAAGGTACGGAGCACGCTTTGGGTGGCAGCCATACTTGAGACCCAGTTGACACTGGGCAGTGGAGTCGTCAGTCAAGATACGCAGCACCAGTCTGTACGATACATAACAAATAGCCACAGCTTAGAAATGCCTTTAAGTTTTATTTTAAAAGAGTTAGCATTGCTATTAATTAAAACCCAGAATAAGGGCTTTTCTTTTGAAGACATAATCTAGTACATGATTGATAATGATATAAAAATTCAGTCACCATCTGGAAGCTCAGACTATAAAGTATTTTCTACTACTAATAGTCCAGGGCCTAATTTTATAAAGCCTGTAAATTCTTGCTTAGGAGTAATAGGTTACCAGCCAAAATACCATACACATTTTTAAGTGTAAGTTGACAGCTAGATCACCATTTAGCACATCCTTAGCAACAGCCACAGCCATAACACAAATTCTGACATGCCCTCAGATACAAAGACCTGGCTTCTCCACTTGATCATATCCAACTACTGCTTTACCCAATGTTCTAATATTGCTTAGGATGTGGTGCATTTATAAGCTGCGTTTTGTGGCAAAACAAAAAAGTCTGCTTTAAGTAAAAAATTTGAACTTTACCGTGCTTCGGGGAAGACTTTCTTTATCTTGTGGAGCTCCTCCTCATTGTCAAAGGTCATGAGGTCAACGCCCTCCTGGGCGGCAAATTTCACATGAGAGCGTTGCTTGCATGGGTTAGCAAAAATGATTCGGGACGGATGCACACCCAAGTTCAGTATCATCTGAATTTCACTCTGTTTGGTGGAAGAAGACACTCATATCAATAAGGATACAAAACAAAGCAAAGTTCATGAGCGTATGGGTTAACGGGGACAGATGGGTTAATTTGCCCGAAATTTTACAGACAGAAATATCAATACTAATTTTTTCAAATTTTTTCTTCTTGCTGTGCCCAAATTTTTCCCACAGTTTTGCCCGATTTTTATTTTATATTTTTTATTTTTTTTTTGGGGGGGGGGAGTTCTGTTTATTCCCTTGGGTTGTTCACCTTCAGCTTTGTTTTTTTTATACAGACTTGATTTTTGAGTGGGTGCTCTTGATATCAGTTTCTCATTCATCTAACTCCATGAGATGGTTTGAGGAGGATTTGAGGGTGGTTAGGGTTGGAACTGGTTTGCAATATTGTTCGGTTGTTTAGGCTCAGATCATAAAATAGAGTACAGTTTGACTTCGTTCAGTCACGGTGACTCAGAGAGGGCAAGTGTATATCATCATCGCCATAGCAACAGTCAACATTCTATAAAGTCTTACAAGATTTATAGGGAGATGAAAAATACTCCAAGTATGTGTCAAAACCGGTTAAATAGTTCATCAAAACATATTATAGGGTATTGACCCGTTTCACGATGCAAAGCGCACTTACACTCCCCTATTTTGTCCACCATTTTGGGATGAGAGTAAAAAAATGCACAGGAATTGCCTTCCAAAATGGCGGAAATGGTAGATGCAAATCATGCAGAGGTAAGTTTCCGCCATGCAAGAGGTCAACAATAAAATAATCATTTGTTTAAATTGTTTTACTCATTTTTGTCTTCCTACCTTACTGGCGCAGTCAAAGTTGGTTTTCAGTCCCGCCAGAAGTTTCACAACGAAAGGATCAGGGTTGCACTTCACAGCTAAATATACAAACAAATAATTTTCAGTATTGTCATTTGAGAAACAATGCCTGCGTAACTTCACATTATGTCTAAGGTCGCCCAAAGCAGAACTGACTTGAACCCAGCTCATACTTCAGGCATGTGCGATGTGCGAAGAGAATTTTGACATCACAACTCTATATTCGCAGTGATTTTTTCCCCAAAAAGATCAAATTCTGATTTGTTTTCTTCCAAATTTGTGATGCAATACTTCGCACCGCTTTCTCATTCGCATGAAGTATGAACAGGGCTTTCCAAGGGAAAGAAAAATGTGAAGGACCACTTTTTCAATTTAAAAGACTCCGCATAAACAAATCTTGCCGAGCCCATAGCTTTTTTACAAACGTCTTCACTTAAGGTCCTTACACCATGGGATCTCTATCAATAACATAACCTGTTTACTAAACAGCATTAACCCTAAAGAACCCAAGTCCTACAATATCCTCATTGCCAAAGTGCAGGATTGTGAAGGATTTGGGCTATTAGGGATCTGCAACACAGGAGGATTTTGAAGGGTTTGGGCTGAAATGAGTTTTTGTTAGGGTAGGATTTCGCAGGACTTGGGCTATCGGGCTGTTTTTACATAGGAGGATTTTGAAGGTTTTAGGTATTATGCAGCTTAGCCAAAATAGGATTCTGAAGGTTTGGGGCTTTTTTGACCTTTTTTGACTCCCTAACTTCTGTCTCTAAAGGATTTTGAAGGATTTGGGCTAATATGTATACTTACAATAAGTTGAAGGATATCAAAGGATTTGGGCACTTTAGGTTTATGACGACTTTAATCTGAAGGATATCGAAGGATTTGGGCAGTATGTCTACCCAAGGGTCAAGTCTGTTAGGGTTAATCTAACCAGTTTATATCAAAAAACCAATATTTCAAGAGAAAAAAAGGCTTTTAAATGAAGTTCAATGTACGTTCTTATTCAGACTTTGTTTCATGTATCGGTAATCAGCAGTTTATTTTTTAGTATACTTTGGTTTTAAATACTTACCATAAAATTGCTCAACGCGTGGCAATAATTTGAGCCATTTTTGGTGCTTGACAACCACATCCCCCAGGTCACCAATGAAAAACGCATCATCTGGATCCTACGTAAAGCAAATAACAATGCAGTTATTCATAACAAGTTCATCCATTAAAAAAATAATTAAAAAAACACTGTTGGTAAAAAGGGGCTACAAGAAAACATGCAAGATGAAAATAACTCGGGGGACTGAGCTGAAGGTAGGAATTGATATTCCTCTAACCTTTTCAGCCCTGATGGCGACTTTAGTCGACTGTGCACCATACCCTGCTTGAGCCCCAATGTTGACTATTGCCGACTAAGTTTTTGTTACAAAGCTGTAGTTTTGTCCATGTTTATCCTCAATACCAAAGTAACGTGAGGGTTAAAAGTCTAGATTGAAGGATGGAGGGAAACATGCACCACCAAGAAGTTCCAAAGAGATGCTATACGTGGAATAAAGGTGTCGGAATGGCTCATTGTTCCACGAGAATATATGGTTGAGAACAAACAAGCAGAAGGCCTGGTTTCACACTCAGACATCCTGATAGGAGGAACCAGGTCGGACACACTGGTGGCACATTTACCATGAACATATCTGTAGCGTGCAAAGTTCAAAGTAATCAAGTGCTCCACTATCATTAACCCTAACAGACTTGACCCTTGGGTAGACATACTGCCCAAATCCTTCGATATCCTTCAGATTAAAGTCGTCATAAACCTAAAGTGCCCAAATCCTTTGATATCCTTCAACTTATTGTAAGTATACATATTAGCCCAAATCCTTCAAAATCCTTTAGAGACAGAAGTTAGGGAGTCAAAAAAGGTCAAAAAAGCCCAAAACCTTCAGAATCCTATTTTGGCTAAGCTGCATAATACCTAAAACCTTCAAAATCCTCCTATGTAAAAACAGCCCGATAGCCCAAGTCCTGCGAAATCCTACCCTAACAAAAACTCATTTCAGCCCAAACCCTTCAAAATCCTCCTGTGTTGCAGATCCCTAATAGCCCAAATCCTTCGCAATCCTGCACTTTGGCAATGAGGATATTGTAGGACTTGGGTTCTTTAGGGTTAATCAATCAAAGCAATCATGTGACAACATAATCAAGGCATCAAGAGTGCATACACGATTCCAACCCAATGCACTTAGTCCAGGTGCATTCATTAACACTGCACCTAAGCAAGCAAATTCAGAGCAGCAATAGATGACCACATCTTTTCCGAAGAGTTCATTATTTCACTATTAAAAATCATAACAGAAAACAATTCAAAATATAAGAGGGGGGAGGTGGAACAGTCAAATTTGAACAAAATAAAATGATCACTGTGATTATGAACAAACCTCTCTGTTCGTGGAGTCAGAAACTTTATCCTGGACAATGTCTCTCACATTTGTGCCCCTGCCATACACCTCGGCCTCAATATCCTGGGCTCTGAAGTGCTCCATTGCACTCCTTTTTTTTTTTGGTTACAAGTTGAAAACACGCCCCCCTTTGAGGTTTACAGATGGTGGGTGATTTTTATGAAATTCGAAGAAGCCTGTAACAGGACGAGACAAAGGGAAAACATTTTTTAGAACCAATGACTTTGCAGAGAAATAATGAAAATTTAATACAATGGGGCAAAACTAATTTCTTTTATGAATCTGAAATACACTTTTAAACGTGATTCAAAGTAATGTTCATTTTTCAAGCATTTTTCAAAATGGTATATGCAGTGCAATTAATAAAGTATCACCTATAACCAAGTCTGCTGTTCCTATCAAACAGAAATTGATCGCTGCAAAGTGCTCCCAGGATCCGACTGAAGGTTTATTCTGATAAACAGGGGATAGGTAAACGAGTGCATACTTCACAATATTGATTAATTTATGCTCCCTTCTGCCATTCCAGTGAGAAGACCATATGGTATCCTATTTTGATTTGTGTTTCACCTACTACATATAAAAGCAACTTGACAAAGATCCCCGTGCGGTTTGTATTATCTCGCTCAATTCTCATAATAATCTATTTTATTTCTTTTCTTAATTTTTTTTTTTTTTCCAACAACAAAACATTCACAACTTGTCTCTTTAGTCAGAGCATCATTTATTGCTTAGATTTTCCTTGATTGGACAAATTGTAAATTGTATGGATACACATTTACATAGTGACATGAAAAGTTGAAACTTTGCTGAAGATCAAGGAATTAAAAATAGTCCCAAGGCTAGGATTAACAGAAGAAGAAAAAGTTTGCATGCATGACATTTGATCCTTGGGGGAAAAAGTAGGACCCTGACCAAAGTACAACTTTTCTGTTTTTTCCCAAGGGCAAACAATCGGAAATCAGACTCGAGTACGAAGAACATCATGCCTGAAAAGAAGTACTGAGAAAAGTGGCTACTTACACTGAAAAGTGAAACCTAAGGGTACCCAGCAAATATCAGCTGGGGTCCCACTCCGGCTCCAAATTAAAGTCCAACTGCTGGTCGAGGTGCTCAGATCCTTCTGGTTCTACAGTCCAGTATTTGTTAGAGAAACCCCCCTAGTTAAAAGAAAACATAAAACTTGACTGTTAGTCGTGGAACTTTTAAAATCATTTTGGTTGTTGTGTTATACTTACAGCTAAAACAAAATAACTACTTAGTTAACCTTAGAACCAAACCAAAATCCATCAAAATCAACTGAACTGAAGAATATGTATAAAAAGACAACATTGTGTTACGTCTTGATATTAAAGAAAGGTTTTGTGTTCAAACACTCCTTCAAATTTTTGAAGGACTGACGCAGTAGGATCATCCTACACAAGCTCATTATTGGTTGATTTTGAAGGATTGTAGCAGTTCCTTGGAGAAAGATGCATCTCTTGTAAATTAAAAAAGAGTATTGTAAGGCCAAATGAAAAATATATATATTTAGGCATCCCTGCCCGCTTCCTTTTTAGAGGCTGCATCCTTTTTTTCTTTTCTTTTTACGATAAATTTCAACAATCTCTGAAGAAAAAAATTAAATTTTAAAATAAACAAAATTGTATTTTTAGACTTTAGCACACCAAAAAACCACAGAAAAAAGCTGGCAACCATCTTGAAAAATAGCCTGGTCCGTTCTTTTGAAAAATGTAAAGGGCGGCCATTTTTGTAAAAAAAAATGTGTATATGAAATTATTAGTAGGCATGTCACTCACACGCCGCCGTTCGTCAGCGGCCCTTGATTTCTGTGTGCACCATGTGTACATTGAGCTCCATGCAAAAGCGACCGTACATTGGATGTGGTGCATAACGGTGCACAATGTAGCCTCTTAAAAATCGAACCCTTACGTGTGTTAGCGATGTTTTAACTGAAAACGAGGTTAGAGACACGCTCCAAGAAAGCAGCAACCCAAAGGACATCTCACTTAACCCTCTTGCTGTCTGACCATTCCTTACCATTCAAGTGGTTTTGAATGGTAGATAAACTGTGCCAGCCTGAAATATGATACCATGAGGGAATGCATGTACACAGTACACAGTTAGTTCTGTGCACAGGTGCCACCATACACAACTCACTTGGTCAACTCACTGGAAAATGTTGCCAAGAGTCACAGACAGTAGGAGGGTTAAAAAGAAAAAAATACAAGAAATGGTCTAAGCAGCAGTGACACACAAAGAGGGTAATGTTTTCAGTACAGAATTTAAATTTCCCTCTTCTGGAAAACTTTAAGTTTTAAAAAGTCTGAAATCTTTTTCAAAGGTGGACTTAGTAGTTCTTTATTTTATTATTTTCATTCTTATCCATTTTGTTAAAAAATACTTTTCCAAGGATGGGGCATTGGCGCTCAGCGTGTAAAATTTTGCCGTTTATGGGTGTGTCTGTGGTACGATCAACGACGACAACGTACATGGAGGGAATAGGAATAATAATAAAAATAATAATAATAAACTGGCATTTATATAGCGCTCTAGTCTTACAAGAGATCACAGCGCTGATCACAGGAAATATTTATCGACCAGTAAAAAAGATCCAGTCAGTAGGCTAGTTTGATTCTCACCAGGAAAGGAGATTCTCAATAATATTAATTTTTATTTTTTCAAAAGAAAAAATCAACATAACAAATTTTTCAGTTATTTTATCTGCCATGACAGTCCGGAATACATGGAATAAGAAACTCACAAATCTCATTTTTTTTTACATTTTAGTTAGTCTTAGTTTCACTTTTTTTTTCAACCGCAATCCGTTGAGTAAATAGTGCTCTTCTAAGTTCTGTGACATGTCAAGTAAGTATTTTTCTTTTGCATTCTACCGACAATGATTTTAATTTCTAAATTTTAGTAAGCAAGAGACAGAATGTTCAATTTTGACTCGAAGACATTCAGCGACCTTTCCAAAAATCCTCTCCCTTTAACATGTTTAATATTACAAGCAGGTCGACCTAACATTCTTCACATATTTTACTGACTACACGAGCAACTCCCCCTACGTGCATGACGTGTGGCCACTTATCACTGACAAAATGGCCGCCAAGCCAACCTCCATTACACGTACAGCAGCATTGCAAAACCATGTGCAACAAATATTAATTAGCTCACGTGTGGCTGGCCAGGCTGAAAACCGGTTGGCATATTTCCACCATTTTACCCGTAAAGACTCCCCCAAAATACTTACCAAAACTGAGGGCTCCGAGGGGCACAAAGGTTTACTCCGCCGACGAGGAATTTTGGCGGTTGAAAGAGTCTCTAAGGGGAGAAAAACATCCAGTTCTTGGGTGACACGCAGCAGGTTTTTACTGAATCTTCACTGTCGTTACGGGAGCATGGTGAAAAAGACCGGGCCGACCGCCGTCGGTTTGTAGCTGACGACGACCGTGCACAAACATCCGCGCGCGCCTCTGTATCTGACGCTTTACTCAACCATGACCTAGATATTGTTTGCAGAAAGTAGGTCCCAATTTGCCAGGAAGTCGCGCTTTCAAACATCTCTACCTCAAATTAATGCTTAATAATCATATATTTATCCCCAAAAAATTAAGAATAATGTGGGGGAAATTTCATATTTTGCGTTCAGTTTAGCTTTTTCGGAGCTTTAGAAACTGGGCGTGGAAAATATCCAAGACTCATCCGCGCCATCTGGACTACGTTCATTCTCTTCAGGGACCTTTTCATAAGTTCGTGTCTGTACTGTGTGTAGATTTACATTCCCATCCTGATGATGCGGTCAGGTTTTTTTCTTCTTCTTTTTTCCTCGTTTTAATAAAGGATTTGAGGAAAATTCACTTGAAGGTATTATACAGGATTGGTAGAGCTGACAAAATAATCACAGACAGTGTTCATGTTTTGTGTAATCAACCACATACATGAAATAACAAACCTGTGAAAATTTGGGCTCAATTGGTCATCAAAGTCACAAGAAAATAGTGAAAAGAGACCCTATGTGTTTTCTGTTTTTCAAACATCAAGTTTATTATCGCGCGTGATAAAAACTATTGTTTTACTCATTTCTCAGAAACGATAGCATTTTAGGCATAAATATTTTAAGGAACCCTTTCTACCATTACTTACTTTGAATCGTGTAAGTTATGTGTGAATCTGTGAACATTTGTGTTTTCGATCTTACCAATAGTGTACAGGGCCTTTAAAAGGACATCATGGAGAGAATATTCCTTGGTCAGCCCCCTCATGATGTAAAAGCAGGGTATACCTTTGGTAATTACTCTCCAAAATAATGACCATACAAACTTATTAGCCTTCTTTGAGAGCTGCTGAAATTGAACATTGTAGAAACGACCCCCTTTGGAGTGATGTAGTTTTAGAGAAAGAGGTAATTTTTCAGACAAAAATTGAATCTAAGAAAGGCTTCAGGGTTTCTCAGGCATCTGAAAGCACTAAGTTCTATGCAAGGGTGTTTTTCCGTTATTTTCTTGCAACTTTGATGACCAAGAGCCCAAAATTTCACACTAGAATTACAACCAAGAGAATTGGCGGGGGCGAGAGGTAACGAAATCTTTCCACACACTCGATATTCCGAGTTCAAAGACACTTCGAGACTTTCTGTTCACGCGGTTTGAATTGTGGAGTTAGGCTACTTCTTGGAGTTGGCTGACAATGCACCATCACTACCTTAAAGGAACATTACAGAATTGGTAAGAAAACACTTTTAAAATATACTTTTTGATCACAGATTTACATAAAACTTACACGGTCTAATGATGATGATAGTAGAAAACATCCCTTGAAATATTTCTGTCCGAAATGCCATATTTGATGGGAAATGAATAAACTAATTTTCCGATTGGAGTTTATCGCTCAGTGAGCGTTTTATTCATTTGTTGAATCTATATGATTTCATACAAAATGTGTAATCGGTTTTTAATCTCGTGACCCAGATGGCCGATCGATCTCAAACTTCTACAGGTTTGTCAGTTTATGTATATGGTGGCTTACATAAAGTGCTTACACTGATGTCAGCAATTGTTTTGTTAGCAAAAACCAATTATGTAATGTTCCTTTAAAATGACGGTCTGATGGTAAACTCTTGATCAATTGTTCTTTTCCCATTAGTCCGCACTAATCGTTTTTTTTTTAGAGAACGCTTTTGTGTCTGCTACCTGGGCCCAATTTTAAATTTGTATAAGCACAAAAACTTGCTAAGCACAGACAAATTTAGTTTAGTACAGGTAAACCAGCCCAAATGTATTAATATATTATCGCCACTCGGGTTCCCAGCTATTTTTTTTTGCTTAGCAAGGATATCCGCAGTGAGCAGTCTTTTCTGCTTATTTATTATAGCTCTATGAATTTGGGCCCTTGTGTCTGCATGCCCTCTCATGTCTGTTGCTTTCTGATTTGGCCGCGATCGAGATGGTTAGGCGTGTGTGATATAGGGTCTTGTGTTTTTTATCCGTGAGTGTTGAAATTTCTGGCACTTATTCTGCAGTGTTCTGACAAATAAAATGTTGTTACTTTTATTTCTTTTCCACATTGGCGGCCATGGTGCTGTTTGTCGATTGGGTGCCATTCGGGATATTAATTCGCCGATGTGCCAATAATTTAAATATTTCTGTCAAACAATTTTTTATTTTATAAATACATTATGTTTTATTAACTCTTCTCTCGTTCGTGATTTTTTATCTTTTAGGCCTACATTATTTTGGGGATCAGAATATTTTTATGCGACCCCTTTCGCGCGCAAAGCTCTGCGTAAATATTATTGTAGGCTCATCGATCGTGCCGTCTTTTATTTGTCCTCGCACTCGAGTCCGTCCACACACGCACACCCGTACACGCATCCTCAGTTGACTGATTATAGCTGACTCGACGCATGGAGTCCGGATCCGTCAGAAGCCCACGCGTACTACTGGGTGCGTGTGCATGATCGTCCTGCCGTGCGTGGGGGTATCGGGCCCCCGCCTTGCACGAAGCGCAGTACACGTGCCCTATCCTGTACGCCATTTTGGGAGTCAAAATTTACACAGGAATTGCTTCCCAATAAATTATGATGGAAATGGAAGACAGGCATGGTGCAGAGGTGCGAATACCACTGATAGTCCAGTCCGTCCGCTCAAGGTAGTGAACGCCGCGCCGCCATTGCTGGGCTGGATGGCAGCGTCGCGAGGTTTTAAGTACACAAAGACATGGAAAATGGTTGACTTTTCACCTTTTAATGTGAATTGAGTGTCTTCCTCAAGACCCGTAAGCGAATGTCTCTCTCTCCCACGCCACGACATTTGACGTCGAATTTCTGCGAATTATATTAATTATTAACGTCAATGGGCCACTGGCCGCGCTATCGCTGACATTGAAACATGCACGTGTGATGAAAAGCTGGTAAAGTCGTACACGCGTGCACGACGGTTTCCATGGTTTGTCATCAAAAATGGTGGCCAATGCAAGAAAAAATCACGAAAATAGTTATGAAATTTGACGTCAACTTTCATGTTACTTCATGCAACTTCTGCAACTTCCCCCGATTGGTGGGAAGTTGTAGATGAAAGTTGGAGACATGAAGTTTGTTTTGACGTCTATACTTTGTCATGTTGGCATTAAAAGAAAGTTTGCACTAAATCCACGCAACACAACTAGTTCTTTGTTACTTTCATTTTTAGTGTATAAACTTAATGAACATTTCAAAGGCCGATTGAACTAAAGTTCGTTTGGTATATCATGGAGGTAGAACCTCCATGGGTATTACTAGAAGGAAATGAAATTACTCTTCCGAATTCCAGTGGTGATGATGTTTAATCAACAACAGTTGAAGCTTTGTAAGTGTCATGCACCAACTAAGTAACCTACAATAAAGCTCTGCATCTGAGTGAAACTGATGAGCAACATTTTTTATAAACAACTATTTTGAATAATGACCAAACAAGATGTATGATTATTTCGGCCGATAGCAAGTTCTCTTTATACGCAAATGCTTGTAGTATACACCAACACCGTTTCGGCGAACTAAGTTGGCACAATGGGAAAATATAAGTAGCGCCCTCAATGTCTTGCCTGCACCCCCTTTGTACGGAGGAGGAACTAATCACGGTCTTCTACTTTCGAAACCACAGCTTATCTAGGCCTTCGGCTCCGGCCCAAAGGTCAATCATGATAACAGGTATTATAATTAAAGATAGTGCATGCTTTTGGTAATTTACTCAAGAAATGCTATACCATAAAAACGTACTTGGGATCAGCACCCTAAGTGCTGCTGGGTGATAGTATACATTGTGAGAAACGATGTCTAAAATCATGTAGTTTTTAAGAAAGAGGTACGTAATAAATTTCTTACTAAAATATTTGAATCTGAATAGCCTTTTTCAGGCATTTGAAAGCACACAATTCTACGCAACAAAGGTGTTTTTTCTTTCATTATTTTTCTTGCATCTTCGAGCGACCAATAATTGAGCCAAAATTTTCAAAGGTTTGTTATTTTATGCATATGCATGGATCCAAGATGAGGATATTAATTGTTAGGCTTTGACAATTACCAAAAGTGCATCCTGCCTTTAAAGGCCCTGTACACTATTGGTAAGATCGATAAACACAAAATGTTCAAAGATTCACACATAACTTACATGAATTAAAGTAGTAGGCCTAATGGTAGAAAGGGTTCCTTAAACTATTTTTACCACGCGTGATAAAAGCTCGATGTTTGAAAAAACAGAAAACACATAAGGTCTCTTTTCACTATTTTCTCGTGACCTCCTCGATGACCAATTGAGCTCAAACTTTCACAGGTTTGTTTGACCATGCATTTTTTGAATTACACAAAATGTGGACACTGATTTCGAGCTGTTACCAAAAGTGTACAATACCTTTAAATAAGTACCATCTTACTTGTTTATTGAGTATAAACGAACGTATTATTATGATTTCAAAATAACTGAGAAGCCCAAGCCGAACTGAGCCCTGTTTCGAAAAGAGCCGATAAACACTAACGGCTGAGAACTGACGTTATGTCATTAAGAAATTGCATAAAGCATAATGGTCGTTAGATCGTGCTCAAAGCGTGAGTTTACATGCGTCGAACAGGTGGGTGGGGGATGGGGAGGGGCAGGGCGGTGACAGTGTGAAAAAGACATCATTGTGCAATGTAAAGAACATTTATACTGATCAAAAATAACAAATAACTATTAATAATTTAAACCAGGTTTGAAACTCGACAAGTATTTACTATCCCCGGTACTGTGACACGTGGCTTCATAATAAAAACGATTTGACTCTAAAGTAAGATGCCTTTAAAACAATTCTAGGGATAAAAATCAATAGTATCACACCCGTTTAAGATTTAAAAAAAAAATTTTTTTTTAGCCTAACCAGTCTCTGTCCTTTCTCTATGACCTAACGTCTTGCAGTTTCGTTAATAAATAAAACAAAAGAGTCTATTGGGCACCCTAATTAGAAACGTCTTTTTTCCCCAAAAAATATTGGTACTTCCTCAGCTAAAACAGCGCCACCAATGTTGAAACCTTGAATGCTGACGAAAATAAACATTCATCACAGAAAACGTCACCAAAAGCCTCCATAAAATTAAAATAATGAGCGATTGTTCATACGAGCGCCATACATTAAAAAAGCATGCACGCTGTTGCCCTACTACCTGTCAAAGTCAGTCATGAAACAACACGCTTTCACCGCATGCCTCAGCCATCCTTGAGCCATGCAGTGCATGCATGGCAAAGATAACCTGATTGGTCAAGCCTCCAAGATGTTGTGCTCTGATTGGTCCATCCCATGACCCGCCTCTGCCCGAACTCCACATGGCTGCTTGTTCATGATGTTGTTGTTGTCATTATGAAACTCGTGCACACACACCCTTCGTGATCAGCAAGGTAGGCCTCGAAGAAAATTTCGTCAATGGGTTATTTTATACACATGCGATTTACTGGACGGACTCTCACGTAAAGTTCTTCGTAAGAACTTCCCAAGCTCAGAATAGGAATGTCTACCTTTCCACCCTCGCCACCTTCAACTCCTCCAGCCATACATCCAATGGTAAGATACTTTGTTTTAACTTTGTGCCATTTCTGTTGAATTTTGACTTGATTTTTTTTATCCAGTGTTAATCACTATCACTTATCAGCTGATTCTGTACAAAACAATATTTTTCAAGTCCAATATTTTTTTTGTCGCAGAGTTTCACAACATGTTTTTTTTATTGTTAGAGACTGAAGTATTCGGTTCTGCTGTTTTCTTGTCAAGTGTTATTACGAATAATATCGGCTCTTTTCAATGTCGCCGTGAGTGTTTTTTGAGTCTTTTGTCTTTCACAAAACGTTTTTGTTTTATTTTGCCCACCTACATCACACTCGCAGTATGCTACTCGTCTGCTCGTGGCTTTATGCCAATTGCCAGGAAAAGGCCAAGGTCTCGTGCTGGTTCTATTTCTCAACTGTTCTCAATTGCTAATTTAATTTAAAATGTTAGCATTTTTGTATGAAAAAAAGTTGAAAGACTAAAGCATGTAACTAATAGTATTGCCAGAAAATTATGATGACAACTTGTAATTGATGTTTAAATCCTACTTTCTTATTTGTGTTTGTTTTTACAAAACTCATAAGGCCTACAATACAATGCAGTGTTGTGTTACTTGTTAGGAAAAAAGTACTGATCTCCCATCATTATTGTATCTCATGTTTTATTAAATATGCGGATATTATTTCAAGTTAGCATAAAATAGCAATAACTTTTTAAGCAGAAATCATAATTCATCCATCCAAGTTTTCCGTTTACAACTGGCAAGGTTACAATACAATTTACAACCCAATATGAATTCTGTTTTGTTATCACATCTTATCAGTTTTAACCCCAAGTGAAGTGTTTGTTAAGGGGCGTGTAGGGAAAGACACGAACTGAATCCAGTGATGCCAATAGTGTTCAGCGATAACTTGATTTGATCAATTCAAAACGAAAATGATTAATGCTACTGATATTGTGCATTGTTTACGAGTTGGGTCCTTGAGCTACTAGTGCATGTACACATCATCCTCATATAGTCATAGAGTGATAAATCAACTGACTGTATGCAACCTTGTTATGGCTCAACTTAAAGCATCATAAAGTTTAACTATCAAAATACATATTTTCATTTTATTGATTTGTTTGTTTACAAAAGGTGCAGTGCGCTACGAATAAGTCTATGTGGACAAGATGAAGTTTTTGTTTAAATTGAAATTAGTTAAAATAAAGGGGGGAGGGACTCCTGTGCTATACTGTGACGATTTTTTTGAAAGAAAAATAAATGTATGAAACAAAACTTCTTGTGATAATTTGTTAAATTTTTCCTTTGTTTGAGCAGGGAGACTAGAGCTCAAGTTTGGGAAGTGGTTAAATATGCACAGAACTACAACACATTGGAAAGGAAGTCCTTGTGAAGTACCTGTGTATACTTTAAAGTCAAATTTAGCTCCACCACTTTCGTTTTGACTCGCTTCCCCTTTTGCTTAACAGTATTTCTGGAGTCCTTTTGTCATCCAGTTGTCATATTAAACCGTGGCCTTGTATTGCTGGCCAATTATTCATGCTGGCCATATTGCTGGCCATGGCATGGTGGTGACCCCGACCTAAGCATCCAGTGAGCACACAAAGTGTTTGCATACTGATTAAATACATGTAAAAACAAATAACACAACATGCAAAATAGTATAGCCTTTTTTATGAGCATGTACAGTAGGCCTAATGTACAGTGTACTTGTACGTGGATATTAAATGTATGCCCCACCTTCTGACCTCATCCTCTCCTAACCAAGCATGGCAAAAGAGTATGATGTCATGGTTGACATTTTTGGGGGAAGGGAGGCTCCTCTCTAAAAGGCAACTTCCTTTCCAGAAGTAGTGGGTGTACTGCATTAAAGTAACATTGTCTGTTCATCAAGCAATTTTACCTCCACGATAAAAACAAGTTAGTATTTGGGCTTCCTTTCATTTGAACAAAGCGGTAATTCTTTTTCTAAGTTTCAGCAACAGCTTCCATCTAAAGACGCTTCAAGACCTGAAGCTTCATATTTAGATGGGAAAAGCAAAATGTTTTCTGTATGCAAAGGGTAGTCCGATAGAAAAACTGTTAAAACCATGATACAGATTCTTAATAATTACTGAACCATTAATTACTCTCTTCCCTCTGTGTAATTTGGCAAATTCTCAGTTTGAAAATTGGACCATGGCTCCATGTAAAGTTTAACCTCTTTGTTTTGTGTTCTCGAAGTGCATTGGACACAATGCATAATTTCAAACAGTTTCCCGATTTCAAACATTTCCGATTTCACACTAGCTTTGGGAACGGACAACGACACAAAGTGTTTTGTTTTATGCTAAACAGGAAGTACATGTAAGCTTGTCTGTCCTGTCCCTAAACTAAACAGGAAGGTTTGACCTTTTTCATGTCTTCATGATGCCCGCCAGTATTAGTAATGTCTACTTCCTGCCTAAAGGTGCATAGATTTCTAAAAGTGAAATGTAGACATGAAAGTAAAATGAAAGACATGAACTAAAATACTAAATACAGTTAAAGAGAGTGAGAGCTAAATATAGTGTCCCTTTCAAATAACCTTTGCATCGCATGTAATTTTGTTTTACATGTAGTACATCGGCTTGTGTCCTCTTTTTGTTAGTGCCATCGAAATCTGAAAACACTGCACTAAGTTCTATGCTTCTTTTTCTTTTACTTATTAAAAAAAAGGTTGTAATGTCATAAATTTTTTACTTCATTTTGTTTTTGAGTAATTTTTGAGAAAAACTGTTTCCTGTCAATGAATTTTTAACTATGACAATAATCACTAAAATTGAAGACATGTAAAATAATGATTAAGCATTTTAACCATAACACTCAGGTTTGAAAATGAAATTTTCATTCGCTATGAAAGTGAATTTACCAAATTCTGTTGGCTTTTGGGGCATAATTGCACAAATGTAGACTTGGCTATTCAATATTTTCAGAGATGTTCCATTATTGTGCTTTTGATTGCGAAAGCAACCATTATTGTTCTGAAGTTGTAGATGAATGATGACCATGGGTTGTGATTCATAATCAACATACAATGGTTTCGGAAGAGTCGGATCATTTATTGTGTTTGCGCCTCATGGAAGCAATTGCCGTGGATCCGGGGACTTTTCCCAATGTCAAGTTTTATTTATTTATGGAGATATTTTATAAACAGTCTTTTGAATTATTTCACATGTTTGTATTAATAAATACAAACCAGCTCACCACATGTGCAAGCAAGGTTGGACTTACAATAGCTGGCTCATTTGAATATTTCATCATATCATGATTCACCCATGAATGAGTGAGTGATGTCATCTTCTGTCAACCAATGGGCTGGTGGCAGAAGATAGGCCTGACCCGCTGATGAATATTCAGTAGCATGTTTCCTCCAATGAGGTGGTAGACTTGTGTTGACATTGCCTCTACACTAATGATGTGTGTATCCAGTGGAGATTGATCATTCGTTCAGGGAGTGATCATTGCTGTAGTGTCATGGAGCAATGATTGCAGAGATAGCTACTTGTAAACATATCATTAAATCAACCATGGAAAACTCTTAGCTAATCAGAAAGGCAAAGATTGTGTGTGTTTTTCACCAGTACTGCCCTGAAATGTTATATACGAGCATCATAAAATTGTAAATGGTTTACCAATCGAGCACTTATCTTTGATAAAAGTAATTGAATAAACGAAAAGGCTAAAATAAAATGACCTGATGTATGAATTAAAGTTAATTGATTTGGGAAAGAGTTCAGAGTGAGAGGTAAAATGAAACATTTTTGCAAGTGCTGTATTTAAAGAAAGCATGATTATATTTTAAAATAGTTTATTATAAAAAAGTAACGGGTCTTTATCATTGTTAAAAACAACAACAACAGTACAAGATCAACACGTTTTGAAAGTGTAATGCTCCTCTGGGTACCCAAAAGCATCAAAACCTGCCCCTTTAAAAAAAAAACACCCCAAAACCAACAATAGTAATAAATACTTTGTCTAAGAATGAAAACAACATTTATTTTTTTCTCTCTCATCCTTGCAGGAAACTTGTCTTCGCATTGCTCACAAGAAACTTAAAACCCAGAAAGCTGCAATGGAGCGGTCTGACTACGATGCAGTGGAAACTCTCCTGCTGATGAGGAACTGTCCAACAACTTCTAAATCGACTTTTCCTCCCTACCCCCTTCACCCGCCAGTCCTCCACATGATGCCCCCCTCTCACCAGCTGCATCCCTGGATGAACATGTTGTCATGGCGCTTGGAGATGCCTTAAGCATGGAGTCTACATCTTTCTACAGCAAAAGACCTGTAAGTAACTTGCAACTGGAGTAGCCAGCTTTTCTGGACTTCTTAGAATTTGTGTTGTGAGGATCGTAAAACATCCAGAGCTTTTTGTAGGGAATACCTATAATTTGTATGCTGAAAATTTTTAACAAAGAAATGGCAAACAGAGTTTGTTACATTGGTTTGTATTAAATTAAATGTAATAATACCTCACAATTTTTATTCACTTCAGGGCTGCATTGAAACACCCCCTCTGACGCCCCCACCTGGGCTAAACTTCACCCAGTTCAACATGCCTAGTGTCCCTGTTTCCAGAATAGTCAATCCTGCAACCAACAGGGCCCAGCAGTCAATCCCGACAAGCCCGTTGCTGGTGACGCACCGATTGGGCAGCTGTAGTGTTGTGAATGCAACTCCGAGCATCATGACTTGTGAAGAGCGGCCGACCAGATGGGTCAGGGATGCAACAGCCGTGTCCAGTGCAGCCAGTGGCACTGTAAAGATACCACTGACCTCTTCAACTCCCACTATGAGCACAATGAGCTCATCGCCAAACCAGAACTCGACCACGGTCACAACAAATACAATCAGTGGACTTTCCGGGGAAGTGTTTAAGATACCTGTGATGAGTGCCGGAAGTATTTGCCGTTTTGTGCCTGTTGGCGCCACAGGATCAAGTGCAATATCTACAGGTCCAAAAACTGTTTTGTCGACACCTGAAGCAGTCGGCATGCCGTCTGTCCCGGTCATCACAAGGTCAACGGCCACAACTACCACATCACCTTCAGAAAACTCCACACAGTTGCCAAATCAAACACAGTACAAACTCATCGTCATGGCTGTCCCCACAAACATGATGCAAGTCATAAGCAATGCACCAAAGAGTGAAGCAACCGGACCAAATGTAACAAAGTACTGTCCCCTCGCACCAGCCCCGGTCCCAAACACAAACTCTGCAAACTCAAATAAAACGGCTGTGCAGCCAGCTCTGATAGAGTTTTCCAGGAGGAGGAACCACTTGTGCATGCATGAAAACTGTGGGAAGACTTACTTCAAGAGTTCACATCTGAAGGCACATTTAAGAACACATACAGGTAAGCAAGGTTTTAGCCAAGGTTTTGTAAAACGGTGTCCGAATTTGCTGGAACTTTAAAAACTGGGTGTTTAAATTGTTCACTTACAATACATTAACATGTAAATGAAAGAACAAAAAACGGTGGCCAAGTTTAAAACAGGGTGTACAAAAGACACCCAGACACCCCTCTGGCCAACACTATGGAGGTAAGCAATGCTGTGTTAAGATGTGATAGTGCATGAGGTTCCAAGTTAAATACTTTCAAAGAAGCTAAATGGGAGAGTTGTTTTATCCTCAACCCCCCCCCCTTTAATTTCCATTGAAAAATAAAATTGTCACCCTTTCATTTGCACAAAGTAATTTAGCATGCAAACATGTAGCTCCGTGCTTTTCTTAATCCAGCATATCTTATGTTAAGTGCCATGTTATGAAGGGAGGTATTACAAGTTTGTTACAGGGTTTAAGTATTTCTCTTTTTATATGTCTTGATCTTGATCCAGGTGAGAAACCTTTTGTCTGCAGCTGGGAAAAATGCGACAAGCGTTTTGCTCGGTCAGACGAGCTCTCGCGGCACAAGCGGACCCACACCGGCGAGAAGAAGTTTGCTTGCCCGATGTGTGAAAGACGTTTCATGCGCAGTGATCACTTGACCAAGCACGCTCGTCGACACATGTCCACCAAGAAGATTCCCAACTGGCAGTTGGAGGTCACCAAGCTGACGGACATGGCTTCGTCGGAGAAACAAAGTAACATGGTCCCGGTCATTCTTAACGCTGTACAGTAAGCTCACTGTGTAAATAATATAAACTTTATTTAATATCAGGGTTGACCAAACACGCTCACCGACACATGCTTAGAGAAGATTCCCAATTGGAGGTCTTGATGCTGACGGACATGGCTTCATTGGAGAAACAAAGCAACATTGTCCTAGTCATTCTTAGGGCTGTACGTTATGCTCACTGTATACATGATGTAAACTTTACATATCAGGGTTTTAGATTCACTCAACAGACCGTTGGTGAATTTTCTTTTTTGTAATAATTGTGAGAGTCTGTTTGATAGACTATTTTAGCTACACTTACAATCACTGTGATAAATTAAAGGCTTAATTTGATTATTCGGTCTCACCTTGGAGCATCTTTAGCCGTTCGGAATTCCTTTCTTATCAAACCCCTTGAGTATTTCAGCATGCATTTCTTAGATGGACACTCTAATGACACCAAACAACATCATCCTAAGTGAGGTCCTGAAGAAAGAAGAGCCAAGTACTCCTACTTGGGTCTATGCTACTGCCATGACTGGTGAGGCGTGTACAAGGAATCTTCAATCATAAATGGGTTACTTTAAGGACACTTTGACAGCAGACTTGCCAGAAAAGTTCAGTGTTCTCGGCAGTGTGTGCACGCTTAGAACTACTTGCCAGAAAAGTTCAGTGTTCTCGGCAGTGTGTGCACGCTTAGAACTACTTGCCAGAAAAGTTCAGTGTTCTCGGCAGTGTGGGCATGCTTAGAACTACTTGCCAGAAAAGTTCAGTGTTCTCGGCAGTGTGTGCACACTTAGAACTACTTGCCAGAAAAGTTCAGTGTTCTCGGCATTGTGTGCACGCTTAGAACTTCTTAAAGAATGAACATTTACTTGTAATGTCTGCGGTCAAAGTCTCCTATACTGTAGACCCTTCACGCACATGATGGCACAAGCTCGAACAGAGCCCTCGCTGAGGTCAAAGGAAGACCTATCATTGGCTGAGAGTTGTTAGTGGTATGTACGCGCTCACAAGTTACTATTGTTAGACCACAGCGATGGTGACCTATGCAAGGGGTCTATTGATCCATTTACCCCAAATTAGGGCTGGTACAGTAATGATGACTAATTACGCTGAAAAGGTTAGTTAAAGATTCACTGTATCCAACGAAAAGAGATCATTGCAGGCCTGGAATTACATGGAGGCCCATGGCCTCCGTTGCCCTGCTCTTGGCCTTGGTGCCCCTACAAAAGTTTCCCATAGACTAAAAGATTTTCCAATGAAAGTGCCCTTTGCAAAATGCAACTGGCCTTGCCCTCTCAAAGATGAAATTCCAGGCCTGCATTGGCCTTGAGACTTAAGATCATTGGTCCGAGTCCTGATATCATTTATAGTTCAAAAAGAAAAGTGAAGATTGCCTAGGAAAAATGTGCCTTCCTGAGATTATTTGCCTCAAGTTTAATTCTTTCATAAACAAAAATAATAAGAAGATGTTTGCTAGGACCACTGTGATAACCTTGGAGAAGAAAATCTTCAGTATATTTATTCTTTCTTTCTTTATTTATTATATTATGATTTTTTGTTGTTGCAACTTTTATTTTGTTAGGACCTCAGGAAGTTTTATTCTTTATTCTACAGCGAAAATGCATGGTTTTGATTTTTTTTCTCCCAAAACAGACCTTCAATTCAGCACAATACATCGGAATGGCTGGTATAACAGTGCCTTTATGATGTTAATTCGATGAATGTATAATTCCTCATTGTCTCAACTGCCCTCTATCTGTGTCTGTTTCATAAGGTGTTGTCATAGTAATTTGTGATTTACTTGGTAATTGAGATAATTACCTTTTTCTGTTCGCTGGTATTTTCTGTTTGCCAGAATTTGTAGCATGTTGGAAGTGGACTTTCTGGCCATGAATCTTGCATTATCCGTCTTATAAATATTATGCATTTGTATACGTTAAAGCATTGGGTATATAAGGGGAAAAGAATGCTGTATGTAGCGCAAGTTTATTAACTGGGGAAGCAGTATTTACATTCCTTTGTGGTATTGCTTGGGCGACTTTTGGGACGCTGGTGGCAGCAGACTTACCAGGAAAATCCATTGTTTTCGGCAATGCGCAAGCTTAGAACAAAGTAAACAAAAAATTGTACCTGGCGAGTCTGCTGCCATCTATCGTTCAAAAGTCTCCCATTGAGTTGCTGCCATTTTGAGGTTAAAAAACAGACTTCCATTTTGAATTTAATTTATACACTTTTCTTCATTGAAATATTCAAAACGAGAAAAACCAAAGATGTTTTAAAAAATTTCTTGAAATATATAATATGGTTGGATGCGAAAATGTTTTGTTTTGGTGGTTAACTTCACAAATGATCAAGCTTTATACTGTGTCGGTGTTCAGATGTTTATGTGTTTCTCCTTTGGAAAATCATAATTGATCTTGATTAGAAAATCGGTTATTAATATTAGTTTGGACACGAGTTGCAAATGAAAGTGTGCTCGTGTATTTTGTTCACATATTGTCAGTGCTCTTCTTTATGCACCTTCCTTTAAAACATACACAGTCTTATTTGTAACGCAAAATTCCGTTCCAATTGAAAGTGACCTCGTCTTTAACAAATAAAATCCCGAAAACTGTAACATTTGCCTTTGTTGATGACAAAAGTTTGTCGTTTTCATAAAGAGACATTGTGATTGTGTTCAATAATATATTTAAAAAAATTCAACCGAAAAAAAAGAAGGTCGCACAATAAAATATTGTTGACGAATGCTGCTGAAAAGTTGTCTTAAATGAAAAGGAATTGAGAGTGAAAGTGCAATGGAATTACGTGTTTACCGTAAAAACAACGATCGTATGGTTTACACTAAATTTGTAAAAAGCTTTTGAATATTACATGTTACCTCTGTACAAATTATAAATTATTATTTACATATAAAATGTATACATAGTTTCATACTGCTTGTAAATTAGGTAGAATTAAATTATGAGTTTTATACATTTGTGTACAATAGGGTGATATTACAAGTAAAATGCTCTTCGTCCACATCGCAGTGGAAAATAATAAACGTATCTGTCGGAGAAAACAAATGATCTTGTTACACTTTGTTAATTTTTTTCATGTTGGGGTGAAAGTTAAGATAGGGTTGTAGTTATGTAGGCGCAGAAATGCCTGCAGTAAATTTGGTAGGATGATTTCATAAACATAAATTTTGTCAAAATATTTTGCACCTTCACATCGGGGTTATTTCAACTTCGGCAATAGGTCGAAACCTTGTTTTGGGCGTTCTTCAAAATACATGTTCTCGTCTTTTAAGAGGTATTTTAGACGCAAATCCCCGATTCAAGTATTGGCACTGGTGTGAAATGTATAGCTTTCAGATTTAAAGAAAATCTTTTTTTGGATTAAGATTGAGTTGCCATCTTTAACTTTTGCTTCTTTGCTGATATTTCCCTCGAGGCATGTCCTATTTACTAAGCTTCTATTCAAACCAAGATGCAGAGAATCGCCTTATTATTAATACCGAAAGCGCGCGTTTTCACAATGTTGTCGACTTGAACACATGGGGGCGTTTTGAACTGTCTTCATTCACTGAAAAGGTAGGCAGGCCTTTTTACTGCCTCATTATTTGTGGCTGATGTGGGGTCAGGGTTGGTTTAAAGTCACTAACAAGAATTAGTTTGACGACAAAGGTAAGTTGACGCCCGGTATAGAGTCTACGTCTTTTAATCTATAAAGAGGCCAGCCAGGCATATCGTTCTAACTTTTTGTTCGATGCATTCGCTGCTCAGCTCTCGTTTGAACTCCGCCAACCCCAGGCCTACCCTTCCTTATCACAAACCGTGATAGAGATGGCGATGTTCTTTTGCAAATAATGCCGATCTATCTGAAGTTTCCGCGCCAGACTCCATTGATTCCAAAACGAGGCCGAGTCAGGCTATTAAGTCGATCAGCTCTTTTCACTATTCGGCGCCCAGTCCAATGATAATAAACGTTACGTCGTCCGCTGACCGAATTACTATTGAACACCCGTCATGATTGGACGGTTTTCTCGCGCCGTAGGTACCGCCATTTTGGAAACCAGGCTCACTGATCACAACGTGGAAATCCAATGTCCGAAGCAGAAAACGGCGACGTTGATCAGAAAACAGGGGTAATTACATTACATTTGTTGGGTTGAGGTTTATTTGAGATTGTTTTGATTCAGTGTTTATTGAGAATGTCATGTGACTGAATGGAATTTGGAGTGTTCTACTTGATACTTCCTTAAACTTGAGTCAAAGTGAGTGTGTATTAATGGATGTGATGTACTGATTGGGGCACCACTGATTGTATATTATCACTCAGTTCAGCATGCAGCGCAGTGTATAAAATGTGTGCACTGACTGTACATGATGCACAGACGATAAAATCGTGCATGATCACCAAAAAGTACCATGGCCGGCTGGATGGGCATAGTATAAATATACTGTAAAGACGTTATACATGTGCATGTGTACATGACATGTCAATGACATGTTTTATTTAGGCAGTGCCAGTGTTTAGTTTGCCACTGCCAGGAAAAGTATATATTTTGTTTAATGTGCAGCGAGACTGAGACTAAGCTGGCATGCTGAGAGTGAGACTGAGAGTGACTTTATTTCCCTTCTCGGCTTCTTTAAAGAAGAAAACAATCCTTAGGAGTCACAAATCACTAATCAGACAAATGTAAATTATTTAAATCTAATGTAAGGAGTAAACTTTTTTTTTTAAACATAAAGAAATAACAGAAGAATATAGTTCTAATTAAAATAACGTAACTTTAAACTTGGGGGATAAAAATCACAAAAATGGGTTTGCAGGAGCAGGAATCAAACGCAGAGTGTATCGTGTAATAAGCGAGAAGCATTCCAGTGCTACCCAACACTCCAACATTTATAAAAAATGCCTGAAATTTATTTTGTTGGTATAATGTTGGCTAATGTAATCATGTGCGCGCGTCAGAGAAAGCAAATTTGCCGGCTTATAATAACAGCATTTAGTAAAACTTAGCCGGTACCAGAAATATATCCACTATCATATAGGCCTAGTGGGTTTTTTCATTACCAATCAATTTCTTTTACTATAAATTGTCAGAGAAAATAGTGAGTTTTATTATTTAAAAGGAATAACAAATATATGAAATATTTTTTTAAATAGGCCAAATCATAACTTGACTTAGTTTTGCTTATTTTGATTGCCACAATTAAAGGAACATTACAGAATTGGTAAGAAAAAATTGTATAATATACTTTTTGATCACAGATTTACATAAAACTTACACAGTCTAATGATGATGATAGTAGAAAACATCCTTGAAATATTTCTGTCTGAAATGCCATTTTGGATGAGAAATGAATTTAAAACTAATTTTCGATTGGAGTTTATCGCTCAGTGAGCGTTTATTCATTTGTTGAATCTATATGATTTCATGCAAACGTGTAATCGGTTTTTCATATTTTCTCGTGACCAGATGGCGATCGATCTCAAATTCTACAGGTTTGTCAGTTTATGTATATGTGGATTACATAAAGTGCTTACACTGCCAGCAACTGTTTTGTTAGCAAAAACCAATTCTGTAATGTTCCTTTAAAATAATCCTAAAAAAGATATAAAAGTACACGAAATCCCAGACAAAACATAAACCAATTATTTATTTTTGTTTTTCCAAAGAATGAGTTTAATTATTTTTTATGGGAATAAATTTGCTCTTCCAAGAATACTAAAGAATTTCCCTTTAAAGTTTAAACGTATAAACTGTTTTCTTATAATTCCAGGAGGGAATGGAAGCAAATGCAGAGATAGATCCCCAGATGGACTCCAGGGAGGAAGAAGAGATGGAGGCAGACGAGTCAATAGACTCGACCAAGTCACCCATCAAGTCATCAGCCAAGTCGACGGCCAAATCGCCAGCCAAGTCATTAGCCAAGTCACCAGCCAAATCATCAGCCAAGTCACCGGCCAAGTCGCCAACCAAGTCATCGGCCAAGTCGCCCGCTAAAAGGCCAACACCCAAGAAGACGCCACAGAAGAGGAAAGCTGACCCCAATGAGAATGGTGGCGAGGTGACCAAGGAGGAGGAGGAGGAGGAAGAAGATGAAGAAGAAGAAGAATCAAGTGATGAAGAACTCCCCTGTAAGTTCTCAGATGTTTTAATATGTTCTTATTAATATTTTTAACCCTAGCCGTGTTCAGGCCTGATTTAATCGGCCTAATGTTGGGACTGTTTCGGCAGGGTTTGTTCGGGCTGATAAACACGTTTGTTACCACACACCACGTGACCTTAAAGGCAGTGGACACTTTTGGTGATTACTCAAGAAATACATACCATAAAAAATAACTTGGTAAAGGAGCACCTGAGAGCTGCTGATAGTATAAAACCTTGTGAGAAACGACTCCCTCTGAAGTAATGTATTTTTTTTTTGAGAAAGAGGTAACATCATTGTTTAATTGTAGTCTGAAAGCTTACTGAATATGGAGTTCATATTAGAACTGATTTTTTTTCTGTGAAATATCTCCCGCTGAAATGAAGTCATATTCAAGAAAACTTTACTGAAACCTAAAAAAAGCAACAGCTGATTTCAGTTGTTTCAACCAAAATTAAGGACAATGTGTTTACATGCTTAAAATTGTACATAGTTTCGCCTGATCCACACAAAAGATAAAGCGCAAATTTTCCCAGGTTTGTTACTTCATGTATGGTTGATCACACAAAAGATAAACACTGTCTGCAACTATTTTGTCAGCTCTACCAATCCTGTATACCAATACCTTTAATCGTAAAGTTAATACCAGCACAAAATTCTTGAGAAAATTTTCCATTTCAAATTCCCTAAAAATCAAGAAAATAGCATTTTAAATCACAATTGTTTATTTCAAGAAAATGATTTACATAAATTATCAGAAAATCTAAATGTATACAGTTTTCCATTTTTACAAATGAACTTAAATTTTCATAGGTTGGTTTTGTGATGTCTGATGTGTGTTTGCTGCAAATCAGAGGATACGAATCTACTCTTCCAAAAACCAATATACATGTAATTACCCTTTGGGATTGAAAATTGTGATTTTTTGTGTCCGTCTCCCCATAGTGGGCACACTCGACGGACCAGTGAGGCTCATGGAGGGCAAGCGAGAAAGGAAAAAGACAGAGAGACTTACCTTCGACACCAAGAAAGAAGTCACTGACACCAAGTTTGAGGTGGAAGAAGGAACTGGAATGAAGCTGGGCGAAATCCCAAACAGTGAGTCTTTATAGTTTGACACAAGTTTCTAATAGACCACTCGCATATAACCTCGCAAGCTCAAACAGCGCCCTCACTAAGGTCAAAGGAAGACCTCTCATTGGCTGATAGCTGCGCATGATGGGCACCTAAAAAGTGTGAATTTCCGTTGTTTGACCTCTGCAACTTTTAAAGCTCCTGGTCAGACTGTGCATTTCTATGTTAGTACTAAGTTTTTTTTTGTTCAACCCAACAAATATTTGAAATTAACCCAGTCAGTTTCCCTTGTGGTTTATTTCTTGTTATTTGAGATAAAAGGTGATCCCTCTGCTGCCACTTCCCAGGCTGTATCGTAAACTTTGGTGCGATCCCTGGCTGTACGGCAGTTACAGGTTGTATGGCCGCCAACATAGGGCTAGATAGCTATGTAGGTAGAGTGCAGTCATGTTTATCCGGAGATAGCAGATTCAAGTCCCGCTTTAGTCAATTTTTCTTTGTTCAACCCAAGATATACAAAGTTATTTAAGGATAGAGCTGACCTATTTTTTAAATTATGTGTTTCTTGACAGTTGAGTTTTACATTGCGAAGACGAATTCAGACTACTTCAGGGCTCTCTACAGGTTCTTCTTTGGGAAGACAGGCAAGGTATGTCATGAAAATTTGACCCTAAAGTCATCCTCCACACTCATGCACTATCATCACACCCTATTAAAAGTAGAGTCATGTTTTTGTATTATGACCCTGAAGAAAAAAGTGTAATTTCTATGCGAAAGCAGGTAATGGTGGTAAGCATCCTGCGAAATGCCACGGTGGACTAGAAATCAATTGAGGTGTATCGATAAAAAAATAGGAATCTTCAAAACCAAACATTGTGGGTTGCCGCACAAGATGGTGAAATTCAGGCTGAAATGTGAAGCGTGCATAGCAGTGGATGCCATTGCAGTAAGAAACTCTTGCCGCAACAATACATCAGAGCAGACAATGACAACTAGGCCTGGGCGACCGTAGTGAAATTCACTACCGACTAGTTGCGCTTGAATTAGTCGCGACTTTGACACTAGTCGCGACTATTTTTTCAGTAGTCAGGGTTAATCGTGTAGTTGAAAAAGCGGCAGTCGCGTCTAGACATAGTAATCAATAGTCACGACTTTGACACTAGTCGCCCAGGCCTATCTGTGAGTTGGGCCACTGGCTTCCAAGCTTAAGCTTTATTTGAGGCATTGTGTGAGTCCTGGAATTACACAGAGGCCAAGACCTCTGTTGCGCTGGTCTTTGCCTTGGTGCCACTTAAAAGTTTCCCATAAACTTAAAGATTTTCCAAGGGAAAAGTGTCCTCTTCAAAGTGAAAGTGGCCTTGCCCTCTCAAAGATGAAAATCCAGGCCTGGTGTGTGTCCAAGATTTTCTTTGAGAGTATGCATACTTTATCTGTCTCCTTCTCGTTGCAGCAAAATGAAATCAAGAGGAACATTCGTAAATTTTCTGGGTTCTTGTTTGAGAAAGGGACGCCAGAATACAACAAGAAAGAAGCTATTTTGGTCAGGTAAGTTTCTTACATTTTTGTATTTTAGTTTAATAACTGTTAACAAAAAACCAGCAAACAAATAGCATAAAGCTGTGACAAATTCAAAAGAATGGTATAACATGGATTTTGTTCTAATAATATTTTAATAAGTTCAAAATCTACTGTTGGATTTTGGTTGGTATTTAGATGATAGATACGTAACTGAGCATACTTTAATTTTGGGGTGAATTGACTAGAGCGGGATTTGGACCTGCCACCTCCAGATTCTCTAACAATATGAGCTTTCTAAACCTCCGTTAACAGTCTCCCTGGTTGTGTTTTTCAGTGTCTTTGTTCAAGTTTATTATTTAAAAAGAGCTTATTTTGATCAGGATTGCTGTTAAGAAGCACCCATTGGAAACACTCAATGAATCTCAATGCGAATGCACCTGTTTCGGATCAGTTGTGATCTCGCGAGATCAAATCGAATTATTTCAAAACAGTAAAAACAAAGACCGATTGAGCTTAAACTTGCACAGGTTTGTTAATTCATGTATGTGTTGGGTCACACAAAGTGTGGATACTGTTTTTTTTTAAACAATAACCAATGTTGTGGGTGTGCTTTTAAGGCAGTGTATACTTTTGGTAATTGTCAAAGACCAGTATCCTCACTTGGTGTATCCAAACATATGCATAAAATAACAAACCTGTGAAAATTTGGGCTCAATTGGTCACCGAAGTAAATAAAAGAAAAAAACATTGTTGCATAGAATTGCGTGCTTTCAGATGCCTGAGAAAGGCTTTATGCCTGAAGCATTTCTCAGATTCAAATTTTTGGGTGAAACATTACCTCTTTCTCTAAACTACAATACTTCAAAGGGGGTCGTTTCTAACAATGTTTTCATAATATCAACAGTTCTCCAGTGCTCTATACCAAGTAAAGTTTTTATGGTCATTAACTTGCGCAGTAATTACCAAAAGTATACCCTGCCTTGGTATTATGGTCGGTGACTTTTTTTTGAATGCATAGATATACCATGCCCGGATTGAAAGAGATCTGTATGTGGCTGGATCTGGACAAGAAAGGAACTAAAGATGAAATCATGGAGAGGATACTGGCCTTCTGTTTGAAGCCAGAGCCTTCGGGAAAACCACACCCACAGCAAAGTAAGTGCCTTGATTCATATTATTTACAGGCCTGTGGTTTGTCGATATTTCCCCTGATTTCATGATTTTTTATTTATTTATTTATTTATTTATTTTTTTTGGGGGGGGGGGGTGGGGCTGATCTTTTGCCCTCAATGTTTCTTAAAGATTTAAATGTCTGTGCCTTGATTCATATTATTTCCAGGCCTGTGGTTTGTCGAGATTTCTCCTGATTTCATTATTTTTTTTGAGGGGGGGGGCAGATCTTTTGCCCTCAACGTTTCTTAAAGGAACATTACAGAATTGGTAAGAATTGGTTTGTCAGTTTATGTATATGGTGGATTACATAAAGTACTTACACTGCCAGCAACTGTTTTGTTAGCAAAAACCAATTCTGTAATGTTCCTTTGTAGTGGTGTAGAGAGTCTAAAACTCGTTACACACCAATTTAGTCTGGCAGTTTTGATTGTAGACCATGAGCCCACTATCCAATATTCAGACCTCTGATATATTAGGCTAGGAAGGGGGTACCAGCTAGTGCTTGTGCTAGAATCAAAGTTTGTTTAACCCTAAAGAACCCAAGTCCTACAATATCTTCATTGCCAAAGTGCAGGATTGCGAAGGATTTGGGCTAAAATGAGTTTTTGTTAGGGTAGGATTTCGCTGGACTTGGGCTATCGGGCTGTTTTTACATAGGAGGATTTAGAAGGTTTTAGGTCTTATGCAGCTTAGCCAAAATAGGATTCTGAAGGTTTTGGGCTTTTAGTTGACTCCCTAACTTCTGTATCAAACATGTCAAAAGGATTTAGAAGGATTTGGGCTAATGGAGAAGGATATAGAAGGATTTGGGCACTTTAGGTTTATGACAATTTTAATCTGAAGGATATCAAAGGATTTGGGCAGTATGTCTACCCAAGGGCCTAGTCTGTTAGGGTTAAAATTACTTTGAAATGGTTTCAAGCTCGAACGCTTAAGGGGGAAGCTTAAGGGGGAAATCGGGTTTTACTTTGTTGCTGATTGCATTTTCTGCACTTCTGGGTTGTATAGAAAAGAAGTCCAAGCCAGTGAAGAAGAAGGGAAAGAAGAGAAAACGAGAAGAAGACGGCTCAGGTGACGCCAAGAAGGCCAAGAAGGCAAAGACGCCCAAGAAGAAATCAGCAGAAGAGGCGGTAGAGGGAGATGAGGACAAAGATGAGGATGACATGGCTGCTGCTGATGAAGACGATGCCAATGAAGTAGAGGAAGAGGTTGGTTGTTTCTTTACGTCACCTACACCCTCTTTGGCATGTTCCCCGTGTGCAGTGGCAATTACAAATAGTCCAAAGACGCCAGACTGTATTGCCATCAAGCCTCAGTTTGGGTACTGACAGGCCTTGCCCTTAAGCTTTTTGTAAAGTAGCCCTCCAGGCTAGTAATCTGTGCGTTTTACTTGCCCCCAGGAAGTTTTAGTAGCCCAAGTTTTAAACATGATGGTCATGATGTGTCTTTCTGATGTATTAATGGTAGCAATCACAACCAATTTTAATGGTCAAATGAAGTTACATTCACACACTCAAAATGAAATTATCAAATTTTAAAAATTCATTATTCACATCCGAAAAGGAAGAAATAATGAGCATTATAATACAAGTAGGTTGCACAGTTTTTAGTAGCCCAAGGGCAACTTGAGAGGTTGGTGTTTACTAGCCGTAGCAGTTCTTTAGACAATGTACGCCGGGCTAGTGTTAAGAGGCGAGCCCCGACTGAGGTGTGTCCGAATTGGTGGCTACGGCTACGGCTGATCACCGCGTCATGTGTTGAAGTAAAGGACGTCCTCAGCAACGCCCTTAGCAAGCGTCATAGCCGTAGCTGTAGCCGCCAATTTGTTATGGCCTAAGATTTAAAATGGAAATGAAGACCAGATGGATGTACCATTATAAGAAATCTAAGGTCGTGTGTGAATTGGCAGATGCGGCTATGGCTGTAGCTGTTGCTAGAGGTGTATGATATGTTCAAGCCACAGCCGCTAATTCGAACTCTGCCTTTGGCTCACCAGTCATATGGCCATTCTTTCTGTGTGACATCACCTGCATTTATCCCATTAGTTGATTACTATGGTACTTTTCGAAACCATGGCTTTGGCTCAGTTCCAGCGTAGACTCTGTCTGCCTGTTTGAAACCCAGCACAGAAAACGCACATTTAAAAAGCACCGCTGGAAATTATAGTACAGAATGTAAAATTTCTTTACAGTATCTTGCCTGTCATGACATGTCCTGGAATGATCAAAGTAGTTTGTGGGTACAACCATGTGTAAAATCTCTTTTTGGGAGGAGTGTTGGCTCAGAAAAAGAACCGGTTGTATCCCCCAAGCTTAAGTAGAGCTTGAGGGATGCACATTTGGGCGGGAAGTATCCAAGCTGTTGTTGATCGGTGATGCATGGGTGTTGGCTGCTTGCTGGATGTACGTGTGCTGGAGTGTGTTAGTGTTGTGGTGAGGTGCTGCTGGAAGGGTTGGCCCTGACTCACCATGCAAAGCTTCAAACACTCCACTTCAAGTAGCTTGTTGCTTTAAGTCGGAAGTGTCGGTTCGGCCCCATCGACTTGTTCCAAGCGCATGTACTTTTGTCTCCCGATACTAAACATCCTTGCCTGAAATACGGCTCCTCTGTGATAACCTCCGTGCATTAGTTATGACAATTTACAAACTATCGCTAAATCGTACGTGCTATTTTAGTTATCTTTGAAGGTGATCACAAAGGCACTGAAAAGAAATGAGTTCTTGTGTCGATCACACAGTGACATAGTAATTTCTTGTGTCCCAATTTCCATCTTTCCAGGAGCCCAAGAGAAAAGAAAGCGAAATTGGACAAGCCGACGCCCAAGAAAAAGACAGAGAAGAAGAAATCAGAAAAGAAAGCCACGCCCAAGTCACCGAAGAAGTCGTCATCACCGAAGAAGTCGCCTACGAAGAAAGTCGTATCCAAGAAAGCCACGCCTAAAAAGTCCACACCCAAAAAGGCAGCAATACAGATAACGCCAAAATCAGTGCCCAGGAGCAAACCCAAGAAACTTTGTAAGTCAAACAAATGCCAGCCCATGATTAAGGCACCATTTGATAGTGAAATTGTTCATTAGTTTTGGAAGCGATTAATTCCATTGTCCATTAGTCTATTGCAAACACACGATGTTGTGTGGTCTAGTGTGCAAATAGTGAAAAAAGGATGGAACAAAAATGCCCCTGAAGGTGTTTGTAACAAAATGCTTGCACTTAAGCCTTATGTAATGACCCAAGAATGCCTATGACAAACCTGTAAATGGTGATGGTAGTCATTGTATCACGAGAAATAGCTCGCAATCTGCTTCAAATCTCAGTTTTCATACATTCCGGCTTAAAAGCTAGCATAGCGTAATTCGGAAATTGTTTACAACTTCCCATCATATATGCAAGCAAATTTTTAGGACTAAAACTTCATTGTGGAAGAAAATCTTGATCAGAAGCAAACCATTATGTAAAGTTCCAAGTTCAATTGTTGAACTTATCATGTCTAATCATCAAAGAAAAGTTAGCTCAAGGCAATTCCTATGGGCTTCTTGTAATCGCTGCAGCCAGATTTAGTGAAGCATTTTCGTCCCACCTACGCACAGACCTTAGGTTGAGTATCTTTACTGAGACTTAGTGTTTTTGTTTTTTTCATCAACAGCAATTGAAGACTCAGATGACAGTTCAGATGATGAACCTCTGATCAGAAAAGCCGAGCCATCGGTGAGTAATGAGTATGGTACCAATGAGTATGAGTATTGTGTCGTCTTTATTTATTTGACTTCTGACTGGTACCCCGAACAAAATATTGACAAAATAGGGAGACCGCCAACATAGGGCTAGATAGCTCAGTTGGTAGAGCGCCGGTACGTTTCCGGAGGTCGTTGGTTCAAATCCCGCTCTAGTCAATTTTTCTTTGTTCAACCCCAAATCATTTATTTATTTGACACAAAAAGTCTCTCACATCCTTCAAGACATTTAAGACACTTCCTTGTTGAAGCCCACTCCCCTTGTTTAAAATTCCCGTGAGGCTATTCCGATCAATAAAACTTCTGATTATTTCTTGTCAGTGTAACCATTCATCTCCCTGTTGAGAGCAAATTCACCTTTTGATTTTATGGCGCCTTTCATACCTAAGTTATCAGTGTATGATTGATTGATTGATCAGGCTGTGTCCAAATTGCACACGACACTCGAGGGTTGTGCGTCACACGTTCATTTTCATAGATTTTTTGTTGAGTACCGTATGTATTGATTGCATTATGCGCTGTTAGTGCCCGCGTAAGCTTGCACACCAACACAAGTGTGACTATGAACTCCGAACGCGCTTTGGCCAACTGGTCTTAATCAGCTCCAGCTATGTCTTCGTCAGCCGTTTTAACATGGTCACATGGCCAGCTTTCAAACCATTAGGACTGCATAAACTGTCTGGGATATTTATGAATTTTGTTTCACTATATGAATTGTGGAGGGATACCCAACCTGTCCATGCTTTAAAAACAATCCTTATATATATATTTTTTCCCACTCCCGTCTTGTAGGAAGCTCAAATTGAGAAGACGGTACAAGACTTTCTGGACAAGGCCAACCTTGAACTGGTCACAATGAAGATGGTATGCAAGAAGGTGTATGAGACTTATCCTGACTTCAACCTCACACACAAGAAGGACTTTATCAAGGCTAAAGTCAGATCGGTATGTAAGAAACCAAGGCCGTGTTCTGAATTAACGGCTTTGGCAGTGTCCATGGCTAGAATGCTGAAAAGTCACAATTTTTCAACATTGCAGCTGCGGCTAGTGGCCAGCTTCCATAGCCACAACTGAAATGGCTCGATCAGGACGTTGTATGTCAAGATCTGATAAACGGGTTGTCCAACCCGCTTTTGCAAATTGACAGTTAAGCAGTGGGTTTTAATTCAACGCTATGGCAAATTTCATAGAGCTGCTTCACTAGAAAACTTTGCTGAACAGTTTTGAGCTAAGCAAAAAATAAGCAAGAAACCAGTCACAGATGTTGTGATCTGGTATTTTGGCTGGTCACCTTCATCTGATATGCAAAATTCTTTTGTGCTTAGCTACCTTTTGTGCTTAGCTACCTTTTGTGCTTAGCTACCTTTTGTGCTTAGCAGCTCTATGACGTTGGGCCCAGGACATCCCCTGATGGATTTAAGATTTTACACTATGATCAGAAAATTAAATTTCAAAATTTTATGGTTACTGAGTACCAATATGCAGGAAGGTGGCTTTCTAAAGGTATTGTGAAACAACAGGAGGGGTTATTGATTATAGATTTATAGATAATTGATAATCAGCAATTACCTCTGTTCATGTAAAATGCAGCGGCACACCTACTATGTGCTTTGTTAATGTACCTGTTTTGTGTGCGTTTACATGGTCGCTTTTTAGCTGCGTTAGGGAGCATCTCAAAAGTTGGAACGGTAGGAACAATCTAATTGGATCGGATAAGTATTCCAGCGCATGCTCATGGATCGTTCCGTTGGGACTGCTGGAATGATCCATTGCAGTGTTTAAAATGTTAATGCATGTATTCACTGGTGTAGGATTGCTCCCGTATTTCGGCACAATGATGTGGTCCAGCCGATATGTTCTGGCGGTCCAATGGGTTGCAGGCATGTGCCCACAAGAACGTTCTTTTGTGCCTAGAATGTACCCAACTTTTGAGCTGCTCCCTTAGCGCCCTCAGGGAAATCATATGTTATTTCTGCCATGCACACGCTATCCCTAGACTTCAATACATATAACATTTTGTTGAGTACAAAAGCTCAGATATCAGAGTTGGAATTTCGTCATGGCTCTAGCCGGACTCTGTACCTATAGTTCCGAAAGTAAAGTTCTTATAAAATGTCTGCCTCTTAGAGCGACATTTATTTACCCAGGACTGTATCCACCACTCGGCCTTAAAAAAATGTTGCCCAAAAGCATGAAAGTATAGATGCTTAACTGTAATTTTCATAATTGTCTTTTTATGTACTGTTTTTGCAGATAATTTCATGATAGGGGATAAATTCGTCCACATTCCCGAACCCCAATTCTTCCTCGGAGCTCCTCCCATGCCGTTATTGATTACAAACCTGCACAGCTTCCCTGTAGAGACAACTGCAGATGGACTACTGATGACAACAATACTGTATTCTTATTTTAAGGGTAGGGTTGGGATAAAAAGGTTGATGACAAGGTCTTTAAACGGCCACTTTAAATCGAGTCATTACTCTTTTTATGCCCATTCATAAATAACTTTTATAGGTAAAAGAAAAGCACATCATCGGTAAAAACTTTGTTTTTCTTTTTTTTTGTAAATTTCCAATTCATGTTCAGGGGCCCTGTTTTGTAAAGAGGTCCAATGACAGCGCTTGACAGTTCTATATTTAAATAGATGTATTTTGCATCCCTCACTTGCCTCCCTGTCCCCGGCACCCAGTGTGAGCCAATGAGGCCGAATGACTTTGCCCAGAGACCCTTCCATATCTTCCAAATTCCTCCACATTTGGATATCGTCGTGTCAGTGCAAAAACGTTGTGGCTTGATTTTGCAAAACAAAATTGTATCTTGCACGAAAATACTCAGTGAAAGAACTTTGCGTCTGAAAAAAATGTGTTGACATTTCAAACTCGTGCGTAACTTTAGTGCTATTTTTAGAGAAATGTTTGTGCCTCGGCGATAAAAACTCAACACCCAATGGGAGACTTTTGGGGAGACAAGGTGGCAGCAGACTTACCAGATAAATCCATCCTTCTCGGAAATGTAAGCGTGTTTAAAAACTATGTCAATAACGGAAAAGAACCTGGTATTTCTGTTACCACCTGGAGCAAGTTCGTGCAAGGACCAATAGTGAACTACTGTTTGGCTAGTGATGTACGTAGGGCATGTGCACTGAAGTTGAAGTGCGAAAGACTCTAGTCATGTCATGTCAACGCGACCATAAAATAATGTGTGATCAACGTACTTTATCATTTTTCTGATAACTGTTCCTCTCTGCACTGTGCTTTGAAAATAGCTACTGATAACCGACGATGCGACTGGTCACGGTTGGCTGGTTGCAAATAGCTGACGAGAGTAGTCCAACCATCGTTGACTAGACAAGTTTGGGTTAACTTAGTCAAACTATGGTCACTGATAGTTCTTGTGCAAACTTGGCCGTAGCCTTCCAAAATTTGGACATGCATTTATGGCCCTTTCCCAAACCTCGGCTTCAGGCTCCGTCTCAGTCTTGGGCTTCATCGTCAATTTTGGAGCAGTGTAGAGTTTGCGGGGTGTTTCCAACATCAATTGGAGCCCAGAGGCGGAGCCTAAGCTGAGGTTTTGAAAAAAGCCCTAGATTAAGATTGGTATGCCTGTTCCAATGGCAAGCAGTTGTTATTTTGGCCTGCACTTTCATATCCTACAAAGTCGGACGATTTCCAGACTTGGAATTTAAAGGATTTAGGACCATTGGGGTTAAGCTGCTAATTTTGCAACTTTATTTAGCGCAGACAAATCTTGCTTAGTG
Source organism: Pycnopodia helianthoides (assembly GCA_032158295.1). Classification (NCBI taxonomy): domain Eukaryota; kingdom Metazoa; phylum Echinodermata; class Asteroidea; order Forcipulatida; family Asteriidae; genus Pycnopodia; species Pycnopodia helianthoides. Next base: position 13,824,861 of record CM063256.1, on the reverse strand, counting down.
GAAACCGGCTACCAACCAAATTCCCATGTAAAACATAGAGTATGTGACTGGTTGAGGCTTATTTTTGCTAGGCGGTCAGCTGTTTGAAAATCATCTCTGACCTCAATTTCACAGAGCTGCTAAAGCAGACAAAAATTGCTTACAAATTTTCTGCTCAGCAGAAATGAGCAGGATACCAGTCACAAATTGTACATGTGACATGGTAGTTTGGCTGGTAACCTTATTCTGGTAAGCATAATTTGTTGCCCTTAGCTACTTTCTGAGCTGAAGCAGCTCTTGAAATTGGGCCCTGGTCTGTACTATTAACAGATGGATTGTAGAGGGAAATGTAAGGATTTTTGTAGAAAAAAAACTTGAACATTTGTATTTAAAAAATTTAAAAACACCAAGCACACATACATTGTACTATTTTGTGTACAGGATTGTACACTTTTATACAGAATGAGTTTGGGATGATGGTGATGAGCACTGTTTTTTAACAAAAAATTACTTAAATCTAACAGTACATGTAAAAATGCCAAATATGTTTTATCGGGTAAGAGATTGCTGGTCTGCAGTTTATTTTGACACCAAGAAAATGTTTGGCATGTTTTAGGATTGGTATCATGTTTGTCATGAAGCATGTACCACCGCCGGTGAAGGTACCCCAATAGATAGAATGCAATATGCGTCATTGACCACCATCTTTGATGTAAAACGATGGAAAAGTACACGTGTGTACGCGCTACGCACGACTCTCAGCCAATGATAGCTCTTCACGCGTGCACAACTCATCAAAGATGGTGGTCAATGACGCATGTTGCAATCCATCTATTGTATTTAAAGTTGTATCATTCATATCTATACAGTTTTTTAATTTTACCTCCAAACGGCTTGTAACAAGTGATGCTGTTTTAAACGAATAAGACAAAAAGTACTTTAGGGCATGCCATACGCAACACACTAATTACTCAAAATGTGTAAATTGTTTGCTTGGCTGCTGATTGCACAAGATACATGTAACATCAGGTTCTGACACGAAATTCAGTTGTACTTTTAACTAACTTTTACTAGTTTTTAACTAACTATTGCTAGCTTTTAGCTCACTCTACTAGTTTTTTAATCACTGATTACTTGTTAGCTATTCCTAGTAATAGTTCGTTGAAAAGTACAAATGAGTTTGTGTCATTGACGGACAATATCTCAAATAAAAGTTTATAACTTCTTGGACTAAAGGGAAAAATTTTTTTTTTTTTTTTAAATCGTACTCCATAACAAAAAAATGGATGATGCATCTTGTAGAAAATATCAACTCACAAATACTATTAAAGAGGCCTTTGACTTTGGTCACACAAAAAACAAATTCGCAGCGAAAAATTTACAAAAATAGGCACACTCAAACTCTGATGACTCATTTAACGAGAACATCTTCAAGTTGATTTCACATTTGCCTTAATGATATGTACAAATTTGCCTGAAAAAGGGTAATTTTTTGTATGGTAAATAACACATTTAAGAATATGGTTTTAATTTGTAAAGGAGTGAATGAGCGGCAGCTAATGTGAGCATCTTGGCTTGGAATTACACGGAGGCCACAGGGGCCCATGACCTCCGTTGTCCTGGTCTTGGCATTGGTGCCCCTTTGAAAAGAGGGCAAGGCCATTTTTTATTTTGCAAAGGGCACTTCCATTGGAAAATCTTAAAAGTTTACCAGAAACTTGTGAAAGGGCACCAAGGTCGAACCCAGGGAAACAGATCCCCCATCTTGGCCTTTGTCTAATTCCAGACCTGCATTCCCTCGAAACCCAATTATGGTGTTGGACATTTAAGCCTCTCACTTGGTTTTTATTGACCTGTGTTACTGTTTAATTTTAATGTAGATAAAATTCACGTCTTGTATATTACTTGTCATTGTTCATGTTTTTTTTAAAGCTAAGAATGGTCCTACTTTTAATTTGATCAAGGATTTATTTTGTGACATTGTTTGCTCTGGTAATGTGCACAGTTGTGATATATTGAACCTTTCAGAGACCAGTCATCCACTGAATAATCATGCAAATACATGGATAATTTTGTTAATTATTTTACACGTAAAAGAAAACAGAAGTATGTGATTTTGTTTTCGAATTGTAGATTTCATGTTAACATGGGAAAACATTGGCACATGTGTAACAAATGCATGACCTTTACTTAGATAGTATTGGTTGAGTGGAAGGTGGTAAAATCTTGCAACCTTTTGTGGCAGCTATCGGCATTTTGGTACAGGCCGCTTGCAACCTCTTTGGTCTCTCAAGGGTTTAAAAGTGAAAAGAACTGTGTCACTCTGAAGCCATCTTCATTTTTTCCTGTTGTTTTTAAACTGAACTGAAAAAGTGGCAGGAATGAAAAGTAGTCTGTGTTGAACAGGAATTAGTCTATCTAATTGCCGTTTCAAATAGGGAACCAATCATAGATGGCAGTGTGATGTAAATGGTCGACACAAAGATGGTCATTGTGCTGGGGCACCACATTTATTCTTCCTGTAAAACTTTATGTGTATTCAACGACAAGGCATGGTATCAAACTCAAGACCAACTGAGCAAAGTTTTATTTTAAAGGGCAGGATATACTTTTGGTAATTGTCAAAGACTAGTATCCCCACTTGGTGTATCCCAACATATGCATCAAATAACAAACCCCTGAAAATTTGGGCTCGATTGGTTATCGGAGTTGCAAGAAAATAATGAAAGACAAACACCCTTGTTGCATAGAATTGTGTGCTTTCAAATGCCTGAGAAAGGCTTCATGCCTGAAGCCTCTCTCAGATTCAAATATTTTAGTGAGAAATTACCTCTTTCTCAAAAACTACATTACTTCAGAGGGAGTTGTGTTTCACAATGTGTTCTACTATCAGCAGCTTTCAGGTGCTCCTACCAAGTTTGTATGGTAATGTATTTCTTGAGTAACTACCAAAAGTATCCACTCTCTTTAATCAGGTATATTTTACCAACCTTGTCCTTAAAGCTTAGATAATAATTCAGAATTTAAATTTCAATTTTATGTATTTTTTTTTTTTACACTTGAAGAATTTTGTTATCAATTTTTTGTCAGTATGTATTTTCATTAGTGAGGCTATATTTTGTACAGTTTTTTTTAGTGTGGAATAAATTGTATTAAATGAAATAAATAAGATTTTAAAGAACCAATTTGTGATTTTTATTGATGGGTCGTGTTACATTTTATATGAAGTCACTGGCTCAAAAATATGTTGTTAAACCTTCATCAGTTAGCAACTTCAATATCCAATAATAATTTGGCATCATTAATAATTTACCAGAAGTTGCTGCCTAACTTTTCACTTGTTTTGCTGTGTTTTTAAAAGATTCTTATGGTTCTAAGTAATGCTGAATGCATTCAAGATATTTTGAGAACCAGCCTTTTGTACCCCTCTGCCCAGTTCCTTTTATTTTCAACAGTATCAACAACATTGGTTTCAATTACAATTTCAATGTGAGAATTTAAAACAGACAGAAAGTTAATGATGGAACTGAGTATAGAATAAGCGACGATGACCTAGATTTTGTTAATAAAGTATGTATGAAATTATATTTTGGTTCAAATCCCGCACTAGTCAATTTTTCTTTGTTCAACCCAAAACCATTTGAAATTTACCCAGTCAGTCTCCCTTGTGGTTTATTACTTGACATTTAAAATTAAAAAAGTCGCATCCCCTCAAGGTGATCCCGTGGCTGCCGCTTCCCAGGTTGTATCGTAAACTTTGAAGTGATCCCTGGCTGCACGGCAGTTAACAGTTGCATGGCTTCTGACTGGCACCCCAAACTTTGACAAAATAGGGAGACCGCCAACATAGGGACTAGATAGCTCAGTTGGTAGAGCGTTAATCCGGAGGTCATTGGTTCAAATCCCGCTCTAATCAATTTGTCTTTGTTCAACCCCAAACCACTTGAAATTTACTCAGTCAGTTCCCTTGTGGTTCATTAATTGACTTTTAAAATGACATTTTAATCAGTCGGGATATTTTATTTCTTCGGAACATGATATATTATTATTATTCCTTCCTCCATAATGATAAATCAACCATACAGCATAAATATGGCTTGAGAAATTTATGCTGAACACCAACTAGCAGGAAACCAGTCACAAGTTATAATTCTGGAAAGCATAATTGTTTTTTTCCTTAGCATGAACTTTGGGTTGAGATCAAAAGTCATCCACAGTTCAAATGGCGCCCTCAACGAACAAAGAAGGGAATCTCTTGTTTGCGTGTGTGAGGTACAATATCGGATCTTCGAGCATCAAAGAACCTTTTCATGACTACAACAAGTTGTTATGCTCAAACAAACGATCCGAAAACTGCAGTTGATAAGCACGGCGACAAAATATCAAAAGCAAAGCCGAGCCCAAAACGGAAATTCGACATTTTGGATAAACGTCCGACTTTTGACGGGTAACTTTTTGGAAAATCTGGTACAGATATTAATTAAGGTAAAGGTTTATATAATTCACAAAATACATCCTTTTGGTTTTTACACGTTAACTTCACTTCAAATTTGGAGGAAGAGTTTTAAAATGTCTAGTTTCCGGACGCGGGACAGTTGCTATTTTTTATTCAAATTAATAAATGAATCTTATTATGAATCAATGTTTAAATGAAAATATTTTCTCAGTTGGTATGGTTGGGTTGGAACATCAACCATGGTCGTGGAAGGAATATTATGTTAACTTTTTATTGAAGAATAGTAAAAAAAAACCTCTGTCTGTACTGATTCAGTGATTGATTGAGTGATGTGATTGACCATTTTTGGAAAGATTTGAAACCTTCAAATGCATTCTGCACACTTGCTCCCGGTAGCTAGTTTTTGTGCAGTAGTTTTGTGAACGTACTCGCCATTATTTGATCAAAGTACAGTAATTTGTACACAAAACCGTGTGTGATCAGTGGAGTGAGAAAATGTTCCCTTTTTTGTTTTGTTTTTTGAGTGGTAAAACTAAGTAAAAGAAATGATGGCAAGTGGGCTCCACAATGTACCAAATTTTCTCATGCCCGCACCCCCCACACACCCAATTTGCTTCTTTTTTTCACAGAAAGTTAAGTTGGGATGTCACTTAAAAATTTAGGGAAAAAATACATTTGTAGGAAAATGTCACATACTCCAACATTTATATATATAATTTAACTCGAGAAAGAAGGGTTATGGTGTACACTATGACTAAGTGTTTGTTTGTGAATGTTGTGATAATGTTTAGATGATCTTTCCGTCAAGGGAACTTGACAAACTCCCACAAGGGGATATAAACATCAAGCTGGCAACAGCCAATCTCTCTCATACAAACATTGGTTTAACATCTATGATTATGAATTGCTCAAATCAATAAATTATGCTTCAGTAACTAGACGATAATACTTATTCAAGTCATTGTGCAATCAGCGGTTAGCTTGGTATGACTCAAACCCACAACCTTTCGATTGCAAGTTCTGCAGTCTAACTACTAGAACACGGTGACAGTGTTGATCAATGAATCATTTGTTTTGATCACCTTCTTTAATTTCTAGAGAATATAAACTACCTTCTGGCCTTAGCGACAGACAGGTCTTTACTGCCTCTAACGAGACATCACTTCACCCACCTTATCATGGCTGATCACAAAGATGGTGAAGATGACAAGATATACGGAGGATGTGAAGGACCAGATGCCCTCTATGTTAAACTGGTGTCATCGGACGGACATGAGTTTTACGTGAAGCGTGATTTGGCATTGACTTCTGGGACGATAAAAGCTATGCTGAGTGGACCAGGTGGGTTGGAGTTCATTTCAGGGCCCAATGTCATAGAGCTGTTTAAGCACTAAAAAAGATAGCTCATCAAATTATTTTTCACCAGAATAAAGTTACCACCCAAGCTACCATGCCATGTGTACACTTTTTGACCGGTACCCTGCTCTTTTCTGCTAGGCTGAAAATTGTTTAGCAATGTTTTTTCCTGCTTAAGCAGCTCTACACAATTGGGCCCAACAGTATGTAATTTGGCGTCATCAATCGACCTGTCATGCGTACAACTTCTCAGCTGGTTTTTATTTATTTATTTGTTCGTAAATACAAATTAAGCAGTGGATATTTAGCCAGCGACAGCAAGATGATTCCAAACACTTTTTTACCGGCACTCTTCTCTGATTGGTCAGTATCTGTTATAGTAGCATTTTCCGGCCACATAAGATATTTTGCCAGGGGCGGAAAACTTTTCAAAGGTCTGTTTCGGGTATTCAAAATTAGTGTGGTAAGATTTTGTGGCACTGATCAACCGCAAATGGAATATGTATTAAAAGAATGGTGGGGCATGGGTTATTGTTCACCATTGTGTGAACACCATTCGGGAGATTTTGTGGCAAGTAATAATAACAATATTCAATTTTTATATAGCGCTTTATACACCATGTCTCAAAGCGCTTCCAACATTATTACCCTGATCACTGGGCCATTTCATTCCTTAAACCATCTCAGCTCCCTGGGGAGTATACAACCTGTAGCGCACTAAGCTAAATCAATCACAAGAACCATCTCTGCCCTCACAGATACCCATTTACCCCTGGGTGGAGAGAAGCACTTATAGTAAAGTGTCTTGCTCAGGGACACGGGTGTCACGACCGGGATTCGAACCCACACTCTGCTGAACAGAAACACCACAGCTTGATTTCGGTGCTCTTATCCGCTCGGCCACGACACCCCAGGTGTAAGCAAATATTGGCCCCTTTGCACCAACATTACTTCTGTCAAGCTGTGGCTACTGCCTGCCACGCTTCCCATGTTGGGAGTCAAATTGCACGTACAATTTACGGTAAACGTGGCATTGCCTAAAATGCTCGAAAACACTGCATTACACACAGGGACATTGACTCCCAAAATGGCACAAGATTAGCGTGGTGATGACGTCTGGGCCCAATTTCATAGAGCTGCTTAAGCACAAAAAGTAGCTAAGCACAACAAAATTATGCTTACCAATAAAAGGTTACCAACCAGCCAAACTACCATATCACATGTACAATTTGTGACTGGTATCCTGCTCATTTCTGCTTAGCAGGCAACTGTTAAGCAATATTTTCTGCTTAAACAGCTCTATAAAATTGGGCCCAGGTGAATTTGGTCAATAGAAGGAACATTACAGAATTGGTAAGAAAAAAACTTGTAAAATATACTTTTTGATCACAGATTTACATAAAACTTTAACGTTCTAATGATGATGATAGTAGAAAACATCCCTTGAAATATTTCTGTCTGAAATGCCATATTTGATGAGAAATGAATAAACAAATTTTCTGTCTGGAGTTTATCGCTCAGTGAGCGTTTTATTCATTTTGTTGAATCTATACGATTTCATGCAAATGTGTAATCGGTTTTTCACTATTTTCTCGTGACCCAGATGGCCGATCGATCTAAAACTTCTACAGGTTTGTAAGTTTATGTATATGGTGGATTACATAAAGTGCTTACACTGCTACTGCTAGCATTGGTTTTGTTAGCAAAAACCAATTCTGTAATGTTCCTTTAAATGTAGATATATCAAGTCTCTTTTTATTTTATTGTCCTCTTTCCAGGTACATTTGCTGAGAATGAAGCTAATGAAGTCTTCTTTAGAGAAATTCCGTAAGTCAAAATTCAAAATCAAATTGTAATTGTAATTGTAAGGACAAAATTGAATATGAATGTGTTGCAACCTTTTGTTATTTTTTTGTTTGTTTTCTGAATTTTTAAAAAAATGTTTTGATTCAACATTGCTCGACAAAAGGCCAACTTCACCACCAGGCTTTGTCGTACCTAAATATAATACTGAGCGCTACAGAAAATCTACACTGCCCTCACTAGCCAGGACCATGAAATAAATGTGTTCATGTTTTTCTTATTGTTTGTTTGTTTGTTTTTTTGTTTGTTTTTTCTTCTTCAATCCCTTATTGAGGCATAGCTGCTGCAAAGCTGAGGGTGTTGTCTTCTTTTTTAAAACTTGTTTTTTGTTGTCCCAAGTTTGTTGGTGTATACTTTGTATTTTGTATGCGTATTGATGTTTTCTTTAGCTCATTTTTGTAAATTGGAAACTATGTTAAGTTGAATAGTGTCAGCCTATTGGTTGTGTTAGGATTCAAATTAATCAACCATACAATAATGCTAACAAATCATTCATAACAATAATCTTGGTTGTGCTATTTTGGGAGTCAATGCCAAGCTGTGTGTTATTTTTTTCTCAATTTTTAATGAAATATCGCCCAACTCACAAGGCCGAACGGCCACTTCAAGGTGAGGGCTACACTTAACTGATTTGGGCTGTCAACCCAAATCAACTGTTACCAGGGGCATGTTGCCACCTACTCCTGGGGCTGGAACAGGGCTACCCCCTTCACAGTCCGTATGGATGTACATGTGTAGGCATGGGTATCATCCACTACGAGCTTGGCTAGTTGAGCAAAATGCACTACCTTCCCAACTTTTTAAGTGTATGGGTTCATTTTAATATATGCGTTAATTTTAGGCAATGTGGGATTTTACATGCAATTTTTACTAACAAAAATCTTGAATGTGGCACAGAGCCGAGGCGTGTGTGACGCAAAGTGTCAATAGTGACACAACCTAGACAAGTTGAATAATTTCAAATGGTTGGTCAACTTACAGGAAATTGTTGCCAAGAGTAGGAGTTTTTTTTTTAAACAAGTGAATTTGCAACTATTGCAACTATCTAAAACATTCTTGTCTATCAATGCAGGTCACACGTACTGTGTAAGGTATGCATGTACTTTACCTACAAGGTACGCTACACAAACAGTTCCACGGAGATTCCTGAGTTTCCGATCGCGCCTGAAATCGCTCTGGAGCTTCTGATGGCGGCAAACTTCTTAGATTGTTGATGGAATGAGTCGCGGATTGTCAAGTTCTATACTCTACAAATTTACCTTTGAAATGTTTGTAAACTGTTGTCTTTGATCAATGGAGTCGTCACCACATCAATCCCGTATCCCCCCTCGTCCCCAAAACGCAGGTTTTTTACTCAGGGCTCCAAAGTTTGCCGACAGAACAGTTCAAAACATGCTCAAAACGAGGCAGTCAACAGATTGAGCTGTTTCAAAACTTAATTTGCATGAACTTAGAATATAAAACAAATGTGAAATTGGTTTTATTGCCAGAGACATAGCTTTGGTGTCTTTTTAGAAGCTCAGATGAAGGTGGATCATGATATAGGGTTTTTAACAGCATCCAGGGCCCAATTTCATAGAGCCGCTTAAGCGCAAAAAGTAGCTAAGCAGAATTAATTTATGCTTACCAGAAAAAAAGTTACCAGCCATAACACCATCTGACATGTACAATCTATGACTGGTATCCTGCTTATTTTTGCTTAGTCCCTATGAGCTTACTTATAATTATAAATATTAATTGTGTTAAAAATGCACCGGGTGTCATTTACCTCTGCCATTTACGTCTGCAACATGTTGCAAGGGCAAGGCAGTTTTGACTTGATTGTAACGGGCACCTCTGTGGGGGCAATTTTATGGGGCACCAAGGCATTGCCCCAGGGGCAATGGAGGCAATTGCCTCTGTTGCCTCCATGAAGTATCAGGCCTGGGCGAGGTTCTCAAATTTAAATTGCCTCCTAAAGTCTTGTAAAAAGTGTTCCTGGTCCAGGAAAAGTTCTGAGATACATGCCCTGTGGTTTGCTGAAAATCTTCTTGAAATTCGAGCCCTTAAATCGTGTTTAAGGGGATGTCTCCCTGGTCCTGAAACGGGCAACGCCTTGTTGCACCTGAGCAGCATTTTTCTCTATTGAAGTGAAGTGGTGTGACATTCTTGTCGTAGTAATTGATTACATTAGAAGAATCAGAGCTTGAGTCACTACAAAGACCCTACAGATTTGTTGACAACTTAATTTTAAAGTTGCAAAATTAGTACTTTATTGTTCAAGCTGTCAAAATATCATTTAAACTGAGGAATATTTTCAAAATGATAATACTTCTTCTTTGAGTAAATATAAATGGGTTGCTTAAATCCCAACCCTCCAAACTCCTCTGTAGGGAGTTGTCTGATTGCGGAGGATTGAGGACTAGACCTAAAGAACAAATGCTTATCACTGGGCCAGGCATACCAATCTTATCCAAGACCAAACATGTTGGTGTTGAGTGACCATAGAGTGGAGGATTGAAGAATGTAGGCCCAAATAGGAATTGCTTATCACTGGGCCAGGCAATTATGTCCAAGTCCAGACAAATTGGTGTTAAGTGACCATAGAGTGGATGATAGTGGATGATTGAGGTTGCCTGTGGGCCTATGGAGTAAGGACTTATAATCAAACAGTAGGGAAAGTTTCATATATCATTTCAAACGGAGCTTAACATGTAATAGTATGCAGTAAACACTTCTTGCTGTGCAATTTTCAAGGAGTTTAATTAAACTAGCCCACATGAAAGTGCAAGTCATAAAGGGTTAGGTTTGAACTTGGTTTAAAGGGATGTGATACGTTTCGTAATTGGGACCTCACCTGACGTTTGTTTCAATCCTATATAATTGTAGATATATACAATAAAACTAACATGTGAAGTTTCATTTCAAAATGTGTCAGCGTTTTTCTGAGATTTCGGCAAAAAACTACAGTGGCTTTACCCACGCAGTGGAAGAGTCTGTAAATGGATTTGACATTTCAAAATATAGTTCAAAGATTACATCATTTGCAGACATGAAGAGAATATACTTCCAAGTTACAACAAAACAACTTTACACTTGACTAATTGAACATATTACTCCCTAGTATCCAATAAAAATGTGTCGCCAGGTGTTGTTTCATTTTAATTTTGTATAATTTTAAAGCTATGGTCGGCCAATTGTTTGAACGTGTTGAGTTTTTTATAATACAAGATCTGTCTGACAGATTAAAATTGCCATCATTTTCTTTTTAATTTTCTTGGCAGTTACAGGCTGAAAAATTTATACAGGTTGTTGAACGATGTTTCATATAATATCCAACCCCACAAATCCACATTTTCTCAAAACAAAAACTACACCAATGATGTAATTTCAATGATAAAATCAAGTTTTGCAGAGACGGGAAATGATGAAGCAGACATTTTGGGGGTATACTCCCAGTGTATTAATTTGTATCTATGTAAAGTTTGCATGATGTAAAAGTTTGTTGAAATTAACTAGTAATTTTTTTTAGTTTCACCCCGTCCCCCTAACATTAAATTGATTTCACTTCTCATAAAAATTATAAACAAACTTGTATCTATAAGTGATTGACTTTGGCTGTGTTCTGGTGAGGGCTTTGGCTGCGGCCGTTTCTAAGGGGCAGCCTGTGCTTCAACACATGTTGACATGAATAGCCACCATTTTGGACACAGCCATATATGCGTCTATAAGACTTTTATCATCCTGCAGCCATGTTGGTCATATTCCTTGTACACAAGTAGCATCACATTAGTGATCATCACTTTAGTACAAAAGGGGCCAGATCATTTTCCTGGAAATTATGGTAGGCCGTATCCAAATTGTCGGTTACGGCTATGGCTGTTACTAAAGGGTGTTGCAAAGGAAGCCTATACTTCAATGATGATGCAGTGGTCCAGACGTAGTCGTAGTCGTAGCCGCCAATTTGGACACGATCTTATTTTAAGTGAGAGTAAACAACACTGCAGCCTGGTAAACATTTGTTGTAGGTACATAATATTAAGCACTGTGTGCTTGAAATAAAAAGAGAGAATGAAACGACACATGGGCCCCTTGTTAGAACCACAGATTTGGCTAAGGCTCTTTGGGTTATTTTGAAAACGCATGCTTTCAGTACAGAGGTTAAAACAGAAGGACTAAGCCAAAGCTGAAGCTGAAATCCAAAAGGGCCATAGGAAGCTATTAAGGGTGATCGAACCCTCCGGAGACGGTTTGGAGGTTGGAGGTTGGATCCTCTCTTGTGAAGTTTCCAAAGTTAACTAAAAGAGGTTTGCGGTAACACCATGTAAAAAGCTCTTGAGTAGTGTTGGTTATGAAAAGAACAGGTGGTTAACGACTTTTCAGAACAAACACTACTCAAAAGAGATTTTCACATGGTGTTACCGCAAACCTCTCTTAGTTATACTTCCACAATGCAAAGTTTCAAATCCTACTTGAGTTTCCAAAGCATGGTCTACACTAGTCTTGGCCCATGGAGATGTCGGTAATCGATAGTGGATTGTGTATGTACACTCGTAGAAATTCATCATAGCACTCTTATGGCATGATTTAACCAACTTGCCAAGCTCTCACTAATGTCATAAGAAATTCTGCAGCATTGGGTTAACTTTTTGTTTCCTCCCCTGCTTTTCCTAGGGGACCAATCGGTGCGTGATCGCAGAAATAAATTAGCGTAATTTTTTGTTATTTACAAACATGATCGGGGCTTAATTTCATAGAGCTGCTTAAGCAGAAAATATCGCTTAACAATTGTCTGCTAAGCAGAAATGAGCAGGATACCAGTCACAAATTGTACAAGTGACATGGCGGTTTAGCTGGTAACCTTATTCTGGTAAGAATAATTTTGGTTGTGCTTAGCTGCTCTTTGTGCTTAAGCAGCTCTATGAAATTGGGCCCGGGGTCACATGTATATGTACATTTTTTTCTGCGATCACTCACTGATTGGTTCCTTGGGAAAAGGCTGGAGAGAGAGAAAACAACCCAAATAAGTTAACCCAATGCTGCAGGATGCCCAAGACATAAGTTAGAGCTGGTCAAGATGGTTATGGTTAAATCATGGAGGTAGAAATGCATCAAGGCTTGGTGAATCGAGGCTTGGTGAATCGAGGCTTGGTGAATCGAGGCTTGGTGAATCGAGACTTGGTGAATCGAGGCTTGGTGAATCGAGGCTTGGTGAATCGAGGCTTGGTGAATCGAGGCTTGGTGAATCGAGGCTTGGTGAATCGAGGCTTGGTGAATCGAGGCTTGGTGCATCTGTAAGATAGGGCGTGGTATTACGAATTACTAACGAGGGTACGTACAAAATCTACTATTGTTCACTGGCATCTTGGACCAAGACTAGGTCTACACAGGTTTGAAAACCTGATCAAACTCTAAATAATTTATTTTATCTTTAATTTTTTTTATTATTTGTGATGTATGATTAGTAGTACTTGTATTGTGGTTTTATGAGGGTGGAGGGAAAATCGATTCAGGTTATGTAGTAAAATGGCACCGTTTCTGTATTAATGCCTTCATTTTTAAAGCAAGTTTGATTTCCAACATATGCAATAAAATTATATATATAAAATATCAAATATTGACTTTGAGTCCGATATTTATCTTTCAATTCTGCTCCGTATAACAGTATTACCTCAAGATAAATGAGATTTATCTTTTCTGAGTACTTATTGTGACACTGTTTAGATATTTTTTCTCATTTTGAGTCTGGTCTTGTAACAAATTATCTGGTCCAGTAAAAAATGTTGAGCTACAAGCCCTGTGGTCTTGTGGATTCCCCCCCCCCCCCAAATTCAGGCACTGGAGTTGTTTGTGTGATGCAATGTTTAAACTCTACAGCTGCATCTTTGTACAAATACACATAAAATGAGACATTTCAACTAGGCTTAATCTCAAAATCATAAAGATTTATTCCAACACTAGTAAACCTTTCTTTTCAACAACAAAATGCATAAATAATAACAAAATATACTATTACTTATTGTGAGATGAGGTATTATATTTACATCTGATTTTATAATACAACACAGGGATTCTTGTCTTTTGATTGCTGGTTTGTCATGTACTAACTGCCGCGACGCTCTACAATTAATATTGGAATCCAATATGGATAATTATTGGAATCCAATATGGATAATTATTGGACACTTCGCAGCATTGTTCCCTGTCTGTTTGTCCAAATGAGGCAAGCTCGTGTCATGGTGGACAAAGTTTGTTTCTACCTGAAGTAATCTAAGGCCCTTTTCGAATTCGGATTCGGCTCCGGATTGGGCTTCAGGCCCAGTTTTCTTGTCTGAAACCCTGACCGCAAAGCATGCGTAAGTTAAAATAATTGAGAGAGCCTAGCTAGCCTGAGCCGATTTTTGAGCCAAAGCCGTGAATTCAAAAAGGGCCTAAGTTGTCAAGAAGGTTTTATTTATAGAATATACAGAGTGTGGGGCGGATGAGTTTCCGTGTCTACTTTTGGTTTATCATGAACAAATTTCAAATGACAAGGATCGATGTGTGAGTTATGTAGAACAAACATTGAACGCATTTCATTTTGTGCATTGTCACAGAGAATAATAACTCTGTGAAATCGGGCTTTTCCATTTTCGCCTCGCAAAATGGAATAGTCCAGATGATCATATTCTGCCACAATGAACTCATATACATTCAATATTTGTATAATATTCGCACCAATTTTTTGTTGATAACATTGCATATAACATTTTTGTGTGTGCTTTTTTCTTATGTATAGCACCACCCGATACTTCTACAGGTCGACTTCTGGATCCATTTGCATAGAGCTGCTTAAGCAGAAAATATTGCCCAACAATTTCCTGCTAAGCAAAACTTAGCAGGATACCAGTTACGTATGGTACAAGTGGAATGATATTTTGGCCAATAACCTTCCTCTACTAAGCATAATTTTATAGTGCTTAGCTGCTTTATGTGCTTAAGCAGCTCTATGAAATTGGGCTCTGTACGCATCTCTACAGGTTCTCTTACCTGCCTTCTTTAGATAAAAAAGGGAAACTGAAACAAATAAACCACAAAAAACCACTGAGTTTGGCAGGGTTAGGTCTTCTTATGCCCTAGATACCCAGGCCTGATACTTCGTTCTTATAAGGGCAAGGCAGTTTTTTCCTTGTTAAAGGCCACCTGTACGTGGGAAAATTAAATTTCAACTAAAACATTTCAAAGGGTCCATTTTACACCATTTTAATGCGAAGTTTGATACTTCTATTTTTTCCAGACTATCATGAGGTCTCTATCTATCAGAGAATGAGTGCATTACAAAAACTTCATTTAATCCTTGGAGACCCTCTTTAGCAGAAACCCTCCAGAACAAACAGGCATTCATACATTTTTTGGGGGGCTGCATATTCCCTGCATGTTCACGAATGCTCGCTTAACCACACTCAGCCACAACAAGAGGTGCCAACTTCATAGGCACCTTGCTTGGCCATTCACATCAAAGGGAGGCTGGATGACAGCAGTCTGGTTCCCTTTTTACACATCAGTATTCATTACTAACATTGCATTCAGGATATGAGACAAAGGTGGCCGCAACATCATCGGGCATTAATACTTCCATCAACTAGCAGACGACATTCTTGCTCCGGCCTTTGCTAGTGAATCTGCTTCCTCGTTGCCTTTGATATTGGCATGACCTGGCACGTATTTCTGAAAGCAACAATATTAAGAGGGAAGTGTTAACTCTTTCCTTACCATAAGTGATTTAGTTGACTGCACTCATACCCCCTCTTCCTTACCATTGGCAACTTTAGTCAACCAAGCACACACACAAAAACACTCAAGCCTGAGCACAAAGACCATTTGTTACAAAGTTGTAGTTTTGTCCATGTTCACTCTCCATACCCAAGCTTACCATCATTGGAAAGAGAAAAATCAGATCTCACCAATGATGGTAAAATAAAATAAGGTTGCTATTATGCAATCCCTTCAAATTGGAGTGAAAAGATCCGAAATGCCAAACGCCTACAGTGCGCCATATGGTTATGTACAAAAAACTGTTTGAGTTTACATATCACACTGAGGAAACAAAGACCAAGAACTTGGACATTTACTGGCCAATCTCAATGATTTGGGGATTCTATGCAAAGAAAATTCAATAAGTAAGAAACTTGTTATTACTTGTTTCGCTGTAAAACAATATTTCAAGGTGATAATAGAGTTTGTAAAAATGACTTTTGAACGAAAGCTTTCTCTTGTGTAAGAATATGTGCTTTACGCTTGAGTGGTCAATTAATGCGGTCACCAGGGGTTGTTTATGTCAAAACAATTCGGTAACGAGAGGGTTATAACTGTAAACAGTTTTTGAAGGTCCTATGAGAGACAAGTTCAATAGTTACAATTAAAAATTTGAAACATGCTACACGTACTTTCTAAAACACAAAAAAATAATCTAAAAAATGAGAGTGTACTCTGCTCGTCTGCAGGAGAATCAGAGGACTCTGTTAAAATTGTTGAGACCAGACCAGCAGCTCTTTTCAGAGCCAACACCTCTCCTATAAGAGAATTACACATGGTTGTACCCGCAAGGTTGAAGTACTAGTAATAATTACTTCTTATTATCAACACCATGCAAAAGCTTTAAATATCACCTTTGCCCAGTCCAACAGAGTTAAAGGGAGGGTACACCTTTGATAATTTCGCCCAAAATTAATGACCATAATAACTTACTTGGTAAAGAGCACTGGAGATCTGTTAATACTAGTTTAACCCTCTTGCTGTCTGACCATTCAATACCATTCAAGTGGTTTTGAATGATAGATCAACTATGCCAGCCTGAAATTTGATACCATGAGGGAATGCATGTACACAGTACACAGTTAGTTCTGTGCACAGTTGTGCCACCGTACACAACCATGGCAGTCGAATGGTTTCAAATGGTTGGTCAACTCACTGGAAAATGTTGCCAAGAGTCACTGACAGTAGGAGGGTTAATAGTGTAAATGTAGTTTTAGAAAAAGAGTTAATTTTCACCCCCAAATTTGAATCTGAGAAAGACTTCAGGCATGACAGCACACAATTCTATGCAACAAGGGTGTTTTTTTTTCTTTCATTATTTTCTTGCAATTTTGATGACCAATTTAAGCCCAAATTTTCACAGGTTTGTTATTTTTCGCTTATGTTGGGATACACCAAGAAAGGATACTGGTCTTTGACAATTACCAAAAGTAGACCCTGCCTTTAAACAAAACATGCTGTTGGGCATCTAGCCAGCAGAGAACGCCGTTAGCCGTAGTTAATCTTGAATTCTACCCTCATACTCTCTTACCCAGTCCACATTGACTTGTTGACATAGACCATCAAGGATCTGTAGATCTTCTTTGTTCTGCACGTCTTTGTTCCCCGCTGTCTTCCAGCCATTCTTTTTCCAGCGATGCATCCATTCTGTTATGGCTGCGGAAGAAAGGAACAGTCACATTTTAAAAATTTTAATAATCCTCCTATTTTCTGACCATTTTAATATCATCAGCTGTGTTTTTGACTGATTGATAAACTTTGCTAGCATGCAATATGATATCATGTGGTGAATGCATCTACACAGTACACAGTCAACCCTCGTACTGGCTAACCACTCAATATCCTCCTCCGTGGTTTTGAATGATAGATTAACTCTGGCAGTCTGCCATATGATGTCGTGGTCAAAGCATTTACACAATTCAACCCTCCTACTGTCATACCATTCAATATCATACTGTGGTTTTTCAATGACAGATAAACATTGCCAGCCTACAAAATGATATCATGTGATCAATGCATTTACACAGCTCACAGTCAACCCTGCTACTGTCCAACCATTCAATACCATTCACATGCCTCAAACTGCACTAGTATAGTCAGTACATGCAAGTAAACATAAAACTTGGACATGTACGCAAGCATATGTTAGTGAAATTTGACACGTTTGTCCGAGATCCGGGTACTTTACCTCCATTTTTAGCATTGAGTGCAGAGTGCTATTGCAATTCATCTGCCTTTCTGAGTTGTCAACATTTGAGTCATTATCAATGAGGTAAACCGATTTATGAATTTGGAAGGTGTAAACCCTAATAGTTTTTCATTTCATTGTAGTCAATACTTACATTTCATTGTGTACTTGCTGTCTGTGTATAATGTAAGCTCTTTGATGTCTCTTTTCTTGGCTGTCTGCAGAGCTCTTATGGCAGCCTGTGTGGGACAGATGAAGTGAATCTCACAGGATGAAAAAAAAGTACATAGACAAAAATGGAAATATATCCTAAAAGATCTGCCTCTAGCTACCGGCCAAGCTGGATGGTCTAGTGCAAGGACACCTGCCCAAGAATGGCAAAGGTTGTGGGTCCAATTCCCACCAAAGTAAATGAGAATTTTTATTATTTTTTTTACAGGACTGAGTATACCATGCTTAACAGTGTATGAGTAAAACAATATAAGAGTGTCATTCTTGACAGTCATGGCACACTAGAAATGTCCACCGTTATCATTATCATCTGGAAAGTACTGAGTATACCATGCTTAACACACATAGGTTTATGGGTAAAACACAAACAATATAGCAGTGTCATTCTTGACAGACATGGCACATCAGAAACTGTATCTACACGGTACACACACAACATGCACACAGTTAGTTCTGTGCACACTAGTGCCACCATAACCAAACTGGTGCACTTCAATGGTTTTAAATAGTTGGTCAACTCACTGGAAATGCTACAAAATGTCGGCGAGGGTATTCATTTAAGTTTAAACCTATCCATTGTTTACCGTGATCTCAGCTCTCTGATTGGTCTGTCTTCCATCTAGTCTCTCGCTGGTGTTACATGGGTTGTTGTCTCCCCAGTACACGCCGACACCTGCACGGGCACCTCTACGCCCATTACTCTCACATGCGCCATCTGTGTACACGACAGCCCGGCCTGTCAAAGTAATGTTGAAAATGATCTCTCATTTCATTTCATTTCATTTCATTTGTTCTGGTTGTGAAGCCAAGGACTCTCAGCTAGCGAACTAAATCACTATACTAGCCAAGAACCCCGTGGAGAGAAGACAATGAAGGAAGTTTATTGCCATTAATACTGTTATTGCCATTAAAAAATACCTTTAACGAAGAAAAAGGGTAATAATCATCAGAATTTGTGATTTTTCTTTCAACTTAATCTTGGAAATGTTCCACTCATGTTCAAGGGCCATTGCTGTTCAACTTTTGCGTGGTTTCATGCGCGTACCAGCTGCCTTAAAATGATACATTGTCTGCGCGTTTATGCATACGCGTGGTTTGCGCGTACACGCTGTGTCAAAATAACCAAAAACAATACGTGCAAAGAAAACAGTTTTGATAGTTTCCGCACAACAAGCACGGTTGGTGCATATATAACTTTTACACATCATTGTGTTCAGGGGCCATTTATTTGATAATACACAGCCGGTCTTTATATCACTTGTTAATACACCCCCACGTGACTAGTTTTCGACCAATCAGAATGCACAAACTCTCGGAGGTATTTATTAATCCTATATAAATGTAGGTACATACAATAAAACTAACCTGTGAAAATTTCACTTCAAAAGGTGGTCACGTTTTTGAGATATCACCGAAAAACCGGTGCGAATATTTCCACGCAGGAAGAAATTCCCAACAGGAATACACAGTAGAAACGCTTCTCAGATTCAATTTTGGGGAATAAAAAGTGATATATTTTCCATAACTGTATTACTTCGAAGTTAAAAGTTTCTCAAAATTCATTATACTACCCAAAGCTGCTGTACTTCTTACCAAGTAAGTTTTTATTGCCATTAATTTTCAGAGTCATTACCAAACGTGTACTGTGCCTTTAAATCAGAGTATTTATCACAAAAAGTGTTCTGTTTTATAAGTCGTCGGCTCAGTGCTAAAAGGTCATTAATTGCAATTTCAAATCCCTAATGATCGAAAGGTTGTTGAGTGAAAAATGCAAATTAGTTAGAAAAAATAAACCAAATTCCACATGTTTTTGTTAGAAACTGAATGTTTCGTTTTGCCAAACTAATTTTAGGGGACCACACTTGATCAATAAACTGCAATTACCAGGAGCTCCTCAATATGCAAAAACCAATTTTATGAAATTTGTAAAAACTGCACCTGACGACCTTATAGTCCTGAGCCAACAAATTATTTTATAAGTACAAGAAGCCTTACTGTTTCCTAGCGTCATAGACGGTGACAGAGATGACGATGAGCTGATAGACGATGATGATCCAGTGCTGGATGTTCTTATCTTCTTGGATTGATATGTAATTGAGACGGTTTCGTATTCAGCTTCCTGGTCGTATTTTCTTTTGGTGCTGTACGAGGTCTGATGAATGCTTTCTATCTGTTGCAGTTCTAAACAGTGGAGAGACAAAACACACAAATCTGTACGCAGTGGGCATAAGGAACTTATGCATTAATGTAACCACATAGAGGTGGCCCTTAACTTGGAAAAATGTCCCTGACCTCAAAGGAACAAAGTATCAGGTCTGCTTTATTCTTGGTTGGCATTATAGGTTGCAGAAAACAATCTTGGGTTTCTTTCTTAAAATTTTGAAAACGGGCACCAAACACTAGCTTCGTTGGACCCTTACCACAGTCTATTGAAGCAGGTTCGTATCTTGTAGATGCAGCTTTGGACCTCTTGCTGTAGTTGGAAAATTTCTTGAGTTGTTGTCCTCCCTGAGATTCAATCCATTTTTTGAAGTAAGGGTTTGGATCCTCTCTGGCATTCACAAAGTCCCAAGCCTCCTTTTCCGTTCCAAACTTCTTGTACCGGGCACCTTGGAAGCCAGTCACGTTAGATTTACATTCATCCCTAAGAAAGACAAAGGTACAAGTGAAAGTATATCAATGAGAATGGTTCATCAGACCACAATATGTTCGCATTGGCAATTCCACATCGGATTTGGTTATTCATGATTTTTCTGTCCCTCAGGGGTCGGTTCTTGGACCGCTGTGGTTCACAGTGTACACCTACCCAGTTCATAGCATCATCATGAAACACAAACTTAACTATCATGTATATTGCTGATGACACTCAGTTATATTTCTCTTTTAAACCATCCAAAAATTTTGCTGATGAGAGCATAAGCTGTATTGAAACATGTGTTGATGAAATTCGTGTTTGGATGCAAGAAAATTTCCTTAAGCTTTGCCTTGAACAAATTAAGTGCGAGTCTCTGCTCAGCTACTGTGTTCGAGCTCTAAACAGCCCCATAAATAGTGCCAATATGCTGGACTCTCTCCGCTCCTTTGCCCTACGCCCAAGTACCTTCAGAAAAAAATGAAAATGTGCGTGCTCGTTTTGGTGTAATTTGATGAAAATCTCTGAGCCGGCAAGATATACATTTAATTAAAAAGAATTAATGATCGAGTTCAAGTTTTACTCTGACCACTACTATGTGCAGTAATCCAACTATTTATATTCATAATTATAAATAATAATAATATAATACTAAAATATTGAATTTGAAGCAGGCCTATATGACAAATTCATAAATTGACAATAATTCATAAATAAGTATTTTGAGGTAGGTTATTCTAATCTTAGTCACAAACAAGTTTACTCAACTTTCATACTTTGAAGTTAACAAGTAATTGGAATACCGGACACTGGGGTAGGGGTAGGGTTAGGGGGTAGGGTTAGGGGATAGGGTGAGGGGTAGGGTAAGGGGTAGGGCTAGGGGAAGGTACTCCTAGAATTATGAGGTTCCATGAACCTCATAGAGGTCCATGTACAAACTACAATACAAAACTTTTTTTCATTTACGTTTCTGCACCTGGAGTTCTCATTTGAAATCGGATCTCGCCAAAATTAGGCTCTACGTGTTCCTTGGAATCTCATTGAGCGTTGCATGGGTCAAAGAAAATCCACTCCGCAAATTTAAAATTGTTAAAAAGCAATAAATTCTTACCGTCATTCCCAGTCCTCTTCAAACAGTGTGAGTGTTATAACAAATATGGCGCTGGAGTCACATGATGTGTGTACAAAACCAACCTACAGTTGCCAGGACCAGCGTTGCTGCGCGCGGAGTACCAGTTTGTTCGGTAGACCTTTGCGAGCGCAGCAAGCGCCATATTTGTTATAACACTCACACTGTTTGAAGAGGACTGGGAATGACGGTAAGAATTTATTGCTTTTTAACAATTTTAAATTTGCGGAGTGGATTTTCTTGACCCATGCAACGCTCAATGAGATTCCAAGGAACACGTAGAGCCTAATTTTGGCGAGATCCGATTTCAAATGAGAACTCCAGGTGCAGAAACGTAAATGAAAAAAGTTTTGTATTGTAGTTTGTACATGGACCTCTATGAGGTTCATGGAACCTCATAATTCTAGGAGTAAGGGGAAGGGTTAGGTGTAGGGGTAGGGTTAGGGTTAGGGTGATGAACACTCCCCCTCCCTTTCACCATGGAAGAACCCAACCAAGTAATAAACATGCATGGTTGTGCCATAGAAAAAAGCGAGGAATTGGGCTTCATACGTGTTTATAAATATTGTATACAAAGGCTTCATACCTTTAGTCAGAATTTTTTTACCGTCGCATTTTTTTTTCCCGTCGCATTTTTGTTTCCGTCGCATTTTTTTTATGGAACACCGTACCTTATGCATTTTGGCCATTCGTTTTCGTATTCAACTTGTCCTGCAAAAAGAAACTTTTTTTTCGTAGTTTGCTTTTACAATCGGCAGAAACTGTATTTTGTGCATGTGCCGAGTTTGTGGGTGCCGAGTTTGCTAGGTGCCGTTTTCGACAGGGTGCCGAGTTTGTATTTGTGCATGTGCCGAGTTTGTGGGTGCCGAGTTTGCAAGGTGCTGAGTTTGTGGTGCCGAGTTTGCAAGGTGCCGAGTTTGTGGGTGCCGAGTTTGCAAGGTGCCGAAGTGACCGGTTACCAGTAATTGTTGCAGTAATAAAAGTTTACTGATGTATGGCGCCACCTACGGCCTGTCATTAAAAGTAAGTTTGAAATAAATACAAAATAGTTGTTTACCAGGACTCAAAAACTCCCACATTCCGTCCACTCCTAACAGCATAGTGAAATTTGGGCATATTTTGAGAAAAAATGCCAAGGGCCCGACATAAACGAGAGATATTCATTCACTGACGTTCTACTGTCGTCTCTCGGCGTTTGCATTGCTTTATATATGCCGATTTGTTGATATTCGCTGGTGCATGGCTGGTGTAACATGTTGTACTCACGATGTAACCACTGATCTCTACACTAACGTAACACACGGATATCCCACTGGTTCACGTTTTATAGCATCGTTGACTGAACATTCTGAAAAAGAGCATGATACGACTGGAACCAACGGTAAATATGGTCAAAGTTCAAAGTTGATAAGGAGGTCTCGTTTTTACATATATATTTAAATATTTTTTAAAATATAAAATAAATATTTTTAAAAACGTAGTGAAATTTGTAGAAAAGTTTTTAAAGTGCATGTAGTTTTTAGAATTTGTAAATATAAAATATATTTTATGTTTTCAACAGATTTTATGGATCACAATTTACATCCATTCAACAGATCCAACTTCTCGTACATTCTCGTTCCGACGAGATTTTAGCGAAATATCGGTCTTTTCGGCCGTAGATCTAGAGTAAGTTCAGAATGGCAATTGAACATGAATTTTAAAAGTTGGATATCATAGAAACAGATTTATATAATTGATAACTTAGGAAGTAGTAGTAAAGTTAAATAATTGATTAACTGCAGTGTGAAATTTCTTTTGGCAATGATTTGTGATGTTTGTGATTTACTGGGATGGAAGTGAACATCGTAATACAATTCATGTGTGCAGCAAACGCATCCATTCTGTGCACTACACATTTATAACGTTACATCGATATTGCCAATATTGAATCTTTCTCGAGTAGACTAGCATTTATTAGCATTTTAAGCATTATGTTTATTAATGAGTAAGAAATCGTAACTCTAGCAGCATAATAGATGCCTAATCTGACTTTACCTTTTCATTCATAAATTAACAATTTTACTGTTTTTAGATCAAAACATAAATTTAAAAACATCTCTGCCAATTTTTGAATGGAAATCAGCTCGAGGTTTTTCTTCTTCCTTTAAATATTAAAGTTTGATTTTTAATCTTTTATGTCATGAAAAAAAGGTATCCGACTGCCACTTTTTCATTCATGAAATAAGATAGTATTTGTATGTTGATAATGATACTCAAATGAGATATTGCTTTTGAAGTTTTGGTAACATTACAATGACTTGAGTGGAAAATTGCACTGCTCTGGCAGTCGGACTCGGAGACGAACATTTTTTCATTGGGATTGGAAGTGCTGCTTGAATGATAGATGAAGATAACCCCATGCGATTGAGCCCATTTTGTGGAACCACATGAGCTACAACCGTAATCAAGTGCAATGTAATCAATTTATATTATACAGGGTGCAAATATTAATCAGAAAAAAAATTGTGTTAAAAACTTTTGTTGGTCACGACAGCAAAAATGGCAATGCACTATTGATAATGGGTAAGGCAGTCAGATGGGAAATTTAATTTAATATAATTAGCACCATTATTAATCCTGGTAATATTATATGGGCCATCTTGTTCAAGGGGCAGATGTGTTTACTTGGAACATGTATTGACTGTCTGCAATTCGGCAGAGAACTTCCAGGCCAGGCATCATTCAATTTTCCAGATGCGTTAATGAAGTTCTAGCGCCGAGTCGCAGGTGGCAGGGAGTGTACGACAAAATAAACAAACCTGCCCCTTGAACAAGAAGGCACATACATAGAAAAGCGAAGGATTTTTGACATCTGGTGAATCCTTAGCCACTCAAGCACCCTATTCACACTCGTCATGGAGCTTGTTC
This sequence comes from Pycnopodia helianthoides, assembly GCA_032158295.1. Lineage (NCBI taxonomy): Eukaryota > Metazoa > Echinodermata > Asteroidea > Forcipulatida > Asteriidae > Pycnopodia > Pycnopodia helianthoides. The sequence continues at coordinate 13,800,344 of CM063256.1, read as the reverse complement.
AATTGTTGCACCAATCTGCGTTTTTTGGTTTCAATTATACTTCCCTAGGGTTACGGTTATTTGGAATGGACCCACAATCTTAAAATATGTCACATGGCGAGGGTGTGAACACAATTCAATGGCTGTTCCATGTACATATCTTACTAGCGAGTATGTGTAATGTTTTTTAATGTTTGCTAGTGAGGTTAGATGGTGCATAGAACCATGAAAGTTGTTGTTAGGTTACATTTATTGAAAGCGTTCATTTTGCAGTTCTATTCTTTACCTCGAGATGTTTTGTTTTTGGTTATAGCCGTGGTCCAAGATGGCCGTGTTCAGTGCAGGAGCCAAGATCATTAAGCCACAAGGCGAAAAGGCAGATGAGTTTGAGTTGTCCATCTCACAGGTAAGAAACTAACATTACGAGTGACTGCATTCCAGTTCCTCAGTACTTTTCGAAAATTCAGCAGTCCGTGATTTTGTGTCGCCCCTCAACAAGTCAACATAGGCCCATCCCTAAAACAACGATTCATTCTTCATTTTTATAGTGTTTTACTCTTTAGAAAAACTATTTGTATTTCTTTTATTTTTAATGTAAACTGTTTTGTAACTCAGCTGGTAGGCTGCAATGAGCAGTTTTTAATAAACCTTAATAATAATAATGTATTCAGGCTAGAATTGATCTTTGCTAAGTTTTTAATAATGAGCTGTTAAACTGCTCTTAATGAAAAAGGAGAAATTCTGTCAAATTTTTCAATGAACAGCAGGCCTGGAATTTCATCTTAGAGAGGGCAAGGCCATTTTCATTTTGTAAAGGGCACTTCCATTGGAAAATCTTAAAGTCTATGGGGAAGTTTTGAAGGGGCACCAAGGCCAAGACCAGGGCAACAGAGGCCATGGCCTCCGTGGCCTCCGTGTAATTCCAGGCCTGGAACAGCCTCAAACTATGTTTCATTAGTAATTTGTTATATTTTTGTTTTTAATGAATGATTTGTGTATGCTTTGACAGGCCCTTCTTGAGCTCGAGATCAACTCTGAGTTGAAGAGTCAACTTCGTGAGCTCTTCATCACAGGAGCCAAGGTATGTTGTTACTTCTAGTATTATATTTTGGGGGGTAAGGAAACCGAGAAGCCCTCCAAAGTACCTTGGCCTGAAGATACAGGTCTGTGAAGAGAAGATAAAAAAGAAATGTTTAGGTTTGGGTGTGGGAGGAAAACCCCAGCTGGGGAAAACCCATGCAATTAGGGCCCAATTTCACAGAGTGGAGCTGCTTAACAGCCGATTTTGTGCTTACTGTGCGAGTTTTCATTTCGTAGCAGTGCTAGCCGTAATCGAACGAAAAGGCATACTAACCTCCAGTGCTTACTGTTTGAAAGTTATTGACGTAACTATGCAAATTCATTGTGAACATGGAGGCTGGCTGCCCGATGTTCTTGCTAATCTGTGGAATATGTTTACGCTTAAACAAATTTTTCTGCTACAGAATGCACAAAAAATTGCTTTGCGTTAAGCAGCGCTTTGAAATTGGCCCCAGGTTGGGACTGATGGAAACCCAAGATTACTGATGATAATGTGATGACATCAGGTGAATTGGGTCAATAGTGAAAAGGTTTGTTGCCGAGTTGCTGACAATTGTCCATTTTTTCTAATTCCCAACAGCTGTGTTATCCAAAGCTCTTGGGATTCGCTGATGGACTACATTAAAAGCTTTCCTCTGCAGTACCTCAAGATTTTTGTCTCGACAAGTTGGTCTTGAGAAATGCAAAAGAATTCTGACATTTATAGTGCAATTGTTATGTTATCATTGTTTTTTTTTCCCCCTTTTCATGTTCAAAAGGGTTCACCCATTGATTCCATGTTTTTCATTTTAGGAAATTGATTTTGGAGGCAACAAGAAGGCTATCGTCATCTTCGTCCCAGTGCCACAGCTCAGGGGTTTCCAGAAAGTCCAGAACAGACTGGTGCGAGAACTTGAGAAGAAGTTCAGCGGCAAGCATGTTGTCTTTGTAGCACAGGTATAAAAAAACAAAATAATTAACCCTTCTATTTTCCGTAGTACATTTCCGGAAAGAGGTCATTCAGAATAATCAATGTTGAAAAATGTTGAAATTTTTTTTTAAATGGGTGGGTTGGAAATAACTGAAAATAAAAATTCAGTTTTCATTTCAAATAAAAGGAACTGTGTGTGCAGTTCCGTTGTTAATGGTCAACCTTGTTTCAATAGTAGCCCTCCATGCCCGATGGGGAGATGGCAAGGATTTTCTTTGGTTTCAGCGTGCAAAAAGTTGCATGCTGGAAGCCAGGAAAAGCCATTGAAAACTCCTGAGCTGGGAGAACATTTGTTTCAAATATCTGCTTCATTTGAGGCATTACTTTGTTCTACAGTGCATAGGGTAAATAGTCAGTCAATATTTAAAAATCGAAATTTGGGTTGGGTGGGTGTGTCAAAACAATTTTGGAAAAGATCAAATTTATTTTACTTTGATCATTCTGGATGGCCCCTAAGTTGACCAACCCTTTGGAACTATTAAACTGCATGGATTGTGTCATGGTAAGACAATGGTGTACAAAACTCTGTACTGTGTAGATTAATTTACCACAATGATATTGAATGGCCGGACAGTTAGTTTAAAATGATTAGAATCACTGGATATGCTTTTCACAGCTTTAAAGGCCCTGTACACTATTGGTAAGATCGAAAAACACAATGTTCACAGATTCACACATAACTTACATGTTTAAAGTAAGTAATGGTAGAAAGGGTTCCTTAAAATATTTCTGCCTAAAATGCTATCGTTTCTGAGAAATGAGTAAAACAATAGTAATTATCGCGCGCGATAATTTGAAAAAACAGAAAACACATAAGATCTCTTTTCACTATTTTCTCGTGACCTCGATGACCTATTGAGCTCAAACTTTCACAGGTTTGCTTGTTCATGCATATGTTTAATCACACAAAATGTGGACACTGATTTTGAGCTGTTACCAAAGTGTACAATACCTTTTAACTTGTTTTCTTCAACTCTGACGCTTCCAAACCCTTTCTTGAAAAGAGTTACTGTTAGGGTTAAAGATTTTCCATCTTGTGTTTCATCTTTATCCACTTCATCTCGCAGAGACGTATCCTCCCCAAGCCCACACGCAAATCAAGAACGAAGAACAAGCAGAAGCGTCCCCGTAGCAGGACACTGACCGCCGTGCACGACTCTATCCTGGAGGACCTTGTCTACCCTTCCGAGATCGTCGGCAAGAGGATCCGGGTCAGGCTGGATGGAACCAAAATCATCAAGGTGCATCTGGACAAGAGCCAACAGATTCAGGTGGACTACAAGGTATGTCAGTTGGCCCCTCTGACACTTTACCCAGGAAATTCCCAGGAAAGTTTATTTAAACTTTTCATACCGGTCGAATTTCCAAGAATTTTTGTTAAACCTTTTACACTCTTGAATTGCTAACCCATGCAATTTCCAGTGGACAAAGCACTTTCCCTGGTTGGGGGAAACTCAAACATTCCGTTCGCCCGGCAAAACTTGGTTATCGTTTGTGATTTACTTTATTTATTTTTTTACAAAATGTAGCCTCCTCAGATTTTGTTTTAATAATACATTGTTTGCAATAAAATTAAAAAAAATCGAAAATGGGGTTCTGTTATACGGCTGCGGATAATTTTGACTGGCCAGCTGGACCACTTGGCAAGGTGTTTCAGCTGGTCCACCGCCATTTAACTGGCATTTGGCCAGCGGACCACTGCTAAGGTCAAACCCTGGGAGCCTTGCAAGTGGATTGGGTTTTCAGTTTCTACCTGATTACATGGGTTTTTCCCAATTGTGGTTATTTAATGAAATAAATGCCTCATGAGGTGCATCTTTTAAACTAAGTTTTCCGCCTTCAATTTGTTCCGGAAAGGGCAGTGGTGCTTTCCTGTTTTTTATTAAATTTGAAACAAAATTTTGATTGTTGAACTGATTGACCTTGATATTGCAACAGTTAAAGAACGTTTTGTTTTGGTTCATTTTCTTTTTCACAGACCGACACCTTCAGTGCCGTCTACAAGAAGCTGACAGGCAAAGACGTTCTCTTTGAGTTCCCCGACTGGACTCTTTAAACAAAGATGACGTGTAGGGTGCAATGCACAATGCAGCACCATCAGCATAACTGGGAGGGGGAGCATTTTACAATGGCACACCATTTATCATCCTAAAGGAGAAGCCAGTACAAGTTAAGATAATGGCCTAAACTATCCTGCATGGGTCTAATGCTAAAATTGAAAGATCTTATTAAAAAACTGTTTAACATGTGTCTCCAAACACAGTAATACTTGTGTGGTGATGTCTCTTTTATTCTGTCTGTTTTTGTCCTCTCTTGAGCCACTGTGGAGCTAGAAATATTGACCATTGCACCAACATCACTTGTGGCACCTGTTGGCCCAGTCTGTCGTTTTGGGAGTTGAATTTTATGCAATGATAAGTCGTGTAGCGAGTGTATAGACCAGGCATGACATTCTTCCGTCTTTAGCCTGATTTCTGATTATTTTCAGAAAAATCTGGAAAATTGTGAATAAATGGCCTGAAAAGTCTTTGAAACCCTACACCAATTAAAAAGTAGGTCAGCCCTTGGGCTAAAAAAGAAATTCTACTTTTCCCAAAGACCAAAGACCAAGCGTGCATTGCTTAAGTTGGAGAAATTTGACTCCCAAAATGATGTAACCAGAATTGTATATGATGTCGGAGCCTTCACAAAGCCTGTAAGCACAAAAACTTGCTAAGCACAAAAATATTGCTTAGCAGAAACAGGTTACCAGCCAAAGTTCCATGAAGATTACATTGTTAGGACTGTTGCCCCCAAATACTTATTTTGAATTGTAAAGACATATTTGAGGCAGTTTTTTTCCTGCTTAAAGGGGCTGTGAGGTCATGATCAAAGCAGACCTGTGGCTGTACATGGAATTATGAACTTTCAACCAGTAACTACATTTGCGTGCCTTCCCTCCAAATGTTATATATGGAGGGCTCACGTGCAAATGTAGTTACTGGTTGAAAGTGATACAACATTTGGAGGGAGGGCATGCACAGGTAGTGAGTGGGTGAGAGTTCATAATTCCATGTACAGCCACAGGTCTGCTTAGATCATGACAATGGTGCCCCTTTCAACAGTTTTTGGGTCAATCTCTTTTTCAATGCAGTGTGATCATACTGAAGCTGGAGGGTAAAATAGTCTGTCCCCTTTTGACAATCAATATTATCCACCACTGCTAGTGCTATAGGAACATTACCCAAATGAAGGCACCATGATAAACTGACAAGGGCCGTGTCCAAATTGGCTACACCATGCCTGATATGGGGCAGAGGGTATCCCTCCCTCCCTCACTAAAATCCTCCAAAGAATTCCTGAGATTCCAAGCACACAATGAAGACACTAGGAGGGGGTACACCATGCCCCCATATCGAGCACCAAATGGAATTGGCAGCTATGGGTACGGCTGCATCTCCGTTTCATCATACGATGTACAGGATGTCCTTTGCAACACCCTTAGAAACAGTCGTAGCTGTAGCGGCCAATCTGGATGGACTATGGCAGAGTCTGAATTGGCGACTGTGGGTGTTTCTAAGGTCAGCCTGTGCTTTGAGGCATGTTATTGGCCTCAATCTGAAGACCACTGTTATTGGCCATTACTCTCGTGCACCTGTCGCACACAGACCTTAACCCTTTAGAGACCATAGCGACCATAAGCGGCTTGTACCCAAAACTCCCATAGCGGTCGTAAGGTTTGACCTACTTCCCTTCACAGAAAGAGGTCACAGTGAAAGTCATGTCCAGAATTGACATTTTCCAATGTTTCCATGTTGACATACTATTTACATTTGTAAAAAAAAAATTCTGTTTATTGTTTTAAAAAAAAAATGGAGTACAACAATTAACAATGGCAGACATGTATGGGCGTATTGATGATTACACGTATACAGAAATAAATGGACTCTAAAGGGTTATAATGCATATATCTAGCATTTTGAAGAGACAAGTATTTTATTCAGTATATTAAACGGCACAACTTAGTGATGATAGTCGTATTAATTAATAATTTAAAACAAGTTGAATGCTGGCTATAAATCTGAAAGAGGACCATTGCCTTTTATCATAGACCCTTCCCATAGGCCACCATCGCTGGTGTCAAACAATGGAAATCTGTATGCTCTACACACAACTCTCAGCCAATGATTGGTTTTCCTTTGACCTTGGTAAGGGCGCTGTTTGATAAATTCCATGGGAAAAATTATGCTTTGGGAACTTTCTCCTTATTTTGATAAAAACAAAAAAAATGAACAGCCTTTAAGAATTTTTTGGCCCAATTACACGACTCCGCTTATCACATAATTCTGCACTTGTGCAGTGTTCTCCCACGAAAGGGTCCTGTTGGACAAAATCAAGTTAAAACACCCCAGAACCAGTCAGAATTCTGTCCACCTAGTCCTGCTGGCTAGTTCATTTCTCCACACGGCTACATGTAAACCACTGATTGTTCAAATTAGTTTTAAATACAAGTCCATGCTAATGACCATGTTGAAAGAAAACCTTCAAAATATGGACCAGTGAAAGAACTGGCGGACTATTAAAATGACAAGCTAACTGGTCCTGCTGGCTAGTCACTGACAAAGTTAAAGACCAACTCTGTTGAGGCGCCTAGTAAAGCACATGATTTTAGGGCTGTAAGTGCAGAATTTGGCAGGAAGCAGTGCCATGAAATTGGGCCCAGTTCTTTTTGCCAATCAACAGGCCTGATACATCATTCTAGTGAGGGCAAGGCAGTTTTTCCTTGGGTGGGAAATTTGCTGGAGACCATTTGAAAGAGCACCACAGACAATGGCCAGAGGCATGGTGGAAATTGCTTTTGTGCTTCCGTGAAGTTAGTCTTTTTGCAAGACGTTCATACATTGTTAGTAAAACTATGCACACTCGACATGTATACACGTTGTGACTATTCCAGCAGAGTGCATTTTATGGAAGCCATGAACCGTCAGTTGTTTTGTATGGTGGGTGATTTAAGTTTTCCCGACATGGCCTGCTATCGCCCGATGGTTGGTGTATTAGTATGCACGGCATGGATAGCGCGGAATCACGATAGTCGAGTGATAAGGAGCACCAAGACCCTCACGTGAAGTATCCTGGATCATTATGGAACAAATTCTGAGCAATCCTCTGGGGCTGATAAAACTATGGAACAAATAAACCTTCCAACAAAAGACAAACATAACAAATAATGCGAGAAGTGTCAATCCTGAGTAACTTGTACTTTTTGTTCTTTATTTCATAACAAAATTGCATCAACGGCTTGCTGTTATCAACTGTTCTGAGTTTTGTTGTAGGAGAATTGCAGAATTAAACAAGCGGTAAATCAAGGTAACTGGGGGTTGAATTCTGATAACCCCAGAAAACCTCTGTCCCTCAAGCCTAACCTCTAGTTTCCGCCTGTTTAATTTTGCAATCATCCCTTAAAATGCCAGGGAAAATTCTGCATGAATATTTTACTCAAATGTTACCGACAGTGAGCCTTGCCTCTCCAAAGTTCAAATGCAGGGCCATAGATTGATTAGGCAGTCTTGCTTCACAAAATACATTGTATTGAAAATTGTCTTTCTTTCAACTTTTCTCCCTGCTAAATTTCTGCCGAACAGCTATATGTAGTTTGGCTAAGGTCAGTCAAATGTGACAATGGTTTTCCCCTTCGTTGGACCAGTCTCTACATGTCGAAATGCTTTTCTGGCTTCCTCCACATTGTACACCTGATCTATGACCGGTCTTATCTGAAAACAACAAAAAACAACAAGAGATGTTGTTACAACATGATTGACATGTCTTGAAGAATGTCACATGCAGAAATTACAATGACTTTCGGTTCAACACTAAGTACAGGCATCTTAATTAATTGGTAGAAAAAATGTAGATTATTTTTTATCGAAAAGTTGACACATTATAAGTGTATATCTTTACAAATCCTCTAGAGAAATATGTCTGTCTGAAATTTTGTTAAATTCAAGAAAATTGCATTTAAAGACCATCCCCTAAAAAAATAATAATAAATAAATAAATAAATAAAAAATCTGGTTCTTATCTAGATTGCTGCTATCATTATTTCCAAAATTTACAACAATCCCTTATATAACACAAACATTTTTGTTTTACCATTTCCTATTTTCACTTGAAATGAGATCACAGAGTTTGATGAAATTTTCCAGGTTTGTTGTGAACACTAATAGATGGGAATTAGTTTACTCTTCTACTAACCAATAACGTACTTTCCCTTTAAAGGCAGTAAACAGAGTAGGCTCGTAGTACTGAACATAAAAACAACCCAAGAGTTCACCCTGATCATTACATAACCAATTGACGAGAGTTTCTCAAATCCTTGGAGAACATTCAAGGATGACAGGTTATCATTGACATTGTCACTAATATTCTTGTGCTTACCTTCTTTGCCTCGACGTACTTAGTTATTCTGTCCAGAATCTTCCCTTCAGGTAGAGAAAAACCCCATCTAAAGTCGCATCTGTTGGCCCAAGACTGACAAACAGAAAAGATGTATTAAATTGTTTATTTTGAACATTTATATTCTACACATAGCAGGCCTAGATTTTGAGGTGGACATTGTGTGTGCTGCCCCCGTCTTAGCCTCAATGTCCCTAAAACTATTCCTTGAAACTTGAAGACTGTCTGATGTTCATGCTCCTCCAATATAAGAATTGCTTTACTCTTTCAAAGATGAAAGTTCAATAGCTAACAGAGAGAAGCTGATATTCATTTCAAAAACAACTTTATTTGACCTGAACTTTTTGTCTCACCTGTTTCATTTTTGAGAAGTTGGTCACAAAAGCTCCCATCATAACTCCATACTTGTCAGCATTTTCAAAGGTAGGGGATACCATGCTGACATAGAAACTGCTTTTATCGCACAGCTTAAAACAGGCCTGTCTTACTGATGGACCAACAGTGTCAATTATTACATCAAACCTTGGATACAAATCATAAAATAGTCCTGAAGATTAAACATATTATACAAATGTTGGATGCATACGAGTTTTATTGTCACAGAATATAATCATTCTGTGAAATCTGACTTTTGCATTTCACTCAGCTTCACCTTGTGAAATTGAAAAGGCAAATTTCAATGAGTTATTATATTCAGTGGATTAGTGCCCAAGCAGCCGAAGGACAAAGCAATTATGGTAAAGTATCTTGCTCAAATACACAAGTGCCACGGGCAGGACTCGTACTCATACTATGCTGATCAGAAACACCAGAGCTTGAGTCTGGTGCTCTTAACTGCTCGGCCATGACACAAGATTTCCCAAGGGCTTGAGGGAGATCAATATTAATTAACTCACTTTGGTTTGCTGATGAGAGAAGTCTCCATATCAACCTCCGAGATATTGATGACATCATCTGCTCCAAGATCACTTAGAAGCTTCGCTCCGTGTGCGTCCTGACAAGTGGCAGTCACATGACCTCCCCAAGCCTTGATGAGCTGAGTGGCAAATGTTCCTACTCCTCCTGTGCCACCGGTAACTAAAACCCTTCACACCAGATGGAGAAATGAAAACCTCAAGATAACGAAGCCAAGTTTGGGATACTTCTAGAGACACTGGGAAAAGTCACAGGTCTAAAAGGAATTTAAGTAAACCAATTTATAAAGCTACTAAGCACAGACATGTTTTGTTTAGCAGAAATGGGTTACCAGCCAAAACTATTGACTGGCCTGCCCCCCCCCCTTCCCAGGGCGAGCAAATTTATTCATTTTTCTCTCAGGGAAAACATAAAAAGAGGAAAGGGAAACTTGTTAACAGAAAGTGTTTCAAGCATTGAAGGGGATGTTGGCACACTTTGATAATCTGCTATTTAGTGTTTATGTTTTACTTTGCATTTAGCATCCCCAGCCCCCACCAATAATGATTTTCTTTGCCCCTCCAAAGAGAAAAATTTGTCAATGAATGACACCACATGACATTTGGGTTATTATCCTTTCTGCTTTGTTTGGGGGGTGGGGTGGGGGCCTGAGCAAATTTCTGATTGTCAATTTTTGATTGCTCCAGGGACATGTTTCCAACCAACCTCTGTTGTTTAGTTCTCTTTGATCCAATGACAGCAGTAAGAACCAATGAGCACCACACACAAGTACCAACGTTAGGCAACGCTGCAGCTTCCTCGTGGCTTATGTTTCTCGGCTTCTTAGAAAGTACCTCCTCCGTAACGACGATGTAGTCACCCATGCTACCTTCACGATGGTAGAATGGAAGAGCTGCCCACACCTAAGTTCAAACGGTCCTGATTATTTCAAACTTTTGCTAAGCGCATATAAAAATTGCTTAGCCTAAGTGAGTTATCAGCCAATGTCTTGTACGGACAATTCATATTAACTTTTCTACCTTTTTGTTTTAGCCTACACAAATAAATTTGTTACAACGAACAAATTTCTGCTGGAATAACTTTGTAAAGTTTCAAGTAGCAAAGATTGGCATGGATTATTATTTTTTTGACAGCAGGGGTGGGAGTAAGCGATGACCAAAAGAGGCTGAAACTCAGGCCCAGATCTTAGGGGCAAGTTGAAATGATGGCAAGTCCACCTTTTGATAACCCCTGGAGTTACAGATTTCTAGGAGCTTCAGGGAATAGTTTCCCTCCCTGCTAGAGAAATTGATCAAAGAGCAGGAACTTTTTCAAATCTACGTAAATTAAAGCATTTTCAGGCAGACATGAAAATGTCAGAGGTCAGATAAAAGTCTGAAATTTCTCATCCCTGAAAAAGTTAGTAATTTAAAAAAAACAGTTCGTTGGTTTTGCTTATCATAAAAGAGAAATTAATACTGGGTTATTTTTAAATATTTTATCATCTACATCAGTGTATCAAGATGCGAACAAACATTGAAAAATGCACCAATTTAGTTCAAACAGGGCTTGCACACACACACACACACACAAGTCTGTAAACACCTGCAATCTGGTACCTCCTATTGTCCTTCTCTTGTTTGTACTCTAACTTTTTGGCAACAGCTCCCATTGGTTTTGTTCACTCTCTCCAACTGAGGACCTTTACCCAGCCAGGCACCCTATTATCCTCTTTTGCTTTAGGTCCCCGGTGTGAATGTGTAAAGCTACAAACACACACGCAAGTGTGTAAACATCTGCAATCAGGGACCTCCTATTGTCCCTCTTTTGTTTGTAACTTTTTGGCAGCAGCTCTCATTAGTTTTGTAAACACTTTCCAACTGGGGACCTTTTACCCAACCAGAGATCCTATTGTCCTCTTTTGTTACAGGTCCCCATTTTGTTAATGTATACCTACCCACATAGCCTACACACTAAAATATTTGATTTGCTTACTTCATCTCCCACTTTGACCTTTGTGACCTTTGACCCAACACGCTCCACTACTCCTGAAAAATCTCTACCAAGTATGACAGGAAACTCCCTGCCACCTCCTGCAGGCATCTGGTTTGGAAAAAAACATATATATTAAAAAAAGGAGCCTGGTGCAAATGTAACAAATAAATACAAATATTTTCAAGAAGTCCTGAACAATGAAAAAACGATAATGCTTGATCGCTTTGGAAAGGATTTTTTTCACAAGGATAAATGTATAAAACTTTTTATATCTTTTTCAAAGGGATCAACCAGACACGATACAAAAATGTTCATTAATGAACATTTTTGTACCGTTTCTTCAGCATGATGTTTTATACAACTTGCTAATGTTCCTGGGCTGGGAATTGGGGCCCGGGGGGGGGGGGGGTGCTGCCACTCTTCACAGATTGAATAATGAATACAAGTAACAACTCCTTTACTTTGATTAAGACTGCCTTTTAGCCAGTTAAGATTCACCCCTTCACAGGCGTGTGGGTGTGGGCAAAGATTGGAGTGCCAAAGGTGCAATATGGCTGAAATGTGAAATGTGCACTGGACGCCACTTGTACAAGCAACTCTTTTGATGCAACAATAGTTCAGTGCAGACAATGACCATTGCTATCAATGAATTAGAAAACATTTGCTTAACAAAATGGTGCCCATGCGTATTTCACGTTCCAACAATAGATAGCGTGCTCCAGTTCCACATCTTGCGCCTTCCGCGTTCCATAATCTTTGGTGGTGGGTGTTGGATGGGGTGGGGGAGATCTCACTCATTTTAAAAGTGAAACATTGGCAAGAAGATCACTTTTAGGAATAGGATTCCTACTTATACAAAATATGATTCTATCATATACAAGAGAAAAAAGAGAGAGAGAAAGAGAGGACGAAAGGGGGAGAGACTGATGTCTCTGGAAAGATTTTTCAAATAGCCTTCAAATAAAGCTCCCCAGCACACCACCTGTCACTGCCCTCACCCAAACTCCGAAACCCACAATTTTTAGACCCTAACATGATGCCAACTTACTCCTCGCATAGACCTCATGCTATTGCAAAGTTCCTGTCCTATCCCTGTGCTGATCTGCACATCAAGGGGGTTAACCGAAGCTGCATGCACTCGTACCAGCACCTCATCAACATATGTAAGCTCCGGACGAGGGACCTCATGACTCACACTGATGCTGTCCTCACCATAGCTCTGTATTATGACGCCTCGCATACGCCTCTCAGGAGACAATGGGGTTGAGGCGTGAGGTTGTGCTGAAGAGAGAGATGGTGTCTTTTCAACTTCTCTCTTTGGTTTACGCCTGTGTTCCATGAAATCCCTGATGAATGTGACGACTGATAAAATTGTGAACAAAGCTGAGACACTTGTTTTATTTACTGTTCAGGGGAAACAAAAATAAACAAACATAATGTTTCCTTTTTTCTATATAAAAATACATGTTTATAGAATTTTTGATATAAAACAATTGCTATAGTGTTTTCGCAGTTTGTCACTTACTCTATTGGCTGTGCATTTCACAAATTTCCGTATTACATTTGTGTTTGTACACCCTGTTCGTACTTCTAATTGTTATCAATTTTACAAGGTTGTTGTTTTGGTTTTGGTTTTTTATATTTTTTTTATTTACAGCAAATTTTGACATCTTATTGAAAAGATGACTTGATTCCTACTCGACACTATAGACTCTAGAGCATTTAACCTTTATTTACAAAACGAGTGGCCTTGTACATTCCAAGGACTTTCTGGCAGGCAAAATACTACACTAGTCATATTTTTGTAATAATTTTCTTTTAAACTCAAAATTTCTTAAAGTAACAGAATAAGTTTTGAGATGTACCCCCTCAAGCTGAAAAACCAGACTGCGCAATCTCCATAAAATTAATATTTAATGTTTTCTTCCATTCAGCTGTTGTACAATTCCAGCTGTTGGAAAACACTCTTGCAGACTGGGACAGAACAGCTGCCAACTCTTATCTTAATTGTTGATAATTTTGCCTGTGGTCGATTGGACATTAAAATTAATTTCCCTCAACTGCCCATTCGTTTTTGTTTTTTTATTCAGCAAAATAAAATGAATACTAACAATTGGACTCGATTTGAAGACGTATTTTTGTATTAAATATTTAAATCATAATAACGTACACACCTGGAAATTCACTTATAACGACTGATGTCTCTGTTGGTACGAGGACGTACGACATCACCGCGGCCACAAGGAAGATGAACGGTACAGTCCACATGGTTGCCCGCACCAAAGTGTTCCTTAGTCACGGTGAATTCACGTACCTCCAAAACGAAAATCTCGGTAGAATCTCTCTCCTTCAGTCGACTTAATAATGAAAGGGTCTGCAAAACACGCACAAAAGACTCTATAGTAATTGTAAGTCGGTTAACAAATGAGAACAATCATTTGAGGCATTCAAACTTACCCAGCAAGTGTGCGAAGAACAGGTTTGTAATTTTTGCCTCCCATGAAAAAGACGCAGGCTTGTGGTCAAAGTGCAAAACATGCACCTGCCATTTTATATATTCAACGGGTGCAACAGATTAAACAGTTCATGCACTACCCCTAATCGACTCGCATGCTCGCAACAATTCCATATTCGGTGTTACATTGTAAATGTGAGAATTGAATTGAATTAAAGTTATCAATTTACTATACTGAATGGCATGCTGATAACTTAACACGAAGCCAGTAATTGCTTCACTGCTAAACAAAAATAAAAAATGGATTGTAGCTTTAAAACTCTACCTCTCACCATCATCAATCACCTGTTAAATATTGCGGTGGTTACTTTGTAGATGTCACGGTAGTCACACACACATTAGATTAAGCTTGGAAACGCAACAACCTGCTGCATTTTGGTTTGTTATAACCAAAACTGTAGGTACCATTTACAATAGGTTTGCACAAAATGGTGGTACATGCTGACTGTAGCAGACAGTATCACTCTACTAACACAACACGTTAGCCCGGCATTTTTAACCTTTGTACCCCGGGAATAATGCGGTCGTATAATATAAACAACAATTCCAGCAGTTATCCATTCAAGCGGGTGTGTGTTTAACAGTCACCAGAAATCAGCACAGACATGGCTTTGGTTGGATTGAATGATAGGGACTGAGTGGCCAAAACAACCCAAATTTACTCGGTTTTACCATGGAGGTAGAATTACCTCCATGGTTTAACATGGTCAATCCTTTCTCTATGGTCCTACTATGGAGCTATGAAAAGGACCATGGAGGAAGGAACATAATACACCTCCATGGTAGCACCATGGAGGAAGAAAATGAGCAGATGAGCATGGACGTCCTTGCTCTGCTCGTCATTCCTACGTGGTCCTACCATCATGGAGCATATCATGGAGGAAGGAAACCCCATGGTAATTCTCAACTTATAATAATTCCTACAAAAGTGTAAGAATGCATGAGATTTGAAAACTGTTACCCCTGTTTCATGAAATGTTTTTTTCTCTCCATTAACACAAAACCACGCCCACCCAGCCCTACCCACCTGCCGGGAATTTCCCCTGCTGCAAGGCCTACGCCCCCCCCCCTCTCAATCCCCCTCCGGAAATGCAACACCGCCACCCAGCTAGTCATCTTGATAAAAGCACCTCTGACTGCTTTATAAAAAATCAGCTTAACTGTTCATAATTACATTTTTTTCTGAATCAAAAAATGTGTAAAACTATTTATTTAAACCAGTTTCTGGCCTGTCAACATGTTTCGCGCCGAGCGGTGAGGTTATCGTCTGCTAATAGCCCCTTTGAGTTAGGTTAATGAGCCCCGTTACAAGTTCTGACCAATCAAATTCTATCTTAGTGACGGAATGAACTCCTCACTTCTTCCCGAACCGATACAAAATAGAGCAGTGGGATCAGAGAAAATTTCACATTACGAGAAGAAAATTTCAATCGCCTTGATTTTCTTTGATATTATGTTTATTATTAATTAACTAATTGCACAGATATCACTTATAAAGTCAGAAAGATGAATTTTTGGGGAACGCGGATTAATTTTATAACTTACTTTCTTTTATTTCTTATACAAAATAAACCTACGCCACCTGTCAACCATGAGGTTGAAAAATTTGGGCAAAAGTGCTTGCCGCCTTCGCCATAATTTAGCTGGATTTCAAGGAGGAAGGACCTGTACGAGTGTTGCTCCACCCAAAACTAAGTTTACACAAATTGCAGACACTTTTTGTGCCTCAAAATGTGTCCTAATTTTTGTTTGATTCGTCTTGGATCAACAGCAACGTTTTTTTGTGTGATTCCGAAGAGAATTTCTTGACGAAAATGATGAATTTTTCCATGGAATGCCCAGCGACGGACGGACGACGGAGTGGTTCTGTGATAGGCCGGCTGTCAAACTTTTTGTGGACTGAAAATTGCATCTTTGTCCAATGACTGAGACGATTGGAGGCCACAAGGGGCCCGCCTTGAAGAGGTCGTCATTCGTGAGTCAGAATAAAAGTGTATTTTTTAAATCTTTTTTTCATATTTGCTAACAACTTTCTTTTGTAAACTTGAGATTTTTGTCTCCTTTAAAACTGCTCCAAAACAGCGTATAAACTTTTTGAGCTTGTAATTTTTTTTTTTTTTTTTATATATTTTTTTTCATATTTGCTAACAACTTTCTTTTTTAAACTTGCATTTTGTTTCTCCATAAAACCGCTCCGAAACGGCGTATAAACTTTTACTGTTTGATCAAGGTAGCCCTTAAATTGAGCTTGTATTTTTTAATAATTTTTTTTTACATTTGCTAACAATTTTCTTTTTTTCAAACTGGACATTTTTTTCTCTCCTTAAAACCGCTCTGAAACGGCGTTTAAACTTTTACTGTTTAATCAAGGTATAGCCCTTGAATTTAGCTTGATTTAGCCCCTCCCAATCACAGCATGTACGATTTATTTTTTTTAAATATTATTAATAGTACTACCTCTTCATGTCTCCCATGAATTATAAAGATGTAAGCATAAACAGTCGTGGTTAGTCCTTAGCTTAGCAATGCTTAGTCTACCCGAATGACCTGCGAATCTTGTTTTTTTAGTGTTTGTTTTTAATTTTTTTTTACATGTACGCTAATAATTATATAAAAACCTAATTTATTCGGAAAGTATCAATGTTCATCGTTTCTGTGCTAGCATAGCAATTGTCATTAAGTCAGGGCAACTTTTAAGAGCAATTTCAAAAGTTGGCAGAATGTTAAAAAAAAAAGAGAGAGAAAAAATTTCGGGACTTCATTGTATCTTTGAAAAGGGGCATGGTAATCATTGCACAAACCTGCGCGTGCCTGCATATCTTAGTAGAGCTGAATAGCCACCTTTTTTGGATTTCTTGGCTTTTGTGGTTTTGAAGTATTTCAGAGACCGTGGAATGTAACGAGGTGTTTAGTATAACCATGGTATAACATTGTATAACATGACTTACTGTCAATAGGTTGACCGATATGTGACCTTTCCGGCTTTGTGTCAGTGCACAATGACCAGACCCTAATCTTCTTGCCAATTAAAGTGGTCAATGGTTGCAATGCAAAGCTTCTTAAATGATGAGAGGCTGCCAAATTGACAATGTGGGAGCAACATTTTCAACTTAATTGAGAAGTTTAATTTCATGGCCTGTCATCTATAGTACTAGATAGTCAGTACAGTAGGGTGAATGTTTTGAGGAAGCCAGCAATTAAGGCTTGATTTTTTAATCTTTTAAACTTATTTGAGTACTATAGGGATCCTTTTTGGGAGCCTTTTATTTACTTATACACCAATGTTAAAACAAAGCTTGCTTTCCCCCCTTTCAATTCACCAGTCTACTTTCATGTTCTACAATAATTTTTGGCAGTACTTTTGAATGATTGAATTGCATTTACTTTATGAATTATTTCTAAAGATTGGTCCTTCAAAAATGTCTTGTAAATCCAGGCTTAGTGTAAAAGTGGAAATTAAAGTTTATAAACTGTGACATAGAGTATCTGAAGAAATACTTCAGACAACAAGATCTATCTTTCCTCCTCTTCAAGTGACTCTTGCAAGACTTGTGTATTTTTCCTCATCTAAAATCTTCTTCGAGTAAGGATTTTCTCCTTCAGCAACTAAAGTCTCCGTCTTTCCTCCTCTTCAAATGACTGTTGCAAGTTTAGTATATTCTTCACTTCTAAGATCTGCTTCACTGATTTAGGATATCTTCTTCAGCAACTCAACTCTTTGTCGTTCCTCCTTCAAATGACTGTTGCAAGTTTAGTATATTCTTCACATCTATGATCTGCTTCAAATTAGGATTATCTTCTTCACCTTCTCAAGTCTCCGTCGTTCCTCCTTCAAATGAGTGTTGCAAGTTTTGTATATTCTTCAATTCAAAGATCTCCTTAAATTTAGGATCATCTTCTTCATCGAGGGATTATCTTCTTCAGCAAGTATAGTCTCCGTTGTTGCTCCTCTTCAAATGACTGTTGCAAGTTTAGTATATTCTTCACATCAAAAATCATCTTAAATTTAGGATTATCTTCTTCAGCAACTCAAGTCTCTGTCTTTCCTCTTTTCTTCAAGTGACTGTTGCAAGTTTAGTATATTCTTCACATCTAAGATCTGCTTCAAATTAGGATTATCTTCTTCAGCTTCTCAAGTCTTTGTCGTTCCTCCTTCAAATGAGTGTTGCAAGTTCTGTATATTCTTCAATTCTAAGATCTCCTTCAATTTAGGATTATCTTCTTCAGCAACTCAAGTCTCTGTTCCTCCAAGGTAACTGTTGCAAGTTTAGTATATTCTTCGCATCAAAGATCTGTTTCAATTTAGGATTATCTTCTTCAGCAACTCAACTCTTTGTCGTTCCTCCTTCAAATGACTTGCAAGTTTGGTATATTCTTCACATCTAAGATCTGCTTCGAATTAGGATTATCTTCACCTTCTCAAGTCTCCGTCGTTCCTCCTTCAAATGAGTGTTGCAAGTTTTGTATATTCTTCAATTAAAAGATCTCCTTAAATTTAGGATCATCTTCCTCATCGAGGGATTATCTTCTTCAGCAAGTATCGTCTCCATTGTTGCTCCTCTTCAAATGACTGTTGCCAGTTTAGTATATTCTTCACTTCAAAGATCATCTTAAATTTAGGATCATCTTCTTCATTGAGGGATTATCTTCTTCAGCAAGTATAGTCTCTGTTGTTGCCCCTTTTCAAATGACTGTTGCAAGTCCAGTATATTCTTCACATCAAAGATCATCTTAAATTTAGGATTATCTTCAGCAACTCAAGTCTCTGTCTTTCCTCTTTTCTTCAAGTGACTGTTGCAAGTTTAGTATATTCTTCACATCTAAGATCTGCTTCAAATTAGGATTATCTTCTTCAGCTTCTCAAGTCTCCGTCGTTCCTCCTTCAAATGAGTGTTGCAAGTTCTGTCATATTCTTCAATTCTAAGATCTCCTTCAATTTAGGATTATCTTCTTCAGTTTCTCAAGTCTTCGTCGTTCCTCCAAATGAGTGCTGCAAGTTTTGCATATTCTTCAATTCTAAGATCTCCTTCAATTTTGGATCATCTTCTTCAGTAACACAAGTCTCCTTCGTTCTTCCTCTTCAAGTGACTGTTGCATAGAGATTTTACTCTTCGGTGCATATTTGTAGCACTGACTTTGAAAGAGTTTCTCTTTTGCAAAAAAACGGAAACTTGAAAAGGATAGAATAAAACAAAAGATCTCCTTCATTTGTCAGCCTCCAAGATCTTCTTCATTTTAAGCTTGTGTTCGGTAAATTGCAACTCCAGAGTTCATCTACTTCAAGATGAGAAGTTTTGTGTATTAATTTCTTCTTCACATTGAAGTTCTCCTTCACTTTAGGATTATATTCTTCACATCTAAGATCTGCTTCAAATTAGGATTATCTTCTTCAGCTTCTCAAGTCTCCGTCGTTCCTCCTTCAAATGAGTGTTGCAAGTTTTGTATATATTCTTCAATTCTAAGATCTTCAATTTAGGATCATCTTCTTCATCAAGGGTTTATCTTCTTCAGCAAGTAAAGTTTCCGTTGTTGCTCCTCTTCAAATGACTGTTGCAAGTTAGTATATTCTTCACATCAAAGATCATCTTGAATTTAGGATTATCTTCTTCAGCAACTGAAGTCTCTGTCTTTCCTCCTTTTCAAGTGACTGTTGCAAGTTTAGTATATTCTTCACATCCAAGATCTGCTTCAATTTAGGATTATCTTCTTCACCTTCTCAAGTCTCCGTCGTTCCTCCTTCAAATGAGTGTTGCAAGTTTTGTATATTCCTTGATTCAAAGATCTCCTTAAATTTAGGATCATCTTCATCAAGGGATTATCTTCTTCAGCAAGTATAGTCTCTGTTGTTGCTCCTCTTCAAATGACTGCAAGTTTAGTATAATCTTTACATCAAAGATCATCTTAAATTGAGGATTATCTTCTTCAGCAACTGAAGTCTTCGTCGTTCCTTCTTCAAATGACTGTTGCAAGTTTTTATATTCTTCAATTCAAAGATTTCCTTAAATTTAGTATCATCTTCTGCATCGAGGGATTATCTTCTTCAGCAAGTATAGTCTCCGTTGTTGCTCCTCTTCAAATGACTGTTGCAAGTTTAGTATATTCTTCACATCAAAGATCATCTTAAATTTAGGATTATCTTCTTCAGCAACTGAAGTCTCCGTCTTTCCTTCTCTTCAAGTGACTGTTGCAAGACTTGTGAATTTTTCGCATCTTAATTCTCCTTTGATTAGAAGTTTTCTTTTTCAGCAACTCAAGTCTCTGTCTTTCCTCTTTTCTTCAAGTGACTGTTGCAAGTTTAGTAAATTCTTCACATCTAAGATCTGCTTCAAATTAGGATTATCTTCAGCTTCTCAAGTCTCCGTCGTTCCTCCTTCAAATGAGTGCTGCAAGTTTTGCATATTCTTCAATTCTAAGATCTCCTTCAATTTTGGATCATCTTCTTCAGTAACACAAGTCTCCTTCGTTCTTCCTCTTCAAGTGACTGTTGCAAAGAGATTTTACTCTTCGGTGCATATTTGTAGCACTGACTTTGAAAGAGTTTCTCTTTTGCAAAAAACGGAAACTTGAAAAGGATAGAATAAACAAAAGATCTCCTTCATTTGTCAGCCTCCAAGATCTTCTTCATTTTAAGCTTGTGTTCAGTAAATTGCAACTCCAGTGTTCATCTACTTCAAGATGAGAGGTTTTGTGTATTAATTTCTTCTTCACATTGAAGTTCTCCTTCACTTTAGGATTATCCTCCTCAGCAACCAAAGTCTCCGTCTTTCCTCCTCTTCAAGTAATTGTTGCAAGACTTGTGATTTTTTCCCCAACTAAAATCTCCTTAGATTAAGGATTTTCTCCTTCAGCAACTAAAGTCTCCGTCTTTCTTCCTTTTCAAGTGACTGTTGCAAGTTTAGTATATTCTTCACATCCAAGATCTGCTTCAATTTAGGATGATCTTCTTCAGCAACTCAAGTCTTCGTCATTCCTCCTCCAAATGACTGTTGCAAGTTTTGTATTTTCTTCAATTCTAAGATCTCCTTCAATTTAGGATTATCTACTTCAGCTACTCAATTCTCCGTCATTCCTCTTCAAGTGACTGTTGCAAGTTTAGTACATTCTTCACATCCAAGATCTGCTTCAATTGAGGTTATCTTTTTCAGCAACTCAAGTCTCTGTTGTTCCTCCTTCAAATGACTAAAGCAAGTTTAATATATTCTTCACTTCTAAGATCTGCTTCAATTTTGGATTATCGTCTTCAGCAACTCAAGTCTCTGTTGTTCCTTCCAGGTAACTATTGTAAGTTTTGTGTATTCTTCACATCTAAGATCTGCTTCAAATTAGGATTATCTTCTTCAGCTCCTCAAGTCTCCGTCATTCCTCAAGTCAGCCTCAACCTTGTCTTCGGAAAATTGCATCTCCAGGGTTCATCTTTTTTAAGATGATAAGTTTTGTTTATTAATTTCTTCTTCTTAGGATTGCCGTTTCTCCTCTTTAAGTGACTGTCACAAGTTTTTTGTATTCTTCACATCTAAAATCTCCTTCAAGTTTGGATTATCTTCTTCAGCATCTTATGATGTCTCCATTGTTCCTTTATTTCAAATGGCTTTTGCAAATCTTTATAATGCTTTTCAGTCAAAGTTTTAAACTGTTTTTCCTTTTTAGGGAATCATTTGTTATAACCACAATGTTGTACTGTATCAAAGTGATCATATTATTGTAACCACCATAACGGTGTTTTTAACAAAATTGTTATGTGGGCGAAATTTGAATTTAAAAGGAAATATTCATACATCAATCTGTTTAAGTTGGTAATAGAGGTGAAGTTTCAATTGTGCTGAAAGTAAAAAAATTGTGCTCCTGCCGTTGCATAGAAAATAAAATTATATCATCAGAACTAATTTTCAAAAAGAAGTTTATTTTATAGTCTGTAAGGAAAAGTTCTGCATGATAACAAGTTTTGTGTATAATATTCTTCTTCACATCTAAGTTCTCCTTCAGTTCAGAGTTATTCTTTTCACCAATGCAATTCTCCGTCGTTCATCCGCTTCAAGTAACTGTTGCAGAAAGATTTGACTCTTCGGTGCATACTTGTAGCACTGACTGTGAAAGAGTTTCTCTTTTGCCAAAAACAGAAACTTGAAAAGGATGGAATAAACAAAGATCTCCTTCATTTGTCAGACTCCAAGTTCTTTTTCATATCAAGCTAGTCTTCAGAAAATTGCAACTCCAGTGTTCATCTACTTCAAGGTTACAAGTTTGATGTACTAATTTCTTCTTCATGTCGAACTTCTCTTCAATTTATAATCATCTTCAGCAACTCAAGACTCTTTTGTTCCTCTTCAAGTGATTGCTGCATAGAGATTTTACTCTTTGTCGATATTTGTAGCTCCGACTCGGAAAGAGTTACTCTTTTGACACAAAATGGAAACCTGAAAATGATGGGTTCATCAAAGATTTTCTTCATTCGTCAGTAGCAAAGTTCTACATTTCAAGCTTATCTTTGGTAAAATGTATCTCCAGTGTTCATCTGTTTCAAAACAACAAGTTTTGCGTATTCTTCACTTCTAAGATCTCCTTCAATTTAGGATTATCTACTTTAGCATCTCATGTCTCTGTCAATCCTCCTCTTCAAATGACTGTTGTAAATTAAGTATATTCTTCACATCTAAGATCTCCTTCATTTTAGGATTATTTTCTTTAGCAACTCAAGACTCCATCCTTCCTCTTCTCCTCTAGTGACTATTGCAAGTTTAGTAAATTCTTCAATTCTAAGATCTCCTTCAATTTAGGATTATCTTCTTCAGCAACTTAAGTCTCTGTTCCACTCAGGTAACTGTTGCAAGTTTTGTGTATTCTTCACATCTAAGATCTGCTTCAAATTAGGATTATCTTCAGCTTCTAAAGTCTCCGTCGTTTCTCCTCCAAATGACTGTTGCAAGTTTTGTATATTCTTCACATCTAAGATCTGCTTCAAATTAGGATTATCTTCTTCATCAAGGGATTATCTTCTTCAGCAAGTAAAGTCTCCGTTGCTCCTCTTCATATGACTGTTGCAAGTTTAGTATATTCTTCACATCAAAGATCATCTTAAATTTAGGATTATCTTCAGCAACTGAAGTCTCTGTCTTTCCTCCTCTTCAAGTGACTGTTGCAAGTTTAGTATATTCTTCACATCAAAGATCATCTTAAATTTAGGATTATCTTCTTCAGCAACTCAAGTCTGTCTTTCCTGTTCTCTTCCAGTGACTGTTGCAAGTTTAGTATAATCTTCACATCTAAGATCTGCTTCAAATTAGGATTATCTTCTTCAGCTTCTCAAGTCTCCGTCCTTGCTCCTTCAGATTAGATTATCTTCTTCGGCTAATCAAGTCTCCGTCATTCCTCTTCAAGTGACTGTTGCAAGTTTAGTATATTCTTCACATCCAAGATCTGCTTCAAATTAGGATTATCTTCTTCAGCTTCTGAAGTCTCCGTCGTTCCTCCTTCAAATGAGTGCTGCAAGTTTTGCATATTCTTCAATTCTAAGATCTCCTTCAATTTTGGATCATCTTCTTCAGTAACACAAGTCTCCTTCGTTCTTCCTCTTCAAGTGACTGTTGCATAGAGATTTCACTCTTCGGTGCATATTTGTAGCACTGACTTTGAAAGAGTTTCTCTTTTGCAAAAAAACGGAAACTTGAAAAGGATAGAATAAACAAAAGATCTCCTTCATTTGTCAGCCTCCAAGATCTTCTTCATTTTAAGCTTGTGTTCAGTAAATTGCAACTCCAGTGTTCATCTACTTCAAGATGAGAAGTTTTGTGTAGTAATTTCTTCTTCACATTGAAGTTCTCCTTCACTTTAGGATTATCCTCTTCAGCAACTAAAGTCTCTGTCTTTCCTCCTCTTCAAGTGACTGTTGCAAGTTTTGTATATTCTTCACATCTAAGATCTACTTCAATTTAGGATAATCTTCTTCAGCAACTCAAGTCTTTGTCATTCCTCCTCCAAATGACTGTTGCAAGTTTTGTATTTTCTTCAATGCTAAGATCTCCTTCAATTTAGATTATCTTCTTCGGCTAATTAAGTCTCCGTCATTCCTCTTCAAGTGACTGTTGCAAGTTTAGTATATTCTTCACATCCAAGATCTGCTTCAATTTAGGATTATCTTCAGCAACTCAAGTCTCTGTTCCACTGTGGTAACCGTTGCAAGTTTTGTGTATTCTTCACATCTAAGATCTGCTTTAAATTAGGATTATCTTCTTCAGCTTCTCAAGTCTCCGTCGTTTCTCCTCCAAATGACTTTTGCAAGTTTTGTATATTCTTCACATCTAAGATCTGCTTCAAATTAGGATTATCTTCATCAGCTTCTCAAGTCTCCGTCGTTCCTCCTTCAAATGAGTGTTGCAAGTTTTGTATATTCTTCAATTCAAAGATCTCCTTAAATTTAGGATCATCTTCTTCATCTAGAGATTATCTTCTTCAGCAAGTATAGTCTCTGTTGTTGCTCCTCTTCAAATGACTGTTGCAAGTTTAGTATATTCTTCACATCAAAGATCATCTTTAATTTAGGATTATCTTCTTCAGCAACTGAAGTCTCCGTCTTTCCTCCTCTTCAAGTGACTGTTGCAAGTTTAGTATATTCTTCACATCAAAGTTCATCTTAAATTTAGGATTATCTTCTTCAGCAACTCAAGTCTGTCTTTCCTGTTCTCTTCCAGTGACTGTTGCAAGTTTAGTATATTCTTCACATCTAAGATCTGCTTCAAATTAGGATTATCTCCTTCAGCTTCTCAAGTCTCCGTCATTGCTCCTTCAATTTAGATTATCTTCTTCGGCTAATCAAGTCTCCGTCATTCCTCTTCAAGTGACTGTTGCAAGTTTAGTATATTCTTCACATCCAAGATCTGCTTCAAATTAGGATTATCTTCTTCAGCTTCTGAAGTCTCCGTCGTTCCTCCTTCAAATGAGTGCTGCAAGTTTTGCATATTCTTCAATTCTAAGATCTCCTTCAATTTTGGATCATCTTCTTCAGTAACACAAGTCTCCTTCGTTCTTCCTCTTCAAGTGACTGTTGCATAGAGATTTCACTCTTCGGTGCATATTTGTAGCACTGACTTTGAAAGAGTTTCTCTTTTGCAAAAAAACGGAAACTTGAAAAGGATAGAATAAACAAAAGATCTCCTTCATTTGTCAGCCTCCAAGATCTTCTTCATTTTAAGCTTGTGTTCAGTAAATTGCAACTCCAGTGTTCATCTACTTCAAGATGAGAAGTTTTGTGTAGTAATTTCTTCTTCACATTGAAGTTCTCCTTCACTTTAGGATTATCCTCTTCAGCAACTAAAGTCTCTGTCTTTCCTCCTCTTCAAGTGACTGTTGCAAGTTTTGTATATTCTTCACATCTAAGATCTACTTCAATTTAGGATAATCTTCTTCAGCAACTCAAGTCTTTGTCATTCCTCCTCCAAATGACTGTTGCAAGTTTTGTATTTTCTTCATTCTAAGATCTCCTTCAATTTAGATTATCTTCTTCGGCTAATTAAGTCTCCGTCATTCCTCTTCAAGTGACTGTTGCAAGTTTAGTATATTCTTCACATCCAAGATCTGCTTCAATTTAGGATTATCTTCAGCAACTCAAGTCTCTGTTCCACTGTGGTAACCGTTGCAAGTTTTGTGTATTCTTCACATCTAAGATCTGCTTTAAATTAGGATTATCTTCTTCAGCTTCTCAAGTCTCCGTCGTTTCTCCTCCAAATGACTTTTGCAAGTTTTGTATATTCTTCACATCTAAGATCTGCTTCAAATTAGGATTATCTTCATCAGCTTCTCAAGTCTCCGTCGTTCCTCCTTCAAATGAGTGTTGCAAGTTTTGTATATTCTTCAATTCAAGATCTCCTTAAATTTAGGATCATCTTCTTCATCTAGAGATTATCTTCTTCAGCAAGTATAGTCTCTGTTGTTGCTCCTCTTCAAATGACTGTTGCAAGTTTAGTATATTCTTCACATCAAAGATCATCTTTAATTTAGGATTATCTTCTTCAGCAACTGAAGTCTCCGTCTTTCCTCCTCTTCAAGTGACTGTTGCAAGTTTAGTATATTCTTCACATCAAAGTTCATCTTAAATTTAGGATTATCTTCTTCAGCAACTCAAGTCTGTCTTTCCTGTTCTCTTCCAGTGACTGTTGCAAGTTTAGTATATTCTTCACATCTAAGATCTGCTTCAAATTAGGATTATCTCCTTCAGCTTCTCAAGTCTCCGTCATTGCTCCTTCAATTTAGATTATCTTCTTCGGCTAATCAAGTCTCCGTCATTCCTCTTCAAGTGACTGTTGCAAGTTTAGTATATTCTTCACATCCAAGATCTGCTTCAAATTAGGATTATCTTCTTCAGCTTCTGAAGTCTCCGTCGTTCCTCCTTCAAATGAGTGCTGCAAGTTTTGCATATTCTTCAATTCTAAGATCTCCTTCAATTTTGGATCATCTTATTTAGTAACACAAGTCTCCTTCGTTCTTCCTCTTCAAGTGACTGTTGCATAGAGATTTCGCTCTTCGGTGCATATTTGTAGCACTGACTTTGAAAGAGTTTCTCTTTTGCAAAAAAACGGAAACTTGAAAAGGATAGAATAAACAAAAGATCTCCTTCATTTGTCAGCCTCCAAGATCTTCTTCATTTTAAGCTTGTGTTCAGTAAATTGCAACTCCAGTGTTCATCTACTTCAAGATGAGAAGTTTTGTGTAGTAATTTCTTTTTCACATTGAAGTTCTCCTTCACTTTAGGATTATCCTCTTCAGCAACTCAAGTCTGTCTTTCCTCCTCTTCAAGTGACTGTTGCAAGTTTTGTAAATTCTTCACATCTAAGATCTACTTCAATTTAGGATAATCTTCTTCAGCAACTCAAGTCTTCGTCGTTCCTCCTCCAAATGACTGTTGCAAGTTTTGTATATTCTTCACATCAAAGATCTGCTTCAAATTAGGATTATCTTCTTCAGCTTCTCAAGTCTCCGTCGTTCCTCCTTCAAATGAGTGTTGCAAGTTTTGTATATTCTTCAATTCTAAGATCCCCTTCAATTTGGGATTATCTTCTACAGCAAGTAAAGTCTCTGTTGTTGCTCCTCTTCAAATGACTGTTGCATGTTTAGTATATTCTTCACATCAAAGATCATCTTAAATTTAGGATTATCTTCTTCAGCAACTGAAGTCTCCGTCTTTCCTCTTCAAGTGACTGTTGCAAGTTTAGTATATTCTTCACATCCAAGATCATCTTCAATTTAGGATTATCTTCAGCAACTCAAGTCTCTGTTCCACTGTGGTAACCGTTGCAAGTTTTGTGTATTCTTCACATCTAAGATCTGCTTTAAATTAGGATTATCTTCTTCAGCTTCTCAAGTCTCCGTCATTTCTCCTCCAAATGACTTTTGCAAGTTTTGTATATTCTTCACATCTAAGATCTGCTTCAAATTAGGATTATCTTCATCAGCTTCTCAAGTCTCCGTCGTTCCTCCTTCAAATGAGTGTTGCAAGTTTTGTATATTCTTCAATTCAAAGATCTCCTTAAATTTAGGATCATCTTCTTCATCGAGGGATTATCTTCTTCAGCAAGTATAGTCTCTGTTGTTGCTCCTCTTCAAATGACTGTTGCAAGTTTAGTATATTCTTCACATCAAAGATCATCTTTAATTTAGGATTATCTTCTTCAGCAACTGAAGTCTCCGTCTTTCCTCCTCTTCAAGTGACTGTTGCAAGTTTAGTATATTCTTCACATCAAAGATCATCTTAAATTTAGGATTATCTTCTTCAGCAACTCAAGTCTGTCTTTCCTCTTCTCTTTCAGTGACTGTTGCAAGTTTAGTATGTTCTTCACATCTAAGATCTGCTTCAAATTAGGATTATCTCCTTCAGCTTCTCAAGTCTCCGTCATTGCTCCTTCAATTTATATATTCTTCTTCGGCTAATCAAGTCTCCGTCATTCCTCTTCAAGTGACTGTTGCAAGTTTAGTATATTCTTCACATCCAAGATCTGCTTCAATTTAGGATTATCTTCTTCAGCTTCTGAAGTCTCCGTCGTTCCTCCTTCAAATGAGTGCTGCAAGTTTTGCATATTCTTCAATTCTAAGATCTCCTTCAATTTTGGATCATCTTCTTCAGTAACACAAGTCTCCTTCGTTCTTCCTCTTCAAGTGACTGTTGCATAGAGATTTCGCTCTTCGGTGCATATTTGTAGCACTGACTTTGAAAGAGTTTCTCTTTTGCAAAAAAACGGAAACTTGAAAAGGATAGAATAATCAAAAGATCTCCTTCATTTGTCAGCCTCCAAGATCTTCATTTTAAGCTTGTGTTCAGTAAATTGCAACTCCAGTGTTCATCTACTTCAAGATGAGAAGTTTTGTGTAGTAATTTCTTTTCACATTGAAGTTCTCCTTCACTTTAGGATTATCCTCTTCAGCAACTAAAGTCTCTGTTTTTCCTCCTCTTCAAGTGACTGTTGCAAGTTTTGTATATTCTTCACATCTAAGATCTACTTCAATTTAGGATAATCTTCTTCAGCAACTCAAGTCTTCGTCATTCCTCCTCCAAATGACTGTTCCAAGTTTTGTATTTTCTTCAATTCTAAGATCTCCTTCAATTTAGATTATCTTCTTCGGCTAATCAAGTCTCCGTCATTCCTCTTCAAGTGACTGTTGCAAGTTTAGTATATTCTTCACATCCAAGATCTGCTTCAATTTAGGATTATCTTCTTCAGCAACTCAAGTCTCTGTTCCACTGTGGTAACCGTTGCAAGTTTTGTGTATTCTTCACATCTAAGATCTGCTTTAAATTAGGATTATCTTCTTCAGCTTCTCAAGTCTCCGTCGTTTCTCCTCCAAATGACTTTTGCAAGTTTTGTATATTCTTCACATCTAAGATCTGCTTCAAATTAGGATTATCTTCATCAGCTTCTCAAGTCTCCGTCGTTCCTCCTTCAAATGAGTGTTGCAAGTTTAGTATATTCTTCACGTCTAAGATCTCCTCAATTTTGGATCATCTTCTTCATCAAGGATTACCTTCTTCAGCAAGTAAAGTCTCCGTTGTTGCTCCTCTTCAAATGACTGTTGCAAGCTAATTTATATTCTTCACATCTAAGTTCATCTAAATTTACGATCTCTTCAGCAACTGAAGTCTCTGTCATTCCTCCTCTCAAGTGCCCTGTTGCAAGACTTGTGAATTTTTCGCAACTTAAATCTCCTTTGATTAGAAATTTTCTTCTTCAGCAACCAACGCTATGTCTTTCCTCTTCTCTTCAAGTGACTGTTGCAAGTTTAGTATATTCTTCAATCTAAGATCTGCTTCAATTTAGGATTATCTTCTTCAGCAACTCAAGTCTCTGTTCCACTGTGGTAACCGTTGCAAGTTTTGTGTATTCTTCACATCTAAGATCTGCTTTAAATTAGGATTATCTTCTTCAGCTTCTCAAGTCTCCGTCGTTTCTCCTCCAAATGACTTTTGCAAGTTTTGTATATTCTTCACATCTAAGATCTGCTTCAAATTAGGATTATCTTCATCAGCTTCTCAAGTCTCCGTCGTTCTCCTTCAAATGAGTGTTGCAAGTTTTGTATATTCTTCAATTCAAAGATCATCTTAAATTTAGGATTATCTTCTTCAGCAACTGAAGTCTCCGTCTTTCCTCCTCTTCAAGTGACCGTGCAAGACTTGTGAATTTTTCCTCATCTAAAACCTCCTTCGATTAAGGATTTTCTCCTTCAGCAACTAAAGTTTCCGTCTTTCCTCTTCAAGTGACTGTTGCAAGTTTAGTATATTCTTCACATCTAAGATCTGCTTCAATTTAGGATTATCTTCTTCAGCAACTCGAGTCTTCGTCGTTCCTCCTCCAAATGACTGTTGCAAGTTTTGTATATTCTTCACATCTAAGATCTGCTTCAAATTAGGATTATCTTCTTCAGCTTCTCAAGTCTCCGTCGTTTCTCCTCCAAATGACTGTTGCAAGTTTTGTATATTCTTCACGTCTAAGATCTCCTTCAATTTTGGATCATCTTCTTCATCAAGGGATTACCTTCTTCAGCAAGTAAAGTCTCCGTTGTTGCTCCTCTTCAAATGACTGTTGCAAGCTAAGTATATTCTTCACATCTAAGTTCATCTTAAATTTACGATCATCATCTTCAGCACCTGAAGTCTCTGTCATTCCTCCTCTTCAAGTGACTGTTGCAAGACTTGTGAATTTTTCGCAACTTAAATCTCCTTTGATTAGAAATTTTCTTCTTCAGCAACCAACGCTATGTCTTTCCTCTTCTCTTCAAGTGACTGTTGCAAGTTTAGTATATTCTTCACATCTAAGATCTGCTTCAATTTAGGATTATCTTCTTCAGCAACTCGAGTCTCCGTCGTCCCTCTTCTCTTCAAGCCACTGTTGCAAGTTCAGTATATTCTTCACATCTAGGATCTGCTTCAGTTTAGGATTGTCTTATTCAGCAGCTCAAGTCTCCGTCGTTCCTCCCGTTCAAATGACTGTTGCAGGTTTTGTATATTCTTCACATCTAAGCTTTTCTTCCATTTTGGATCATCTTCAGTGTCTCAAGTCTTCGTTGTTCTTCTCTTCAAGTGACTGTTGCAAGTTAAGTATATTCTTCACATCTAAGATCTGCTTCAATTTAGGATTATCTTCTTCAGCAACTTAAGTCTCCGTTGTTCCTCCTTCAAATGACTGCTGCAATTTTTGTATATTCTTCAATTCTAAGATCTCCTCAATTTAGGATTATCTTCTTCATCTCCAGTTGCTGTTACTCTCAGGTGACTATTGCAAGTTTTGTGTATTCTTGACATCTAAGATCTCCTTCATTTTCTTTAGCAGCTCAAGACTCTGTCGTTCCGCCTCTTCAAATCACTGTTGCAAGATTTGTATATTCTTCACATCTAAGATCTCCTTCAATCAATTCAGTAATTTGCATCTCAAAGTGTTCTTCAACTTCAATATGCCAAGTTTTGTGCATTGGAATCTTCTTCATATGACCAGTTTTGTCAAATGCAACGCGAGTTTTTCGGAATAACATCAAGACTTTAGCCCAATTCAGAGAGTACCCTTAAAAGATGATAAAATGTCAACAAGAAAAGTGAAATGTCTGGAAGATAAGAGCAATGGCTTGTCATATCCACCTAGAATCCAACTGCTTCGAGAAAAGTATCCACCATTAAGATTTGTGAAAGCTCAACAAGAATGCCCATGATGTACGAAACTAGATTTTTGACACACAACTCCAAAGCCGTGATCTATGCCTACAGTTCAAGGAAAAACTAAAGTTGGAGTTCAACATCGAGTATAATCAAACATCTTCGAGCTGAATTTTTAGTGTTTAAAACACACAAATGTCTTCAAGGAGTGGCAGCATGACATGAAACTAGAAAGTGCCGAGATTTGCCTCTAACTATTAATTGTCATCACTTTCAGCATCGTTGCAATGACACCACCCTTGGTAACAAGGACCATACTTAAGATGACTACAAGACAAAGCACTATTTTTAAATCAATTGTTTTCTTTCTAAGTAAAAGAAACAAAACAATACATGTAAAAAAGACAATTAATTCACATTTTAATACTTTTATGGACGCTAAAATAGAATTAGCTGTTGCAAACTGCTTACCAGCCAAAAGACCGTGTATAAATGCAAAATTGTTAATGGCCTGACCCTAGGACATTTCATATCTGGACCGTACATTTGTGAGTGTACACATTTATTGTTTAAAAAACCGTAAATGTTCAAACGGTTTCTAAAAGTATTCATTTTGAAGAAAGTTTTTAACATTGGTGTAAAAGACCCTTTTAATTGGCACAATTTAGGGACTTTTTGAGGGGCAGAACTTTTGACAGAAAATAAAACTGGCACCTCAGAGTGGTTAAGTTAAAAGGCATAACTAGTTTTAGATGACAGCCATGGAATGATAATTTTCAGGAAAAAAATGCTTGGTTTCATTCACCAAAACTTGGAAAACATAACAGGGTTAAGTTGTGTATTGACATTTCTAAAAGGTGTGCTTTCAGCTCTCTGAAAAAAAAGTAGCCGGTTGTCTTTAATTTTGAAATTGCGCCCTCAAGTGCTGGATGCATCAAAATTATGTTTTTTTATAATTATTATTATTTTTTTACTTGGAGGTATTTTTCTTTCAGGTCACCCCTCTCCTTTGCCCCCCCCCCCCTCCCTTTCCCCTCATGAAATAAAGTTTCATTGTAAAATATGTGTGGTTGTCTAATTTATTACCCTAACACAAAAGTGACATTGTATTTTGTGCTTGTGTTTCAAAACTTTAAATTGTGTTTTCTTTTCAGGGAATTATTTGTTATAACCACGCTGTTGTACTGTATCAAAGTGATCTAATCATTGTAACCACCATAATGGTGTTTTTAACAAAATTATTATGTAGACAAAATTTGATTTTAATAGAAAATCTTCATATATTAATTTGTTGAAGTTGGTAGAACCAGGTGAAGTCCAATTGTGCTGAAAGTGAAATATTTGTGCTCCCACTACTGTTGCACAGAATATAAAATTTTATCATCAGAACTAATTTTCTAGTAGACGTTTGTTTTATAGTCTGTTTAAAAAAAGCTTTGCTTATGTCTATAGTTAAAACCAGGGGGAGGGGGGGGGGCTTTTATGACCCGTCATTAAAGGAATATTGCAGTGATAGGAATATTGATAATGCTGGATAAAAATGTAAAAGTTCTGTTGGGTATTAGAGTCTGATTTATGTTGACAGTAAAATGATGTTTAATGGGAAATATTTTACATATTTAAAACAGGAAAAAAATTAAAATTTGTAAAATATTAATGATCCACATGTGCAGAGAATGAAAGGTTGATAGACGGATTTCCCTTGTAGGAAGTACAGGTAAATTGAACAAGTGTGTAATATTTGTAAATCAGGTAAAGTCCCAACTGTGTTGACAGTAAAATGTTGACTAACGGGCTTTATTGACCTTACAAGGCGACTTAAATTACTCTAGTGTACAGATTAATCGCAAAGTAGAAAATTAAAAAAAATTGGGAAAATGATTTAAAAACCGAATTAACTTATCAGTTGTAAATCAGGTTAAGTATTGACACAAGGGACTCCTTTGTACAGGTTAATAACAAAGTAGAAAATATCAAATTTCCAGGGAAAAGAAGATTGAAATTGGGGGAAAAAAAATAATTTGTAAATCAGGTAAAGTCCCACCTAGTGTTGACAGTAAAATGTTGACTAAAGGGGTTCTGTGTATTTGTACTTAAAGTACATATATTTCCTTAATTTATCTTGAAGTTTATGTAAAATGGCTGAATCGGGTATATATGTAACATTGTGAATCGGTTTAGGGTCCTGCCTGTGTTGACAGTATAGAGTTTGCTTAACAGGCTTTTGTGTCATTGTTATTAGAAAGTAGAAATTATTTTCCCTTTTCCAGAAATAAAGTTGATTAAAGTATGAATAATTACAAATTTGTAAATTGGGTAACACCTGTGTTGACAGTAAAATGTTGACTAAAGGGCATCCGACTAAGTGTTAATTAGAAGTACATAGCCTATAAATCCTTTATTTATTTTGGAAATTATGTGTAGAATGTCTGAATCAGGTAAAAATGTTAAATTTGTGAATCTGGTAAAGTCCCACCAGTGTTGACAGTAACATGTTTGCTGAAGGGCTTTTGTTTATATGATTATAAAAGAAATCTGTATGTTATCCAATTTCCAGAAATACCGTTGATCACAATATGGAAAAATATAAGCTTTGTAAACCAGGTAAAGTCCCACAGTATAACATGGTATGACTGAATGACTCCGTGTACAGGTTAATAACAAAGTAGAAAATATCAAATTTCCAGGGAAAAAGATTGAAATTGGGACAAATTTTTTTAATTTGTAAATCAGGTAAGTCCCACCTGTGTTGACAGTAAAATGTTGACTTAAAAGGTTCAATGTATTGTTACTTAAAAGTACATAATATTTCCTTAAATTATCTTGAAGTTGAGTGTAAAATGGCTGAATCTGGTATATATTGTCAAACATTGTGTATCGTTAGGTCCTGCCTGTGTTGACAGTATAGGTTTGCTTACAGGCTTTGTGTCATTGTTATTAGAAAGTAGAATTTTTTCCATTTTCAGAAATAAATTTGATTAAAGTTGAATAATTACAAATTTGTAAATTGGGTAAAGCCCCACCTGTGTTGACAGTAAAATGTTACTAAAGGGCATTCATAAGTGTTAATTAGAAATTATAAAATCCTTTATTCATTTTTGAAATATTTGTAGAATGTCAGAATCAGGTAAAAATGTTAAATTTGTGAATCTGGTAAAGTCCCACCAGTGTTGACAGTAACATGTTTGCTGAAGGGCTTTTGTTTTATATGTTATAAAAGAATTTGTATGTTACCAATTTCCAGAAATACCTTGATCAAAATTTATGACAAAATATAAAGCTTTGTAAACCAGTAAAGTCCCACTGTATAGACAGGTTAATAACAAAGTAGAAAATATCAAATTTCCAAGGAAAAGAAGTTGAAATTGGGACAAATTTTTTTAATTTGTAAATCAGGTAAAGTCCCACCTGTGTTTACAGTAAAATGTTGACTAAAAGGGTTCTGTGTATTGTTACTTAAAAGTACATAATATTTCCTTAATTTATCTTGAAGTTGAGTGTAAAATGGCTGAATCGTATATGTAACATTGTGAATCAGGTTTAGGGTCCTGCCTGTGTTGACAGTATAGGTTTGCTTACAGGCTTTTGTGTCATTGTTATTAGAAAGTAGAAAATTATTTTCCAATATTCAGAAATAAATTTTTTTTTAAATTGAATAAATACAAATTTGTAAATTGGGTAAAGCCCCACCTGTGTTGACAGTAAAATGTTGACTAAAGGGCATTCAAGTAAGTGTTAATTAGAAGTACATGTATAAATCCTTTATTTTTTTAATTATGTGTAGAATGTCAGAATCAGGTAAAATTTAAATTTGTGAATCTGGTAAAGTCCCACCAGTGTTGACAGTAACATGTTTGCTGAAGGGCTTTTGTTTATATGATTATAAAAGAAATCTGTATGTTATACCAATTTCCAGAAATACCGTTGATCACAATATGAGAAAAAATATAAGCTTTGTAAACCAGGTAAAGTCCCACTTAACATGGTATGACTAAGGACTCGTGTACAGTAATACAAAGTAGAAACATCAAATTTCCAGGGAAAAGAAGATTGAAATTGGGACAAATTTTTTAATTTGTAAATCGGTAAAGTCCCACCATGTGTTGACAGTAAAATGTTGACTAAAAGGGTTCTGTGTATTTGTTACTTAAAAGTACATTAATATTTCCTTAAATTATCTTGAAGTTGAGTGTAAAATGGCTGAATCTGGGTATATATGTTAACATTGTGTATCGGTTAGGGTCCTGCCTGTGTTGACAGTATAGGGTTTGCTAATGGCTTTTGTATCATTGTTATTAGAAAGTAGAAAATATTTTCCAATATTCAGAAATAAAGTTGTTTAAAATATGAATAAATACAAATTTGTAAATTGGGTAAAGCCCCACCTGTAGTTGACAGTAAAATGTTGACTAAAGGGCATTCATAAGTTTAATTAAAAGTACATGTAAATCCTTTATTTATTTTGAATTATAGTAGATGTCAGAATCAGGTGAAAATTTTAAATTTGTGAATCTGGTAAAGTCCCACCAGTGTTGACAGTAACATGTTTGCTGAAGGGCTTTTGTTTATATGTTAAAAAGAAATTTGTATGTTATCCACATTCCAGAATAACCGTTGATCACAATATGAGAACAAAATATAAGTTTTGTAAACCAGGTAAAGTCCCACTGTATAGTACATGGTATTGACTCAAGGGACTTCTGTGTACAGGTTAATAACAAAGTAGAAACATCAAATTTCCAGGAAAAGAAGATTGAAATTGGGACAAATTTTTTAAAATTTGTAAATCAGGTAAAGTCCCACCTGTGTTGACAGTAAAATGTTGACTAAAGGATTCTGTGTATTTGTTACTTAAAAGTACATAATATTTCCTTAAATTATCTTGAAGTTGAGTGTAAAATGGCTGAATCGGGTATATATGTTAACATTGTGAATCAGGTTAGGGTCCTGCCTGTGTTGACAGTATAGGGTTTGCTTACAGGCTTTTGTGTCATTGTTATTAGAAAGTAGAAAATATTTTCCAATATTCAGAAATAAAGTTGTTTAAAATTTGAATAAATACAAATTTGTAAATTGGGTAAAGCCCCACCTGTGTTGACAGTAAAATGTTGACTAAAGGGCATTCCGACTAAGTGTTAATTAGAAGTACATAGGCCTATAATCCTTTATTTATTTTTGAATTATGTGTAGAATGTCAGAATCAGGTAAAAATGTTTAAATTTGTGAATCTGGTAAAGTCCCACCAGTGTTGACAGTAACATGTTTGCTGAAGGGCTTTTGTTTATATGATTATAAAAGAAATCTGTATGTTATCCAATTTCCAGAATTAACCGTTGATCACAATATGAGAAAAAATATAAGCTTTGTAAACCAGGTAAAGTCCCACATGTATAGACATGAGTATTGACTGAATGGACTCCTGTGTACAGGTTAATAACAAAGTAGAAAATATCAAATTTCCAGGGAAAAGAAGATTGAAATTGGGACAAATTTTTTTAATTTGTAAATCGGGTAAAGTCCCACCAGTGTTGACAGTAAAATGTTGACTAAAAGGGTTCTGTGTATTTGTTACTTAAAAGTACATTATATTTCCTTAAATTATCTTGAAGTTGAGTGTAAAATGGCTGAATCGGTAAAATATATGTTAACATTGTGTATCGGGTTAGGGTCCTGCCTGTGTTGACAGTATAGGGTTTGCTAATGGGCTTTTGTATCATTGTTATTAGAAAGTAGAAAATATTTTCCAATATTCAGAAATAAAGTTGTTTAAAATATGAATAAATACAAATTTGTAAATTGGGTAAAGCCCCACCTGTGTTGACAGTAAAATGTTGACTAAAGGGCATTCAAGTAAGTTTTAATTAAAAGTACATGTAAATCCTTTATTTATTTTGTGTATATAGTGTCAGAATCAGGTGAAAATTTTAAATTTGTGAATCTGGTAAAGTCCCACCAGTGTTGACAGTAACATGTTTGCTGAAGGGCTTTTGTTTATATGTTACAAAAGAAATTTGTATGTTATCCACATTCCAGAATAACCGTTGATCACAATATGAGAACAAAATATAAGTTTTGTAAACCAGGTAAAGTCCCACCTGTATAGTAATGGGTATTGACTCAAGGGACTTCTGTGTACAGGTTAATAACAAAGTAGGAAACATCAAATTTCCAGGGAAAAGAAGATTGAAATTGGGACAAATTTTTTAAAATTTGTAAATCAGGTAAAGTCCCACCTGTGTTGACAGTAAAATGTTGACTTAAAGGATTCTGTGTATTTGTTACTTAAAAGTACATAATATTTCCTTAAATTATCTTGAAGTTGAGTGTAAAATGGCTGAATTGGGTATATATGTTAACATTGTGAATCAGGTTAGGGTCCTGTCTGTGTTGACAGTATAGGGTTTGCTTACAGGCTTTTGTGTCATTGTTATTAGAAAGTAGAAAATATTTTCCAATGTTAAGAAATAAAGTTGTTTAAAATTTGAATAAATACAAATTTGTAAATTGGGTAAAGCCCCACCTGTGTTGACAGTAAAATGTTGACTAAAGGGCATCCGACTAAGTGTTA
Organism: Pycnopodia helianthoides; assembly: GCA_032158295.1. NCBI lineage: Eukaryota > Metazoa > Echinodermata > Asteroidea > Forcipulatida > Asteriidae > Pycnopodia > Pycnopodia helianthoides. The sequence goes on along the minus strand of CM063256.1, from coordinate 13,762,786 downwards.
ATTAGAAGTACATATAAATCCTTTATTTTGGGCGGGAATTATGTGTAGAATGTCAGAATCAGGTAAAAATGTTAAATTTGTGAATCGGGTAAAGTCCCACCAGTGTTGACAGTAACATGTTTGCTGAAGGGCTTTTGTTTATATTAAGTTATAAAAGAAATTTGTATGTTCTCCAATTTCCAGAAATACCTTTGATCACAATAATGAGCAAAAGTATAAGCTTTGTAAACCAGGTAAAGTCCCACCTGTATAGACATGAGTATTGACTGAAGGGACGTCTGTGTACAGGTTAATAACAAATTAGAAAACATCAAATATCTCCAGGAAAAGAAGATTGAAATTGGGACAAATGTTTAAATTTGTAAATCAGGTAAAGTCCCACCTGTGTTGACAGTAAAATGTTGACTAAAAGGGTTCTGTGTATTTGTTACTTAAAAGTACATGATATTTCCTTAATTTATCTTGAAGTTGAGTGTAAAATGGCTGAATTGGGTATATATGTTAACATTGTGAATCAGGTTAGGGTCCTGCCTGTGTTGACAGTATAGAGTTTGCTAACAGGCTTTTGTGTCATTGTTATTAAAAGTAGAAATTATTTTCCATTTTCCAGAAATAAAGTGGATTAAAGTTTGAATAAATACAAATTTGTAAATTGGGTAAAGCCCCACCTAAGTTGACAGTAAAATTTTCACTAAAGGGCATCTGTCTAAGTGTTAATTAGAAGTACATATAAATCCTTTATTTATTTTGTGTGTAGAATGTAAGAATCAGGTGAAAATGTTTAATTTGTGAATCTGGTAAAGTCCCACCAGTGTTGACAGTAACATGTTTGCTGAAGGGCTTTTGTTTATATGTTATAAAAGAAATTTGTATGTTATCCAATTTCCAGAAATACCGTTGATCACAATAATGAGCAAAAATATAAGCTTTGTAAACCAGGTAAAATCCCACCTGTATAGACATGGATATTGACTGAAGGGACTTCTGTGTACAGGTTAATAACAAAGTAGAAAACATCAAATATCCAGGGAAAAGAAGATTGAATTTGGGACAAATGTTTAAATTTGTAAATCAGGTAAAGTCCCACCTGTGTTGACAGTAAAATGTTGACTAAAGGGGTTCTACGTATTTGTTTCTTAATAAGTTCATAATATTTCCTTAATTTATCTTGAAGTTGAGTGTAAAATGGCTGAATCTGGTATATGTGTTAACATTGTGAATCAGGTTTAGGGTCCTGCCTGTGTTGACAGTATAGAGTTTGCTAACGGGCTTTTGTGTCATTGTTATTAGAAAGTAGAAAATATTTTCCAATTTTCAGAAATAAAGTTGTTTAAAATATGAATAAATACAAATTTGTAAATTGGGTAAAGCCCCACCTAAGTTGACAGTAAAATGTTGACCAAAGGGCATTCAAGTAAGTTTTAATTAAAAGTACATGTAAATCCTTTATTTATTTTGTGTGTAGAATGTCAGAATCAGGTGAAAATTTTAAATTTGTAAATCAGGTAAAGTCCCACCTGTGTTAACAGTAAAATGTTGACTAAAAGGGTTCTACGTATTTGTTACTTAATAAGTTCATAATATTTCCTTAATTTATCTTGAAGTTGAGTGTAAAATGGCTGAATCTGGTATATTGTTTAACATTGTGAATCAGGTTTAGGGTCCTGCCTGTGTTGACAGTATAGAGTTTGCTAACGGGCTTTTGTGTCATTGTTATTAGAAAGTAGAAAATATTTTCCAATTTTCAGAAATAAAGTTGTTTAAAATATGAATAAATACAAATTTGTAAATTGGGTAAAGCCCCACCTAAGTTGACAGTAAAATGTTGACCAAAGGGCATTCAAGTAAGTTTTAATTAAAAGTACATGTAAATCCTTTATTTATTTTGTGTGTAGAATGTCAGAATCAGGTGAAAATTTTAAATTTGTAAATCAGGTAAAGTCCCACCTGTGTTGACGGTAAAATATTGACTGAAAGGGTTCTGTGTATTTGTTACTTAAAAGTACATAATATTTCCTTAATTTATCTTGAAGTTGAGTGTAAAATGGCTAAATCGGGTATGTATGTTAACATTGTGAATCAGGCTTAGGGTCCTGCCTGTGTTGACAGTATAGAGTTTGCTAATGGGCTTTTGTGTCATTGTTATTAGAAATAGAAATTATTTCCCATTTTCCAGAAATAAAGTTGATTAAAGTTTGAATAAATACAAATTTGTAAATTGGGTAAAGCCCCACCTGTGTTGACAGTAAAGTGTTGACTAAAGGGCATTCAAGTAAGTGTTAATTAAAGTACATATAAATCCTTTATTTATTTTGGAATTATGTGTAAAATGTCAGAATCAGGTAAAAATGTTAAATTTGTGAATCTGGTAAAGTCCCATCAGTGTTGACAGTAACATGTTTGCTCAAGGGTTTTTGTTTATAATGTTATAAAAAGAATTATTTATGTTATCCAATTTCAAAAAATATTGTTGATTACAATTGGAGCAAAAATACAAACTTCGTAAACCAGGTAAAGTCCCACCTGTATCAACAATATAATGTTGACCAAAGGGCTTCTGTGTACTGGTTAATTGTAAAAATAGGAGGCGTGTTCCAGGGGAAAATAAACCAGGTAAAAAAAAGTCCCACCTTTATCGACCTTACATATTGATTTAATTGGCTCCAGTGTTACAGGTTAATCACAAAGTAGGAAATTTTAAATTCTTAGGGAAAAATGTTTTAAAAACAGAATTAACTTTAACAGCTGTAAATCGGTAAAGTTTAACCTGTGTTGACAGTAAATTGTTACGGTGTTAAATGTTAAAAATACAAAATATCTGTTTTGTTTTTTGAGGTGTACGTATTTAATTACGATTACACAAAAAAAACATTTGTAAACCAGGTAAAAGTCCCACAGCTGTATGAAAATTGGAAAATTTTGTAAATCAGATAAAGTCCCACCTGTGTTGACAGTAAAATGTTGACCAAAGGGCTTTTGTTTATGTGTTGTTTAAATATCACGTTCTCTAAGGTAATATGTATTGATTACCTTTTAAATTAAATGTGAAATGTGTGAATCTACCACCTGTGTTGACAGTGAGAGGTTGATTTAAAGGCTTCTGTGCAATGTTTTAATAAGTAGGAAATGTTATGACACTAAAAGAAAATAATTAAGGTGGATTAAATTTTAGCAAAACAAAAGACTAATTTGTGAATTAGGTAAAGCCCCCCTTGTGTTGGTTAAATGTTTGCTAAAGGGTTATTGTGTGATTGTTATTAGAACAGGAATTGTTATCCAATTTCCTGAAAAAAGGTGGACTAAAATGGGGGAAAAATATATTTACAAAATGTAAATCAGGTAAAGTCCCTCCTGTATCAACAATGAAATGTTGACTTGAAGGCATCTATCCATAGGTCCGTGATAAAAGATATAAAAAATGTAATCAAATGTCATGCAAAGAAAGATTGGAATCGGAACAAATTGTAGTATTTGTAAATCAGGTGAAGTCCCACCTGTGTTGTTGGTTTAATGTTGACTATAGAGGGCCTCTGTGTAATTATATAAAATAAATATATCCTTGAAATCTTTTGAAATTCAATGTAAAACATCCGATTCGGATATTAGATTTGTGAATCAGGCAAAGTCCCACCAGTGGCAGTGAAATGTTTGTGGGACAACAGTTGGGAAAAGTTGTCACATTGCCCGAGTAAAGGTGGATTTAAATTGAAAAAAATAAATAAAAAATGTGTAAATTAGGTCAAGTCCCACCTGTTTCAACAGAGAAATGTTAACTTAAAGGCATTTATGTACAGGTTGGACAAAATATGTAATTTTTATCAAAATTTTAGGGAAAAGTAAATTGAAATTTAAACGAAAACCTTTAAGGAATATCAATTCTGCAGTAAAATTAAAGATTCGTAACCAGGTTAAGTCCCACCTGTGTTGACAGTAAAATGTTGATTAATGGGCTCTGTGCAATTACTTTTTATAAAGTAGGAAAAAATTTTATTTTATTTATTGAATATTTAAATTAGCGTAAGGCCTAATGCTAAACAAGGAGAAAAATATAGGATAAGTATGACAAATAAGAAATTCAATATTTTATACTTGTAGGCCTAAGCATATTATGAAGGATGTGTAGACATCTGTGTTAAGATTGGGCCAAGCTGATGCATTTGCATCTTAAAGATGAAACCAAGGCCTAAGAGTTAAGTGGTCAGATAGGAGTAGCTGAACAGATTACAAAGGAAATGCAAATCCTTTCTGTTTCTGATTATTCTGTCCAACCAGACAGTTGACTCACTGAAGGTGCTTTAGTGAGTCTACACTAAGTCCTAAATTATCGAGGTAGATGAGGTAAGGTTGAAAAGCCACTAACATTGACCTAGGTCATCAGTTTTCTTTTTTAACAGAGTCCTGGATTCTTCCACTACACTGGATGTATCGTCAGGGTCTTATTGGAGGTAAGATGTATTTGTAAGTTAAGAGTGGATACTAACATCTGACCTGCTGAGGCATGGTCGGCACTATCCTCTCATTACAGATTTATATCTCGGATGCAAGATACTTCATCATCATCTGAACCTATTGGAGGTAAGATGTAAGGCAAGCCTGAGGTACTAACTGGCCTAGTGGGACTTGGTCAACTCTTTTCTTCTTCAACAGATTCATCTCACTGACCCAAGAGACTTCATTATCTTCTAGAGTTCATTTTATGTTGAAATAAGATAATACTAACATCTGTCCTGGCAAGGCTAGATCTTTTTTCTTCCATAGCAGAATGCTCAGTGTGCTAGTTGGATTCCCCAGGATGTGCCCCCACGACCAACCCCTAGGACGAGCCCCCAAGACCAGCCTGCAGGATCAGCCGCCGCCGCCAGGACCAGCCCCCAGGACCAGCCCCCAGGAACAGCTCCAAAGATGTGCCCCCAGGACCAGCCCCCAGGATGTGCCCCCCAGGACCAGCCCCCAGGATGAGCTTCCCTGAGTGATGTGCCCGTAAGACGAGCTCCCAGGATGTGCCCCCCAGGACGACCCCCAAACATCTGAAAATGTTCAGAATAGCAAGTTTAAAAACCATTTTGGAATCCTCACAAACAGAATTTTATGTTTTAAAAGATGTTCAATCGGGAGTAAAGAATATTGTTTGGTTTTAGGACAAAAACCAAATAATATATTTCATATGAGTTTTTTTCGAAGTCCTCGTAAATATGGATATTAGCTTTATCTCAAACAGATCCTCCAGAGAAATATTTTCCAAGTCAAACTCTCTAAATCACTAGTGTTTCAATTGAAATAAGCATGTAATGAATGCTCACGAAAGTAAATCATTTGTTATATTTACTTCAAGGTGAAACTAATTTTGATGATCTATTTTATTCTTCAAGGACAAGCCCCAAGGACCAGCCCGCTGGACGAGCACCCAAGACAAGCCCCCAGGACCAAACATCTAAAATGGCCTATGGCAGAAAAGAGGGTACATTTTTGTCAAACAACTTTGCAATTCTCTCCCGACCCCCCCCCCCCCCCCCCGAATCTTTGTGTTCCATTCCTGCCGATGATCTAATGTTCAGAGCAGCAAGCTTATAAATCATTTTGGGATCCTCAGATACAAAATTTTTGTTTTAATAGATGTTCAATGGGAGTAAAGAATTATTATTTTTTTGCCCTTACACCAATGTGTAACTCATCGGACAAAAACCAAACAATATATTTTAAATGAGTTTATTTCTGAGTCCTCGTAAATATGGATATTAGTTTCCTCTAATACCAATCCTCCAGAGAAATATTTTCATCTGAAATACTTTCAAAATAAAAAACCAAAATCACTAGCGTTGCAATTGAAATAAGCGAATGACGAATGCTCACAAAGGAAACCCATCATTGTATTCACTATAATGTGAAACTTAATTTGATGATGTAATTTAGTCTTCCAGGATGTGCCAGGACGAGCCCCCATGAAGTGCACCAAGGACAAGTTCTCAGGACAAGCCCCCCAGGACGAGCTCCCAGGATGTGCCCCAGGCAAGCCCCCAAACATCTTAAATGGCCCAAGGCAGAAGAGACGGTACATTTTTGTCAAACTTTGCAATTCTCCTCCCCCCCCCCTCTTGAATCTTTATGTTCCATTTTTCGCTGCTGATCTATTTCAGAATAGCAAGTAAAAAATCATTTTGAAATCGTTGCATACAGAATTTTATGTTTTAATAGATGTTTACATCAGGGGTAAAAAATATTGTTTGGTTTTTGCGACACCAATGTGTAACAAATAATGTGTTTTATATGAGTTTATTTCTAATATTTATTTGGATATTTGGTTTGTCTGGTACAAATCCTCCAGAGAAATATTTTCATCTGTAATACTTTCAAGTCAAACTCCTGAAATCACTAGTGTTTCAATTGAAATAAGCATGTAATGAATGCTCACAAAAGTAAATCATTTGTTATATTTACTTCAAGGTGAAACTAATTTTGATGATCTATTTTATTCTTCAAGGACAAGCCCCAAGGACCAGCCCGCAGGACGAGCACCCAAGACAAGCCCCCAGGACCAGCTCCCAGGATGTGCCCCCAGGACGAGCCCCCAAACATCTAAAATGGCCTATGGCAGAAGAGAGGGTACATTTTTGTCAAACAACCTTGCAATTCTCTCCCCCCCCCCCCGAATCTTTGTGTTCCATTCCTGCCGATGATCTAATTAAATAATGTTCAGAGCAGCAAGCTTATAAATCATTTTGGGATCCTCAGATACAAAATTTTTGTTTTAATAGATGTTCAATGGGAGTAAAGAATTATTATTTTTTTGCCCTTACACCAATGTGTAACTCATCGGACAAAAACCAAACAATATATTTTAAATGAGTTTATTTCTGAGTCCTCGTAAATATGGATATTAGTTTCCTCTAATACCAATCCTCCAGAGAAATATTTTCATCTGAAATACTTTCAAAAATAAAAAACCAAAAATCACTAGCGTTGCAATTGAAATAAGCGAATGACGAATGCTCACAAAGGAAACCCATCATTGTATTCACTATAATGTGAAACTTAATTTGATGATGTAATTTAGTCTTCCAGGATGTGCCAGGACGAGCCCCCATGAAGTGCACCAAGGACAAGTTCTCAGGACAAGCCCCCCAGGACGAGCTCCCAGGATGTGCCCCAGGCAAGCCCCCAAACATCTTAAATGGCCCAAGGCAGAAGAGACGGTACATTTTTGTCAAACTTTGCAATTCTCCCCCCCCCCCTCTTGAATCTTTATGTTCCATTTTTCGCTGCTGATCTATTTCAGAATAGCAAGTAAAAAATCATTTTGAAATCGTTGCATACAGAATTTTATGTTTTAATAGATGTTTACATCAGGGGTAAAAAATATTGTTTGGTTTTTGCGACACCAATGTGTAACAAATAATGTGTTTTATATGAGTTTATTTCTAATATTTATTTGGATATTTGGTTTGTCTGGTACAAATCCTCCAGAGAAATATTTTCATCTGTAATACTTTCAAGTCAAACTCCTGAAATCACTAGTGTTTCAATTGAAATAAGCATGTAATGAATGCTCACAAAAGTAAATCATTTGTTATATTTACTTCAAGGTGAAACTAATTTTGATGATCTATTTTATTCTTCAAGGACAAGCCCCAAGGACCAGCCCGCAGGACGAGCACCCAAGACAAGCCCCCAGGACCAGCTCCCAGGATGTGCCCCCAGGACGAGCCCCCAAACATCTAAAATGGCCTATGGCAGAAGAGAGGGTACATTTTTGTCAAACAACCTTGCAATTCTCTCCCCCCCCCCCCCCCGAATCTTTGTGTTCCATTCCTGCCGATGATCTAATTAAATAATGTTCAGAGCAGCAAGCTTATAAATCATTTTGGGATCCTCAGATACAAAATTTTTGTTTTAATAGATGTTCAATGGGAGTAAAGAATTATTATTTTTTTGCCCTTACACCAATGTGTAACTCATCGGACAAAAACCAAACAATATATTTTAAATGAGTTTATTTCTGAGTCCTCGTAAATATGGATATTAGTTTCCTCTAATACCAATCCTCCAGAGAAATATTTTCATCTGAAATACTTTCAAAATAAAAAACCAAAAATCACTAGCGTTGCAATTGAAATAAGCGAATGACGAATGCTCACAAAGGAAACCCATCATTGTATTCACTATAATGTGAAACTTAATTTGATGATGTAATTTAGTCTTCCAGGATGTGCCAGGACAAGCCCCCAGGACAAGCCCCCATGAAGTGCACCAAGGACAAGTTCTCAGGACAAGCCCCCCAGGACGAGCTCCCAGGATGTGCCCCAGGCAAGCCCCCAAACATTTAAAATGGCCCAAGGCAGAAGAGTTGGTACGTTTTTTGTCAAACTTTGCAATTCTCCCCCTTCCCCCCAAATCTTTGTGGTTTTTTTCTCGCTGATGATCTATTTCAAAAATAATAGCAAGTTTAAAAACCATTTTAGAATCTTCGCATATTCTTCCAGGACGAGCCCCCAGTAAGTGCCCTCAGGATAAGCCCCCAGGACCAGCACCCTGGACCAGCACCCAGGACCAGCACCCAGGACCAGCACCCAGGATGAGCAACCCAGCACAAGCTCCCAGGATGTGCCCCAGGCAAGCCCCCAAACATCTTAAATGGCCCAAGGCAGAAGAGACGGTACATTTTTGTCAAACTTTGCAATTCTCCCCCCCCCCCCCCCTCTTGAATCTTTATGTTCCATTTTTCGCCGCTGATCTCTTTCAGAATAGCAAGTAAAAAATCATTTTGAAATCGTTGCATACAGAATTTTATGTTTTAATAGATGTTTACATCAGGGGTAAAAAATATTATTTGGTTTTTGCCGACACCAATGTGTAACAAATAATGTGTTTTATATGAGTTTATTTCTAATATTTATTTGGATATTTGGTTTGTCTGGTACAAATCCTCCAGAGAAATATTTTCATCTGTTATACTTTCAAGTCAAACTCCTAAAATCACTAGTGTTGCAATTGAAATAAGCTTGTGATGAATGCTCACAAAAGGAAACCCTACATTGTATTCACTAAAAGGTGAAACTTAATTTGATGGTCTATTGTATTCTTCCAGGATGTGCCCCCAGTAGGTGCCCCCAGGACCAGCCTCCAGGACCAGCCCCCAGGACCAGCCCCCAGGACCAGCCTCCAGGACGAGCCCCCAGGACCAGCCCCCCAGGACCAGCTTCCAGGACGAGCCCCCAAGAAGTGCCCCCAGGACCAGCCCCCAGGACCAGCCCCCAGGACCAGCCCCCAGGACCAGCCCCCAGGACCAGCCTCCAGGACCAGCCTCCAGGACCAGCCCCCAGGACCAGCCCCCAGGACCAGCCCCCAGGACCAGCCCCCAAGAAGTGCCCCCAAGAAGTGCCCCCAGGACCAGCCCCCAGGACCAGCCCCGAGGACGAGCCCTCAGGACAAGCTCCCCAGGACGAGCTCCCAGGATGCGCCCCTGGCAAGCCCCCAAACATCTAAAATGGCCCAAGGCAGAAGAGCCGGTACATTTTTGTCAAACTTTGCAATTTTCTCCCCCTTCCCCCCCCCCCACCCCCGAATCTTTGTGTTTCTTTCTTCGCTGATGATCTATTTCAAAATACTTCAGAATAGCAAGTTTAAAAATCATTTTGGAATTGTTGCATACAGAATTGTATGTTTTAATAGATGTTTACATCAGGGGTAAAAAATATTGTTTGGTTTTTGCGGACACCAATGTGAAACACATTGGTATTAGGGCAAAAAACAAATAATATATTTTATATGAATTTATTTCTGACTCCCCGTAAATATGAATATTAGGTTTATTCCGTACAAGTCCTCCAGAGAAATAATTTTATCTGAAATACTTTCCAAGTCAAACTTCTAAAATCACTATTGTTGCAATTGAAATAAGCATATAATGAATGCTCAAAAAAGAAAACCCTGCATTGTAATATCTAAAAAGTGAAACTTAATTTGATAATCTTTTTATTCTTCCATTATGCCCCCAGGATTTGCCTCCAAGATGTGCCCCCTGGACGAGCACGTAGGACGAACCCCCAAGAAGTGCACCCAGGACCAGCCCCCAGAACCAGCCCCCTAGGATGAGCCCCCTAGGATGAGCCCCAAGAAAGAGCCCCCAGGACCAGTCCCCAGGACCAGTCCCCAGGACCAGTCCCCAGGACAATCCCCCAGGACCAGCCCCCAGGACCAGCCCCCAGGACCAGCCCCCATGACCAGCCCCAGGACATGCCCCCAGGACATGCCACCAGACATCTAAGATGGCCCAACGCAGAAAACGGACGGCAGCTTACAATTTGAGTTCCATTAGCAGCAAGATTGTAAGTCAAGAATTGCACACTTATAAAAAAAAAAATTTAAATGGTACACTTTACAAACTGGAATAAAAGGCTTTCATACCACAATTTTTAGTAGGTTTTTTTCCACAGACTTTTGGCTCGAAATTCTCAAGTTGTACTAAACAATGGAATTTTTTTATTTTAATTCTCCCCTTCCTTCTGAATCTCTGTTCTAATTGCGTGCCTATGATCTATTTCAAAATATTCAAGAATAGCAAGTTGAAAAATCATTTTGTGATCCACACATATGTTTATTGTTGAATCTTAGATAATCTGCAAAAACATCTCAAGGGTATTTAAAGACCCTGTACACTATTGGTAAGATCGAAAAACACAAATGTTCACGATCACAGTTTAACACATAACTTACATGATTTAAAGCAAGTTATGGTAGAAAGGATGCCTTAAAATATTACTGCCTAAAATGCTATCGTTTCTGAGAAAATAGTAAAACAACAGTTTTTATCACGTATGATAAAAACACGATGTTTGAAAAACAGAAAACACATAAGGTCTCTTTTCACTATTTTCTTGGACCTCGATAACCAATTGAGCTCAAACTTTCACAGGTTTGTTTTTTCATGCAAATGTTGAATCACACAAAATGTGGACACTGTTTTTTAGCTGTTACCAAAAGTGTACAATACCTTTAAGAAAGCAAAAGTCTATAAAACAAACTCGGATAATTTTGATTTCAATTTTGCTTTTGCACTAAAGCAATTAAAAACCACATTTTTTTACATAAAAGTAGTTATTAAATTCAGCTTTACAAGAGACCCTCTTGGGTATAGGTCATCCTTTTTGGGGGGAAGGTAGGGAAAATGTTTGAACATCCTCTTATACATTTATTATTCATTCCCAGTAGCAGCAGTGGCGCCAATTGCTTTTGTGGAAGCTTAAATTTAAGGGGGACAAACTTTAATTTTTAATGTAAATTTGTGCTACTGAAAAAGCATCGACTTAACACAATGATGGCCTAACAGCAGCGTAATTCTTGAGCTGGGGGGGGGGGGGGGGTAAACGCAAACATAGTTGCATTAATGTCAGTGAAATGTTTTTGTGTTTGAATTAAATTTCTGCCAACAGGGTAATTGGAGGAGAGGGGGGGGGGGTAATTTGGGGTAATCACCCGCTCCGCTGCTGCCCATTAGTCCCTTTGCATATAGTGACATAAAAAGCTCAAAACTGCACCCACTCAAAGACTTTGCATTAGCTGTTAGTTGTGCATGACATGTACATGTCTGCATTTCATTGTTTGCTGTTAGCAATGGCTGTGTTTACAGGCCAATTCATAATGGTACTGAATAACAAATATTACTCAATGAATGACATAAAAAGATGAATAAGTACTTTTGTCAAATTTGACTTAATTTATAAACTAGAATAAAAGGCTTTCACACCCCATTTACAGCAATTTCTTGATAGAAGTACAGCTGTTTGTATGTTTTTCAACTGAGCCGCATTGTATAACAACATTTCGAGAACACTTTTTCTGACTGAAAGATTTGAAAGACAATTTTTTAACTCTGGCATAATTTGAAGACCCCCCTTGAAAAAAATTTTAAAAACTCAAACAACAAAACCTCAAAACAAAAAAACCCTAAAACTTACATATATAAAAAACTATTAAAAAAACCTTCGGGAATTAGTCTGCTTTAAATGAGGCATTCAGTGGTGTTTTGGGGTTTTTTTTGTGTGGGGGTGAGAGGAATGTCCCCTAATTACTAATTATCAAATTCATTCTCAATGGTCCTGTACCCTGTACCCCTGTACCCCAAAGGTTACCTGTTTCATACAAAGATGGGTTTTTTATGCTGTAATACCATGATTGTAGAGTTGTTTTGTTGTTTTGTTGAGGTCTTGGCAAAAAACTATAGGGAGGGGGTATCCAAAGGGAAGAAGGTGAAGAAATGACGCAGACAAAAGAAAAATGTTAAGTGATAATGTAGGCTGTCTCCCTTTTTTCTTCTTTGGTTATTTTTTCGCCAATCTAAAATAAAGGGAGACAACCTACATTATCACTCAACATTTTTCTTTTGTCTGCGTCGCTTTTACACCTCCTTCCCTTGGGACACCCCTCCCCATTGTCAATGTCTCCCTATATTTTAGGGGGGGGAGGGAGACAACCTACATTATCACTCAATATTTTTCTTTTGTTTGCGCCATTTCTCCACCTTCTCCCCTTGGGATCAATCCCTACTCTGTTGCTGTAGGCGTACGTAGGCCGCCTCAACAAACAACATCACTCCACCATGTCAATTTATGATAATACATTAAAACCACAGAATCAGTGACTTAGAAAGATTGCTGATCTATCTTTTTTCTTTGTTTTATATTTGATAAATCAGGAGTAAAGGGATTTGATGAAATATTGCATCTTCAAATGTGATGTTTCTTCAGGCGTGTTTGATAGAATGATGGACACAATGGCAGAGCAGAAGTCAACAGAGAGGAGGGTAAGAGAATGACTTCCAGTAGATGTTTCACACGCTTTATTAGGTCAAAAAAATGTTTAGCGTCCCTAACCGCTTCCTTTTTAGAGGCCGCCTCCTTTTTTTTCGGGGGGGGGGGCAATTTTTATGATAATAGCCTGGCTGGTTGTCTTAAAAAGTGAGCCATTAAAAAAAAAAAATTAAAGCCCGCCTCCTTTTTTCAAAAGGCATGGCAGGACGCTAAACACGTTTTTTTTTTTTTTTTGCCTTAAAAGAGATTTTAGAATTTTGCTATGTACTAGCAAAATTCTATACTTTGAAGAAATATGTATTGTTGTTCCTGTTACATTAATAACAATAATGGTGGCTTCTTATTCAGTGCCCAATTCCATCACTCAGTGACACTCTTAACATTCTAGCATTTCTGCTCCCTTTGGAGTATATACTCCAAAGGGAGCAGAAATGCTAGAATGTTAAGAGCTGTGATGTTAGATGTCACTGAGTGATGGAATTGGGCACTGAATAAGAAGCCACCATTATTGTTATTAATGTAACAGGAATAACAATACAGTCTGTGCTGCCAAATATGTAGCACACCAAGATAAATCACTCTTTAGAACCATCTCTGCCCTCAAAAGTCCTTATTTACCCCTGGTTGAAGATGAGCAATTACAGTTAAGTGTCTTGCTCAAGGACATAAGTGTCATGACTGGGATTCAAACCCACACCCCAGGATGACTTAGCCACCAGAACTCAATGAGTCCAATGAACTAAACGGTTTGGCCACACATAGACCTACCATGTTAAGTAATGCAAATTAAAAACAAAACATAAAATTTGAGCTTGCCCACTTGTTGATTGAAAAGTGGCCAGTATATCTGCTGCCACCTGTAAATATTGGTATTATTATATCTAGAATCTTGATGTTAATTTGTCTCAGAGTCTCTCTTTTTTAAATGTTGTATTGTCCTGTAAGCTTTGTAATCACAAACACAGGCAACATCGACTGAGAGGAGACAAGTCGATCTTCTTCCTTGGAAGTGCTGCTTCATAAATGAAGATTACTTCACTGCGATCTATTAACCCCTCGCATGACGCACAGTGCATTACACGTGCCTATATCCTGTCCCCCATATTTCGTGTATAAAAATTTACACAAAGAAATTGACCCCCAAAATGGTGGAATGGTTGAGGCGCATTTTTCAGAGGTTAGTCCATGTCTGCAGGGGGTAAATCAAAGAGCTGCCAACATTTACATCTTGCATAGGAAAAAGATTTCCATAGTCGGGGGAGATTGTCAAATTTGCAGAACATAGAAAGATTGATTTATTTACAGGAAACTCTGTGATGGCAGCTCTGCAATTACCTTGCACAAAGCGTTACGCACCTCTGCTCAATGCGCGCTGTTTTGGGAGTCAATTCGTTTGCGTGCATTTTGACTCCCAAAATGGGGGACAGGATATGCTAGTGAAAGTGCAATGCGCGCTGTGAAAAGTGTTAATTAGTGCAGATAAATTGAAATACTTTCTAAGTCAAACTTCCAAAACCACTAGTGTTGCAATTGAAATATAGTATATCATTTTCGTTGTATTCATTAAAAGGTCCACTGAATTTAATTATCAACTTTAACAGGTTGGTTGTCTGGTGTATTTATTGAAAACTTGAGGGATGCAAATCGATTTATTCTTCCACCCTTTATTACCTATGATTAAAATTTTCATAGTTTGCGCCCCGAAAATCAGAAACTCTAAGAATAATTTTCATTCTGTCTGATGTATACAACATTGTAACAATTGAGTGGAATCAATTAAAGTTTACAAACAAATAAATTAAAAATAAAGAAGAAGAGAAAACCAAACAGCAAGTCGCTTATACTTATGGGAAATTATTTTTCTCTTACGATAACGTACACTCTATTCTATTTTCTGCAGGAGGACAATAAAGCTTGAAGCGAAATTGCAGCTGCGGAAGATATTGCCAGACTCCCTACAACAGATCATCTTGCCAGCCTGGTCCAGCTAGCTTGTTATTTCACTAGTCGGTTTTCCAAGAAATAGCGATGCTTTTCAACACTGAACCAGCCAGCCAGACCATTTAGAGAGAATTTTAAAAAGCTAGGGTTTCAATAACTAATCCAATTTAATCAACCTGAGCTGATGTACAAAGTTCAGAAACTCGGTTGCCATAACAAAAATGAAGCCGGATGGGAATTTCCCCTATTTGTTTTCCCTGGAGGGTATTCCTCTGGGTTTTCGCCCATCTCGTACTCAGCAAGTAGTAAATTATGCATAAGTACCCGTAAATAATAAATTGATTTGAAGTAATATGCAGGGCCTCAAAGGAGACATGTTTTAACTGTTGTCCACCCTGGGTAAAAAAAATAATAATGATAAATAAAGGTGTGTTGTACATGGAATAAATTATAAGGCAAAACAATATTTTTTTAAATGTTTAGCGTCCTGCCTTCTTGAAAAAAGAAAGGGGAAGGGCCTTTAAAAAAAAAAAAAATCGAATCAAAAATGGCCACTAAACACATTTTTCAAGACAACCAGCCTGGCTATTTTTCAAGATGGTTGCCAGCTTTTTTCTGTGTTTTTTTTCTGTGTGCTAAAGTCTAAAAAATACAATATGATTTATTTTAAAATAATTTTTTTTTCGTCAGAGAATGTTAAAAATGTATTCTTAATTATTAATTTTTAAATTACATAAAGGAGGCGGCCTCTTAAAAGGAAGTGGGCGGGACTCTAAACATGTTTTGTTTTTTAAAATTTATTTAGCCTCATTATGCCCCAACAGAACTGATAAAGGTCAGTTCAGGAATGAATATCTGACTACTTACTGTCACAATAAATAGGTTTTTTAATTAAATTACTGTTCACCCCCCCCACGGTCCACCTTTATTACTACTTGATAATGAATGCTCTTGGTGCACAAGCATATTTAATCATTTTCACCATGATGCATCATAACAAAATCACATTATTGTCTGGTACATGTATATTAGTGGTGCTTGTAAAGAATCCAATCATCAAGTTGGCATGAGATAGCAAGCATGGCGCCAATGTACGTTCTCATTTACCTACAGGGTTTTGAGTTTTCGTATCCGGCTACTATCCCGATCGGTTCTTTACAAGCAGTTGTTGATACACATGTACAGAAATAATGAAATATTTGTTTAAAATAAATACAAAAACAAATAAAGTAAGCAAAAGACACAAGTTTAAATGCTAAAACATTTAATGAAGCATTTGAGATTATGGAATAATGAAGATTTTCATTTTATTAAAGTAATTCAATTTAAGTGTTTTTCGCTAATTGTTATAAAGGTGGTACTTACGAATTGTGTGACGAATTATTGAGGGTGGTGTTTTTGTCAAAAAATGACAGATTTAGTTGTGGATTGAGGGTAATATCGTAAAATACCATCTAGCTTTGATTTTTAAGCAATCAAATGGAATATTTTTAATAAACCATGAAAAATAATGTATGTGTACACTTAATCCCATGAAACAGTCAAATTTAAAGTGTATTGGTTTTACTTATCAACAAGTGGTCGGTACTCTTGAAAAAAAAACCCACAAATTTCACAGTTGTACACAATTTCTCTCTTGACTAAATACAAGTTATTGTGATAGAGGTTAATTTTTGTGACATTTCAAGAGTTTCATTTAACACAGTCGTGGAGTAGGAATCTGGAGCAAGTGCTCAATCCCTCTTAAGAGGGTCGGAGAGGAATCTTTCCCCTTGAGGGTTTTTATCTGTTTTCGCCTCTCCCAGATAAGTACCGGTCATTGACATAATCAGATTAAAATGTATACGTTATGAATCATTAATAACTTTTTATTCTGAATATTACGAGTAGTCTAGCCTTTAATATTTATGTATGTTTTCAAAAGTATATTAAACAGAAATAACTTTCAAAACAGAGTTTTGTTTATTTGTCTACCTTTGTTTGTCTGTCTTAAGGCTGTCAACAAGGGAGTTGATAATTTTTTGATTAAAGCGGCAGCATTTCTTCACCCATCTTGTCTCTTCATGGCCGGGTTTACAGTGCTCATAGTGGCTTTTGATGGTCCCTTGGTTTCATTACTCTAAAGAAGCTATATTATAAAAATAGTTGGGTGAGAGGATAAGATTGAATAAGTTTGGTAACTTTAAATCATTAAAAATCTTCAATACATTAAGCAATCCACATGGATTTATTACACTTGGATATTACATATCCCCCCCCCAAAAAAAAATTGTGTCTTTATTGTGTGCAGTGGAAATTCAGGAATTCTTTAGAGGATTTTTATGGGGGGGGGGGTAGTTCTAAGTACAAGAGGAAATAGTCTGTTTAAGTGAGGGAACATTGGGGGCGAATTTTTTTCCCCAAACTTTTTTTTTATTTACCTTTTTTATATATTTTATTTCTTTCCAACATCCGCATTCCGATCGAAAAAAAAAAAATTCAAAATCATAACAAAAAAGGTCATCATAGCAATGTCGTTTGGGGAAAAAAAATTCGCCATTGGGGGAAGGGATACATGGTATAATTTACAAGGCCAGTTTTACAGCATTGTTTTTCTTTCATTTGCTCCACACAACAAGAAAAGTTTATCCCATCAGGTTGACCATCTGTCCTTTCTCTATGGGTTGACTGAGTGCTCAAAAGACAGATTTTGCTCATCAGATTTCTGTTAACTTCAAACTGGGACTAACATCATAAGAGATGTTTCAGAAAATGTTAATACTTTGCCCTATATGTAGAGGGTATCCACTCCCCCCCCCCCATAAAATTGTTTCCCCCTATACTTTAACTCGCTATTTTCTTGTTTTGCAGAAGTAACCCCCCCCCCCCCGCCCTGAAAGCCTAAGCACACAATGCCCCACATCGAGCACCAAATGTTTCCTTCAAAAGTTTATTAGCTAAGCAAAAACTGGAGAGAAATTCTATTTTGGGAATGTTCATTACATGGCATTGTGCATTTGGTGCTAAATATGTGGCATTTCCCCCACCTCCCCTATTGTGTCTTTATTGTGTTCTGGGAATCTCAGGAATTCTTTAGAGGATTTTAAAAGGGGCGAGGGTACTTCTGTACAAGAGCAAAGGAGTGTGTTTAAGCATGTGGGACATTGTGGGGGGAGGACACCCTCCGCCACATAGGCTATAGGGCATGTTATAGCATTGTGCATAATAATCAATTTCTGCTAAGCAAGATATTTCTTTTGCTTAGCAGATTAGCAGATTACAAATTTTAGGGGGACCGTTCTTGTTATTCATGTATAGGCCTATCGCTTTAAAAATTATCAAAAAGCCACCCCCCCCCCCCATTTTAGTTTACTCACATGAACAAAATGTGGACAACATTGGTAATTGTCACAGACCAGTTTCTGCACTTTGTGTAACCATGGAGGAAGAACGTCATAAGCATGAAATGACAACCTGCAGTGAAGGTTCAAGCTCAAGGGGGCAGCAGATTGATCGATTTACCAGTTACCATCGTTCTCGGCAATGTGCACATGATCAGAACATCGACGTAAACAATGGAATTTTACCTGGCATGTCTGCTGCCATCTAGCGTTCAAAAGTCTCCCATTGGTGATCGGATTAAAAAGAAAACAGCAGGGGAACCATGTTTTCACTGTTTCAAGCATTGAGTTTTGGAATTGCGAGTTCCAATAAGCTATTTTGGCAACACTATGACACTATTGGGTTTGGGTAAATTTGTTTGTATACACACAAACCAAACAGACACAGTGCACTCCTATAATAGTGTCCACCATAATTGTATAAAAAAGGCTAATTGGTTTACTCATTTCTTAAAACAATAAGTTTCCATGTGACCATCTGTATACGATATAATTTATATGCAAACCTGTAAACAAATTTTACATTTCCACTCTTACCAATGATGTGCATATCCTTTAATATAATTTTGTTTTGACTACATGATGGAAGTCAAACAACAAAAACGATAATTTTTCTCGAGTTAACTATAGTCTGAACATGGAGGTATTAATTTCTACCTCCTTGGTCTGAAAAAGTAATTAAAAAAAAATACAATCAAAGACACCCCAAACCACCCCAACATAAAATTAAAATGAACACATAAATAAATAAATAGGTCTAGGACAATCAAAATGATTTACTGGTGGCGTCGAAGGGCCCCGGGTACTGCGAAAATAAATTATGAGGAAAACCAAACACGCTGTACAAAATGAAAACAATGAATCGTTGATGACTAGACTGGAGTTGGCCTTGACGTATATATGGATGTAGTCATTGTGCATCATACCGATGTGAACAAAGAAGCATTGACGGTACCCAAAGGGAATCGATATTCCGAATAAAGAAATTATCACAAAAAACGTTTTTTGTTGTTGTGCTTTTCTAACTTGAAAAATACATAATGTCAGTTATTTTCTACCTGTTATATAAATTATCTTGTCTCGGATGTCAAGTCGTGGGGATACAGTGTCTAAGTTACATTATTCTCCCGCTGGGTACCGTCGAATAAAGGTAGACGACAGATGAAGTCAGACGATAAAAATATCGACACGGTATTAGTCACGTTGATGCAGTGAGCTCTTGGGCACAACGGAGTGAGTCGAGAGGCGGGAAGCAGAAATATGAGGATAATACCCAGCTGATGGAAAATTCCTAATGGAAAAATATGCCGAGCACTTTAAGAATCCAATTTTAAGATGATGCGTTGCTAGGGTGATCATTTAGAGACGAGGTTTCATTTCATCAAAAAGGACTAAGCGGACTATTGGTTTTTCACAGGTAGGTTTCTTTGTGGTGTTTCGTTGCTGTGTGGTTGTTCTTGTATCTGATGCCAAGTGCATGTAGTAAGATTCGTTCTCACCTATAGGTGACACTGTTCAGTGCGTTCACCGGAGTATTGCGTTCAAGATATTGCACATAGTGTGAAATAGGTGTATTTGGGGATGGGAAAATCCCTGCACCTGCTTCTCCCACTCAATTACCCAATACTGTATTTCTCGTAAAATTTATGTTTTTTAAAGTTTGCTTACGTATTGAGGTTGGATATGGTCCAGCACCTGCCTCACCCACTCATTTACCCAACACTTATTTCTCGTAAAATTGATGTTTTTAAGTTTGCTTACTGTATTGAGATGGAATATCTGGTCAGCACCTGCCTCACCCACTCATTTACACAATACTTTATTTCTCGTAAAATTTATGTTTTTAAAGTTTGCTTACTGTATTGAGATGGAATATCTGGTCAGCACCTGCCTCACCCACTCATTTACCCAATACTATATTTCTCGTAAAATTTATGTTTTTAAAAGTTTGCTTACTGTATTGAGATGAGATGGAATATCTGGTCACCCTGTATTCGCAAACTCGATCCCGCGCAACCCTCGTACCTTTTGCAAACTAAGATGTGGTAGGGCTTGATTTTGTTCGCAAAACTGCCGCTTCTTTATTTGACGTAAAACAAAGACAATCGATGCTTTTGTTGTGTTATATTGTTTTTGTGTTGAACTTGGATGTACCGAGAATACCGTACTTTAGTATACATCGGCTTGTGATAGTAGGAAAAACAAAATACTGAACGAACAGTTTTGAAACTTAGGTTTGGGTGAATAATTCCCATTCGTATCATCTAGCTTCCAGTAACAACACCAATCTGTGAAATTTCATCAAATTTTAGAGTTACGTTTCCGAGAAACATCGATTTGTGTCTTGCTTTGTGTGCGCGTGCATTTGTATGCTTGTTTTGACACACATTAATTTGCCAACCGAAAAAAGAGCTTGGAAATAATATTCATAAATACAGCAGACTGAAGTATTTCTTTGGGGCAGTTGGTACTAATATCAAGTTTGTTATCAAATAAAACATGAGCTTAAATCTAGAATGTATCAAACCTATGTTTTTCTGGCAAATTATATTCATCTTTGCAGACCAGCTACTGTGGGGACATCACCGATGAATTACATTTACCGTGAGCTTAAAATGTTGGATCAACTAAATTTATACAAATTGTAGCAGGGGACTTTATCAAAGATTATAGAGCTCTGAACAGGCGCTCTCTAATCTTCTCCTGGACCAACGAAATGTTCAGTCCATGTTTTTAACAAAGGTTTAAGGTCAGCATTAGGTCTGAGAGTAAATACTGATAGAGTCTTACGCATTTTTAGTTTTCTCATTTGGGAAGAGCAGCTGCAAGCTCGAGGCTGAGCCAATTGAGACGGTGCATTTGATATGAAATCGAGCAGACGTGCAGATGGTTGTTTCCCTCACACGCATTGCGCAGGGAGCGGTACCGGTTCATAACAATATGATCAGGGCCCAATTTCATAGAGCTGCTTTAAGCAGACAATATTGCTTGAACATTTTCTAGTAAACAAAAATAAGCAGGTTACCAGCCACAGATTGTACTTGTGACATGGTATTTTGGCTGGTAACCTTATTCTGGTAAGCATAACTTCGTTTTGCTTAGCTACTTTTTGTGCTTAAGCAGCTCTATGAAATTGGGCCAAGGCCGTGTCCGAATTTACGGCTACGGCTGGGTCGCCACGTCACAATGCATTGAAGTATATGAAGTCCTTAGCAACACCATTAGCAACATTCGTAGCCGTAGCTGTAGCCGCCAATTCGGATACAGCCTGAGTCATGATGAAGAGAGCAAAATTAGAAAAGACTTTCGCTGTAATTGTTGCAGATTTAGCTTTTATTTTATTTTACGACGTGATTTGTCTAAAATGTTGAGCAGTTTGACGGCAAGAAAAAACTGAGCAATGCAATTAATTTTCGCTTTTGATATTATTGTGGACATTTTATTATTATTTTGTTATAAATTTAACCGCAGAGTTATACTCAATACGCAATGATTGAAGAAGACAAAAATCAATGGAAGAACATGATATAGACCACGAAACCTGTAACATCACGTTTTCCAAAAGAGCCACAGAGCCTGGACTTCATGCACGCACGATCTTTAAGCTCAATATTGAAGAACACGTAAAATATTGGATTTTCTGAAGATTGCACTGTTAGTGATTTGTATCAACTTTTGATATGAAGAAAGGGGCACGTTCCACAACTTGTTCACCTGTTATTTTGATCATTCATGAATTGATGTGGAAATTATGACACAAAGTGTGAACTTTCCATGGGCGTATGTGTGTCTCTTTGGGTTGGGGCAAAGGGGTTGATTTGCCCGAAATTTTAGATACATAAAAAACACAAGTATCAATTTCTGATACCGGATAAAAACCTTTTTTTGTTGTTTTACTTTCTCTGGCCATTTTTCTTCTTGCTGTGCCCGGATTTTCCCCACTGTTTTGCCCAAATTGTTGAGAGCAATTGCCCCGCCCCCTCCTGTCCCGCTGGGTCGTATGCCTATGAAAATTTCCCAAATGACCAGTGTAAGATGTTGCCTGCCAGAAAGCCCCATTTTTTTTAGTAAACAAAGGTTACGTGGTACATGGTCTATACAGTCTCTACACTGTACTCAGTAAGGTACATAAATTTGGGTGTGTGAGATTGACTGAATTAAATAGCTTTCAATTGATTTGTATGCAGAACAGTGCATGAAACATGCAGGGGTGTGTGCGTGGGGTGGTGGTGGTGGGGGGGGGGGGGGGTAAGGTATGACTTTTCCCTACTGCTGTACATTATGCAAAGGTAAACATCTGTACATGGCTACGGAGATTGCTGTTTAATCCAATAAACGATTTTCAACAGATTTAAGTTATTGCAAAGCTGTTGCTTCATCGAAATGAAGCAAACTGCTCATGTAGTATGCCCTATTCTCCTAGCCGTACGAAACACCATTAAGTGTTGCATAAATCAATAATGGTGGGCGTCCTAATGGACGGGTCTTTTGACAGTTTTGCTTTTGCCATAGGCCTATGGTGGACACATTACAATTACGCTACGAGGTTGGAGTAAAAATGTCTGTATACATTAATGTATTCATTCCCGTTAATGTCTGTATTACATGTACACCCAAACGATTTCTTCAAAAAAGTTGTCTGCTGCAAGCCAGGAAAAGCCATTGAAAACTTCTTGGAGAACACATTGTTTAAAATACCTGCTTCACTTTAGGCATTACTTTGTTCTTCAGTGTAATATTAAATTGTATGTCAATATTTCAAAATCAAATTTGGTGTGGGTGGGTGGGTGGGTCAAAAAAAATTCAAAAAGAGATCGAAAATTGTAAACATTGAGCTTTCCGAATGGCTCCCATACGTGACTCGGATGTGCAGACTTCAGCGGGAAGCAGAGCTATGAAATTTGACTCTGGTCTTCTGATATCGATCGACTGACGATGTGTTTTTTTTTTCCTGTAAGTATAAACTGCTTGCGAAAACGGTTTGGTTGCTGACCATGCTCTACTCATCTATGATCTGATATTTCGATGTGGTGCGACTCTTGTATCTCGGTAGCACACTAGAGGAGAGAACTGCCGATTTTGTATGTATTTATGTTGTGCGTGTGTTTTTCCTCTTTCTTTTAAGAAATCGTGTCAAACCAACAATATTTATTTCCTTTTCATGAAGAAAACTATTAAAGGTAGACAACGGGCCGGGTAGACACGATCACACACACAGTTATAATAAGTGCAAGGAATCCATCACTGAAATCTCTTTTAAATTCAACTGAGTGTCTCAAAATGTTAAATTAATTAGGCGATTCCCCCAAGAATGTCTGATTTTCGTCCGCTTGACAGGTGTTTAAATCTACTGCGAAGGACTACTTCCATTTCCACTGTCATTTCCATCTAAGCCTTTTCCTAATTAGGAGGCTCGATAAAATTCATCTCGTAACAACCTTGTCACGGACATGAGTTTTAATTGGTTGTGTGTGAACATAATCATTCTCCAACGACACTTGTCATACATAGTACCCCTCGTGACCAATAACGAACCCCTTTCAGATTTATATATTTTACCCACAAATCGGGTACTCAGTCAGCGTACAGGTGTACAGTGATCAATTCCAAGTCAAAAATTCCTTCCACCACGACCCCTGTTTTCGTGTCGCCCCGAGGACCTAAGCCTCGTCTGTTATTCCTCCAAGCGATTTCCACAGACCGAAATTAACCTCGGAGTTGATTTTTCCCTCCCCATATCTCTCTCTCTCTCTCTCTCTCTCTCTCTCTCTCTCTCTCTCTCTCTCTCTCTCTCTCTCTCTCTCACACACCCCTTGCTAGACTCGCTTGCATTTCGTATATCGTTTGACCATTTACCAATGGGTGACTCATCACACAAATCAGTTGCCATGGTTCTTGGTTCGGTGAAAACCTCAAAGACCCCATCTACAGAAAGGAGAGAGAGAGAAAAAACACCTTCTCCAATGGATCATGGTTAGAATGAGTCATTCTTGATAAGATTGATCGGCCATTTGTCATAATTGCGCAAGCAACGTGCGCTCCAGCCATGGGTTTTAGATGTGGGGGAGGTGGTTTATTATTATTGTTATTTTTTATAAGGAGCAAATGTGAACAATAGACAATAGACAACAGACAGACAATAGGCCTAGTTGAAGGCTCTTAAAGGAACATTACAGAATTGGTAATTGTAAAATATACTTTTGATCACAGATTTACATAAAACTTACACGGTCTAATGATGATGATAGTAGAAAACATCCCTAGAAATATTTCTGTCTGAAATGCCATATTTGATGATAAATAAATAAAACTAATTTCCGATTGGAGTTTATCGCTCATAAGCGTTTTATTCATGCATTGTATAACACATGCAAATTTGTAAACGGTTTTGCACTATTTTCTCGTGACCCAGACGGCCGATCGATCTCAAACTTCTACAGGTTTGTCAGTTTATGTATATGGTGGATTACGTAAAGTGATTACACTGCCAGCACTGTTTTGTTAGCAAAAACCAATTCTGTAACGTTCCTTTAACAGAATAACTCTGTTGGGATGATCAAAATTGCTGCAGCTCAGAGTTGCTATACAAACAAGTACAACACACATTACTAAAGATGATGACATTGTCATTTGAATTTAACACTCCATGCACTGACACTTTTAGCAGAGACATTTTAGCAAATAATATGCAGGGCAAACAAAAGGCAACCGGGTGAAGTTTACTAAGGACCTTTGCAAGAAATTATTCATGTATCAAATTCATTTACATAAGCCGAAGAAAGTGTTGCCATAAATGTTATTTAAGGCACACGTACAACATTGGTTACTTTCAAAGGCTCGTATCCACACTTAATGCGACCCAACATATACATGAAATAACAAACCTGTAAAATATTAAGCTCAATCGATCTTTGGAGTCATGAGAAAATAGTGGGGAAAAAAACACACTGTTTTCAAACATCGGGTTTTGGACACGCGCGATTAAGACTAAATGTTTTACTAATTTCCTAAAAATTATAGCATGTCAAGCAAAACTATTTCCAGGGAAGCTGTCCACTATGACCATCTTTATACCATGTAAGTTATGTGCAAATCTGTGAACATTCATATTTTCAATCTCACCAATGTTGTACACACCCGTATGCCCGGTGTTTATCTTTGAAAAACATTTCAATTTTAAGTTCATTTTAAGTTTTTCTGTCACTCAATTATATGAAAAGGTGAAGTATTCTTTCACACAAACCATGTGATAAAAAAAAATCAGACAAAATAAATCATAACTATTAGGCAGAACCTGAAGCATAGCCCTACACACAAAAAGACAACAGAATTTGTGACATGACAATGGGGGATCGTCAACGGTTTCAGCTAATTGGGCCCAGGTCTCAGCCTTTGGTGTTACACGGTAAAAGTAGCTGCCTCCTGACTTTTGCGTGTGTGTGCCCTTACACACGCCAACTTACAGGGCACCTTTGACAATAGAACAATGCTACCCCACAAGGTTTTCTTTGTTTTAGTGGTACCCCATAAAGAATTTCTTTAGAAAAGGGAATAATAGATCAACAATAGAAGTACCCCGTAACTGCCATGTAAGGGTGGGCGTGCGCGTGTGCGTGTGCGTGGACACACACAAGGGCATATGTGGGGTCCTGACAACAATGGAACAATGGACCCACAAGGTCATTTCAATAGGAACAATTGGGCCCCACAAGGAATTCTTCAGAAAAGGGAATAATAGAACAACAATAGCAGTACCCCACAAACCGGATCCGTAAGGATGTGTGTGCGTGTGCGTGTGTGGGTGGGGGGGGGGGAGGGGCAGTAACACCCGGGAAGGCGTTCACGTTTTGAACAGATTAACTTATGAAACTGCTTCGTACTTTAACTAGGCCAGAAGCTGGAAACATGTGAAACGAAGACAGCAAGAAAGGTTAGATGTGGGAGGGAAACCCCTTAATGGGGACCGACCCCCCCCCCCCCCACCCTCCCTCCAACCCGAAATAGGGTACTCTTTTGTGGCTTGTCGTGGCCGAGTGGTCTAGTTCACCGGACCCAAGTTCTGGTGTTGTCAGCAGCAGAGTGTGGGTTTGAATCCCGGTCATGACACTTGTGCCCTTGAGCAAGGCACTTAACCATAATTGCTTCATAAAAAGTTGGGAAGGTAGTGCATTCTGCTCTACCAGCAAGGCTCCTAGTGGATGATACCCATGCCTACATCCTTACGGACTGTGAAGGGGGTAACCCTGTTTCAGCCCCAGGAGTAGGTGGCAACGTGCCTCTGGTGTCAGTTGATTTGGGTCAACAGCCCAAATCAGTTAAGTGTAGCCCTCACCTTGAGTGGCCGTTCGGCCTTGTGAGTAAGGCGATATCCCATAAAAATGTTTTTTAGAGGTGTGAAACCCACGTGACCATGAAGCATAGGGAATGAAAACACAACCTTCGTGTGAGTGTCCGATACGAGGAGAGATTCGAGTGCTGTCCACAGAGGTGACAAAAGAAGAAAGATACTAGCATGATACCCTCTTCCATATTTTATGTAGTTATGCTCTTTTTGCTCATTTGATCAGTCTTCAAGTTGTGAACATTACAGGCGATGTTATTATTCTATGTGTAATTCCAGCGAGAGGCAAAACACATATCCCCTTGACTATAGGCGGGCCGCGGGCCGCCGGAAGCTTAATCGTAAAATTGACAACATAACAACTTCATCCGCTCAAAGGAGATTTCGGAATGGATTCTCACGGGGCCTTGGATTAAAATAATGGTCTTGCAGATGCAGTCCACGACAAGGCATATAACGTCTTGAAGATGTGACCCACGACAACGAAGTGGAAATACAAAGTCATTTATCTGAAACATATTCATCGGTTTACATTTGCAAGTTTGCCTTACAAAACACATCTTTCCTGGTAGAATAACTGCGTGTAAATTACGTTGCCATGATTCTTCAATCTTGAATCTTGAATCTTGAAATTGAGAACGCATTAACTTCAAGTGTAAGGATGAAAAGTCACAGTAAAATCCTCACGGGACCTTAGAGCGGTGAAGAATCGTCTTGAAGATGCCATCCTTAAATGTCGAATGAAAATACAACTCATCAGGTCGTTGATCCGTTGTTTAATGTGCAATGGGTTTATTTTTTCGCAAAACATCTCCCTGGCTTTTGATCTAAACAAGCTTTATCCTCAATTAGACAATCACAACAGCTTCGGACTGAAATCTCTCAGGGCCTTGATGGAAGAAAAAGAACAAATATTCTTGGAAGGTAGGATCTGAGGCTGTGAAGAATCAAATCTTGTTAAGACGACATTGTGCAGCAAACTATTGTGTCTGCGCTCCCCTAACACTACGGAGCAGACAACTTCTTAAATCAGGGTAACCAAATCGAGGCTGGAAGTCATAAAGATAGTCTGTGTACTAAGTGTCGGATTGTGTCTGCCCTCCACTAACACTACGGAGCAGCCATCTTCTCAAATCAGTGTAACCAAATCAAGGGCTGAAGGTGAAAGATAGTCTGTGTACAAATTGTCGGCTGCGGCTGTGGCTGTTGCTAAGGGTGTTGCTAAGGGCCACCCATGCATCAACGCATAGTGATCCAGTCACAGCCGGGAATACGGAAACGGTCATAGTCAGGCCCCTTTATGGTTAGGGAAATTTGTTCATTCACTATTGCTGTTGCACACACGGGGAACGTGACAATAACGATGAGAAGATGACAAACATGTGCAATGGACTCAAGTTCTGATGGCTGACTCATCGGACTGTTGGTTCCATTCCCGGTCATGACACTTCTGTTCTTGAGCAAGACACTTAACCATATAAATTAGTACTCTCCACACAGATGTTTAAACGGAAACCCAGAGAGGGCTGAGACAATCATGTGTTGGATTGACCCCTTGGCGCCAGTTTAAGCAGCTTGGGGTTGCTTTGAGAAAGTTTGATGAATGGTCTAAGTATGCCCGATGAACAGGGATAATAATGTAGCGCCTTGAGGTGTATTGCAAAGTGTGTTGCAGATGGTATACCACTCACATGTACCCAGTATACAAAGTACACGCCTATAATTATTGACAAGACTGGCCTATCCTGTCCTGCCATTTTGGGAGTCATAATGTACACGCATTTTGCAAAGGTGCGTTCCGTGTCTGCAAGGGGTCATTGGCAGACTTTTGAACACTAGATGGCAGCAGACATACCAGGTAAAATTCCATTGTTTACGTGGTTCTAAGCATGCGCACATTGCCGAGAACAATGGATTTACCTGATAAGTCTGCTGTCACCTAGCGTCACAAAAGTTCCCAAGTGATAGTATCCCTTTAAGCGCTTCAAATTGTCCTTGCTTGAACCTGAAACGGGTAGAGTGGGGCACGGAGGTTGAGTGCACGGAGGGGCGATCGGACGACCCGCAAGCCCTTGTAATATCAAGGAGGAACGATGAGTAACGCTGCCCCATGTTTCTATGACTCTGGGAACAATATTCTAGTCACAAGAATCGAAGGGTACAGAGCCAGACATGGATGTGGCACCCTTTTAAAGCTAACGTTTTTTTATTATTATTATACATTTCTGGTAATGAAACCAAGGTTGCCTCGTGAACTTAAAGGCACACTTTGCCTTCGGATTGGGCGGCGCTTAGGGCTATCAAAGCGTTTGTTATGAAATGAACAATGGTTAGAAAGATGTCTTGAAAGTACAATAATGATTCACATAAATATCCCTCGATACTGTGCGGTTTTCCTTTTACTTCGTGAACTACCACGGTCCGCCATTTTTAGGAGTCAAAATTTGATTCTACAAAATGGCAGACCTAAGTAAAAAGAAAAGCACACAACTTCGAGGTATACTTGGGTGGATCACTATATTGTACTTTTAAAACATTTGTCCAACCATTATTTAAAAAAAACAAACACGTTTTTTATAGCCCAATCCGAAGGCAACGTGTCCCTCTCAACACTGTATAGCTCACAAGTCTGAGAAAACCTGTAGACAAGGGTGAACCAGAAACACCGGGGTTAACCCCTACTCTTCCACTAGAAGTGTTCTTGGGCTCTTTTACGTGAACTACCAACCCTAGCACACGGGACCTACGGCTTAATGTACCATCAGTGGGACAAATCAGTTATGATAAAGTATCTTGCTCAAGGACACAAGTTCCCTGACACACACTCCGCTGATCAGAAACACCAGAGCTTGAGTCCGGTCCGAGTTTCAGCAATTGAAACCAAACCGAGTGGAGAAGATAGTCTGGTGCTAAGTTGTCATTGAAGAGTACCAATGTTGTTTACAGTAAACCTGACCAATATGGCGTCCAACATTTTTGTAAGATCACTATACTAAACATTTTATTGAAACCAAGGGATCCCCAAAAGTTGAAGACTATAGTGAGTGAATCAAAGAAGAGAAACTAACAAAGAAAGGGTCACTTCTTTCGGCCGCCAAAACACAACCCTTGTAAGGGTCGAACAAAACGCTAGTTTCTTGCATTGCTCTAGTAAACATGATTCAGTGAGAATCTCGCATGGTACAGCAGCTTGAAAATGGACGCTGCATCAACTTGATTGCCCCAACCGATGTGTACGCAATACTGAAGTTGTTTTCACAGCTTCGGTGCTCCGTTGCTGCATGTGTAGTGTCGGCTCATCGCTTGCATCAAAGCCCCGTGTTCTTTTTCATACAATAAAGCCTTATTCGTATTAATCTATTCAGCAACTACTGTATGGTGATGAATAAAGCCCGCTGTGACCGAACTTAAAGGGATAAGTATAAATGTTTAAGAAATTAAGTATTAATGTCACCGTTCTCAAGTCCAGGGCCCATAGAGCTGAATAAGCAAAAAAATAAATGCTTAACAGTTTCTGCTAAGGAAAACTAAACAGACAACCCACTGAGTGACATGTAATATGGTATTTTGGCTGGCAACCCTATGCTGGTTAGCAAAATTGTTTTGTAGTTAGCTACTTTTTTTGTGCAGCGCTATGAAATCGGGCCCAGGGCTGGTCGTCGGAAAGGTGGGGGGGGGGGGTTCGAATCCCAACCTTGCCCGCGAAGTCAAAGCACTTTCATTAAGCATGGCATTAACTGGAATTGCTTGTCATCACCCGATGGTTGACTCACACGTGGAATGGTATTAGTACTACCGCGATCATAGCTCCGTGCTGTGATTGATTAGCGTGTATACACTTCATGGGCATAAAATTACACCTTATGCACAAGACGTCATTTGAGTAGGGCGCCCTCGGCTAGAGGTCAAAAGAAGGTTGGAATTTGCGTTTTCCATTGTTTGATCGTCGTTTCACCTCCATAGCGGCTTGATGACGTCAATGCATGAGGTCCGTTTTATTGCCGGGGCTGCATAATCCGAAGGAGTGTAGAGTAGATGGTTTTATGGAATTCATCTTTCTCTGTGTAAACCATAAGAATAGGTGACATTGGTAGAAATAACAAACAGAGACAACGCATCTTGATTTGTTCATTGTTAACAGTTTTTGTGTGTGAAACATCCTAAGGAATATTTATACTTTATTAGACGTATATGTATATAATAAATATTAAAAACCCGCAGGTGGTCATAATGTGTGAGGGGGGGAGGGTGCACGATATGGCCGTCTATCCCACGAAAAGTTCATAAAATTTGTTCAAAGGTAGACCTTTTTTTAATTACATATTACCAAACACTACACCAAATTAAAAAACAGGAGCGGTCGAAGCTAATTACACACGGGAGATTGAGGGTTGTTGGCTGACGAGTCACTCAGGGCGTACACTGCTGTGAAGTAGGTTAATTTTAAGGGCAGTCACTCTGCGTCTGACCACTTTCGTTTAAATGTCTCTTCACTTATCCCAAAGGACAATTAAATAAGATGACGAGCGGGAACAATGTCTCTGAACAACCTTATTTAATAAGCATCAGTGGGAAGACATCAGTCACGAGCGGTTTACGTTGTAGGGCATGATTTGCTGACGAACCTGTCTAGGCTATTAAAGGCAGTGTACTTTGGGTAATTGTCAAACACCAGCATCCTCATCACTTGGTGTATCCCAACATATTTATATATAAAAAACAAACCTGTATGTGAAGATTTTGGCTCAATTGTGGTGACACTGGCTGTTCTTGTGTAGTGACACTGGCTGTTCTTGTGTGGTGACACTGGCTGTTCTTGTGTGGTGACATGGCTGTTCTTGTGGGTGACACTGGCTGATCTTGTGTAGTGACACTGGCTTTTCTTGTGTGGTGACACTGGCTGTTCTTGTGGGTGACACTGGCCTGTTCTTGTGTGGTGCACTGGCCATTCTTGTGTGGTGACATGGCATTTTTTGTGTGGTGACCACTGGCCGTTCTTGTGTGGTGACACTGGCTGTTCTTGTGTGGTGACACTGGCCTTCTTGTGTAGTGCACTGGCTGTTATTGTGTGGTTGACACTGGCCTTCTTGTGTGGTGACACTGGCCGTTATTGTGTGGTGACATTGGCGTTCTTTTGTGGTGACACTGGCGTTCTTGTGTGGTGACATGGCTGTTTTGTGTGGTGACACTGGCTTCTTGTGTGGTGACATTGGCTGTTCTTGTGTGGTGACACTGGCCATTCTTGTGTGGTGACACTGGCTGTTATTGTGTGGTGACACTGGCTGTTCTTGTGTGGTGGCACTGGCTGTTCTTGTGTGGTGACACTGGCTGCTTCCTTCGTCTGGTATGGCACTGGCTGTTCGGTTTGGGGACATTGGCAGTTCTTGATGTGGCGCACATACGATGCTCATTGTGAGTGGGCATTGGGTCTTGTTCAAGTGCTGCTGACAAGCTGTCTTTGTGTACAATACTGGCTTTCTTGTGTGAGTGACACTGGCTGTTTTTTGACACTGGCTGATCTTGTGTAGTACCACTGGCTGTTCTTGTGTGGTGACACTGGCTGTTCTTGTGGAGTGACACTGGCTGTTCTTGTGTGGTGACACTGGCTGTTCTTGTGTAGTGCCACTGGCCATTCTTGTGTGGTGACATTGGCTGTTCTTGTGTAGTGCCACTGGCTGTTCTTGTGTAGTGCCACTGGCTGTTCTTGTGTGGTGACACTGGCCATTCTTGTGTGGTGACACTGGCTGTTATTGTGTGTTGACACTGGCTGTTATTGTGTGGTGACACTGGCCGTTCTTGTGTGGTGACATTGGCTGTTCCTGTGGAGTGACACTGGCTGTTCTTGTGTGGTGACATTGGCTGTTCTTGTGTGGTGACACTGGCCATTCTTGTGTGGTGACACTGGCTGTTATTGTGTGGTGACACTGGCTGTTCTTGTGTGGTGACACTGGCCATTCTTGCGTGGTGACACTGGCTGTTCTTGTGGAGTGACACTGGCTGTTCTTGTGTGGTGACACTGGCCATTCTTGCGTGGTGACATTGGCTGTTCTTGTGGAGTGACCTTGGCTGCCGCTGCCGCTTCGTAAACTTGGTTATGACTCCTTGCTACACGGCAGTTAACGGTTTGTACGGCTTCTAGGCACCCCGAACAAAGATATTGACAAAATAGTGAGACCGCCCACATAGGGCGAGATAGCTCAGTTCGTAGAGTGCCGGCACGTTAGTCTAGAGGTCATTGGTTCAAGTCCCGCTCTAGTCAAACTGTCTTTGTTCAACTCCATATACTACTGGCTTTTCTTGTGTAGAGACACTTGCTGTTTTTTGTGATGACTCAACATTTCAGATAATGTGTTCTGAAGTGTTTTTTTGTGTGATGTCACATGAACTAAAAAGTGTTATAGATTCCAGCGAATGCAACGAAAATACACTCTGTAAAATTTGCGGGAAATATTTTTCTATTTCAATAGAGTATATTCTCATCAATTAGATTAATATCCGAACCCTTTCCAAGACGCACAGCCATGTTTACGTATTACTATTTTAATTGTGGCAAACATTGCCTCTGAAATTAATTCGTTAGAGGCAACATTTATTAAAAGCCCCGTAATGGACTGTCACGGAAAATGAAAACACACAGCAGACCTTCCACGCTTAAAAATAAAATAAAACAGACCCCAGTAGGGAGACTATTAACGCAGGCAGAGCGAAATGCACAAAGACCGCATCACCGCGAGCAATTCGCTAGTCTGGGAGCGGTGCCATCATCCAGAGCTCTTCCCCTCAATTTCCTCACAGCTCTCAGGGAGGCCCGTCTCTTAATAACACACGCTTTGATTTCTGGCTATTTACTCCTGGTCGAACGCATTGTCATCTGAGATGAGAAAGAAACTCGATACGAGTCCGATTGAATCTACATTCTAATTCCGTGTATGTGTAGCCATTCTGTGTTGGTGTGCTAACACTCCTTTTTTTCCCTCCCCCTTCCACCCCTCTTCCCCCTCCCCCTCCTCCCTCTCTCTCCCTCTCTACTACGCCATGTATTTACTTCTGGTTGACCTCAATAAACATTTCACGTCTTTCAAATTCTCACATTTTTAAGCGTGACAGCAGTTTTCAGCGTCGGTGAAGATAAAACAAAAAAACTGTCTACTGTCTTCCGTTCCGAAATTACATTCTGCTTGAGAGAACCTATTTTTGTCCCCGTTGTCGGAATTAGAGTGAAATTCCTTGATAGCCTTGTAAGGAGGGAAACTGACTTAGGGTAGTGGTTTATGAAGAGCATTTTCGATTTACCAAGTAGTATAATTATATTAAGAAGTTCAATGATGCAAAAATAAAAGCTAATGGTCTGACGTTTAGACCAGAGCAGAGTCTTCCGAGAAGGCTAAATGACAACACAACACAAATAGACAGGTGTACTGACGGGTGTAACAAAAGCAGTCGAGGGAAAAGAAATGAGGAGAGAGAGAGAGATAGAGGGAGAAAGCACTCAGAAAAAAACAAAGGACGAACAATGAAAAGGATCCGAGACAAGGGCGGGGGGGGGGGGGTTGACCACAAGAGGTAGGAAACACAAAGGACAAAATATTAAATATTCTTACAAACTAAAAGGGGAGGTTTGTTACTGCCAATTAATATATACGCACAAACGGAAAGTATTCCTTTTTTAGTGGTGTACCCTGTGTGAAATGATACCGGCGGTTACACACTTTCGTTATAATAGAAAGGGATCAGACTATTTCTACCTTTCAGCCTCGATATGATGACAAATAACTGAAGGGACGAAAATTAAACAAAATAACTGCATAATAACAATACATTTATCTAGGCTATTCCCCGCGTCAGTTTGTGGTTTGAAGCTACCGTGCTATATAGTTGCCGGGATGCTATTTCTGCAAGGCTTTTTTTTCACCTCGACTCTTTCACAAAGCCTTGGCAAACATCGTGTTAGAGAACGGGTTTTTTTGTTCGGTACCACGACTTGGTTGTATTGAATTCTAAACATAGAAATTGGCCGGTTTTAAGACCTCACGAATCGACTGCGTTTCATGAATACGCATACATCGAGACTATTCTCGTGGTTTGTCGAATAAATACATCCGAGGATATTTCATACACAGAGGCAAATCGGTTACAATAGTCTGCTCTGAGGCTCACAATTCGGTGCAGCAAAATGACATTTATTTGACTCCTGAAAAAAGAACGCAAAAATGATAATTCGATCAGAAGTAAAGTCGGTCTGGATCCTTGATTTGATTTAAGAGCCACGGCAGTTGTTTTCTGGAAATTGATCCCCCAAAACTGAATATGTGGCTTGCTTTTCATTCGGGTGTGTATAGCAAGAGTAGGCGTATCGAGAAGTCTGACAAAATAGAAATCATGAAGGTCGATAATAGGCCATTATGCATGTCGCAATGCGCATGATCGGCGTGCAAAGGATTCTCTGGTTGAAATCCGAGTCCAAGCAACACCGGTAAACATCATGGCGTGCTGATCTTGAAGCAATGCAGTAGGCCTACACAACTAATAAAACCTGGCCTATTGTCAACTACAGCATGGCGCCCATCTTGACAGCTTGATATAGACCTTTCTATTGCTACGTCACAGCTTGAGTTTTTGCCAGCCAAGGTTGGGAAAACTATAAGCCATTTTGAGATATGGTGGACATATTATAAATGCACTGTTTGGTTTGGGAAAATATTCTGTATACACCCAAACTAAACGGTGTACTCCTATGGTGTTCGCCATATCTTAAAAAGGCTAATGGGAAGCCATGCCATTGACTAACTCGGAACTAAGACTCGAATAACCAGGTTCAATATAAAGTACTTTGCTTTCTCGCAACTTACAAACTGTATATAGTATTGTAGAACATATTTAAAAAACAAAATTGAGCTCCTATTAATAAATATTATTTGTGTATCTTTCTCGTTAGAATGCATTAGTTTTTGAAGATCAACCGACAGAAATGGCGCCCTCTAATCGTGCTCTGATTCTACTTTTCGTCCTGATTTTGGTTTTTCACCTCACGGAGTCGAGTGAGTATAACATACAATCTTCCATTTGAATATTTTCCTTCGACTGTTTTCTACACTCTGAAAACTCCCGGTGAGCCAGGAGATTCTATCCTCCGGAGATTCTGTTCCCCAAGGCGAACTGTGTGTGAACTTCTTTACAATCAACCTCCATCATTCCCTCGGCCCCAGCGGCAATCCAGGACCGGTGGGATGGGCTAATCAGCTTGCACAGATTCTTGTTCAGAAAGTACGTCATGCGTGCTGTGCTTGCAGTGTGAGTGTGATGCATGATGGGACTGAGCATTAACCAATGAGCGTGCTTGATACGTTTGCCCTCCAGCGCCTTTGGTTTTTAGGCAAGGCGCTGGGGACGAGCGAACATCAGCCCATGTTAATTAATTTCCTTCACGGGAGACAGAATCTCCGGTGGGCAGATTTCTCTATGACACCGGCAAGCACTTCCACCACCTGAATATGTCTACAAAAGACGTGTATTGAAAACACCAAGAAGAAAAGAAAAACGTTGACGGGGACTGACACCCAATGTATATCATTATTGAAAACCCAATCCACCTTGTTCATCTCAACAGAAACTCAGAAGCTAACCCGATCAAGACGCAGCCCAACACGACGGGGTACTACCAGACGCACCACCGGTTTCAGCAATACCGGGTACCCAACAAGAGGAGGTAAATAAATGGGGGTGTGGCGGTGAGATATAGTAATAACCAAACAGACACATGAAGCTAAACAACGAATCACAACCATGCACGTTCTATGGTAGCACAACCATGCACGTTCTATGGTAGCTGCAGGGGTAGGGGTAGGGGTAGGGGTAGGGGTAGGGGTAGGGGTAGGGTAGGGGTAGGGAGGTAGGGGTAGGGTAGGGTAGGGTAGGGGTAGGGTAGGGTAGGGTAGGGTAGGGGTAGGGGTAGGGGTAGGGTAGGGTAGGGTAGGGGTAGGGGGTAGGGTTTGGTGTAGGGTTATGGTGGGGAGGGTTTTGGTTAGGGGTTAGGGTAAGGGTTGGGATTAGGGTTAGGGCTAGGGGTAGGTTAGAGGTGGGGTTAAAAAAAAGTTAGGGTTACCAGCTGAGAAACAGGGAACCAGTGGCAGCTACCATAGAACGTGCATGCGGTTCGTGGTTTAGCTTCATACGTCTGTTTGAGATGTCTCGTGGCGGTAGGGGGTTGTAAGGGTGTGTGAAACCACCACAGTAGATTATACGTTTTTTTGACTGTACAAGGGAGAATCAATATTTATTTATTTACTAAAAAAAAACTTGTTTTTTAGTGGAGCTCTTAGACTCCGTTTATTCAACTCCACTTAATTACAAAGTACACTCATCTTCTATGAAACATAAATACAAATACTGAATACATCAATTGACATTAAAGGAACATTGCAGAATTGTTTTTTGCTAACAAAACAGTTGCTGGCAGTGTAAGCACTTTATGTAATCCACCATATACATAAACTGACAAACCTGTATAGAAGTTTGTGATCGATCGGCATCAAATATGGCATTTCAGACAGAAATATTTCAAGGGATGTTTTCTACTATCGTCATCATTAGACCGTGTAAGTTTTATGTAAATCTTAAGTAACTGAAATAGGGTGAAAATCTTCGACTTAAATCAGAACCTAAATTTTGGACTCTCGTCTTCTTTGAGAACACACAGGTATTTGTACAATTCGTAAAAATTACGAATTGTGGAGCGTATTCCTCTCACTTAGTAGAATGATCAACATTCATTATGTGGAAACAGTTAACAATATTGCAACTACTGTAAGAGTATACAAATGAACCGAAATAGTATAATTTCGTCAACGAGCATCATGGTCAATAGGTTGAGGTGTCCGTCCTATAATGCCGAAGGGCTCCTGTATATAATGCCAAGGGGCTTTTGCATACTGCCTATTAAGGGCCTCTGTCCTATAATGCCGAAGGGCTTCTGTCCTATAATACCGAAGGGCTTCTGTCTTATAATGCCGAAGGGCTTCTGTTCTGTGCCCACTTGGGAGTTCTGCGGGGGGGACAATACCAGGCACAACTACTGATCAAAGTAAATGGGGAGGGGAGGCTAATTAATGACATTGTTTCCATTTTTTTCTGCCCTCTTCAGGTTTATTTTGGTGGCACATCGTTCTGATTATTCTCGGTATAATCTTGCTCTTTGCCCTGTTGTACTGCTGCGTACGGCAGTGTAGCAACCGGGAGCCTGAGTCCGACACACCCGGGATCAACACCACCCGGGACCAGATTCAACTTCGGGATCACAAGACAGTCAACCATTTCTCGAACCACTACTCAACGCCACAGCCGGGATACACACCGCAGGAAGGTGGGATGTACAACCGACCCCCGACGGACGCAATGTATCCACCAGCACCCGCGGCCAACTCGTCGTACCCTCCCTCGTGCGACGGCATGTATCCGCCTTCGTCGTCACCTGCACCGCCCTCGTACGGTAACGTCATCGGGTACCATAAGGAGATGATCGATGATGGCGCTATTGATGCACAACTACAAGACAAATGGGAGGACGACGTTAACTTTAAAAGGAAAGACTTTGGTGTGATTTAACCGATCCGTCTACGGCAAAGAAATATATTAATTTCAAAGCGATGACTCGGGGCTGGAGGCCCTCTCGGGGCTGGTTTGAACTGAAATTGGATTGTTTTTCAACAATGTACAAGTGCCATATGATTGTCTGATTGTACGTTTCTTCGCGTTCCAAGCACATTGCTCGTAATTGTTGCATGATACGTCATCAAAATGGCCGAGCGAGACTTTTATGGAGCGCCCTCCCCGCCGAGGGACGATCTCGTTATCATCTCGACAAGTTGTACGGTACTTCTGGGGCTCGCGCTCTGTTATGTTGGCCAACTCACGTGCATGTTCGGTGTGTTTAATGTTGAAAAACAAAAAAACTCGCAAATCGACATCATTTTTTTACATTATTATAAAGAGTAACTGCATTTGTGTTTAGTGAAGTAGCATACTTGGCTAGTCTTCGGCAGGCCTACTCCAAGAGACCCCACTTTTACACTCTTATACACTTTGGGGTCAAAATCGGTCCGGATCTGGGTCCCATGGAGCCGGTCTGACCCATTTCTGAGTCAGTGTGATCCGAAATATGTGTCAGAATTATTTCAGAAATGGGTCAAACTGACGCAGAATCCAATTTTAAATCTCATTTCTTTAAAAAATCCTCCGGGTCAGCTGGGTCAATGTTTGTAAACAAAAGAAAGTTCCATATACGGGACTAGAGACGTGGGGCTTGATTTCCCAAAGAGCTGAAGGTTTATCTTAACCTGTGTCTCAAACCTGAATGCTAAGCAAAGTGTGATGTCACGATGCGAATCACAATGGTGATAATTGCATCTCAACCGAAGATGAATTGTAGTGCTTTGCTTGGTGAAATCGAGCACAGACACTGTTCAATACACTACTGGATCGGATTCATACAGAAAGTAAAGCTGGTCACACTCTGAAAAATTGATGACAGAGCTGCCAGCTCTCCTTAATTCTGCAGAATACTCCCTGGAAATAAACCAATCTTTCCATCTTCTGATGAACAAATTTGAAAATCTCCCTGATTATGGGACATTTGTGCCCTATTATAATGTTGAGTGTAATTTGAAACGTCGAAATGACTTTTGTACAACATATCCATGTTGGCGAGATGCAAACGTTGGCGGCGCTGCAATGCTTCGGGTTTTTGTATTATATATAAATATTATATGACAAGGAAATCAATGGAGGAAAGAGGGTATTCGTTCCAATGGATTTCGGACTTGGCGTTCTGTACGGCTGAAAAATTCATTTGAAAATAGTTCTACACGTACTTTTCCGTATAAAATGTTGTCATTGTACTAAGGTGTATTTCTTATCCAGACTAACTTATTATGTAAAATTGAAGTTCTTTGATTGTATAAATGCTGCGCTTTGTCTGTAAACTTTGCTGTCTCGCTTTAAGAGTAGATTATCGAGCTCCGAAAATAAAATTAAAGACTTCCTTGTACACACAAGGGTGGCTGCTGACATTAAATTGTTGATGGGAAAAGAGATTATAATATCATTGTCTGCATTTGGGATGATAAATTAAGATCGGCAGTCATATTTGGCTAGTGTAGAGTTTTTGTTTTCTTCCACGCCCCCCCCCAAAAAAAAATCAAAAAAAAAAAGTCGTCTAAATATATTTTCATTGACTAAGCCCCCCGGCGGTTCTGGGTACTAACAGGGGTGTGAAGTTTGGTGCGTATGTGACAGTTTGTTAGGTTTCGGAAGGGTGTGTGCTCGATTGCCTTATTATCCAGTTGGCAGGCCCCTATGGCACAAAACGAGGTGCACTGCAAGTCAGTGCACTGTCTCCCCGTTCCTTTAGTCCATTAAATCGGTTCTCCTCTGTGTGCTGTTGTTCTTTAAGATGACCAAAATAATCTTGACAAGTGTTAATTGGGTTTACTCTGAAAAGTTAAATTAAGAAGTAACTTTTTTTGTATATTGCGAAGGCTTGGACGGTCTTTTTTAATGAATTATTGTAACTGTTTTTCAACTGTCACTACTCAATATTAACCAAAGATAAAAAAAACACGAAAAAACGCTGTAATGATAACGAGCTTTTTATGTACGTAAGAGCAATGAGGCAATTTGTGGCCAGTTTGCAAGCATTGAAGTAGGCCTAATTAAGAACACAAATTCTAAACAGTGTTAACATTATGGTTTGAACAAAGGTTTTATGGAAAATGGGTTATTGTGATAAATTAAATCAGCACCTTTTCAACATGTGAACGAATAAATAAAAAATGAGCACAAAGAACAAATAATGTATAGACGTGAGTCCTGTTTCTTAAAACGAAACGAAACGAAACGATACTAGTTCCAATTTTATAGCACAAACATTTGCTGAGTACAACAAAATTATGCTTACCAGAATAAGCCTACCAGCCAACCATGCCACCGTCTCTGACTGGTATCCTGCTCCTTTTTGCTAAGCAGAAAACTGTTCAGTAACACATTTGCTGCTTTTAGCAGCGCTGTGACTGGCTACAATCCCGGCCATATCTCGTTGGGCCCCCTGTCCCCTTTCAATGTTGAATCACATTGTTGCACGTATTTTGCGTTCCAGACAACATTGAGCGGGGGACGGGGGACGGGGAGAGAATGTTTATTGTGAGACAGGGAATGGTTATTGTATGGTTATTGTAACGTTATAGGAACGGGTGGCCCAAGCATTTTGGCCGGGATTGTAGCTCCCGCTGAAAGTGAGTCAGGATTAACAAGGGACTTGAAGCAAGTCTAGTATCTGCTCAGAATAGTCTGAATCAGAATGATCAAAGCGGAAGAACGTAACGTTGAGGTGCTTTGAATATTTCCCCCAAGCCTCGTACCCTTCCCCTTTCATAAATATAAGTGGGTTGGCTGCCTAGCTTGGCCTCTCTCTATGACACGGCTATGACGTGAATTAAAGACAGGCCTTGCAGAAGTACTCACCCAAGCTATCATGACTAATCGACAAGCGTGCGGTCATGACTGTATGATGCCAAACTAGCCTGGTGAAACAATTATATGCTATCCCATCGAAACTAGCAATGAATATCCAAGTATTGTACGTGAAATCAATACAGTTTGAACGCCAAGCTATCGTCAAGTAAAACTTTCCGATGTGGCAAAATTGCATATATATTGCAAAATTACCATCGAGTATAGCTTTCTGCACCAATATAGTAACTCAACATTAACGACTACTCGACTCGCGTTTTGTTGTGTAAAACCAACCCATCGGAACGTCTTGGCAATTAAGACAGGTTTTTACATAACCAAGTCTCGACGATGTAACTTGACGTAAACGTCTTCGTAGAGCGAGACGGTGAAGTGTGCGTTTAGAGGTTGAGCGTCTGCTCTGCCAACGGTCGATCGAGTTCAAACATTTCCGTTCTTCTCTAAACTTCTTGGTAGAACCAGCCGACTTGAGAATCTTGGATTAACTATAAAAAACCTCCATGACACTACTTTTGATTTAGTGAGCTTTAGGTAAGTTTGATTGCACGTTAACTTCCCATTTTCACGATTTATATGTCTTACTTTTCTTCAAAATGGAACAATTAAACAGTACGTTGTGGACAAACAGTTATGACGTCACTGTTTTTTATAACGAGCGCCCTCTGTGCCAAACTATCGACAGCTGCTAAGCTGATGTCAAAAGAATTCATATTCAATCATGGATATCTCTGATACAGTGACCACTTGTCAGAATCTGTTTGAGATTCACTGCATTAGTATTTTCTGTAAAATTCCCAACAACTTTAAGTTGTTCACATCCGCCCGTACTAAAGACCGTGATTTAACCACCCGATTTTATTCTAACTACAGGCACAACTTCGTTAGTGTAATTATAAAAATTATAGATTTAGAATTGACATATTATGTCATCACATAATCCAATGGAGAGAGCACTGATGAGAAACCCAAAATAGCAATGAGCTGTACGTGTAATGATGGCGACATTTTGTCGATTTACATTGTACTGTCACTACCTAAAATCGGTCATCGGAAGTTCCAATTTATAACCTGCTGGCTGATCCCCAAATGTACATTCTTTCTTTCTCAGAGGGGATGGTTCATTTCTATTTAGGGGGTGTTTGTTAAAGAGGGACTTTCACAGTTTGTGATGCACTCATTTAAAAATGAACAGAGTCCTTGTGACAGTCTCTAAGCTCACGTTATAGAACGGTGTAAAAAATAATGTCATCTTATCTGACACTCTTTCATAGCGAAATTTAAGACGTGATGTCGTCGAACATCAACAACAAACGGGTCTGTACAATACGAAAATGAAATTGTTGGGCAAGTCAAAAGGTCAAATCCTGTTGGGCCAGTCAAAAGGTCAAATCCTGTTGGGCCAGTCAAAAGGTCAAATCCTGTTGGGCCAGTCAAAAGGTCAACTCCTGTTGGGCCAGTCAAAAAGGTCAAATCCATCATTCGCCGTACAAAAAACGTACCGACCATATATTTGAAATATGACGTCATCGAACGTTTTTGGATCTTGGCACCATTTTACACCTTTTAACAAGAAGTTAGAGAGACTTCTAAGTTTTCCCCCCTTTTTCTTAAGACTCTATTGGAAAATGATCACCAAACTGAATTTGACCTTGGAGCCCTTCTTTAAAACTATCCATTGACATCCTCCAGACAAAAAACAACAAACCAATCAATCACCATTAATTTAGGCGGCAATGTTTTTAAGAAAACACCTGTCTAAATTAGTGGCCACGGCTACGGCTACGGCTACGGCTTGCCTGCCAAGTGTTGAAGAACTGTAAAATCAGAATAAGGGGAAATCACATGAAATGTGCGCTCAATCAGACTGTTTATTTACACACAAACTATACATCTGTGTTATTTTGTGTCTTTCTAAACTTGATGAATATTTTTTGGATATGCTCCGGGACAGGAATAGCCTAATTGGACACCGAGGTAACTGTTTCAATCAACTCGACGATTCCAAGCTGAACACCGAGCTGACTGGGAAACGTTGACAGCATGCCCTGGCATAGTAAGTATGTAGAATAGTCAAAAGAGCCGCTGTTTACCCCCCCCCCCCAAAAAAAAATTATTTGTTTCTATAACATTTCGTTGTGTTTAATTTAAAGATTACACCATTATGCAAAAACATCTTCTCTACGATAGGTTTAAGAGTCTGGGTGGTGTAAAATGTCACCCCTTGATGTTTACGACTCGAATGTCGAGTAAGGCCCAAAACTTCAAATGCAACCTTCTCCCCAGGTCAAACCTCGGTTTGACCAGGGGGGATGGGTGGAGTCTATTCAATAGTGACTCATTCTTTAAAATTCTACTCCTTTGTTCGTCGGGAAGTTTTGTGAACCGTTAATATTCTGAGTAAAAAGTGAAACACAGACTCCGGAATTGTCATGCAGTCCGACATTGGATGTGAACGCAAAACTCAAATGAGAAGTACAGATTCGGT
Source organism: Pycnopodia helianthoides (assembly GCA_032158295.1). NCBI lineage: Eukaryota > Metazoa > Echinodermata > Asteroidea > Forcipulatida > Asteriidae > Pycnopodia > Pycnopodia helianthoides. Next base: position 13,719,313 of record CM063256.1, on the reverse strand, counting down.
AATAATAATACTTTGAAATGTTTGTATTAATGTAAAGTATGCGTACAAACATTCTCGAATCAAGACTATCAATAGATCCACACAAAAAATGAGTCTTTGCTCAACGAGAATCCATGCACACACATTGATATTTTGAGCCAGAAAAAAAATATCTGCAAATATCCCATTATTGGTCATTTCCTGTGTTTTAAAGAGCACTTGTCGTCCACGTTACAATTGAATGTAACCCAAGAGCAAGTATTGCACCTGTGTTCACACACCTCGTAGTGTCGGGGATAATTGACAAGAGGGCGGTCATTTTGTAAAATGGCTTTAACTTTGATTCCAGGGCACGTCACCATTATTATAATTATATCATTGCATGGAAATGATCTGCAAACTATGTTTCAATCTTGTGTGGCAAAGATTAATTTAAAGTTATAATGAATACAAATTATAAGGAGGTATAACACACACACACACAAAAATAATGAAGTAAATCAATAAAATCAAAAATAGAACTACAACTGATATCAAGGTTGGAAGGAAGGGGAAAAATGGTCTGGGCCCAATTTCATATAGCTGCTAAGCACAACAGTTTGCTTAGCATAAAATTTCTTCCTTGATAAAAACAGGGTTACCAACCAAATTTCCATGTGTTGCATATTGCTTGTTACTGGTATTCAGCTGTTGTTTGCTTATCCTGAAAATCACGTGGACATTTTGTTTGGTAATCCTGTTTTTATCAATGAAGAAATTTCATGCTAAGCAAATTGTTGTGCTTAGCAGCTCTATGAAATTGGGCCCTGTACCCTTCAGGGTACAATGGGAACCAACCAGTGATCAAATTAAGCTATAGGACACATGGGACGTGACTAAGATATTGGCAATGTAAACAAATCTTAACCAATGATCTATGGAACTAATCCGAAGCCAGTCACCCCATGCAAGTCGTCACAACGTCACAACTTGTAGAAAACGGCGCCCAGATAGGAATACAGGGGCCGATTTCACCAAGCACTAAGATTCATCTTAGGATGAGTTGTCAGTATCACCACAGTGATTTGTATTGTGACATCACACTTTGCTTAGCATTTAAGAATGAATTGCAGTTAAAATCCATCTTAGCTCTTCGTGAAATTGAGCCCAGGTACTAGACGCGTACAATTGACAACAACTTATATTTTAGTAAGGAGAGAATGGTGTAGACTTTTCACTCAAAACAATTACCTTGACTTCTATAAAGTCATCATAATGGCAAGTTTCATCGGACGAATTGGGAATCCGTAAACAGGCATTGTGAAAGAGTCTTACGTCATGAAGGGAATGCCTCCTGGGCTCAATTTCATAGAGCTGCTTAAGCACAAAAAGTAGCTAAGCACAACAAAATTATGCTTACCAGAATTTGGTTACCAGCCAAAATACCATGTCACCTGTACAATTTGCGACTGGTATCCTGCTGTTTTCTGCTTAGCAGACAATTGTTAAGCAATATTTTCTGCTTAAGCAGCTGTATAAAATTGGGCCCTTGTATAGCCTCAGCTGCATCAGAGTACCTAAACTGGCACTGACCCAAGACAATCACTAGGGCACACGGTGAAGTGTACCGGAATGACACCAATTACGCATCTAAATGTCACTTGACGTTTGTGACGTCATTAGGATAACCACATCCTTGGCTATTGGGTTAATGCGAATACTCCACTAGGGGTATTTTCCAAACATAGGCTTCTGGCTCCGGCTTGGGGCTCCGTCATCCGTTATGGAGCAGTGTACATTTTTGCATGGTGCTTCCAACATCAAACGGAACCCGGAGCCGGAGACGGAGCCCGGAGCCGGAGACGGAGCCAAGGTTTGGGAAAGGGGTTTGTAAATCACACAAGTAAATTGTCCTGCTGCACGTGGAAACATTAAAGCCTCAAACATGCAACATTATTTCGTGCATCGCAGCCAGTGACCTATAATGAGATGCACGTCTCAAAAGCTTTGTAATATTTTTGCAATCATGTGTTGGGCAGACCTCAATGGGAAGACACAGTGTACATACCTTGGGCGAGGTGTATAGGTCTATGTCTTCAATTATTGACTATAATAATTAATCGAATGATTGATGGTCACTTGAGTTGTTCACCCCACACACACAATAATCTTATTGTCTGTCTCTTTTTCAGATTTATCCGAATTTATCCCGTGGATTCTCGCCATCTTCTTCGTGCTGTTCTTAATTGCTTGCTGCTCTTGGCTGTACAGATGTATACAGAAATGCGACGACCAGTGCCCGGGGATCCTACCGGCGCGAACCCCTTACAATCCCAATTCGCCCATGACACCGTTCCCTAACATTAGACACGCGAGAAACTGCGACAGTACGAGACGTCTGACGTGTCGACGGGCTGCCGAAGAGTCGAACGAGCCCTCTGGTAGTATTCTGTCCTCCACAACGACTGTTCATTACCACGGACCGAAGGCGCCACCATACGCTCCGTTTTCCGATCGCCCTCCACCGCCCACATACGAAGAGGCCTGTGGATCCGGTATCGATATTCCCGCCCTATCGCAACAGCAGGCTACGAGTGTCGCGATTATCGACACTGAACAGTTAAACCCGACTGAAAACACCGAAGCAGTGTCGGTATCGATTCTGCCTCCCGATGATGACATACGTGACGTCAGCAATGACGTCAACGACTCGGTTGTCATTGACACCCCGCAAGATGAGCCACTCATTAATGACGACGACGACGACGACGACGACGACGAACAGGAATTAAATGATGTCGTCATCGAATCAACAGCCGTCGAAACGGATGATACTGACGCCATAGTCACTGGTGATCACGTGTATCTTTGAATGACGATAAACTATTTTAAAAGTAATGGACCAGTCTGAAGAAGAAGAAAAAATGAGCATGCAAGAAAATAATATTTATAAACTACTCAAAAAATTGAAAATTCAAGATGGAGAAGGAGCATGCTCATACTAATATTGTTAATGTGCGGTCATCTTGTTTTCCTCCATAACAAGTTCACGTTACCATGCCGAGGCTGGGAAGTGAACAAAATAGTCGGGTACTTTGTTGTGTATTTGGACTCGACTATGGAGTCTATGAACAGGGAGCCAGACCAAAATAATGACGCCAATGCCTTGATTCTTTGTGCCTTGGAATATAAGTTCTGAATATCAAAGTGTGTGTATAACATTTTGTTAGTAACATGTAACATGAAGTAGAATACCGCACAAAACTACTACATGACATTTTGGCTCGTTGTGCCTTTTATTATTAAAAAAAAAACAGTTGGTTTTTTTTTAAGCTGGGAAATTATATGAACAAGATGGGGGGACAGACGCAAGTCTAATCAGCAGATAAGTCATGTGATCTGAGAAAACCTTCAACGCAGGGAAATGTGCTTTAAAATATCCACTATCTTATGGAGACCGAGAACAAAACAAAAAAGGGAACACAAAAAGAAGTCTCCATAGGTGGATTCTAAAGACCGGGGTGCTCCACAAGGCACGTTGTGTAAATTAGAGTCTCTGAGAGGATGTTAACCACAGGGACAAAATTAAAAAACAAAACAAAAGATGTTTCCATGCAGGGATTTAAAAAATAGAATGTGTGTACTTTTGTGTATTTTACAGACCAAACTATTTTCAAACACTCTTGTGAGGAAACTCTTTCAAAAATGACATCAACAATTTAATCGAAGCAATTCAAATTTTTCATTCGAAAAATATGCACTTCGATGAATATTTCCAGGGTTTTGCGTAGATCTAGACTTTGAAAAGTCACATTTTAAATCTCAGACTTATTGGAATGATGCCCTCTCTCGAGCAGCTTGAGTGGTCTGTGCATCATCCAACAGTTTCATTTGTCTATATTTGTGCGCCCCCCCCCCCATCTCTCTTTATTTTTCTGCTTGGAGGTTTGAGAATATTTCATGCTGTGTAAATGTCATTTACCTCGTCTAAGTGCAGCAACGCAAGCAAACACTAATCGCGATTCAACACTTCAAAACAATTCTGTCGGTGGCAACTCTTTTTTTTCTTCACTTCCCCATGTGTGATGTGTCACAGATCACCCATCATGCATTCTAATTATATGTCGTGTTCCGGTTTTTTTTCGCAGAAGTTTAAAGAACAAACATAGATAAGCAAGGCGTGAGTCCTCGATTTACAGGTTTGGTGGATTAGAGTGTGTCTGATGGGTGATGGTAATCATGACACTTTAATATAACGCGCCTTCTGTAAAGGTTACAAAGCGCACCGAGACTTCACTCCGATGGTCAGAAACTACCCCCCCCCCCCCTCACCAAAGAATGAACATTGTAATGCATGAATTAAGCGAACAAGTATAGGTTTTAAAGGAACATTACAGAATTGGTTTTTGTTGCTGGCAGTGTAAGCACTTTATGTAATCCACCATATACATAAACTGACAAACCTGATGTAGAAGTTTGAGATCGATCGGCCATCTGGGTCACAATAGTGAAAAAAACGATTACACATTTGCATGAAATCAAATAGATTCAACAAATTAATAAAACGCTCACTGAGCGATAAACTCCAATCGGAAAAGTAGTTCATTCATTTCTCATCAAATATGGCATTTCAGACAGAAATATTTCAAGGGATGTTTTCCACTATCATCATCATTAGACCGTGTAAGCTTTATGTAAATCTGTGATCAAAAAGTATATTTTACAAGTTTTTTTCTTACCAATTCTGTAATGTTCCTTTAAGAGAGGATTTAAACGTGTGTTTTAAGGTGAAGCATAGGACTGGTTGTGGGATTGAGTCCCAGATTATTGGACCTGCTGCAGAGAGAGAGAACACGATCCCCTGCTTTCTTTTCAGTGTGATGGGGAATACGTGGAAGCAAGCGTCGTGTCGGTGTAATCTGGAGATGATTTAGTGAATACACTCTGAACATGGCTGGGATAGTCTGGGTGTGCGTTGTTTCCTCTGATGAAGGGTAACATTTATATTCACAACAAAGAACCCAGTCAAGATGGCCGCAGTTGGAAACACGCAAACTGCCTGACATGTACAAGTTTGGATGGACAGTGTATGGACATTGAGTATGTATTTAATTGATGTAAAATTGCATCGGGAATAAACCACGTTGTTGTTTGGTCTATCCGTTTAACACTCAGTGTGAAAAGCACTTCACAATAGATAGTTCCCATAGAGTTATATATAACTCTATGATAGTTCCCAGTAGACGCCATCTTTACGGGCAAATTGCATTTTGGCTTGCAGGTGCGTCAAACGCTCAACTTTTAACGCAGCCGCATTGTGCACTGACCAATCCTGCAATGAGTTTCGTGAAATGCGCGCGTGTTGCACGCCGTTCTCACACGAAACGCACGACTGTTTGTTCTAAACTGCCCGTAAAGATGGCCGATTTACGTCACACTGCAACCTATCTAAAAGCACTGTGTGCATAAGCATGTAGATGTAAATGGCTGATTGACAACTGCCGGGGACGGGAGGAAACTATCTTTCCTGCACAGTTGGACCTCGGCCCAGGTTCAGGCTTCAGAAGGTAGACAGAGCCGAAGTCAGGTGAGCCGTGGTTTCGAAAAGGTCCTATCGTATTAAGACCGATGAGTCAGAAATGCCGGTGTGGCAGGAGATTCTTGCCCCGTGCCCCCGGAGATTTTGTGTGTCCCCCCCCCCCCCAAGACGGCGAACTAACTGTGTACTCTCTGAATGTAAAAGAGTGAAAAACACCACTCTTTACATTTCGAGTTGTCCCTTAAATGGCTCTTTAAAAAGAGTGGTGGTTATTTCACTCTTTGAGAAGGGTTTCACTTCAGGACAGAGTGAAAAATCACAAAAAAAAGATGCAAATCTCATTCTAAAAGAGTGGAAGACCACTCGAAAAAGAGTTGTCCCTCAGGACCCGCTCTGTGAAAATGAGTCAGATGTTGACAATTTATAAACATGGCTGGAAAGAACATACCAACAGCAGTAATTTGGTATATGTCTAAGCTCTGGGGTGCATCGCGTTGCTGAGTTACTCCCGTTTGAAATTAACCAGTATGTCACTTTTTGTTGAAAACGAATTACAAGTAAATTGATGTTTAAAATTACCATTTCGCTCTACATATAAGCGAAAGGATACAAGTTAGACTAAAGTATGATCACAAAATTGTTGTTTTGATAGCTTTATTGACTAAAATTGAGTGTTCTGAAAGTTTACCAAGCAAATATAGATATATAACAAGTAAAACAAATAATAATAATAATAATAATAATAATTTTTTATTTTATTTTTTAAAATACTTTTTACATTGAAACATCCATTAAACAATAATGCATTGGGCGACATCTGACTCATTTTCACTCTTTGAAGAGCCATAATAGCTCTTCAAAGTTTGCTTTTTCACTCTTTCGCATTTAGAGAGTACTAACTTATTCTGAAAGTGCCCTCTTTTGAATCAATCTCCCCCAACCATAGAGTTATATATATTGACTAGAGCGCTAACACCCCGTTATACACGCACTAAGGTTTTGAAGCCGTGTGGGCGCATCCATGTTTATGTACAAACCAATACAAAAGCTTGAAATTTTGTACGGCAATTGTACGGCTATTTGCATGATAAAGCGTTTGTTCTTTTCTATGCGTCATCGAACTAAATATGCAGCAAATGAGAACGCACAATCTGCTAATGAGCGTACAAACTGCGAGCGTCATGAGCGTCATGTTTAACAATCATGTGCGTTTGCGCGTATACGTGTTTTTTTTTTGAGTTTGTCATTCTTGCCGGCATATTGTGTATCCTTGAAGCAGATTTCGTTTTTTCCCCTTGACATCTTGAAGCATTGAACCCTCCCAAACAAGGCTTTAGTTCGACTCAGCATTTTTCCTAAAGACGTAAGTAACAACATCAGAGAATTACCTTCTACAATTTTTTTTAAGACATCACTAAAATCACCTGTTTACAAGAGCAATGATCGTTAGATTAAATATGGCGCGTACGTAAGCGCGCACGCCGAATGCAAAATTTTCGCGGCCATGTGTGCTCTCTTAAAATTAAAATCGTTCCGTAGTCACGCAACACATCAAACATGTCTGCGCCCAGGGTGGCTTCTAAACTCAGAGCAAGTTAGCGCTCTAGTCAATATATATAGCTCTATGCCCCCAACCCATAGACCGATCCATTAAGCTCCGCCCCTTACGTGTTGACCAATCACAACCTTGGCTATACGCCACCGAAAGTCCGACAAAGTCCGACACGCTAAAATCCCATTAGAAAAGTAAACATGCGTGCGCGCGTACTTAAAGCGCGCACGTTCATGTCGCGAGTGTGGCATTGGAGAGACGCACATGTGCTGCACACGTGTGCAGGGGTAGGCAGCCAATGCTGTGATTGGTCAATATGCTAAAGGGGTGGGGCTTAATGGATCGGTCTATTGGGACAGAATCTACGGGGGACAGATTTCCCTAGAGCACCGGCTTCAGTTGTGGTTATGGCCAGATTGCTGAGAAGTTCTATAGAGTACTTGCACATGACGTCACAATTCTCTCAAACGGCTCCCTCCTCCTCACTGTCGACTTGACTCAAGTCCCAATCCCGTGCCATCCCCAGAAAACTATTGTTTTGTGATGCTCTGCATTCCCTAATAACCTGTTCCGCACGCGGGACAGGGACTCGACGTGCCGCTATGGCGAGCCAAAGTAGCATTTATTACTATAAGCAACGTCTTTAATACAATTTAGAGATATCTCTAAAAGATCAAGAGATATCTCTAAATATTTAGAGATATCTCTAATTATTTAGAGATATCTCTAATTATTTAGAGATATCTCTTAATCGTTTGGAAGACAAATTATTTTTCTAACTAAGTTTCAAACGGAACATCATTTTCTGTCAATGATTTAAAGATATCTTTAACTTATTTAGAGATATCTCGAATTCATTTAGAGATATCTCTAAATGTTTTAAAGTTTTTTCTAAATCATTAGAGATATCTTTAAATCATTTAGAGATATCTCTAAATCTTTAGAGATATCTCTAAATGTTGGCATCAACGATTGCTTTAAACACACCACGTTATTGTTCGCAACGATGTCTTTTCATAAAACATCTATTAACATCACTGTTGACATAAATGCGTGATTTTGTTGGCAATAATGCTGACATTAAGTGCATTATTTGGCGAAGTGGATGACTTGAAACTCGTTCGTTTGCAACTTCGATTGATTAGAATGCATTCCGAAAATAACATCGTTGACCTGAGTGTGCGGCGCTTCCTAATTTGTGAACTTTACGGAGCCGTAACTTATTTAGAGATATCACTAAATCATTTAGAGATATCTCTAAATGAATTAGATATATCTCAAATTCATTTAGAGATATCTCTAAATCATTTAGAGATATCTCTAATTCATTTAGAGATATCTCTAAATCATTAAGAGATATCTCTAAATCGCTTCCGGTTGCGCGTACACACGCATGGGGTCATGCGCACTGAATGCACATAATGACGGAGGCCTTGAAAAACCCATAAACTCAAAATGCGTCGGCGTAATTGGGGAGTCACAAAATGTACAATCACGGCAGCAGTGTCTTTCCCAACCACCGTAACATACCCATAATTCAGTTTCAACCGGAAGCGATTTAGAGATATCTTTAAATGAATTAGAGATATCTCCAAACGATTTAGAGATATCTCTAAATGAATTAGAGATATCTCTAAATGATTTAGAGATATCTCTAAATGATTTAGAGATATCTCTAAATGATTTAGAGGTACCTCTAAATGATTTAGAGATATCTTTAAATCGGTTACGGTTTTGTCGAATCACAAAATACCATGCTCTGCACATTCACGTCAATGGAGTTGCCATGAGTGGCTTTCAAGTGACCGCTGTTGACAGTCAAGTACTGCATTTCAAGTCAATGCTGATGCCAATATTACCGTCATACCGAAGTCATCACAATGTTGTCAGTACAAATACCCTATTTTAAGAAGCCCGTGTTACCAACATTTTAACAACAGGTCAATGCAGTTGCCAAATAAAATACAGGGTACAGATATCTCTAAACGATTTAGAGATATCTAAATCTTTTAGAGATATCTTTAAATCATTTAGAGATATCTTTAAATGATTTAATCATTTAAAGATATCTTTAAATACACCGAAGACATCGTCGATGGCATTAAACAAACATTAAAGACGTTGCTAATGCTAATAAATGCTACTTTGGCTCGCCATACACCCACATATTACATGGTCTATAGATAAGGGGAAATTTAAGGGGAATTGGGGATTAACCCACCAGTGACAATGTTAAGACTGTTGATAGCCTTGATTGCAAGGCTGTGTTTGCTTACTATAAAGCTAAAAATGTGCATAACCACAGCCGCACGAATGCGATGCCCGAATGCAATGCAACTCCTGTTCAGGTCCCCCCGACTGTCTTTAAACAGCACACTCTCACCCAAGGAAGCACACAAACGCTCGTTTCCACAGTCCCCCACACACGCCCCTATTGTCCACACACCGCTATCGCCCACAATCCTAGCGCGTGAGCCGTCAGGCTCACAGCCTTGACGATCTTGTACACTTCCGGGTCGGCTGTGAGCCTGACGGCTCACGGGCTAGGATTGTGGGCGATAGCGGTGTGTGGACAAGAGCGGTGTGTGTGTGGGGCTGTGTACAGGCGCTGTGTGTGTGCATGGTGAGAGTGCGGTGTCCTATTTTTTTTAGTCAGTCGGGGGACTGAGGTTGTATGGCATTCGGGCGGCTGAGGTTTTAGCTAGAGTACTTGTCTACACAGCCTTGATATCAAGGCTAGACTGTGGACCAATCAGACAATAGACTCTGATCTTGTGTTTGGACTATAGATAAGGGGACATTTAAGGGGAATTGGGGATTAACCCTTAAGTTATTTATCTTTGTATTACACATTGTTAACTGATACTAGAATGCCAATGTGTTTCTCTGCTGTAAGGCTGCTGACTCGAATTTTGTTTGCTAGTCAAACTTTTTCAATGTTGACTTACAACAGTAACAACACTCTCAGTCTCAGTGAATGTTATTTTGGAGTTTTGAATGAGTAACAATACAGCACCACAGTGCAAAATGACCTAATTTGCATAACACAGCAAAAACGTTAGTCTTAGCATTATTCACAATTTTGTTTTTACAATCAGACAATAGACTCTGATCTTGTGTTTGGACTATAGATAAGGGGACATTTAAGGGGAATTGGGGATTAACCCTTAAGTTATTTATCTTTGTATTACACATTGTTAACTGATACTAGAATGCCAATGTGTTTCTCTGCTGTAAGGCTGCTGACTCGAATTTTGTTTGCTAGTCAAACTTTTTCAATGTTGACTTACAACAGTAACAACACTCTCAGTCTCAGTGAATGTTATTTTGGAGTTTTGAATGAGTAACAATACAGCACCACAGTGCAAAATGACCTAATTTGCATAACACAGCAAAAACGTTAGTCTTAGCATTATTCACAATTTTGTTTTTACAATCAGACAATAGACTCTGATCTTGTGTTTGGACTATAGATAAGGGGACATTTAAGGGGAATTGGGGATTAACCCTTAAGTTATTTATCTTTGTATTACACATTGTTAACTGATACTAGAATGCCAATGTGTTTCTCTGCTGTAAGGCTGCTGACTCGAATTTTGTTTGCTAGTCAAACTTTTTCAATGTTGACTTACAACAGTAACAACACTCTCAGTCTCAGTGAATGTTATTTTGGAGTTTTGAATGAGTAACAATACAGCACCACAGTGCAAAATGACCTAATTTGCATAACACAGCAAAAACGTTAGTCTTAGCATTATTCACAATTTTGTTTTTACATGAAGGAGTATAGAAACAATTTTTTTTCCTTCTCACATAAGTAGACTGGATACAAAGTATTATTGGGGAAAATTGGTAAATCTGTTAGTAATGTCCCACGATGTCAAATAATCACTTGAAAATGGCGTTTTGGGGCATTTTTACAGACCGACCCGGCCATGTTCAGACCCCTGCCAAATATCCATCAAAGGTTGGATTGGTCTATCCTTATATCAGGTCACACATATGCAACCAGTTTATAACCAAATGAAATATAAAAGCAATAGGGGGTCTAAAAAATGACAAAAAGTCATTACAAGTGCAAAATAACAACTGCAAAATTTAAGTGTACTTAAATTAAAGTCTGACCAAGAAGGAGTACAGAAACCATTATTATTATTTTTGTTTACGTAAGTAGACTTGGTACAAAGTATTATTAGAAAAAATGGGTAAATCTGTCAGTAATGTCCCACAGTGTCAAAAAACCTCTTGAAAACAGCGTTTTGGGGGCATTTTTAGTTGGACGCATTAAGACCCCTGCCAACCCATCAAAAGTGTGATTGGTCTATCCTCATAATATGTCACACATATGCACCTAGTTTATAACCAAATGAAATATAAAAGCAATCGGACATTTCATATAGGCACTAGGGGGTCTTAAAAAATGACCAAAAGTCATTGTGCATGCCAAAATGTAGGTTTTAAAGACCTAACCCTTGATATGCAAATGAGCTGTGCCACTTTTGACAGTAGATTCTAGTTGATGATATACCAGATACCATGTATAGTAATTTGTAGCTCCATATCTTCTCTCCATTTGTAGATATAGGCCTCTACAATGCTCAAAAACACAAAATATCAATTTGAAGGGGCGGGGCTTAATTTTTGGGGGTCATATCTCAGAAATGCCAAGGAGTAGGACTCTAAAATTTTGTGTGTGTTCAAGGCACCCATAGGGGATTGTTTAAAAAATAAATTAGCAAAATCTGAGACGGAGCCTGCCAACCCATCAGGTGAGTTGGCACGGAATGACCCGTAAGTTATGTGTGAATCTGTGAACTTTTGTGTGGCCGGAGGTGGGGGAGAACGAGACAGGGTTAAGGACAGATTTAAGGATGAATTGTGCCTGCGGTGAAGTAGAAAAGGGCGAAAGATCCTTGTCCCATGGAAAGACAAAATGCTTGAATGCAAAGCTGACAAACTTACACACAAACTCAGCGTCTTCTTCAATTCAATCCATTTCAGTTGAACATGTTTTCCCTTTCAAATTTCCACTTGATGCACATAGTGCAACATCTAAAGGACAACATATAAAAAAGGCGGGATTTTCTTTTCTTTCTACCGGCCTTCATGGAATTTCAAGACATCCAAATCTTCCCCACTTTGTTATCTCGATTTAAATTTTGTAGGATATCTGAAAATGAGCTAAGCATTTTGGCAGCTACCCGGTAACTACAGGTTTATGACATTGTTATGTGAACCTGCTTAAATCAGCAGACGTACCAGGTACATTCATTGCTCTCAACAATGTGCGCATGCTTAGAACTATGTGGACAAAATTAATTTTACCTGGTATGTCTAGCTTTCAAAAAGTCTCCCACTCAATTCACTCCCATTTTTAAAATAAACGTCACGCTAAGGCCTGCGCTAAACGTCGCACGTTTGTCGTGTCGAACTCAAACAGTTGTAAAATTAGGAATTAAATTCGACAAAAGAGCGACGTTTAGCGCAAACCTTTTATTTAAGTTCGGCACTGCCGTGTAGCACGGCAAGCCCTGCCGTGCTACACGGTAGCGGCACGACACGGTGACAAACGTCGCGCTCTTGCCGTGTCGAATCGAACTGAAAACATTTGAGTTCGGCTCGGCAAAAGTGCGACGTTTAGCGCAGGCCTTAGAAACATGAAACTTGTTTTCCAGTGTGCATCTTACAAAACACAAAGAGATAAAATGTTTAAAAAAGATAAAGAGTTAAAAAATATAGAGTATTATAAAAAGATAAACGGGACAAATTACACAGTGATAAAGTTATTTACAACCGTCGAAAAATGACAATGGTGACGACCAAACAAATTAAAGCAACCGGAAGAAAAGGCACAATCGGAAACACAATTACAAAGGAGGCCTACAAAAATTGCCAGTGGATGCCGGCAAACCAGGAACAAAAGAAGAGGGACAAAAAGCAGGGGATTATCTTTTGAATTTAGAGTTGAATGGGTGGCAAGCATCAGGCAGGAATGACATTCTGAAGCGCTTATATAATGTGGGTTTCGCGGAGGACGAATTCTTCCTGATTTGTTGACAATCAACATTCACAAATACAATGTAAATCTGTAATGTCGACGCCAATCTTTTTTTTGGGGGGGGGGGCCACTTTGATGACACGTTCCAGTCTGTGACTGTCTATGGCTCTAAAAAGATTACCATCGCGCATTACACCCGTCTTGTATGGGCTACATTGGTTACCAGTTGGGTATAGAATTGTATACAAATTGATGCTTATTGTGTTTAAGTCTTTGAATGACCTTGCTCCTGCATATATTAGTTCTCTTCTCACTCCATATTCACCTCATCGTACACTCCGCTCCAGCAATATGTCTCTTGAACCTAGATCCAAACACACATGGGGGGATAGGGCCTTTTCAGTTGCAGCTCCACGTCTCTGGAATACCCAACCTTTGCAGGTCAAATTATGTTCATCACTATCCCAATTTAAAGTTGCTCTTAAAGTTAAGACTCATCTCATGTCACAAGCGTTCTCATAATTGCTGTTCTCCTTACTTTTTCCTGTTCATTACGTTTTCAATTAATTAATATTTATGTATTTGTTGTTTCTTTTGTATCGCGCCTCGAGCACCCGTTGGTGGAGCTGTGCGCAATATAAATCTACATTATTATTATTATTATTATTATTATTATTATTATTTATTATTATTATTATTATTATTATTATTATAACAGACACCCCATACCAGACATTAATGCAGAAATTGGTAATAGATTGGATGAAACTTTGATTAAAAAAAACACATAAAATGTCAATGCAAACATTGAACTAGAACAGCAAAAAGCTGCCATGGCGAGCTGCCGATCGCCCGATAGAAAAACAAAGACTACTAGAAAAATCAATCATTTGATCAACTGATGTTAGGGTGGGGACATTAACAGGCATGCACTTGACGATTGCGTGGTTTGAAGTGGGAGTGACAGGGGGGGGGGGCTAAGGATGGGCGAGGGAGAGACACAAATAGAAACGAACAAATAATAAGATTCATAAACACACCCAACACACTGCATACAACAGGTATACAATGCGTTTGAGATATGTGTTTGCATGTACAGATAGTGTCACCAAACTTGGAATGTTCTTACCAAGCCAGAAAAATAATTGCTAATTCACATACATGAACTACTTGCCTTCCTTTCTTTATAAATTTATAAGGTTTGCACTTTTCTTTCTTATTTTTTAAAGATAGTCATAAACAGATGAGGATCAATTAATGAAGGTACACACTTTGGAAGTGTTTAAAGATTGAAGGTTATTATACAGGATTGGTTGAGCTGACAAAACAGTCGCAAACAAAGTTCATGTTTTGTGTTATTAACCATATACATGAAATAACAAACCTGTGAAAATTTGAGCTCAATTGGTCATCGAAGTCACGAGAAAATAGTGGAAAGAGACCTTATGTGTTTTCTGTTTTTCAAACATCGAGTTTATTATCGCGCGCGATAAAAACTATCGTTTTATTCATTTCTCAGAAACGATAGCATTTCAGGCAGAAATATTTTAAGGAGCACTTTCTACCCTTTCTTACTTTAAATCATGTAAGTTATGTGTGAATCTGTGAACATTTGTGTTTTTCGATCTTACCAATAGTGTACAGGGCCTTTAACAGTGTTGGAATTAAAGTATCTGACAACCACAATTTCGGTTATATGAAGTGCTTGGGTGAGGTGTAGAAGCGAACAAAGCTCAACAGTATAGCCTGAAAGTAATAATGTGCAAAATAATGTAATGAAATTCTTGCACACAAAGGTTCAATAGCAAACTGTGCATGATTTCCCATTACATGTAAATGGTTCACTGGCTCTGAAATCTACCTTTTCATTACTGTTTGTATTTCATTGTCAAACATGGTGCAATACAAAAACTAAAAGGAACAAGTGAGTGATTGTGTCTGTGGTGATACCTTGATTAACCTCATACTAGCATCTTTGCATGACAATCCATACTGGTTTGTGATCATCTGAAAACCAGCTTTCCAAGGTGTGGGGCCTTTACAAATGTTTTCTGCATCGATGATCACAACTTCAACTCCATGTATATGATTAAAGCAGATGTCTGGTGCTGCTGAATGTTTATATGTGTACTACATTTAATGTATACAAATGTACCAGCATGCTGTTGGTGACACACTTTTCCTTGAACAAAAATATTCAACTTGTCTATCGATGTTCTCAATCGGTCATCAGAGTCACAAGTAAACAGTAAAATACCCCCTTTATATGTTTTCACGTTTTCAAACATCATATTTTATCACCGCGATATTAACTATTTGTTTTACTAATTTCTCAAAAACTGTAGCATTTCAAGGGAAGTTTACCACCATGACCATCTTGATACCATGTAAGTTATGTGCAAATCTGTGATGAACATTCACATTTTTAGTCTTACCAATGTTGTATACATGCACCCTTTAAAAAACTGTTCAAACATGGAGGTAGAATTAGAATCTGTCGAGTCAGATGGTTTTGAAATTTCCGTGGGCGATGGACACAATGACAATCATTAACACACAGTAATCATAAATAAGTTCCAGGGTTTCATGCCGGGTATGATGACCAAGCAATGTTTTTGTTTGTTTGTTTGCTACACAATGGTTCCACACCGTATTGCTTCCACATTTCCTGCTGTGGAAAGGTCGACAAGTGACAGCGTTTTGTGTAGCTATTGAATGCGGAACTGTGCTGTGTTCTTGACTGTCAGTTCACGCTAAAATAAATCAGCAGACTCATCTAGCCTACACGCAAACAATCGCACGAGAGCTAGTTCATTGGTTGCACTTGCACATTGTGCGCATCAAGCAAACCTGTACGGTGACTCGCCTTTCCTCGTAATGTTTAATCAAGTTATTGACGCTGATTATCAGTTATTTCCTTTATGGTGTGAGGAGACCGGCTGATTTCTAACTTAAGGAAACTAGTATAGTAGTAGATCACAGCATACAGCACCCAGCCATCAAGCAAAAGTCAGCCACGATCATGGAGGTTCTGAGCCAAAGAAGATTGATCAACTTTCTCGTTGTCTGTCTCACCCTGTTGTTGATCGTGTCCACTGCAGATGCACGTAAGTCCCTTTAAATCAAGTTCCTCCCCTGCTCGCCTTGCCATCAGTAATACGGACTTTCTCAAGTTAAAGGGAACATACATGGTCGTTCTTCACCTTGTTTTCAGTATCACTTTCGACCAACCTGTGGGACAGTGCATCAATATATCGATAGTCGGGTTTGAGAGAATACGATGACAACGAGGGTTCAGGTTCAGGCGGTTGCTATGCACTATCATACAAGTGTTTTGTTTTGTTGTTTTCTCTTCGATTGCTGCGGAAATTTAAAGGTATTTATACAGGATTGGTATAGAGCTGACAAAATACTCGCAGACAGTGTTCATGTTTTGTAGGATTAACCATTATAACAAATCTAGCTGTGAAAATTTGTGCTTAATCAGTTTTGTGAGTCTGGAGAAAAAAAGTGAAAAACCATGCACAATTTTCAGCGTAAGGAGCCTATAAAAGCCTGTATCAACCGAATCAGCTGTTGCGTTTTTTCAGGTTTTCAGACATTCAGTAACCTTAATTCACACGTCATTTTCACCTTTGTCACTATACTCAGAGCCGAAGGTTGAACTTTCCAGTCCGGTCGGTCCATTGATTCGGTCCATGAATCTCATCCGAGCTCTGCTGACCGGCTTGCTCCGTTGAAGTTGTCCGTTTACTATTCGCTATAAATGTGTATCCGTTAATCACGGCATACCTAAAGCCTTGGCCCAATTTTCATAGTGCTACTTAAAGGAACATTACAGAATTGGTAAGAAAAAACCTGTAAAATATACTTTTTGATCACAGATTTACATAAAACTTACACGGTCTAATGATGATGATAGTAGAAAACATCCCTTGAAATATTTCTGTCTGAAATGCCATTTGATGAGAAATTAATAAACTAGTTTTCGGATTGGAGTTTATCGCTCAGTGAGCGTTTTGTTCATTTGTTGAATATATTATGATTTCATGCAAATGTGTAATCGGTTTTTCACTATTTTCTCGTGACCCAGATGGCCGATCGATCTCAAACTTCTTCAGGTTTGTCAGTTTATGTATATGGTGGGTTACATAAAGTGCTTACACTGCCAGCATCTGTTTTGTTAGCAAAAAACAATTCTAGGGTCGAAACGTCAGGCCACTAACTAATTTTTTGCATTTATACTACAGGTCCTTTTGGTTGGTAAGCAGTTTGCAACAGCTAATTCTAATTTCTCAAAAAACAATTCTGTAATGTCCCTTTACGCTGAAATTATTGTTTAACACTTTTATGCTGCTAGGCAAAACATTTGCAGGACACCAGTCACATTGTTATATTTGAGAAATGGCATTTTCACAGGTGATCATATTAAGCATAATTTTGTTTGTGCTAAGCTACTTTTTGTGTTTAACCAGTTCTGTCTGATTATCAGCGTTCACTTCAGTACTTTTGTACAACGAGACAAAACTAAGTTTGCACAGACTCTGCAGGCCGCAATTTGTTTTTATTCAATTCAATGAAACATTTATTTCCATACTCACAATAATTGACAGGATCATTTGGACAACAAAATGTAGTAGTATAATACAATCAAAGAGTATATAACATGACCAAAGATAATAATGACGAAAAGTAGAACAATAGAAGCTGTGAGTAAGGAGGCTGTTCAAATAAGCCGAGGCTTGTGGGGAACAGCCCTAGAAAAAAAGAAAGAAAAAAAAAACATAATACATAATTAACAAAAAAAAACCACGAAACATAAGAGAATGCAAAATGAACTGAACGGAGCTTAGTAAACCGATAATGCCAGGACATAATAAACTAAATTAGGAGCAGCCAAAAAGCTCTCTTTGAAAACGAGCAGCGGAGTCTGGAGAGAAGGCTAAGTTACATAATGAGCGAGTAAGGCTCTTTTGAACGAGACTTTAAAATGACCTACAGAAGGCTGATTTTTAATTTGGTCATCGATGACGTTCCACAGACGAGGACCACGAAAGCGAAGTGTGTGCATAGAGTACGAGGTTCGAGTGAACGGGATATAAAGATTACGGTGGGATCTGGTAGAGTAGCCATGAATAGCTTCAGTTGAGATGAAATAGGAAGCAAAAGCAGTGGGGAGAAGATTGTGAGAGTATTTATACATGAATATGCCAGTATGAAGTTTATTGATATCAGAGATAGTAAGAGTGTGTAATTGTGCAAAAAGTGGAGCAGTGTGTTCTCGAGGGTGCGAAGAGGTGCAAATTCTGATGGCTCTTTTTTGAATAACAGATAAAAGAGTTAAGCCTACTGTTAGTTGAGTTGGCCCATACGATATTGCAATAGTTGAGATGTGGGAGAATGAGAGTATTATATAGCAAGATTAGAGCAGTAGAAGGAAGAAAATAACGTAATTTTGAAAGAACTCCAGTATTACGCGAGGTAATTTTGATAATTGAGGAAATGTGCTCAGTCCAGCAAAGTTTAGAGTCAACAGTTACTCCAAGAAACTTTGTAGAAAACACTCTATTGATGAGAATAGTGTCAATTTTCACAGGAGGCAATTGGACGGTGACTGGAGAAGTGGATTTGCTGAAGAAGATGAAATTTGTCTTGGTGTGGTTTAACGAAAGCTTGTTTGCCCTAAACCAGGAGGATACCTGAAGAAGTTCAGAATTCAAAGAATCGATAAGCGTGTCGCAGTTCGGACTAGTATGAAGAATAGTTGTATCGTCAGCAAATAAAGTAAATGATAGTAGTGAAGAAGAACAGTGAAGGTCATTGATATATATTAGAAAAAGAAGCGGGCCAAGAATAGAACCTTGTGGGACTCCGCAGAGAATAGAAAGATGATCAGAGTCACAGTTCATGACTGAGGTAAATTGTTGCCTATTATGAAGGTAATCTTGGAACCACTGCAGAGCAACTCCTCTTATGCCGTAATGTTCAAGCTTGGAAAGAAGAATATAATGGTTTATAGTGTCGAAAGCTTTCGAAAGGTCAATAAACACACCAACGGCATGAAGTTTCTTGCAGAGCGCATTAGTAACATTATCAATGAATTGAATGAGTGCCATATCAGTAGAGTGTTTACTGCGAAAGCCATATTGATTATCATAAAGAAGATGAAAATGAGAGGTAAAATTTACGAGGCGGTTGTAGACCAGTCTCTCTAGAATTTTTGAGAAGCACGGAAGAATAGAAATAGGTCTGTAGTTGCGGATGTTATGAGCGTTACCCGATTTGAAGACGGGGATAACTTTAGCAATTTTAAGATTAGAAGGAACACAGCCTGTGGAAAAGGAAAGGTTAAAGATGTGAGAAAGAGGTTCGGCAATAAAGGGAATAACCGATTTTATAACAGTCGAACTAATATCATCAAATCCACAACTAGCGCTGGTTTTAAGTTCCTTGCCAACACGGATAATTTCTTGAGAACAAGTAGGAGTAAGACAAAAAGAAGAAGAGTTTGGGTTGTGTAAATAGTGTGAAAAGTGTGTGTCGGTGGGTGGGATGTTGTTAGCTAATGAAGAACCTAAATTAGTAAAGAAGGAATTGAAGGAATTGGCAACGTCAGGAGGACTTGAGAAGAGACGCTCTCCGTCAGTGAAATTGTCAGGAGCAGGCGTCTTTTTACCCTTACCAAGAATGTTTTTATTTCGCGCCAAAGACTTTTTAAATCTGTCTTACGAGAATCGAGCTTGCGGGCATAATGATCTTTTTTTGCCTTCCGGATGGTAGCAGTCAGGCGATTACGAAAGGTCTTGTAATTGCGCTCATTGTTCGTAGTTGGCTTGTGCAGAAAACGCCTATAAAGCTTATTTTTTAAGTTGCAAGAATCTATAATGGACTGGCTGATCCACGGTTGATTTCTGTTGGATTTACCAGTAGTTTTAACAATGTAAGGAAAGTGAGCATTGTGAAGAGAAGAAAAGATTGAAAGGAAGGAGTCGTAAGCACCGTCTGCCTGATGTGAGTTATAAATTTCATCCCAATCGGTACCAGCAACGTCAGCACAAAAGGCATTGATGGAAAGTGGATTGATATCCCTTTTAATGAAGGTATTCTGCTGAGACTTTACCTTAGAAAAGCACGATGGTGTAACCTGAAACAGGGGACAATGATCTGAAATATCCGAGTAGAATATTCCTGAAGAAACATCGAGGTCAGAGTTGGTAAAGATGTTGTCAATTAACGTGGAAGTGCGTGGCGAGATGCGTGTGGGTTTGTCGATTAAGGGACGGAGGCCATAAGAAAAGACAGCATTGATAAAATCATCTGTGGGTTGGTGTTCAGAGCATGTGAGAAGATTGAGGTTGAAATCACCCATTATGTAACACAGCTTTCTCTCCTTTGCTATGGAATTTAAATACAAATCAAATGACCGATTAAAGTTAACGGGTGAAGAACCAGGAGCCCTGTAGATATTCCCCACGATTATGTTGCAACCATGGTCACGCTGTATTTCAACAAAGACTGATTCAAAGTCGTCACTAGACGACGTGAGGTCACCACGAACGTGAAACTTCAGCGAGTTATGAATGAACATGTCATGTGATGAATCCAGCTATACCGATCTGGGGTTGTTTTTTTTTAAACGCGGCACCACCGTCCTGTAGGCGATTTTTTTCCTGCAGCACACGTCTATGGCAAGCCATATGCCCAATAATTCGATAAACACCGATAATGCAGCACACGTCGGCTGTGGAGTCAACAGTTAAGGGATAGGGAAGAACAGCCTATCCCTTAACTGTTTGACTCAATAGCCGACGTGTATGGCAAGCCATATGCCCAATAATTCGATAAACACTGTTTATGTTTTTCGAGAAAAACTATGTTTGATAAACACTGTTTATCGATAAACACGTTTTTTTATAAACATAGTTTTTCTCGATAAACAGTGTTTATCGGTCGAAAAATATTGTTTATCGGCGACAAAGTGTTTATCGGCGATAAACAGTGTTTATCGAATTATTGGGCATATGGCTTGCCATACACGTGTGCTGCAGGAAAAAAATCGCCTACAGGACGGTGGTGCCGCGTTGAAAAAAAACAACCCCAGATCGGTATAGCTGGATTCATCACATGACATTTGAATGTTATTTACATGTGTGTGTTGTTTGTTTATAAATTGAACAGGTAGATACAGAAGAACACGTCAGAGTAGCGGAGACGCTGGTAAAACGAACCCAATAAGACCGCCAGGTAAAGCAATACCAAGTTTCTTCATACTTTAGTAGTCAATTCAAACAACGAGAAACCACATGTTGAATTGAATGAATGTTTTTTCCAGGACTACCGCGTGACAAGCAGCGCTGTGCTGCTTCAAATTGAAGGGGGGTGGTAAAGTTAGACTTGGTTTAATAATAAATATAAATCAATAATTGTAATCTGGTTCATCGTTTCAACTGAGATGTTTGTTCTATTTTCCAGTATTAAACCAGACATGGGCGATTCTTCTTATCGCCGGTGGGGGCGTCCTTACCCTCGTGTGTTGTCTTTTGAACGGCCTCCGCTGCATTCACCACGTGTTGTCCACACAGAATGAGAAGAAGAACCGTGCCCGACGAGGGCGTACCGGAGGCGGAGATAACAATAACCGGCAAGATGGCGATGAGTTGTCGATTATCGACCAATCAGAACTCTGTCAGCCGCCACCTTATGCTGACATCGTCAATGACGTAGTGGAACCGCCACCGCCGTACTCGGCCGTTAACGTTGGTGGGGCTGGATTGGGTGCACCACCCCCATCTGATGATGCAGAGCTCAAAGATCGTTGAAGTTAAATCGATCATTTTGTTGTAAAATAATACTACCAACAATACTCAGTATTCCATTTTGAATGTTTATATTTTAATAACATCGAGATGAAATAACAATAGTCCGTTTATAAACAAGATGCAAGTTGGGTTTGTATAACCAGTGCTTGTCCATATCCTTGCGGATAAACACTGGGGCCAGTCTAGGGGCGGCTGCGTGTTGGCTGCGGACAATGATGGCAACAACAAAAAACCAATGGAGGAAAGCTGAAATTTGGCCTCGTTCAACGGAAACGGCGTCGCATTCAAAGTGATGCAATTAAGAGAATTTAGCACACCTTACAATACGCAAATTTAACACCAGGGCCCAATTTCATAGAGCTGCTAAGCACAACAATTTGCTTAGCATGACATTTCTTCATTGATAAAAACAGGATTACCAACCAAATTTCCACGTGATTTTCAGGATAAGCAAACAACAGCTGAATACCAGTAACAAGCAATATGCAACACATGGTTATTTGGTTGGTAACCCTGTTTTTATCAAGGAAGAAATTTCATGCTAAGCAAAATGTTGTGCTTAGCAGCTCTATGAAATTGGGCCCAGGGCACATAATATCAGCAAGACCCAACCCAATGTGTTCTAGGATACCGTCTTCAGCTTTGATTCGTCACGGTCAGGGCTTACCAAGATGGTTCGCATAAACGATAAAAGTTCCCGTTCAAATAATCAAATAATTATTACATTTTTTTCTTCATCAAACGAAGAGCCTGTGATTGCAGGATCTTTACAAGGAATTAAACAAATATGGTCGGAAAAACCTGTTGAATGAAAGGATTGTTTCGTTCAGAACGATCTTGGAATTCTTTTATTTCGTTGCGTTTTCTTACAGTTGCATGGTCCAATCTTCTCCGCAAGCCGCATTCATCTGGTGGTCGATGACGTGTGTCATGGTGTAACCACCACCACCCCTTGTGTTCCATGGGGTTTTCATGAAATATTTATCTTTATTTGTACATGCTTATTTTTTCCCCCTTTTCAATGATGTTCTAATTTTTATAAAAAAATATTTTGTAACTGTTAATTACATACATAGGCTATTATTATGAATATTTTTGCATATTACTATATTTCCTGTAATTGGCGGCTCTTCCGCTGTTGGTTTGGTCAATAAATAAATAAATCTTTGTGGCCCGGGGAAGGTCGGTGTAGTTTATAATAGACCGATCCATTATAGGCCCCACCCCTTTAACATATTGACCAATCACAGCATTGGCTGCATCACCACTGCCCACCGTACGTGTACAGTGGGCAGCACAATGTGCATCTCTCAATGTGCCACACTCGCGACATGAACGTGCGCGCTTTAAGTATACGCGCGCGCGCATGTTTACTTTCCATATGGGATTTTTGAGTGTCGGACTTTTGTCGGACTTCCGGTGGTGTAGCCAAGGTTGTGATTGGTCAACACGTGTGGGGGCGGAGCTTAATGGGTCGGTCTATTGTACATGGAGGGAAGAGTGGGTTTATGTTTAGAAATATTTGTCATTGTGAATGACAGAATTTGTAATCGGATAATTTAATAAAACAAAAGATATTATTTCTATCTGGTGTATATAATTATATTGGTATTGCTGATTTATTGGCCGAAATTGTCAATGGAGATACAATAATGAAAGTTTCAGATGAATACAGTGTCTACTTGTTGGCAAAAAAACCAGCAAAACAAAAACTGTACCAGTATTTTCATCAATTTTTGTATATACTTTTATTTATCTTTTAATAAACGGGGGCATTTCAGACGAAATAACTCCGCCGGACGCTATCATTGCCGTTTTTATAACAAGTAAGCTTCCGGACAAAAATTACACATTTTTTTCTGGGGTCATTACCAAAGTATAACCAAACACAAAGGGACAGTTAAAGGAACATTACAGAATTGGTATTTGTAAAATATACTTTTGATCACAGATTTACATAAAACTTACACGGTCTAATGATGATGATAGTAGAAAACATCCCTTAAAATATTTCTGTCTGAAATGCCATATTTGATGAGAAATTAATAAACTAATTTTCCGATTGGAGTTTTTCCCTCATTGAGCGTTTTATTCATTTATTGAACCAATATGATTTCATGCAAATGTGTAATCGGTTTTTCACTATTTTCTCGTGACCCAGATGGCCGATCGATCTCAAACTTCTACAGGTTTGTCAGTTTATGTATATGGTGGATTGCATAAAGTGATTACACTGCCAGCAACTGCTTTGTCAGCAAAAACCAATTCTGTAATGTTCCTTTAAAGGTCCTGTACACTATTGGTAAGATCGAAAAACACAAATGTTCACAGATTCACACATAACTTACATGAATTAAAGCAAGTTATGGTAGAAAGGGTTCCTTAAAATATTTCTGCCTAAAATGCTATCGTTTCTGAGATAAAACAATAGCTTTTATCGCGCGCGATATCGATAATAAACTCGATGTTCGAAAAACAGAAAACACATCAGGTCTCTTTTCACTATTTTCTCGTGACCTCGATGACCAATTGAGTTCAAATTTTCACAGGTTTGTTATTTCATGTATATGGTTAATCACACAAAACATAAACTTTGTTTGCGACTGTTTTGTCAGCTCTACCAATCCTGTATAATACCTTTAAGTAGCATCCAGAGTTGCACCGATACCTTAGGTAGACTTGGGTCCCAAAGCCTGTGATCGTGTTTTGGGTTTTGTGGTTTTTGTTCGTAATTATTAGTTTTTGTATTTTGTATTTATATATTTATTTATTTATTTATATTATTAGTATTGTATGTGGGTCTCCTACTTGATAGTCAAGTTGCCTCGAACAGCGCCCTCTTGTGGATTAGTCCCTATGCAGGCAATTAGTAGTCTGAACGTGATTTTCTTTCATACCACACGCTGGCTTCTGTATACACGCATAATGTATGGGCGCCTCTCCGGATCCCTTTACTGCTGACCCCGTAGTAAGTGTGTGGTACAAAAACAAAATTGCAGCCTGAACATCTGTTATGTACACACATATTACATTGTGAATAAAGCAACATTACATGATGTACAAAACACTATGCACATTCTGCATGCAGACGATCGCCTGTAGACTTCAGTATTTACCTGTCTTTCGAAAACTAGTCATGCATTATTTTCGTGGAGCCAGCTGAACCAACAACGCGTTTCGTATGAGTGTATTTAGTTGGGCACCCAGACTCCACATTTCTGTATACGGTGATATGACGGTTTCCTAGCGTGATGACACGTACACACATTTTCAATTTCACACGCACACACCACACACACACACACGACACAGGTGTCTACCCACGACGACGTAAACCAACGTACCTGCATACCTTGGCTTTGAGTTGAGTAAGTTTTGTGTTTTATTATTCCTCAATTTTACTCGTGATGTGTAGCCTAAATTGGGAATGGATTGTTTGATCTAAATATTATTACCGTATTTATTTTATGAAGTTGAACTTGTTGAGTGATTGTATTTTATAATTATGTAGTTCAACTCAACTACAAAATTATAACTAGTTGAACTATCGTAGGATGTCCTTTATTTGATGTGCCTCCATCAAGGCATAAGTCAGTAAGTTACGGTCACTCACTCACTGCACTCGATGTAAACAACCCTGCTCCTGACACTGAGTCTTGAA
Organism: Pycnopodia helianthoides; assembly: GCA_032158295.1. Classification (NCBI taxonomy): domain Eukaryota; kingdom Metazoa; phylum Echinodermata; class Asteroidea; order Forcipulatida; family Asteriidae; genus Pycnopodia; species Pycnopodia helianthoides. The sequence continues at coordinate 13,693,786 of CM063256.1, read as the reverse complement.
CTGTGACATGTGTTAGTAATAATGTGCATGGTACAATAAATAATAATAAATATGATTTATAATGCGCCGAATCCACTCTGCAGAGTGCTCGAGGCACAATGGAAGAAAGAGAAGGGACAAATGAAGAATTAAGAATAGGAAACATTAAATAGGTGAGTCTTCAGGTAACGTTTAAATGTATCAACAGAAGTGCAATTTCTTATGTGAGGTTCATTCTGCTATCGTGTCCATAAATAACAAATACACTGATGGTGGCAGTCATAATTCCAGAAAATAAAAGAAGATCGAGGCTTCTGTTGTAAACATTTACGATCTTGTACCGATTGACAATGATATAATCATGTAAACTGGTAAAGCATGCGCCGGACGTATAGAGTTATATATAGGAACTAGAGGGCGCACTGGCAATACTGTGTGCACAAACGCGCCGGGACCGCAAGGAGACACGAGCGCCATTTTGTAAAGGGCAAAATTGAGTACGAAGAACACGATGTGCGTGTATGGTAAATGCATGCATCACGCGCTCGGTGTTCATGTTGTTGTTTTGCGTACAGTAAAGTAATGATGGTAGTAGTACTTGAAACATGGGCGCACCACCTGCGCAACGAGTCACGTAACTTGGCTAGTGCGCCCTCTAGTTCCTATATATAACTCTATGGCCGGGCGCGAACTTCCTGAAACATAGTGTTATTTTGGTATCGATACTGCATTATTCTGAATCTACCGCCATGGTTATAAACTGAATGTGTCGATACAGTACTCGGTGATATTAGTATTACTCAAATTACTTGTTATGAATATTGCTGCACGACGCGCGCGCAAGCTTTTACAGATAGAGTCAGCACAGCAAGTTTTAAGTGAGACATCAATTTATTTAATTTTCCGAGGATAAAATTAACAATTCCAGACATAAGGAATAGTATGTGAATGAAGCTTCAGTTTCCTCCGTTGACAGGTATAAATTTTAAAATGTTTTTGTTATACCCTGGACTCCGCGCCGCTGCATTGTATGCAACGGAGGAGTCCAACCTGGGCTACACATGTAGGCCCTATATGATCCATAGATCTGACGCCCCCCATCCTGGGTACACAAAGATATAGATAAAGACAAACGTTTTGTACATAAAGCAATAACAAAATCAAGTAACTATAGCTACTTTTGCAAAAAAAAAGAAAAATAGTTTCAAATTACAAGAAAGTAAATTCAAAAATGCACAAGTGAATGTGCTAAATAGCAGACCGAAAAAAAATGTGGACTACAAAATAAACGCCACAGCGGCCAGCCACATACACAGCAAGAAAAGAGGCATCATCCGAAGCTCCCAGCTGAAAAAGTTATGTACAAAAAATAAAAGAAATAATTGTTAAAAAATTAAGAAAACAAATAAGATTAAGACATGGACAGCAAGCCATGCCCACCCTGATAAAATATTAAAAACTAAGTAGAGTTGTGAGATTGGCAGACAAAATATGTGAGTGAATTGAGGAAGCTGTGCACTGGGAACCAATAAATTTCTACTTATCTGGTAAAGAAAAAAAAAAAAAACCAAAAATGTCACAGAGATTTATTAAATGTAACTTTTAGGTAGTGTTTGTGAAAAAAAAGAAGCTCTATTTTCCTGACCGGATGAGTTTTCGCCGACAATCTCTGCCAGCCAAAAGTGCTGTCTTTTGAAACAGAGGGTTTAAATTAGTGTAAACCCCCCCCCCCCCATGCTACTAAATAGTGATACAATACCAGTAGGCCTACTGTACATGACCCGATGAGCATCAACTAAAAAGATAATTGAATTTGTTGGGCAATAGGCCACTTATAAACTTTAACATTAAATGTTCCTGGTTGTAAGGGGGGCCAAAGGGGCTATGTCGTCATGATCAAAGCAGGCCTGTGGCTTTCGCTCGGCCCCAGCGGCCTATCCAGGACCGCTGGGATGGGCTAATCAGCTTGCACAGATTCTTGTTCAGGTAGTACGTCATGCGTGCAGTGCTTGCAGTGTGAGTGTGATGCATGATGGGACTGAGCATGGGACTGAGCAATTAACGTTAACGATACGTTTGCCCATCCCAGCGCCTTTGGTTTTAAGGCAAGGTGCTGGGGACGAGCGAAGCCTGTGGCTGTGAACTCTCACCCAGTTACTGCGCACGCTTGCTATTCAGATACTTGATCTGGAGGGAGTGCGCGTGCGTGCAGTAACTGGGTGGGAGTTTGTAATTCCATGTACAGACACAGGCCCACTTTCAGTAAAATCATTGAATTTAAGGACCCTTAGCTCTATAAACACGAGGCCACATCAAACTGTTTACACTTTCAAAACTACATTGTGCATTTTATTCAGGCAGGGAGAAACAGTGTAGAATTTACTCAACTTGAGCAAGATTCCGCACAGGCCCAGGTATAACTATGGCTACTAGGTGCTATGGAAGGTGGATTCAGATCGTCCCCCATACCAAGTGCAGACTTGATGCAAATGTCATAGTGACACTGAACCCATTATCATAACCAGCTCAGTAGTAGCTTATCAAACAAAAAGTCAAGGATCGTTTCTCTTTTTCATTCCGTTTCTCTCAGTATGCTGGTATGGTATTGTAGTTGTAATTTTGCGGTAGGATCAGATATGGAGGCTACAAAATGTTTGTCACGACTGGTATACAAGACCCAGAGAGTTAAACTATAAGGCAGTCAGCACTTGGTTCTAGAACTAGGCCCTGTCAGGAACCACACAATTTTTAACCCTTTCTTTACCAGAGAACTCATCTAGGCCTACCCTCTCCTCTTAATTTCATTGGCGACTTTTGTCGCCCAAGCTTTTCACACGAAAAAGCAAGTCAAGCCTGAGCACAATGTCCATTTGTTATAAATAAAGTTGTAGTTTTGTCCATATTCCTCCTCCATACACAAGCTATTACCATCATTGGAAAAAGAAAGGTCAGATCTCACCAATGATGGTTAAAAAAAACAAGGTTGCTATTATGCAATCCCTTATGCAATCCCACCTGCAGAGCGCCATATGGTTGTGTGTGAAAAAGTGTTTGAGGTTACAGATAATCACAGTGAGTAAACTAAGTCCAAAATCTTGGATATATTTATCGGAATGATTTTTTGATAACATGAATGGGAATTCAAGACATTTTTTGTTACTTAAAGGAACATTACAGAATTGGTAAGAAAAAAAATTGTAAAATATACTTTTTGATCACAGATTTACATAAAACTTAACGGTCTAATGATGATGATAGTAGAAAACATCCCTTGAAAAATTTCTGTCTGAAATGTCATATTTGATGAGAAATGAATAAACTAATTTTCCGATTGGAGTTTATCGCTCAGTGAGCGTTTTATTCATTTGTTGAATTTATATGATTTCATGCAAATGTGTAATCGTTTTTTCACTATTTTCTCGTGACCCAGATGGCCGATCGATCTCAAACTTCTACAGGTTTGTCAGTTTATGTATACATGTATGGTGGATTACATAAAGTGCTTACACTGCCAGCAACTGTTTTGTTAGCAAAAACCAATTCTGTAATATTCAAATGGTCTTTGAACAGAAGCTTTGTTTTGTGTATAATTATCAATGTCTGCTTCACACTTGAGTGGTCAAACAATGCAGTCACAGTCCAGTGATTGTTTATTAGAAAGCTTTTTATAAAAATTGGAAGGTACATGTACACTGTATGTAGGGATCGAATATGAACAGCGAATTTGAGATCCATTTTTTACTCACTTGTTCATTATACAGCACTCTTAGGGGACAAATGTTTAACTTTGTGAGTGGGAAAAAAATGCACATTTTCAGTTGTATAAACAGTGAAAAATTTGAATTTCTTATGAGTTCAACAGATAAATCTGTTGTTAATTGTGTTGCCAAATTTGCCTTTTTATTTATGAACTTAAAAGATTATCATAACGTCTGATCGCTCGTGTTGACTTTATTTTTCTCCTGCCGATGTATAATAAATCAGGTTTAAAATGTTGGTGTAACCCTCCTTTAGGGGTGTGTTCCAAGTTGGAATAAAAAAACAAATGAATGAATTTAAAGCCTGCAGTGTATCTGTGATACAAGCATGCTCCACAGAATAATATGCTCCTATGCTTCACAGATTTTAGAGAGCATGCCAGTGACTACCAGCAAGTATACATATGTATCATTTTTGCAGGTGTTAAAACTGATCATAATGTACCTGTACTGTGCATGGTTACAGTGATGTAAAAGAGCAATCTAATAAGGAAACAAGTTAAACAGTAACTTCTAAGTAAATATTTGAGGGTACTGTACAAGCTTGTGAACATTTTTGGAGGGAGTGTTGGCTTCGGGACTGTTGGTTTGTTCTAAACTTTGTTCTTCTTCTGAAGGCGTGCAGAGAACACTTGCCAAAAATGCCGACAACAGTTCGGAGCCAATGGCTCTTTTTGATGGCGTGTTTTGGCTGAGCAATTCACCGTACTCAAAGCTTGTGGTGTTTCTGATCAGCAGAGTGCGGGTTTGACTTTTGGTTGTGGCACTTGTGTCCTTGAGCAAGATATTTAAATACCATAATTGCTTTATCCTTCGGACGGGACATTAAGCCAGATTGGTAGTGCACGTAAAAGAACCCAGAACACTTCTCAAGGCCTGGTGTTTCTGGTTCACAAAGCAAGCACCCTAAGTTACAGGTTTCCTCCTAGGCTTGTGAGCTACAGTGACTAAGTTCACTCATGAGGTACCCTTGGTTTCATAACCAGAAATATATTTACATATATATGTACATGTAAGACTCCTTCCGAAAAAAGATTTTCACATGGCTGTACCCTCAAGAATTACAGAAATAGTTTCTCATTATTATCCACAAGGTTTTTAATGCAACACTTTCAAAACACCACTTAACAATTTAGGAGCTTTATTGGACTTATGCTTTAATTTTTTCACCCCAAAAACAACAGTTTGTACCAACAATGTGGGACTGCAATCAACTTCAAAATATTGAAAACCTACAGCTTTTCACATGAAAAGGGTTAATTTCTTTCTCTCTTTTCAGAACGCTTGGAAGATTTGACACGGACAGTCTTTACCCGATACAGCACGTAGATCGTGTCAGTCAGTGCAGCTTACTGGAGGATTAGAGAACACTTACAACATGGCTGACACCGCCAAGTACGTGTTGATAACTGGAGGTGCTGGATACATTGGAAGTCATACCGTTCTTGAGATGCTGAAAGAGGACTTTAACATCATCATTGTCGACAACTTTTCAAATGCTGCTAAAGGTAACGTCTAGAACGATTCATTGACTTCATATAGCATTCATAAAAACCCGGGACATTTTATTCATTCTGAGGGGCGATCACATGGCCATGTTACAACCTACCATATGAACACGGTTGGAAGTGTTTAAAGACACTGGACACCTTTGGTAATTGTCAAAGACCAGTCTTCTCACTTGGTGTATCTCAACATATGCACACATTAACAAACCTGTGAAAATTTGAACTCAATTGGTCGTCGAAGTTGCGAGATAATAATGGAAGAAAAAACACCCTTGTCACACGAAGTTGTGTGCTTTCAGATGCTTGATTTCGAGACCTCACGCGTGAGGTCTCCAAATCAATTCAAATATTTAACTGAGAAATTACTTCTTTCTCAAAAACTACGTTATGTACTTCAGAGGGAGCCGTTTCTCACAATGTTTTATACTATCAACAGCTCTCCATTGGTCGTTACCAAGTAAGTTTTTATGCTAACAATTATTTTGAGTAGTTAATAATAGTGTCCAGTGCCTTTAAACATACGCGTGGCGTGCGAGTTTATGCAGGCGAAGCGAACGTTGAGATGGAGACTGATGAACTTTTTTGTTCGTCTTGTGGAATTGAAGATGCACTGTTCACGGGAAATCCTGTAGCTCTTTATTTCTTACGTGATTTCGTCAACAGGAAAAAACAGTCTTCCCGAGAGTCTCCATAGAGTGAAGCAGATTCTGGGTGGAGAGAAGAACATACTGGTCTATCAGATTGATCTTGTGGACGCTGAGGCCCTTAGAAAAGTCTTCGAGAAGGTATAGTAGATTGACAAGGAAATTGTCTGACTTATGTAGGCAGCGACGGCGCGACTGAGTGGGGGCAACAATTTGAAACTTAGTCTTAAAATATTAGAGTGATGTTTGGTTGCTGTTTACTCTTTCACAGGCCGATTGGTCGCTACTCGCTAGCGACCGGTTTAAATCCCTCTAGATAATAAATAGTTGTAAAACGAAAACTAAAGATCCCACGGCCACACAAGTTTCAGAATGGGAAAGAGGACTCTTGAGGGCACTGTTGTGGTCAGTTTTTTGGGGAGGTTGCGATTTGCAAAAATCAAGTAATCAATTATTGTGTCCATACGATCAATTTATCCCTAAATAAATGGTTCGTGAAAGGGTTAACAGGTTTTTCATTGACAATAAGATATTTTATCCCCTACCCCCCCCCCAAAAAAAAGCAACAACAACTAACTAACTCATTCTATTCCCCTAATCACCTCCTCCCCAACTGTCATTGCTGCTGTTTGTAGGATATGGTACTGTAGGTCAAACAAGAAATGCTTGCCATTGAACTGATCTTAATTAATCTTACTACCATAAAGGTAAATCAAGCTCCTGCAAGTACAGCGAATCACCAGTAATCCTTGTTATTCTTGCCCCACCAGCACCGGGTAGTTTCGGTCATCCACTTTGCTGCGTTGAAGGCCGTTGGGGAGTCTGTTGAACGACCCCTGGAATACTACCGAGTAAATGTGTCCGGAACGCTCAACTTGTTAAATGTAAGTCAAAGAAATTTGACTCTGATATAAAATAAATAACAATAATATAACGTATTTGTATAGCGCCTACTGCTGGCCAGCCTCTAAGCACTTAACATTCAGTATTTTTCCCTGCAAGGTATTGTGGAGCTACGATTTGAAGTATTAGACCTATTCCTTTACATAGCACCATGTAATGGTTTACAAGGTGCTGTGGCGCAATATGCAGCCAAACCAACCAGGAACACCGAGGCGAATCCCTTCTCTTTTTGATAAGTGCACTGGGTTCTTTTACATGCATTACACAACACATGGGACCAACGGCTTTACGTTCCATCCGAAGGACGCAGCAATAATGGTTAAGTGTTATGCTTAAAGACACTGGATACCTTTGGTAATTGTCAAAGACCAGTCTTCTCACTTGGTGTATCTCAACATACATGTATGCACAAATTAACAAACCTGTGAAAATTTGAACTCAATTGGTCGTCGAAGTTGTGAGATAATAATGGAAAAAAAACACCCTTGTCACACGAAGTTGTGTGCTTTCAGATGCTTGATTTAGAGACCTCATCCGTGAGGTCTCAAAATCAATTCAAGTGTTTTACTGAGAAATTACTTCTTTCTCAAAAACTACGTTACTTCAGAGGGAGCCGTTTCTCACAATGTTTTATACTATCAACAGCTCTCCATTGCTCGTTACCAAGTAAGTTTTTATGCTAACAATTATTTTGAGTAATTACCAATAGTGTCCAGTGCCTTTAAGGACACAAGTGTCACGACCGGGACTCGAACCCACGCTGAACAGAAACACCAGAGCTTGAGTCCGATGTTCTTATCCGCTCGGCCACGACACGCCATGATATACAGATTTAACAGTACTGGCTACTTATATAGTCACTCTGTATCCTTTGATGAAATCACGTGGAGGCCACAGAGGCCAGGGCTCATTTTTTACACTGGACCACGCAGGCCCGAGGCCAGTGATTTTAGCTTCGGGCCAGTAAACTCATGACTGGACAAGTCCAGCGGTCTTGTGTATCAACTTGAACAGAAACAAATTCATGTTCAAATGGTGACTTTGAGTCAGATATGTACCTTTTATTTCTGTTGAGTAATGAAGTATACTTTTATACCCCAAAGGACAGATGAGATAAATCTTCAAATAAAAATAGTTTAATTAATGCGAATTTTTCCTCACTTTGATTCTGTTCTTGTCAAAACAATTCTGGTTCAGTAAACATTCTGAGCTACAAGCCCTTTGGTTTTACCCTTTCGCCGATGTGCGGAAAGCACTGTTTACTTTGTACTTCCCAAAGTTCTGTGAAAAAAAATCCACAGTCAAATTATTCGGATGGGATTTGAACCCATGAACTTTGCCATTATAGAGCAGACGTCATGCCAACTAGACCACTGAGATTGCCTGGTAGCTAGAGGCAGTTCGAATCCTATATTTTAGCAGCGGGTACCGCAATAATTTAACCCTCTTGCTGTCTGACCATTCAATACCATTCACTGTGGTTTTGAATGACAGATAAACTATGCCAGCCTGCAATATGATACCATGAGGGAATGCATGTACACAGTACACAGTTAATTCTGTGCACAGTTGTGCCACCGTACACAACCTTGGCAGTCGGATGGTTTCAAATGGTTGGTCAACTCACTGGAAAATGTTGCCAAGAGTAGGAGGGTTAATAGATGTTAACTTTGCATTATTTGGTTTTAACCTTTCACCGATGTGTGTAAAGCACTGTATACTCAGTTCTTCCCTGGTGCAAATTTAAAACTTATTTAAGCCATGTGGTCTTATTGATTTCCTTCCCCCCCCCCCCCCAATTTAAGCCCAGGAAGCAATGTCTTCTGTTACCGTTGGTCTTGGCCTTAGTGCCCCTGTAAAAGGTCATCAAAGACTTCAAGATTTTCAAATGGAATGGCCTCTCAGGGGTGAATTTTCGTGCCTGTGAAGTCGGACGGTTATCATGCAGAAAAGTTATCCTCTAGGTGTCGATAAACACACCATACAACCAACCTGTGAACTTGTCATTGAATTTTTGTGTTCCGTTTAAAGGCCCTGTATACTATTGGTAAGATCGAAAAACACAAATGTTCACAGATTCACACATAAAATGATTTAAAGTAAGTAATGGTAGAAAGGGTTCCTTAAAGTATTTCTGCCTAAAATGCTATCGTTTCTGAGAAATGAGTAAAAAATAGTTTTTATCATGCTTATATAAAAACTTGACGTTTTCCACTTTTCTTGTGACCTCGATGACCAATTGAGCTCAAACTTTCATAGGTTTGTTTGTTCATGCATATGTTGAATCACACAAAATGTGGACACTGATTTTGAGCTGTTATCAAAAGTGTACAATACCTTTAACTGAAAAAAAAAATAAAAACACGGTTTTGTTTTGTTAGGTATTTTGGGCACGTTTAGATACTCAAACAAACTACAGCGAAATAAGCAACAGTGTTTTGTTTATGGTTCTTTGAATGCTACTGTCTGGACTTCGGCAGGATTTTGACAGCATCGATAGTTCCCACTTGGCATCACACTTCGTAAAGTCGGCCATCTTTACAAAGAAATCTATTGAATGCTAAATGTATAATCACAACGTGTGGCAGGCGGATCTGTATCTGTATCTATACGCTGCAAAAACCAAAATTGGCATAATTGCTACGGGAGAGGGAGAGGGAGAGGGTGGACGTGCTGGATGTTTAGAGGGAGAGAGGACTGCGGCTAAGGAGGGATTTGAAGGAGTCAACTGACTCAGCTTGGACGACGTTTTCTTCAAGGTGGTTCCAGTCAATTATTGTTCTATTGATGAACGAGTACTTTAATTGGTTGGTGTTGCACCGTGGAACTTGAGTTATTTGCTATTGAACTTTCGATTATGGTGAATAAAAGAGTGTTCTAGGTCGATTGCGCCTGCCTGGTTTTGGTATAGCTGGTACCATGTTTGATCAAACTCCTTGAATGATTGGCCGTTGAACCACTTGGCTGTGTAGACCAAGTAGAATGCTCAGCGCTTCCGAAATCTAAACCAAGTTAAATCCATAATTGAGAATTCTGTTTTGTTTTTGTTCCCTTCAAATGCAGCTCATGAAGGAATTTAAGGTGAACAATTTTGTCTACTCAAGCTCGGCGACAGTTTACGGTAGGCCAGAGAAGTTACCTCTGGATGAGGAACAGCCGACCGGTCGAACCATCACCAATCCGTACGGGATGAGTAAGTTTTTCGTCGAGCAGATTCTGATTGATCTGTGTCATTCATCTAAGGTGAGTCAAAGAGAGTGTTTCATCTGATAGTGATATTATACCGAGTAATAAACCACAAGGGAAACTGACAGGGTAAATTTTAATTAATTTTGGGTTGACCAAAGCAACATTGTTTTGAGTGGGATTTGTACCTGCGACATCCGGATGAATGTGCCAGCGCTCTACCAACTGAGCTAGATCCAACCCCGAACAAAGATATTGACAGAATAAGGAGACTCAACATTAGAGCTGACGCCTGAGCAAAAATCATGCAGATTTCGGAAATAGTGAACTTGAAATCCCTCAGGGAAGCATGTGTGCTGCAGCTGCAGTAGTAAAACCACTTATAGACTGTGCAAGCCTCGCGCATATTAAGAACAACTCGAATAAAGACTATACTATCGATAAAATCGAATCTTCTTTTTAAATTATATTTCTACAAAATTCTTGAAAATAAAAATACCCATAGCAAGTTGTTTTAAATAAAATTTCAAATTTTATATAAAAAAAATAACTTGTTCAAGTTAACATTAAAACAAAAATAAAACTTGGGACGAGGATGCTTATTTTTTAGAAATTGTGTGTCCATCACATAGGTTTAATGACAACATGACCGTCAGTTGGGCAAAATTCTTAATTTTTAACAAGTAACCGGAAACGGAGATCAAGTCTTATTTTCGTGTTTTCTTTTTTATTTTGTTGAATTGATTGAATACTTTCATATTGTTTATCACTTAGTATTACATTCTCAACAACGATACAATTTTCATGGCCATAAACTACGTTTAACTAAAATAATTGACAAAACAAAATCACGCCCAGGTAAAAACTCCATATGGCTGGTACCACAATGGTTCTGGAAGTTTGAATACGCGCGAGACTCGCACAGTCTCTAAGAGCAGAACTCTGTCAACGGTTAATTTTTTGCATCCAACCAGATAAGCCTGTTCTATGGCACTTTAAAGTGCAAGGGATCAACTTTACAACATTCTACACCAATGTTCTTTTGGTCAGCATACTTGCTGTGCTTTCAATTTATCTACGGTATCTTTCACTGCTGTGAGCTTTTTAAATAGGCGCACGTAGGTGGGCACTCTTTACCGACGGTGAACCTTTTCCTGGCAGGCACGATATGCTTTGCAATGTCGTCTTCACTGTTTGTGGTTCCCCGGCTCATGGACGGTTCCATTGGACCGCCGAAACGTTCCAGTTGAGCGTCAAAATACTAATGCAGGTATTCACTCGTGTAGAATTGCTCTTGTACTTCGGCACAATGATGTGGTCGAGCGGAACAATCTGGCGGTCCGGTGGATTGCGACCGTGTCGCATGAGCGATTGTTAAAGGAACATTACAGAATTGGTTTTTGCTAACAAAACAGTTGCTGGCAGTGTAAGCACTTTATGTAATCCACCATATACATGTACATAGACTGACAAACCTGTAGAAGTTTGAGATCGATCGGCCATCTGGGTCACGAGAAAATAGTGAAAAACCGATTACACATTTGCATGAAATCATATAGATTCAACAAATAAATAAAACGCTCACTGAGCGATAAACACCAATCGGAAAATTAGTTTATTCATTTCTCATCAAATATGGCATTTCAGACAGAAATATTTCAAGGGATGTTTTCTACTATCATCATCATAAGACCGTGTAAGTTTTATGTAAATTGGTGATCAAAGAGTATATTTTACAAGTTTTTTTCTTACCAATTCTGTAATGTCCCTTTAAATCAAGTTTATTGGCGATTTATCTTCCTCAAAGTGTTTAAGCATTCAGGTTGGCTCAGGGCTTTCTTTGCTGCTTTTTATCTGTGTGACCCAGGTTGGAATCCCAGAACTGAGTCTTGCATGTGGATTGGGTTTTTATCCCTGTTTGGGTTTTGCCTACCACTTGTAAAATTGAACATTTTCTTTATCACCTTCTCCACACAGTGCTGAGTGCTTTTTGAGAGTTGCTTTGTTTCATTACCTTAAAGAAGTTTGTTGGGCAAAGAAATTTGTCATCTTTCTTTTTGATTAAAGGGAGGGTTAACCTTTGGTAATTACTCCACAAATTAATGGCCCTGAAAACTTACTTGGTAAGAAGTGCTGCAGCTGTCGATAATGTATAGCATGTTGAGAAACAATTCCCTTCCAAGGAATGTGGTTTTAGAGAGAGGGATTCAAAACATTTCAATCTGAGAAACGTTACTTCTGCATGAAGCATTTCTCAGATTGTGTATTCCAATTACAGATTATTCTTCCTGCGTGGACATAACTGCTCCAGATATTCGGCTATATCTCAAAAATGCTACCACCGTTTGAAATAAAATTTTCATAGGTTAGTTTTTATGTATATTTCTACATTTATCATAGGTTTCAAACAATCGATTGGTTCCAAAAAACCAAAGGTACACTTTGCCTCTAGTAGCCGTTTTAGATTCGAGGCCTTTCTCATTTTATCAAAAATGACATTGCAAAATGACGGCCTGGTAGCGCGGAGCTGAATGAACCTGCGTCCCCATCAATGACTCAGTGTTGCATCCCTTTGTCTTTTTCTTAGCATTTGAGACGCGACTCTGATCGGACATGGAAACATGATAATAGCACAGTTATGGTATGACTGGTTGTAATGGATCGGGGTTTGCACATGGTAGCATGGAAACATCACATCAAAGAGCAATGCCACTGTGGCTCATCTTGCACACCTCAAGGTTGTGGTTACTGGGGTTTGCCTCGATAGAGTAAAACGCTCTCCTCTGGGCACACATGTCATACACATCGGTATTTGGCTTCTTAAGTTTCTAACAAGCCTACTTTTGTGTATATTCGTATCTGTCCATTTAGTACAGGTTCTGTACATGTGATTTGCTGAGCATGCAATGTAGAAATAAATGTTGATTGAATTGAAGTGGAACATACATGTTGTGGATCGTAACGGTGTTGAGCTTTGTACGGTGGATTACCTTGTGCACGGTGGAGTCCAGTGAACGATTTCCCTTGTATAGACCCCCCCCCTTGCATAATGACAACGCACCCTCAAACAGCGCCCTCACTGAGGCAAAAGGATGCAGATCAATTGCTGACAGCTGCCCTCTGTCTGGGTTAAAACTAGTCCAAACATCTGGCATCACACAGGGGACCAGTCTAGGTAAAAAACCAGCATACCAGCGGCGTTGCACGTTATGCAAGGGGTCTCTATAGCATAGCAAAATGCCACACAAAAATGTAGCAGTTGCTACTCAAAAATTATCATTTGCTAACTCATTATTAGCATTCAGTCTGCACAAAACTTGTTCAGTCCGAATAGTTTGCTGTGCTACGCTAGCTGGTTGAGATCGTTCACTGGATTCAAATGGTAAATGGTGTGATCATTCAGTAACTGTTTAGATCGGATATGTTTGTGTTAAGTCCTTTGTAATGTTTCAATACTGAGGGAATCCATAGGCAACCGTGTTGGTGTCAGCATCGGGTACGGGGCCCCTACTTTATGGTACAGCATACAACAGAGATCAGGGGCCAATTTCATAGTGCTGCTTAACGGTTAGCAAATTTTCGTGCCTACTGTAGCAGACAAAATTTGCTTAAGTGTAAGCGTATACCACAGGTTAGCAAGAAAATTAGGCGGCCAGTCTGCGCATTCACCATGGATTTGCATTGTTGCCTCATTCATTTTCATACAGTAAGCACTGGAAGGTTAGCATTTTTTTTTTCCCTTGGCTTACGATTAGCAGCGCTATGAAATAGTAAGCACAAAATCATCCGTTAAGCAGCTCTATGAAATTGGGCCCTCCGCTTATGGCTTCCCGTAAAGTGGTGGAATTCCGCGGGTTGTAAACGCGGAACTCTGCGGTAAGCAGTGGCATGGAATCAGGCTTACATGTAGGTGATTAATCTCTGCATCCATTGTCCATATATGTACGCACTGCGTAGGTTGTGTATGTCGAAGCAGATGATGCATTCATCAGTTGGTATCATAATAATTGCAGGTTTGCATAGTGCATATAGGCCTATGTATTGTTCAAAACCACATTGAATGCTCAGACAGTAGGGGGATTTTAACCTTGGTCGGAGACAGGCTTGATGCTTCATGGAGGCCCTGGCGGTGATTGCCTACGCTGCCTCTGGTCATTGCCTTGGTGCCTTTTGAAATGTTCCGATAGATACAATGTCCTCTTAGAGTCGCCCTTTTACAAAGGACAAAACGCCTTGGTGCCCTTGCAGTTTAAAGCACGAAACATCAGGCCTGTACACACATTCATTGGTATAGCGGCCGCTTGTACTAAAATGCCCATAGCCAAACTACGGACCGACAAGATCTTCTATTTCGACTGGTGTCCTCGGTCAATGGTGTCACGACAGAGTTGTCCCCAGATCTTTCTGTCTCTAATGCATGTAGATATTTCATCTGCTGTCACAAAACCCAGTGTCCCTTCTTAGTACGTCCACATAAGTCAGGTGACCTCAACCTCTTTGGGCTCCACCTTGCTTGGGCTCCCAGAGGACAAGCTTGCTGGCTGAAAGTTCAGGGTGACGATAGCAGTGCCCTGCAGATCTGACCTACTTCCACTCCAAACATAAAGGTCAAAGTAAAAGTCTGGTCCTGAATTGACATTTTCCAGCATCTACATTTCTAAAACAAAAACCAAATTTATGTGTTGAATTGTGTTTCCAGTCATTTTGACTGAAAAAAAACCCCAAAACATATAGATTCAGAAAATTCAAAACTTTTAGCCACATTGTGGGTGCATGCTGATGATTATAAATACCCCCAAAATAAATACCTTGTAACGGGTTTAATGATGAATGGAAATTGACTCCTGTTTTTTCCTCTGACCTCCCAGGACTGGAACATAATAATTTTACGCTACTTCAATCCGGTTGGTGCGCATGAATCAGGAATGATAGGTGAAGACCCCACAGGAACTCCCAACAATCTCATGCCGTACGTCGCCCAAGTCGCCGTCGGTTTGAGAGAGGAGCTGAAGGTCTTTGGAGATGACTACGATACCCATGATGGAACAGGTAGGCAGCTCTGCATTAAGTACCCTCCGTAACCTTCCCAGTAGTCCCCCAAAAATCCTCTGGAGTTTGTCTGATTTTGTAGACATGTACTGACATGCTTATTACTAACTAAGAGAGGTTTGCGGTAACACCATGTTAAAATCTCTTTGGAGTGGTGTTGGTTCTGAAAAGAACCGGTGGTTAACGACTCAACGTTTCGATCAGTATGCTCTGATCGTCTTCAGAAGAAAGAGCGATCAGAACATACTGATGGAAATTTTGAGTCGTTAACCACCGGTTCTTTTCAGAACCAACCAATACTACTCAAAAGAGATTTGAACATGGTGTTACCGCAAACCTCGCTTAGTTATACTTCCACCATGCAAAGTTTCAAATCCTACAGACATGCTTATTATTATTTGGGTCCGGCCAATCCAAGCAGACTCAAAAAATATTCTTATGTTGAGTTACATTTTCTGGTATGTTTATTCCAAACAATCCTTTAAAAAGTTGAAGAGTTTTTAGTTGTCTCGAAGCACCCTGATTATTTAAAGTTTGTTCGTGGTTCGCAAAGCAGCAAGGTTGTATTTGTCAGTGTTTGTTGTTACAGTTGCGCCTTATGGTTGCACTGGATATATAGCTCTGTAGTTTTTAATGATTTGGTTTGGACCACTACGCACACGCTGGACAAACGTTATTTCAAATGGTGTTCGTGTTTTGTGAGATCAACCATAATTATACATGAAATAACAAACCTTTGAAAATCCGGGCTTAATCCGTTGTGTGAGTCAGGAGAAAATAGTGAAAAACCATGCACAATTTTAGGTTATTTTAGGGTTTCAGATACAGTTTTCTTGTCAAATACGACTTCATTTCAGAGGGAGATATTTTTCATCTCATAGATGTTCAATTTGCATCGGGGATAAAGAATATTATTTGTTTTTTTACCCTTACACAGATGATGTGTATAAAGAACCGTGTACTCAGTACTTTCCCGAGTCCAGTGAAAAAAATCCACAGGCATATTACTTGGATGGGATTCGAATCCATGACCTTTGCCATTGTAGAGCAGATGTCTAACCAGCTAAACCAAGAGATTTTCCGGTAGCTAGAGGCAGTTCGAATCCTATATTTTAGCAGCGGGTACGTTTTGTATCCCCTATCAATCCTGTGTAATATCTTTTAATTTGTCTTATTGTGCAGGAGTACGAGACTACATCCATGTTGTGGACCTTGCTCTTGGACACATCGCAGCACTGAAGAAACTCAACCAAGAGTGTGGCCTCAAGATTTACAACCTTGGATCCGGAATTGGCTATTCCGTACTGGACATTGTCAAGGCACTCGAGAAAGCATCTGGGAAGAAGGTCAGTAAAACAAGTAGAGAGTTTAAGGCAAGTTTATGAATTAAAGGACTTCGGCTGCGGCTATCTCTAATGGCTGCAGCCATAACATTGAGGAATAAAGGGTCTTTTCAAAGCCTCTGGCTCCGGCTTGGGCTCTGTCATCAACCTTGGAACAGTGTACATTTTGCACGGCGGGTGTTTCCAACATCAAACGGTGTCCAGAGCAGGAAATTTAGCGTAAGCTCAATGTGATTATGTCAGGGTTTCAGTGTGATTTTGTTAGTGTTTTAGTGTGATTCTGTCAGGATTTTTGTTGGATTTTTTTCGGGTTTCAGTGCCATTTTGTCCGGGTTTCAGTTAGATTTTGTCGGGATTTCAGTGTGATTTTGACCAAGAGAGGAATTCAAATGTTTCAGTAAGAAATTACCTCTTTCTCAAAAACTACATTTCTTCAGAGAGAGTCGTTTCTCACAATGTTTTTTCTACTATCAGCAGCTCTCAGGCGCTCATTTATACCAAGTCATTTTTAATGGTAATGTACTTCTTGAGTAATTACCAAAAGTATCTCCTGCCTTCAAGCAGCCCTCGAGTAGACCATTAATGACCCATCTTTCAGGATTGTTCACTTTTGTACGATCACAACTCTGTGTAATAGATCAAGTACAAAGTCGTTGAACGGCGTGGAGGTGATGTGGGAGCTTGTTACTCAGACACCACCAAAGCAGAGAAGGAACTCGGATGGAAAGCTGAGAGAAACATGGACAAAATCTGTAAGTAGGGCTAGATTTAACAAAGAGCTAAGATTGATCTTTAACTGCAAATCACTGTTAATTGCTGAGCAAACTGTGATGTCACAATACAAATCACTATGGTAATACTGACAACTCATCTTAACCCTTACAGTGCCAGCCTTGTTTTAGGAATTCTGTATCCACAGGCCGGCCATTTAAAAAAAAAAATATTAATGATTTTTATGTCGAGTAGTAAAACGTAACAGAACGTTGGCGGCCTGTGGATGGAGATTCAGTATGACGTTTCAGAACGTTGGCGGCCTGTGGATGGAGATTCAGTATGACGTTTCAGAACGTTGGCGGCCTGTGGATGGAGATTCAGTATGACGTTTCAGAATGTTGGCGGCCTGTGGATGGAGATTCAGTATGACGTTTCAGAATGTTGGCGGCCTGTGGATGGAGATTCAGTATGACGTTTCAGAACGTTGGCGGCACTTGAAGGGTTCCGTGCCGGTCGTGTTTTGGCAATTCTTTATCCAGAGGGCAATTATAATTTTTTTTGGGTCGAGTAGTAGAACGTATGGGAACGTTGGCAGCCTGTGGATGGATACTTAGTTTGACGTTTCAGAACGTTGGCGGCACTGGAAGGGTTAAAAGATGAATCTTGGTGCTTTGTGAAATCAGCCCCCAGAGACCACAAGCTTGTTTAAAGGTATTGTAAAGGATTGGTAGAGCTGACAGAATAATCAAAGACTATTTAACAACAGAAAAAGTGTTCATGTTTTGTGTGATCAACCATGTACATGAAATAACAAATCTGTGAAAATTTGGGCTTAATCCGTTGTGTGAGTCAGAAGAAAATAATGAAAAACCATTCACAATTTTTAGCATACATTGTCCTTAATTTTGGTTGTAACAACTGAAATCAGCTGTTGCAATTTGGGGAGTTTTCAAATACAGTTTTTCTCGAATATAACTTCATTGCAGAGGGAAATATTTCACAGAAAAAATGGTTTTAATATGAACTTCATTATCAGTCAGCTTTCAGACAAAAAAAAATGAAACAATGATGCTTGTTTCCCTTACCAATCCTGGGGCCGATTTCACAAAGAGTTCAGACTGATCGTAACTGCAAATCCATCGCAGTTGCTTAGCGAAGAGTGATGTCACAATACAAATCACTATGGTAATACTGATAACTCATCTTACGATGAATCTCAGTGCTTTGTGAAATCAACCCCTGTACCTTTAAACTGTTAAAGGCCCTGTACACTATTGGTAAGATCGAAAAACACAATGTTCACAGATTCACACATAACTTACATGATTTAAAGTAAGTAATGGTAGAAAGAGTTCCTTAAAATATTTCTGCCTAAAATGCTATCGTTTCTGAGAAAGGAGTAAAACAATAGCAATTATCGCGCGCGATAATTTGAAAAAACAGAAAACACATAAGATCTCTTTTCACTATTTTCTTGTGACCTCGAAGACCAATTGAGCTCAAACTTTCACAGGTTTGTTTGTTCATGCATATGTTTAATCACACAAAATGTGGACACTGATTTTGAGCTGTTACCAAAAGTGTACAATACCTTTAAACCAGGTGGATGTGCAGGGTAATCCCACATGACGTTAGATTGACCACTTGAATACAAAATTCAAGTGATCAAACTTGAATCAAAAATCTGATTTCATTCATCTTTTTATTTTTATTTTTGTGATATGTTAACATTTGCCAAAGAAAAAAACTAATTTCAATGGTTTTTGAAAAAGCAATCGGAACTTCTGTGATCAGTGTACCCGCAAAGGCCGTGCTTTCAGAAACCCTTTGTATTGGTGACTTGTTTTGTCATCGGTTAAATAGTAATAATAATAATAATAATATAACGTATTTGTATAGCGCCTACTGCAGGCCAGCCTCTAAGCGCTTAACAGTCAGTATTTTTCTGCAAGGTATTGTAGAGCTACGTTTTGAAGTATTAGACCTATTCCTTTACATAGCACCATGTAATGGTTTACAAGGTGCTATGGTACAATATGCAGCCAATCAAACCAGGAACACCAGGGCGAACCCCTTCTCATTTCGATAAGTGCACTGGGTTCTTTTACGTGCACTACACAACACACGGGACCAACAGCTTTACATCCCATCCGAAGGAAGCCGCGATAATGGTTAAGTGTCTTGCTTAAGGAAACAAGTGTCTCGACCAGGACTCGGACCCACACTCTGCTGAACGGTCTAGTTCACTGGACCCAAGCTCTGGTGTTGTCAGCAGCAGAGTGTGGGTTCGAGTCCCGGTCGTAGCACTTGTGTCCTTGAGCAAGATACTTCACCATTATTAATAGCCTTGTCCCTCAGATGGGACACTAAGCAATAGGTCCCGTGCACTCGGATCGGTAGTGCACGTAAAAGAACCCTGAACACTTATTGTTGAAGAGTAGGTGTTTCTGGTTCACATAGTAAGCTACAGGTTAAGCTACAGTGATTAAGTTCACTTATGAGGCAGCCTTGGTTTTACAACCAGGGCCCAATTTCATGGAGCTGCTTAAGTAAAAAATTTGCTTAAGCACGAAAATAGCTTGCTTATTTTACACATGATACTGGCCAA
The DNA here is from genome assembly GCA_032158295.1 of Pycnopodia helianthoides. Taxonomy (NCBI): domain Eukaryota; kingdom Metazoa; phylum Echinodermata; class Asteroidea; order Forcipulatida; family Asteriidae; genus Pycnopodia; species Pycnopodia helianthoides. The sequence goes on along the minus strand of CM063256.1, from coordinate 13,674,094 downwards.
AATTTCATGCCTTATACATTGCTTGTGACTGGTATTTAGCTGTTGTTTACTTAGCATAACAATTGAGTGTATAGTCTTGGCCGGTAGTCTGATTTTACTAAGCAATGATTTTTTTGCTTAAGCAAAATTTTGTGCTTAAGCAGCTCCATGAAATTGGGCCCAGAAATATATAACAATAATAGTACTGTACATTGCTCAAGACTGGTAACCCGCTTACTTTCCTCATTTTTGTTATGCTTCAGGTGAGGACCAGTGGCGTTGGCAGTCCAACAATCCCAAAGGTTATTCTTCCTGATGATTGGTTGCTACTGAGATGATGTCATCTTATCCATGACAACTGTTTTCACAAGTGCTATATTTAATAGATTTACCTTAGGGTGTATTCCTGTAAAGAACATTCCTGATTAAAACTGCAATACAATTCAATTCTTAAACCACGCTTACCTTTGTGCCGTGCATATAAATCTTATCTGAAATCGTGCTTACCATTTGGACCATGCATACAAATCTTATTTAAAACCGTGCTTACCATTGGGGCCATGCATACAAATCTTATCTGAAACCACACTTACCTTTGGGCTATTCATATAAACAAGTATCATCTGAAATCGTGCTTGGCATTGGGAGAGCCAAACGAATCTGTTCAGAACCACGTTTGGCATGAGCTACATTCAGTGTGTGCCCGGAGTGTGTTCAGAACCATGTTTGGCATGAGCTACATTCAGTGTGTGCCCGGAGTGTGTTCAGAACCATGTTTGGCATGAGCTACATTCAGTGTGTGCGCGGAGTGTGTTCAGAACCACGTTTGGCATGACCTACATTCAGTGTGTGCCCGGAGTGTGTTCAGAACCATGTTTGGCATGAGCTACATTCAGTGTGTGCCCGGAGTGTGTTCAGAACCACGTTTGGCATGAGCTACATTCAGTGTGTGCCTGGAGTGTGTTCAGAACCACGTTTGGCATGAGCTACATTCAGTGTGTGCCCGGAGTGTGTTCAGAACCACGTTTGGCATGAGCTACATTCAGTGTGTGCGCGGATTGTGTTCAGAACCACGTTTGGCATGAGCGACATTCAGTGTGTGCCCGGAGTGTGTTCAGAACCATGTTTGGCATGAGCTACATTCAGTGTGTGCCCGGAGTGTGTTCAGAACCATGTTTGGCATGAGGTACATTCAGTGTGTGCGCGGAGTGTGTTCAGAACCACGTTTGGCATGACCTACATTCAGTGTGTGCCCGGAGTGTGTTCAGAACCATGTTTGGCATGAGCTACATTCAGTGTGTGCCCGAGTGTGTTCAGAACCACGTTTGGCATGAGCTACATTCAGTGTGTGCCGGAGTGTGTTCAGAACCACGTTTGGCATGAGCTACATTCAGTGTGTGCCCGGAGTGTGTTCAGAACCACGTTTGGCATGAGCTACATTCAGTGTGTGCCCGGAGTGTGTTCAGAACCACGTTTGGCATGAGCTACATTCAGTGTGTGCCCGGAGTGTGTTCAAAACCACGTTTGGCAAGAGCTACATTCAGTGTGTGCCCGGAGTGTGTTCAGAACCAGGTTTGGCATGAGCTACATTCAGTGTGTGCTTGGAGTGTGTTCAGAACCAAGTTTGACATGAGCTACATTCAGTGTGTGCCCAGAGGAAGGACGTTACTCAAGTTATAGGAGAAGGGGGTCGTAATTGAATAATGTGCAGAATTGTATCCCAAGAAAACTGATCAGGAAATTTCAATTGGATTTGTAAGTCATTTTAAGAAGGTTAAATGCTGCATGGGAATGGGAAAACATTTTTGTTTTTGTAGTTTATGCGGGAAATTTTTGCGACCAAAATGTAACAGTTATGCTATATTTCTTTTGGTCAGGGGCCATTTGATTGCTAAGGACCTTCTGTTAGAGACAAAAAGTACTGTGTGTGCCTGAAAGAAGGGTGTAGAACCGGGGCCCTTCTAGGATTGCTGTAGGATTCCTAAATGGGGGATGTTAAGGATGCCTCAACTGAGTATACGAGTTTCAGAAAGTGTAGCACCCTAAACTTCTAACCTTAATGTGATGTGCCTTATTGTGTCTTTCTATGACAAATTTTACGCCCTGTCTTCCAGTAATTTTGCTAGACAGAATGTTTAAATGTGTTTAATGTACCGTAAAATTTAATTATTTGTTGGTGGGATCACTTTTGTAGTAGACTTGTGGACAAGGCGTTTAAATGTTTGTCGCACCGATAGCGTAACAGCTCTCCTGCAACTCTCGTGGTACCGTTCCGAGAGCAGTAGTCTAGCGGGGAGCCAGCAGTCTCGCGAGAACGTCACCATTGCCGCGGAGAGAGTCGGTACGCTATCACTGCGACGAACATTTAACGGCTCGACGACAAGTCTAATTTTATTGCAATCTTTAGTGGTCCTGATGCAGCTGTGTTAAACTGAACTAAGATGAAATTAACTGTTTTTTTCAATTAAAGGTTTGGGGAGTTCAGTGTAAAATTACCTAACCCAGACGTCTTCGTCGACTAATTACTGTCAGGGATGTAGTTCTGCAGAGTCACGACAACTACCCCCCCCCTACCCTTTCACCGCCCTCTCCAAATTACGCCTCGGTTAGAGAAAGAAAAACCCAAACAAGACCAAGGACTTGTTAGACTACCTCTCAGTCTGAAATCAAAGTGCAGGATTTGATCGCACAACACATTGATCTTCTTTGCAAAAAAATTGGAAGGGAACCTCTTGCAAGCAATTCACGTTGTAAAATTTTTTGACTGGTGACCTGTTTTTGCTAAGCAAGATTTAACTGTGCTCAGCATTTTTTTAAATTTTTTTTATGATTGCTGAACAGCTTTTTTGAAAAATTGAAATTTGGTGCGACAGCTTTTTCTTTTTTTATTGGCCCAGAACTCATGGTTTAGCCCACCGAAATTCATCTGTGTTTCTTTTAAGTACTGCTATCTTGGTATGACAGCGTATAAAACATTGAGGTTGTGTGATGGAGCCCACTAGGATCTTCTGGGCCCAGACATATCTGCTGTGAACGTTTTAAGAAAAAAGTAAGATCAGGCGAAAAAGAAACTGTCAGTGAGTCGGCAAATTTGGCTTTCATGTTAATGTGAAAGACAATGCCTTTGCTACTCCCCTGACTTCTTTTGCAGTAGTGTAGCGGAGACAGACGGCGGACCAGGCATGCCAGGGTTGTTTATTACCTGTGCTGCAATATGTAACTTTTTTAACTGTTGCCACGTGGCTCCATACATTACTATTAGACCCTCGGACACTGCGCTCGGGAAAAATCAGTGACCTTATTCGCATATTCTTCATGCGCCCTAATAGTTCCAAACATTTTGCTCACACTGGCAGGCAAATGTTGTGATCTTAGTCATTTTTTCAAACAGGTAGAAGACTGATTTAAAGCTAATTTTTGCTGAATCAACTGCAAAAACTCTGTAATGAGCAGTAGATTCCAACTGTCAGGGTGTTCAGCACATATCAAGGTATGGTCCAGACGTGATATTCTTCTTACTTCAGTCCGATTTCCGATTTTTGGGGCCCCCAAGAAAAATCAGCAAAATATAAACTGAAAAGTCTTTGTACAAGTAGGACAGCCCTTGTACTCAAAAAAATGTTCCTACCTATTTCCCCCAATTGCCAAATATCATTGGTTTAACACCAAAGTATTGTTCTCTATCACTGAGGCCAGTTGTAACATTATGTTAAAGCTTTTTAGTGTTCTTTCTGCTCTATCCGCACTTGGGCCAGTTATAAAATATACTAAAGCTTTTTAATTGTCTTCCTAAATAGTGTTGTATTGTATATATTTATAAAGATAAATATTTATATATATATATATGGGGAATAATTCTCACATCAAAACAGTTCATCATTAAAAGGACCGTGTAGGTCTTGCTCATATTCAAACTTTTTCGGGAGCCTTCAGTTCCCTTGGCATGTTTGTAATTGTCAAATACCAGTACCAAAAATTTGTGGAATTTTAGGCTCAATCGATCATCGGAGTTGTGAGAAAGTAGTGAAAATACCCATTAGTGTATTTTCACTGTTTTTCAAACATAAGGTTTCGGTTTTGGAGAATTGGTCGTTTTACTCATTTCTAAAAAATTATAACATTTCAGGCAAAAATGTTTTTAGGGGAAGTTTTTTTTACCATGACCATCTTTATACCGTGAGTTATGTGCAAATATGTTTTGTTTTGTTTTTACAACCTGACCAATGTGCACTCCCTTTCACCTTGTAGCACAGATGTGAAGGACATTTAGGGGTGTATTGGATGTGTGTGCATATGGGGAAGGAACTGGGATTTAACGTATTCGTAGATTTATTGGACAAATTAAATGCTTAAAGGTGCCAATACAGGATTGGTAAGGATAAAAAACATTGTGATATTCTAGTCTGAAAGCTCACTGATTATGAAGTTCATACTAGAACCAGCTTTGAAATATTTCCCTTTGAAATGATGTCATATTCAAGAAAACTGTATCTGTAAACATAAACAAACAAAAAAATGCAACAGCTGATTTTGGTTGTTGCAACCAAAAATTAAGGACATGATGGAAATTGTGCATAATTTTAAACTACTTTCTCCTGACTCGCATGTCGGATGAAGCCAAAGATTTTACAGGGTTATTTCATATATATGGTTGATCGCACAAAACATAAACAATGCATGCGACTTTTTGGTCAGCACTTACCAGACCTGTATAATACCTTTTAAGAAATTTTAAAATGTATAATGTTCATTCAATTGAATTGGAATAGTTTGCTATTATTTTTTCACTAGAAATAAACATAAATACAATTAGTTCAACAATTGACTGGTTTTGTTTTGTCTTGGTTGTTGGATCAAGTTTTCGTGGATGCATTTTGTTTTTCTTTATGTTGATAATTAATTGGTGAAAGCTGATCAGTGTTGTAGAGCTGATGGACCAAGGTTCAATTCCTAAGAAGATCATTTGAATTGTGGCGACTTTTTAATACAAAAAAAGGCTTGGTGACTATGGACTGTATGGTTCAGGGTTCAATTACTAGGATGAACATTTTATTCTTTATTCCTTTACAGTGTCCATTCTAAGGGTTTAAAAAAAAAATCAAAATGGAAGTTTATAACTTCAAAAACCTTCCATTCTAAGGGGTTTTAATTAAACTCAAACACAAGTTGGTGAACAAGAGCTAATGACCTAGTGGACAGGCTTGTCGACTCTGGCCTGTAGCGGTTCTGGGCTCAGTTCCCAGAGTCTGTTTTTACTTTTTATAACTTCAAAAACCTTCCATTCTAAGGATTTTAATAAAACTCAAACACAAGTTGGTGAACAAGTGGAAAGGCTTGTCGACTTGGGGTTCTGGGTTCAGTTCACAGAGGCTGTTTTTACTTTTTATAACTTCAAAAACCTTCCATTCTAAGGGGTTTTAATTAAACTCAAACGCAAGTTGGTGAACAAGAGCTAATGACCTAGTGGACAGGCTTGTCGACTCTGGCCTGTAGGGTCCTGGGTTCAATTCCTAGTTGGCAAGTTTTACTTCCAGTTTTGTTTGTTATTTAAAAAACAAAACAAAAAAAAACCTCCTCTTTCAAGCTTGCTCTTTAAGCTAGCTTGCCAAGGACCGTAGAAGACGGACCTTGGGTCCAGAGGGGGATTTGAACCTTTCCCCCTCTCTTCTCAGACCACTTGCCCTTTCCTGTTGAGCCACTGCGTCGTTTCTAATATATAAAGTTCAACTCCGTACTTGGAATAATTGTAAGCAAGTAGTATAACTGAAGCAATCAGTGGATTTGTCGTGGTCTAATCACGGTAGAGCCTTTGGGTTTAAGTCCATCACCCCCCCCCCCCACTCTGTAACAATATGCTTGTTTCTAATATATGAAGATAAAGTGTGCAAGGACGAAAAATGTTCCACCCTAAATGATTAAGCACAAAATTAACCAATCCTAGTTGATTTATTTATACCTGTGGGTAATAGTAATTGAATTTACTTTTGTGACCCCTGACCCACATATCGTCTTTTTATATATTGTCTTCGGTTGTTTTCATTTCATAATATGCGTTGTTTTTGTGGCCCCTACACTTACACTTACACTTACACTTACACTTACACTTACACTTACACTTACACTTACACTTACACTTACACTTACACTTTTACACTTACACTTACACTTACACTTACATTACACTTACACTTACACTTACACTTACACTTACACTTACACTTACACTTACACTTACACTTACACTTACACTTACACTTACACTTTTACACTTACACTTACCTTACACTTACACTTACACTTTTACACTTACACTTACACTTACACTTACACTTTTACATTTACACCCTTTCATTACACTTACACTTTACTTATTTACACTTGACTTAACTTACATTACTTACACTACACTTCTCTTTTTACACTTACACGTTTACACTTACATTACATTATTTTACCTTTCACTTACACTTACACTTACACTTACACTTACACTTACACTTACACTTACACTTACACTTACACTTACACTTACACTTACACTTACACTTACACTTACACTTACACTTACACTTACACTTTACACTTACACTTACACTTACACTTACACTTACACTTATTACACTTACACTTACACTTACACTTACACTTACACTTAACACTTACACTTACACTTACACTTACACTTACACTTACACTTTACACTTACACTTACACTTACACTTACACTTACACTTACACTTACACTTTTACACTTACACTTACACTTACACTTACACTTACACTTACACTTACACTTACACTTACACTTACACTTACACTTACACTTACACTTACACTTACACTTACACTTACACTTACACTTACACTTACACTTACACTTACACTTACACTTACACTTACACTTACACTTACACTTACACTTACACTTACACTTACACTTACACTTACACTTACACTTACTTACATTGTCTTTTGTGTTTATTTTGTTTACTTGTATTTCGTAGTTTTCCTACTTTTTTTGCTTAGTTTTTGTTTTTCATACCTGTTTGTTCATTGTGTATTGTTTTGGTCGAATAAATAATAATAATAATAATAATAATAATATTCAAACAACATGAATTGAAAAATTTGAACAAGTTTCGAGTACAGCATTACAATGTGTGTGTGTTTTTTTTATATGCTTTTCTTTTGTCAAAGTTATTCTACATTGATATCAAAAAGGTTGTTTTTCAATACTTTCCATGAAGAAAAATTGGGTTGAAATAAAAAAAAACCCACAAACATGAGAGTAAGGACATCCAAAAGTTTCATGATTTTTAAAAAGCTTTTATTAGTAAGTGTCGCTGACAAACAAAATTAAGGATTTGGTTAAAGGAATATTACATCATTAGTTTTCGTTCAACAATAAACACTCCATACAGCCAACCTGCTGATCAATTAGATGAAAATTTGGGTCTATAGACCATGTTACATTTGTTTACAGAGTGGTGACCTCGTACATTATAATGCTATTCCTGACGGGCAAGATGCTACACAGGCTCAATGGGAAAATTTATATTTTGTGTCATAATTTTCACATAAATTCAAAATTTACAAAAGCAACAGCTGTACAGCTTTTGAGATGTCCCCCCCCCTTTCTTCATATCAAAAGTTGAGGACAATCAGACAGTGCGATCTCCATAAAACATAAGATTTGTTGTATTCTTCCATTGAGCTGTGTACAAATGTGCCCGCCGGAAGTCCAGGCTCTGTGGCTCTTTTGTAAATATGTGATGTCACAGGTCACATCGTCTATAAGGTAAGTATATCTCAATGTATAGAATGTTTAAGACTTCACATCACGATTTAAATAAATCCTCTGAGAAACCGATAACAGAATTTTGTTATCAGCACGTAAAATAAACCGTTAGAAAAAGTACAAATTTCACAAAGTTTCATTAGAACTATTTCTACGCAAATATTTGTCACGGTGTACCTCTTTCAAAAACCAATGATGTAACCTCCCCTTAAAAACACATTTTTTGTATGAAAGAAAATACACAATATTTACACCTGTCTGGTTGCGTCCAAAAGCATCATTGTAATTGTCCCAAATGTGTCCAACAAAACCCCAGAAGGAATACGTCATGTTAAAATAGCCAACGATAAAATCATTACATACACAAACTACTCTTGGAAGACACTTCTAAAAAAATTAAAACAAAACTACTCATTAAATTATTAATACAATTAGCTCTTAACCATAACAGAACAGGCAGCATCAACTACTATAAAGTATTAAAAACACCTTGTCACAAGAACAGCCGTCAAGTGACCCAACATCAACCAATCAGATGGCTGGCAGTCAGATCACATGCTGCCAGGCAGCCAATCAAATTGCTTGTTTGGGTGACATGCTGCCAGGCAGCCATTCAAATTGTTTACAATCATTAGAATCCATGACAGAGATTCCAAGACAGACGAACGAACATCCATTAAAAAATTTATAATAATTGTGGCACGTCATTTGTAAATTGTTTGTTTTGCCCTTAGTTGACACTTTTCATAAAATACTTACAGAGTCTACCTGTTGGTTTACATAATGGCAAAGAAACAGATTGGAAGTTCATAAATATCTCTATTTGGTTAAAAACTGACCCCCTAGGAATTTGTTTAAATTGGTATCAAAAAATCTGAATATTTTGATGAAAATTCTTAGCAACAGCCAGTAATGTCTTTCAGTTTAATTTTGTAAATTTCTCAAACCCTTCACAAGAGCAAAGATAAAAAAAGAAAAGGGGGAAAAAAAGAGAGAGAAAGGTAAGCACATGAAAGTCTCCTGCAGACATTAATCGCTCAGATAAAACAGGTTAGCAGTCACAAATGTACAAAAAATGCAATATTTTTCCCGAAGATAAAAACACTTACAGATTTGTGAATTATCCCTGTTGATTTTATCATTACAATGCACAAACATGGCCTAGTTTAGTGGGGCTGCTCAAGCAGAAAATAGTGCTTAAAAGTTTCCTGCTTAGCAGAAATGGGCAGGATATCAGCCACAAATCGTACATGTGAGATAAATACAATAAAACTAACCTGTGAAAATTTCATTTCAAAGGTGGTAGCGTCTCTGAGATATCGCCGACAATCTGGAGCGGTTATGTCCACGCAGGAAGAATAATCCGTAATTGGAATACACAATCTGAGAAACTTTTCATGAAGAAACGTTTCTCAGATTGAAATGTTTTTGAATCCCCTTCTAAAAATGTTCCACATTATCAACAGCTGCAGTGCTTCTTACCAAGTAAGTTGCTATGGTCATTAATTGTAGGAGTAACTACCAAAGGTACACCCTCCCTTTAATATGAGGATTAAAATGAAATAATTTTGTAAATACTTTATTAAAATGTTGAACAAAAAGAAACTTATCGTAAATAGCACTGTAAACTATTACCAAAATGAAGCAAAAGAAAAACTGTTTTGTGAAGTCTAAACTGCCATTTAACTTCAACCACAATGATTTATGGACAATGCTGATACAAAGCCAATGCAAAGTAGTTTTACAAACACTCAAAATTTGTTTTGAGGGGAGTAACCGATACTGCACTTAAACAATAATATCTTCTAAAAAATTGTTGTTCCCCTTTAAATCCTGACAGTTTTTTTTAATTCACAGCAACATTCCGAGACAAAAAAATAAATAAAAAATAATAATAATAATAAAAGTTAGAGGAAAAAAAAATTCATTTAAAACAACACATTAATTTATTGCATTCTACTGCCTAAACTGAAATCTCTACAGTTCAATTATACAGGTACCATATACAAAGCTAAATCGACAGTAATCAGCCGTTATAAAAATTACGACAGGAAAAACAAAATAATAATAATAATAATAATCTGCATACGTGATCGACTCTACGAGAAAACTCAGCTTGCGTCTTAATTAAATTGCAGGCATTTCATAAAAACCCCAAACAAAAAAACACGAAACGGTTTCCCAATAATATCTTACACTGAAACCGTTCCCTACAATTAGTTAAATTCTCAATACATGCGTCACCGATAATAAGGATTACGTACAGCTCCTTTACATACTAAAAAGGCAATACTTAAATAGAACCTGACCAACGGTGACAAGACCCCATCGCTCAAGTTGGGAGGAATTTAGATTTCTGACGCGAGACTGCTTTATATGAAAGACGGTACTTTGTACATGAAACGTCATTGTCAATGTCTCTGAGGAGTTTAGGAAAAAACCACGTCAATGCATTATTCATTATGTTAAAAAGCATTGCTCTCCAGCTCAAAACGCATTACTCATGATTTCAAAAGGACTTTTCATGATTTCAAATAAATTATGCATGACTCAAATGCATTGGCCATGAGTTTAAGAGCTTTATTCGTGACCACGATTGCATTGCTCACGAGTTAAATAGCATTATTCATGAGTTTAAAACGCATTATTCATGAGTTCAAACGCATTATTCATGAGTTCAAACGCATTATTCATGAGCTCAAGCGCAATATTCATGAGCACAAATGCATTATTCATGAGTTCAAATGCAACATTCATAAGTTAGAATGCATTATGCATACTGTACATTGCAACGCCACCAAGGTTTGTACACTGGTTAATGAGCCTCTAGTCATGGACTGATCATTCAACGGTTTTGTGGGATATCGACACCATCGCCAGCCAGCATTATGACAGCATATGGTGAATGAAACATACACTGACACAACGCATTAATCCGACTAAAAAAAAAATTATTTTTTTATACATTTAGAACTCCAATTTGCAAGATTGTTTGCATTTTCTAGCCTCCATTCTTTGACATTATTGTATACAGTAGGGTTGCATGCTGGGCACTCTAGTCTTTCCAGTTTTTCTTCCCCTTGTTTACTTTGAAATAGTGTGGAAAACACTGGTAGTCGGCAAGTCGGTAACTTGGCTTCCATACATCTTCGCTCGTCCCCAGCGCCTTGCCTTGAAACCAAAGGCGCTGGGATGGGCAAACGTATCGTTAACGTTAATGCTCAGTCCCATGCTCAGTCCCATCATGCATCACACTCACACTGCAAGCACTGCACGCATGACGTACTTCCTGAACAAGAATCTGTGCAAGTTGATTAGCCCATCCCAGCGGTCCTGGATGGCCGCTGGGGCCGAGCGAACAATACATCCTCTCAAAGATACTGCCCTTCCTACTGCCCTTCCTACAGCCCCCTTCCCACCTCAGGAGTCTGCTACCTATGACCTCATTCAGTCCCTAACACTAACCTCCACTGTGTATACAGGAAACAAGACCACAACAGTGGCGCCTGTAATGCTGAGCGCTCTTGAGATACTCTCTAGTTTGTACATCGATAAAGCTTTATGCGCCATAGCTTTCCTGACCAGCCATTGTTTTACGGTACACACCAACAGTGAACTCTTCTCACATCAGGCAAGCAGTAAGACTAGAAGAAGGTTTTCAAATTTTCCAATCATGATCAAACTTTGCACAGAGTTTCACTGATTAATGATCAGTACGCCAATGAAATTTCATCGCACAAATTTCCAGAACAGGGAACAATCCGCAAGAACAACCCTTCAAACTTTCTAAAGGCGCTGGGAGGAAAAATGCCTCTCCCTGGAAGGTTCCTCAGTATCCTTTGAAAATCTCCACAGATTATTGATTCCCTACGAACATTTTGTCAAATCAGCGCAAATCAGGGCTTTCAATGAGATGGGAACTCCTTGCAAAACCTTCTCCAACATTACTTTTTGACGGTGTAATATGTGGCTCATTTTTATTTATTAATTCTGGTTGTGAAGACGAGGATTCTCGGTATTTAAAAGCGAACTGAATCACTATGCTAGCCAAGAACCCCGTGGAAAGAAGACAGGGAAGGAAGTTTTGGTTTTAGCGGTGGGAGGAAAAACTCCAGGGAATTATTCCAGGGCAAAACCCACGCAATCAGAAGTAGGGACTGAAAAACCCAATCCTCCATAGTGCCCGCTGTCGGGATTCGAACTGGGGTCCTAGAGGTGGAAGGCGAGGAAAGAAAGTACTACACCAACCACTATGCCAGCCCCACCGCCTGCTGCGGCTGAACCATTAGCATATTATGCTTAGTGTTGCCGACCCTCCATATACAAGTTGCTTCACTGGCACAAACTTTTCCATCCTCTTTCACATCCCCCAAAAATTGTCGGAAGAAAACTGTCTAGCTTCTTCGAGAACCAGAGCCCAATTTCATGAAGATGTTAAGCACAACAACCACCAAATGCTGAACACGGAAAAAACCATGCTCAGCAGAAACAGGCTACCAGCTAAGACACATCACGTCATGTGTATTGTTTGTCACTGGTTCCCTGCAAGTTGGCAGTAAAAATTCACCTTGCACTAATTGCCGCTTAATAGCTTAATGAATTTGGGCCCCAGTGGTTATTTCGTAAAGTTGCTTAAGGTACAAAACAGTTTCACTTACATGTATAAGAAACAGGTGACCAGCCAAAACACCAAGTCATCTGAACATTTTCTGATTGGTTTCCAGTTAATTTTTCCTTAGCGGAAAAATGTCTCCTTATATTAAAGTGGCTCCGTAAAACCATAGACTGGACCCAGGTGAAAGGGTAGTTATTCATATTTTTTAAATCAATATCAAGTTGTTCATTCAACTGCGAAAGTATTGCAGAAACCTACTCACAGTAAAGCTTTCTTGAATGGTGTTTATTTCACCGGTAACAATCAGAGGAGGAAGATGAGAGAACTGGCCTCGATGGGACGCGTTATTAACAGTTGGAAGGAATCAGCGGTACGCATCGTGTTAACGCTGGTCAAGGATGAGCATCACGTTAGATCAATCAGTCAATTCAATTATCCACACCTACTAGTAATTACAGTATTGTACAGTTTGTACAGCGGGAGGAGACGCAACGTCTTGTGAATACATCAAGGTCTGTGGAACCTGGACAGAGTTAACAATGAAGAAGACAAGAAATATGGGTGTCAGTTTGGTGTCTTAGTCACGCAAAATACATCAAGGTATGGTGGAACCTGGATAAGAGTTAACAATGAAGAAGACAAGAAATATGGGTGTCAGTTTGGTGTCTTAGTCACGCAAATACATCAAGGTCTGTGGAACCTGGATAGAGTTAACAATGAAGAAGACAAGAAATATGGGTGTCAGTTTGGTGTCTTAAGTCAGCCACTCATTATCTGTCTCCGGAATGGTCAAACATCTAGGACATTACACAGGGATGAGGTTTCAACAACTGTGGAAAAATTCCTGGAAAAAAAAATTGCTTGCGGCCTTTGGTTACTTTAATTCAAGACAAGGAACCTCCCATATGTGACAATGCCGGGAGGTTGACAGACTCTGTGCATCACCAGAAATACAGAACTTTACAAAGCACTAAGATTCATCTTGAGATCAGTCGTCAGTATTACATCGTGATTTGTATTGTGACATCACGCTTTACTTAGCGATTATGATTGATTTGCAGTTAAATAAGATCACTCTGTAGCTCATTGTGATATCCAGCACAGGTTTGGACACAATGTGTAGTACTTCTTTAATCCCTTTGGCGTTTGCTTTACTTCTTTCAAGAACATTTGAAGGCTCAAGGAGGTTTTAAAGAAAATCTTGAAACCAGAAAAAATCTTGAGCAAACACTTGCCTGGTTACAATAACTAGCTTTAGTACCCGCTGCTAATATAGAATATGAACTGACCTCTTGTCACCAGGCACGCTCAGTGGCCTAGTGGTAAAAATATCTGCTCTAGAATGGCAGGGGTTGAGGGTTCGAATCCCACTCCAGTAATATGCCTTTGTTTTTTTCCGCAGGACCCGAGAAAATCATTGAGTATACAGCACTTATCACACACGGTGTAGGATAAAAGGAAAATAAGTCAGACATGTCAGCTTCAACCTACCTTGTGTATTTCCTACTTTCTTCATGTACGTTCATCTCCTCACTCTTGAAGTCATTCAGCTCCTTTCTGATTGATGCCTAAAAACAAAGAAAGAAAAAAAAACCAAACACATTAATATAAAGATCGCTGCAGGTTTCTCCTTTTGAAAACAATGACAATTTCTTTTATTTTATTCTGTTTACTATTACTATTTTTATTTTATTTTTATTTTTATTTTTATTTTTATTTTATTTATTTATTTGTTTGTTGCGCTCAGTCAGTAGGTTGGTGGTCAAGACATCCCTACACTGCGGGGGGTCCTAGGTTCCAATCCCAGCTGAGTAGCATGTGGATTGTTCTCTGCAAGACTCAGAAAGCAGCAAGTAAACTGTTTTGACGCTACATACAAAGTGTGGACCTGAGAAAAGAAGTGTAGGGACCTAAACCCCTATGTGGACTTACACCCGTCCACACAGTGATTCTTACGGTGTTGAAGAATAAGATTATCCTTAACCCTCCTACTGTCAGTGACTCTTGGCAACATTTTCCAGTGAGTTGACCAACCATTTGAAACCATTCGACTGCCAGGGTTGTGTACGGTGGCACAACTGTGCACAGAACTAACTGTGTACTGTGTACATGCATTCCCTCATGGTATCATATTGCAGGCTGGCATAGTTTATCTATCATTCAAAACCACAGTGAATGGTATTGAATAGTCAGACAGCAAGAGGGTTAAAGGAACAGAACAAAGGAATGTCCACAGAGTGAGTGCAACACAGAGCTTCTTGTGAAGGCGTACTTGTCAAACATTGGTGTATGGGTAAAACCAAACAATAATACATAAGTCATCTCCATCCAAAACATGACAAGAATTGCTTTTTCTTCTTCTGATAACTTACCCCAATGGCGTCACCGTGCCCCCCCCCCCCCTCTAAACGATAAATGTGCTAGGTTCACGAGACCTACACTTTAAAGTCTTATCTGAAGGATGAAGCAATTATGTCTACCCGTCCTGCTCAGGGATACAGTTGTGACAACCGGAACCCAAAACCATATTCTGAATAATACAAGGGACCTACTTTCTGCTAAGCAAAAGTGAGCAGGATACCAGTCGCAGATGGTACAGGTTCAATGGTATTTTTATAGCCTGCCCGATATGGGGTAGAGGGTCTCCTCCCCCCCCAATGTTCCCATACTATAACACACATATTTTCCTCTTGTATAGAACTCCCCCCCCCCTAAAAAATCCTCAAAAGAATTGCTGAGATTCCAAGCACACAATGAAGACACAATAGGAGGGGGGGGGGGTACCCTCTGCCCCATATCGAGCACCAATTGGGTATTTTGGCTGGTAACCTTATTCTGATAAGCATAACTCTGTTGTGCTTAGATACCATTTTGTGCTTAGTCAGCTTTATGACATTAGGCCCCCTAATTTGAGTCTGACCGCACGGCAACCACACTTCACGATCAAAGGTCTCCATTACCTTGTCTTGGGGCGTCAGTTTTGTCCAGGGTTTTTCGGCTTTTCTGTCGTAATCAAACGCTTCCATGACTTCAACGTACTCGTTGAATTTGATGATGTTCCTTTGCCTCAACTCCTCGACTGTTGGACGGAAACTCAGCTACGATGAGAAGGAGAAAAATACAAGAAAGTGCTGAACACAACCATAAACCTTTCATTGATAATGGGAAAAATACATCCTTTCTGGGAACGTCTCAGGGATCAATTCCAATCAGTCAATCAATCAATCAACCAATAAATCAATCAGTAAACTGCATACAAATATACTGTAATCAATTTTGAAAAGAAGATAAAATGCTCAGGAGATTGCCATCTTTGGTCTTATTCCCTGTTCAAAAGGTTTTTTAAAGCATGTAATGCTCATCATAGTAACCACCAGACTAATTTTTCCAATTTGTGTGTGTGGGGGGGGGGAGGGGCAACCTCTCTTTCAAATGTCAATGATATTGGGTGAATTTTTGCAGGAATAATTAAAAAAATAATTCCCCAGACCTTTCTGACTAAGATCCTCTTCTTCTCTTCCAACTTCTCCTTTTCTCTTCTCTCCGGCACTTGTTCTGAAAAAAAAAAATAAAAATAAATAAATAAATAAATAATAAAAACAGAATTTAGTCATCTTACAGTTTGAAACTCCATCCTGACCAACTGGCTGTTAACTGTGAAAATAAATTGAAATTTGTTTCCAGATGGTTAAACAAAGCCATCAGTACTTGTTTTGACATGTGTGTACATCCGGGCTAATTTATGCAAAATACAACATTTTCACTATTTCAAATTCGTGCGTAACGTGAGTGCTATTTTAAGAGATACAACATTTTTTCATCACACAACGACATGCGACAAAGTCAGGCACTTCTCCGAAATTGTGAATTGGCAACGAAATGTCAGCCATGATATCAACGTGACATCTTGAACATTCCATATGCTGAGAACTATCATAGGGCCCTCGTTAAAGGTGCGGCATACTTTGGTAATTGGAGCCTACTGATTGTGTTAATCCTATATAAATGTAGGTACATGCAATAAAACTAACCTGTGAAAATTTCACTTCAAAATTTTATTTATTTATTTCTTATTTACCCTGGGGAAACCTCTCAGTGAAACACTGTTTTTCAGAGGTGCCCAGCAACTACAAACACATTAAAAATTTTAAATTGTATTTATATAAAAAAATAGGTGGTTGCGTTTTTGAGATATCACCGAAAAAAACAGAGCGAATATTTCCACGCGAGAAGAATACTCCCCATAGGAATACACAGTCTGAGGACAGAAACGCTTCTCAGATTCAAATTTGGGGGAACAAAAAGTGATATATTTTCCATGACCGTGGTATTTCAAAGTTAAAAGTTTATCAAAAATCATTACACAAGGTTTGTACTTCTTACCGAGTAAGTTTTTATTGCCATTAATTTTCAGAGTCATTACCAAACGTGTACTGTGCCTTAAAGTGCTATTTAGTAGCTCTTGTTCTCATCTATTCGATGAGCAAATCAACCCAGTTTTGAGTTTGGGCGGGAAGAGTCTGGCCTGGGCATGGAGCATCACAACATTGTTATTCTACAATCATTCTCACCTCTATAAATATTCCTCTGAGCTAGTTCGTCTTGTGTCGGTCTCTGGCTCAGCCGCCTGAAGAAACAAAAACAATTGAAGTGTTTATATCATTCGTGACTCGTTCAAGAAGACAGATCCTTATCCGTTATGATCTTCAGCTGGAAATGTCACATGACCCAATAGGAATTTCATCACAACGAGTGTTGGAATGTTGAAAACATTTTAACCCTGGCTTGTGTCTTTCACTGAAGACCTTTCTAAATCAATCAAAATACTAAACTCTTTTTGTAAACACAGCATCCAAATGTTTAGAGAAATGCATTCACAAGTTGGTTAATAATAATAACAATACCAGAGTCGTAAACAAAGCATGTAACTACCAATAAAGTGCCAAGGTGCTCCAACAAAGAGAACCATTTTTAAGACAGATTTTTGAAAATGTTTGACAACATGCATGTATAATGTACACGTAGCACCTTATAAGGGTTTACACGGTGCTGTGGCTGCCACGGCCAGAAACACCGCGGCGATTGACTTTACGTCCCATCCGAAGGAAGAAGCAATAATGGTTAAGTGTCTTGCTCAAGGTCACAAGTGTCACGACCAGGACTCAACCCCACACTGTGCTGATCAGAGACACCAAAGTTTGAGTCAAGTGCACTTGACCTCTCAGTCACAACACTCCATGGTTGGTAGTTGAAATGCATTTTGAGGATGTTAGAGTGAGGTGAAGTGACTGAAATGACATTTTGGAAATGTGTACGTGAAAATAGAAAGGTCAGTTAAGGGCAGAATACTTATTTTCAAGATTTGCCTAACAAGAAAAAAACCCAGATAGAACAACCCCCCCCCCCCGCCTTATTTTTTGTAACGCATCAAAACAGCATTAACATTGGAAAATGAAGGCAGAAATTATATTTTTCCAAGTAACTGCACAATAAATAAAAATGTTGTTCTAAAAATGAAAGGCGATCAGGAGTTAGTCATTGTGTCACGATGAATATCCAGTTTACTGACCACCGCAACTGGGTGCTCAACTTGACAACTGCATCAATCTAAACTGACAACTACAAAAAAAAAACAACAACCTTCCATTCCCGTCATCTGGTTTTTCAGAAAAACATCAAACCAACAGGAAATGTCGTCATCCTACACGCTGAATTCCCTGACAACACATCCTGTTTATCGGTTTCATCTTTTCGCTTGATTAGATTATCCCGCCAACAAGCCGCGACGATTACGTGGGACGGCTCTCCCGCTCGGTAATCGACCTACATCAAGGGGTGCTGAACGTGGCCATAATGCACCGTTATTAAGGAGAATGCCATCTTGTCTTTCTGCCACTCAAAGTCAACAGCCGGCCGTTTCCGAATGGGCGGCTGTGGCCTCTTTGCTGAGGGCAGTGCTAGTGACACACGTTGGCATGGCGATCCAGCCGTAGCCGTAGCCATCATTAACCCGAACTGAGGCAGGATGGTCTGATCCCTCTTTTGTTGGATGAGAATCAGGTTTGATTATTGTGTTGCAGACAGGGAACTTGACCAACCAAGTGTCAGCATGCAGAGCTTGAGCTTCAAGGGAAATCGCCCAGGCCTGGAATTACACGGAGGCCACGAGGCCATGGCCTGTGTTGCCCTGGTCTTGGCCTTGGTGCCCCTTCAAAAGTTTCCCATAGACTTTAAGATTTTCACGTGGAAGTGCCCTTTACAAACTTAAATTGGCCTTGCCCTCTCCAAGATGAAATTCCAGGCCTAAAATCCCCACAAGACAAGTTAAAAAACTGCAGTCAAAGCATCCACAAGCCCAAAGCTGACTTCCCAAACTTAATTTCCGTCAATACTTTGACTTCCACAAAGGTCGTTTAAAGGTCATGCGATGTGTTGCAACCAATACCAATGCAATATAAACAGGGCCGATATAACTGGTACTGCCAACACACAGTCAGAAAATTGGGCCGATTTAATTTTAGACGATGTTTGGTGGAAGCAGCTACAAGCAGACGGTATTGCAAAAATAACCAGGATAACCAAGATACCGGATTACATTTGGTACATGCGACATGGTAAATCAGCTGGTAACCTTATTCAGGTAAGCATAAATTTTGTTGTGCTTGACTACTTTTTTATGCTTAAGCAGCTCTATGGAATTTGGCCCTGTGATATTTAATCATTTCCAGTGGAAATCTATTGAGTAATTAACGACAAGGGAAACTGACTGGGTAAATAAAATAAAATAAAGATTGATCAAAGAAAAATTGACTGGAGCGGAATTTGAACCAACAACCTCCGGATTAGCGTGCCAGCTCTCTACCAACTGAGCTAATGTTGGCGGTCTCCCTACATTGCCAATATTATTGTTCGGGGGTGCCAGTCAGAAGCCATTCCACCTGTAGCTGCTATGTAGCCAGGGATCACAACACTGGGAATCTATTGAGCAACATGTACATAACAGTTTATTCATTCTTACCTGACTAGTTGAGCGTTGACGGCGTCCCTCGCTTGTCTCTTCTCGTCGTGAGACTGCTTCGGGAGGATATTCCGCTCCTCCAGAACCTTCCTTGGTGGTCGGTTACGGAGATGGAATGCTAGACTGTCGTTACGCACCACTTTGGCTACTAGACAAGCTACACAGACATTGCAGAGACACGGGCCGCGTTAGGATTTTGAAACTTTGCATTGAGGGGTGGGCAGGGGAAAACTACGGACCTGAAGTTTTTGGTAACAATGGAGAACTTGATACAAGGCTCTTGACACAACCATCTTGCTAGTTTAGTTTGTTTAGTTCTTGATTGGTTTGAACAAAAAAAGGTTTACCACAGCGGGAATTTGAACCAACGACCTCCGCAGGTCGTTGGTTCAAATCTCGCTCTAGTCAAGTTTTCTTTGTTCAAACCCAAAACTGTTTAAAATCCACCCAGTCAGTTTCCCTTGTGGTTTGATTGTTTTATTCTTGTTTACTGCGCTGTTTTTTTTTGTATAAACCTGTCATTTTTTTTAGGTTTCCACTTCATTTATATCTGTGCCACAAAAGAATCTGTCCAATGTGCTTCCAATTTCCTTTTTTTTTTTTTGGGGGGGGGGGGAGGGGAGGGTTAATTATTTTGGTATCTTATTGTGCTCTTTTATAAACTGAATGTGTCATCAGTGTTGGGTAATTTTTATGTTCAGAAATCACGACCTGAAGGTTCACCTCCATCATTCAACATACTCATGAAATAATTACCGTTTGATTGATTTGGAGGACTACATGTATAGGCCCCTCGCGTATGATGTCACAAGCTCCAAACAGCGCCCTCACTGAGGTCAAATGAAGACCTTTTATTGGCCGAGTGCTGTGCGCAGCGGGTACGTGCAAGCACGGTTCCCTTGTTTGACCTCACAGCGATGACATCAAATGCAGGGGTCTATACACGCAGACCCCATTCTTCCTCATGGTGATATTGACTTTTACCAACGTTTAAAGGACAACAATTTCATCTCCCTTTCAGCAAATTCTAACATTTTCCATCGGTTTAAAGGAATACGTTTCAATCTCCCTTCGGGAAAACAATTGATTTTCCCCTAAGTCTAATGGACTAGGCTCGATTCTCCCTTTGGGGAAATAGTGAGCCTTCACTCAGTTTAAAGAGCTACATTGTAGGGTTCCATCTTCCCTTGGGCAAATATTGACTTTTCCCTCAGTTTCAAAGTCCCAGGCTCGATTCTCCCTTGGGGAAATAGTGAGCCTTCCCTCAGTTTCAAGAACTAGGTTCCATCTCCCCTTGGGCAAATAATGACTTTTCCCTCTCAGTTTAAAGGACTGGGATTGATTCTCCCTCTGAGCAAACAATGACCTTTCCCTCAGTTTCAGGGATTACGCTCCAACTTCCTTCCAGCAAATCATGTTTTTTTTTCCTTTATTTTAAACAACTAGGCTCGTCTCCCTTTGGGAAAATAATGACTTTTTTCCCCTCAGTTTCAGGAATTACGCTCAAACTTCCTTCGGGCAAATAATGTTTGTCCATCTATTCGGAGGAGCAAGTTACAATGGCTACCACGTATTGACAACGTGTTTGGGTGTCACAAACAGTGCATAACATTGTATGAATGGAAGGAAATAAACAAACAAACAAAGACTCTTCGTAAATTATTACAAATTCCCCTGAACAAAACAACCGATCAGAGGTGAAGTGACTTACAGTTAACATCTTCATCACTGTAGCTGTCATTCTCATTCTCTTTGTTGTTCTCGTAGTCGCTAAGGCTGTCCTCATCCGATTGGTCGTCGTCGTCCTCGTCGTCGTCGTGGTTGACGTCACCGTTGCACTGTCCCCCGGCACCAGACCTCTCATGACCATCTCCGTCAGCGTCGGGTATGTTTTGAACATTACTGTCAAGAGATCACACAAATTATTATCATTATGATAATAATAATCATAAATAGTCTTATATCAGCGTACATAACAATAATAATCGAAGTCTTATATAGCGCCGGTATCCGCCAATGCAGGCGCTCATGGCGCTTGCTCTAAAAAAATCTGCACTCTAGTCAGCTGAGCTCCAAGTGCACTGCCGCGCAACCAACAAAATAGTTATAGTTATTATGCTCTATTTGTCAAATTCACATATATCTACCTATAAGGTACTGAATGTGCTTGAACAAACAGAAACATTATTAGACTGGTTTCAAATGTTTTGAATTATGAGACCGATTTATGTAGCACCTTTTATGGGTTTACAAGGTGCTGCGACGCATTCAGCAGCCACTGCCAGAAACCCTGGGGCAAACCCCCTCCCTTAGTAATAAGTGTAACTGGGTTCTTTTAAAGGCACTGGACACTATTGGTAATTACTCAAAATAATTGTTAGCATAAAAACTTACTTGGTAACGAGCAATGGAGAGCTGTTGATAGTATAAAACATTGTGAGAAACGGCTCCCTCTGAAGTAACGTAGTTTTTGAGAAAGAAGTAATTTCTCAGTAAAATATTTGAATTGATTTTGAGACCTCAAGCGTGAGGTCTCGAAAATCGAAATCAAACATCTGAAAGCACACAACTTCGTGTGACAACATGGACAAGGGTGTTTTTTCTTCCATTATTATCTCGCAACTTCGACGACCAATTGAGTTCAAATTTTCACAGGTTTGTTTTAATTTGTGCATATGTTGAGATAAACCAAGTGAGAAGACTGGTCTTTGACAATTACCAAAGGTGTCCAGTGTCTTTAAGTGCATTACACAACACATGGGACCTATGGCTTTACGTCCAATCCGGAGGATGAAGCATTAATGGTCTTGCTGAGGGACTCGAAACCACACTCTGCTGATCAGAAACACCAGAGCTTGAGTCCAGTACTCTTAATCGCTCGGCCACGACACGCCATAAAATGATGTCGCTCATAGCTAGGACTTTCTGCCTGTGTGCGTGCGTACTTCTCACGCTACTAAGCAGTCTTTACTTACAAAGCTAGCATAGAAATCTCAACGCTTAACAGTGTAAGCAGAGAATGGTGACCGTGTGTACAGAATGCCATGGTACGCAGAGCTGTAAAATATTTGGGGGGAATCCACAAGACCGTATTTTGCTCACCATCAGCCAAAATAACATGTCAAATGAACCATTTGCAACTGGTTCCCTGCTGCGGTTTTTTACTTTGAAGAATTTGTTTGCTCAATAGGAGGAAGAAAAAAACAAACTGTTCAGCGTTAATGGTCTTCTTATGCAGCTCTATGAGATTAGGCGCAGCTCTTTTTTGCATTCATTGATTTTGTGTCATGGAATCGACGTCCACTGACTAGAACTGTTTGACAAGATTGCTTACCTGCCAAAGCTGATATTCCTGGCCTGTCCAGTCTGCCCATCATGGTTGACTGCAAACCCAGCATGATTAACAGATGGAGAGCCTGTCAATGGAAACAATATGGCAACAAAATCGATCATCAGTCAAAGAAATAACATCTCAGGATTTCTTTTTTATTTGTTTAGTATACGGGTGGTTTTACCTATTAAGGGTCGAGGAAAAGTTTTGTTGTTGTCATATTTATCCATGATCTAAATGCAAAAACATTGTTAATGGCCTGACGTTTCGACCCTAGCAGAGTCTTTCTGGTAGGCTAAATGACAACACAACACAACACAAATAAACAGGTATTTTGGTTTAAAAGAAGCAGTCAAGTGGAAAGAAATGAAAAGAGAGAGAGAGGCAGAAGGCACTCAGAGGAAGCAAGGGATGAACAATGAAGAAGGAGACAAGGGGAGTGAAGAGGGAAGAGGCTGGAAACACAAAAGACAAATATAAAATACATGTAGGCCATCACAAAGATATCTACAAAAAATTAGTTAGTGGCCTGACGTTTCGACCCTAGCAGAGTCATATCTAATGTAAGATGTGTGTGTGTGTAAATTCACACAGGTACATATGAACACAAATCACTGGTTTGACGCCCCTTTTATTTTGCTATAATAAACATGTTTGATGTCTTGGGTATACACAGTATGCAATTCATCTTTTTTTTCAAAGAATGCTAAAAATAAAAGAGTTTTTATTTGTTTAATTTTGTGCATTTTTATCACTTTGTAAATGTTTTTTTAGGCAAATTTGGGCGCTATATAAACAATAATAATTATTATTTTCATTATTAAAAGAACGAATCCACACAGCAAAGTGGATACATGTACACTACATAGTAGGTGTTACCACAAACTGAATAAATATATTACCATTATTTTTATTCGAAAAAAAATTCCAGGCACCAATTTCATTATAGAGCTGCTTGAAGTACAAAACAATTGTGATTGGCTATTTTCTTGTGACTTCAATGACCGATTGAGCCTAATTAATTCACAGGTTTGTTCATTTTGTGTGCATACATGTGTACGTATGTATGTTCATTCACATGAAGTGCGGATACTGGTCTTTGACAGTTATCAATTTTGTACATGTGCTTAATATGAAATTAGACAAATGAGCATTTTACCACAGATTAAATGTTCACACAGATGTGTAGACATTTTGGTTATTATAAAAAAATATTCGGCTTTCCGTATTCAGAAAGTATTTTTAGGAAACAACACTACATGATGTGCACACATTTCCATTTTTGCATCCCTGTACGGCAACGTCTTCTGTTCTTTCCTCCGTCGGTCCGTACATGTACTTAACATATCCTCCTGACCTTAGATGTTCCTTGAGAAACAACGCCCTCTTAACAATTCCCCTGTGGGGACCTATTGTTCCTAATGTCTTTGGTCTCCACTACAGTCATGTGCACCCGTTCTAATTTTTACAACCCTGTGGAGACATCTTTTGTTCTTTCCTCTGTAGGCGTACTTCACCTATCCTCCCGTCCACAGATGTTCCTTGTGAAACAACCCTCTCTCTGCAATTCCCTTGTGGGGACCTATTGTTCCTAATGTCTCCATTAACCCTCCTACTGTCAGTGACTCTTGGCAACATTTTCCAGTGAGTTGACCAACCATTTGAAACCATTCGACTACCAAGGTTGTGTCTGGTGGCACAACTGTGCACAGAACTAACTGTGTACTGTGTACATGCATTCCCTCATTGTATCATATTTCAGGCTGGCATAGTTTATCTATCATTCAAAACCACAGTGAATGGTATTGAATGGTCAGACAGCAAGAGGGTTAAGTAGCCAATAATACAACACAGTCATGTGCACCCCATTCGGTTTTTTACGTCCCTGTGGAGACATCTTTTGTTCTTTCCTTTGTCCCTATATCTAACATCCTTCCATAGACTTCGTACACAACAATCCTTGAGGAGAACCCCTGTCTTTAGAATGCCCCTAAGGAGACCTTTTATTGTCCCTTTTTTGTTTCGTTCTCGGTCTCCATAAGGCAGTGAAAATTAAGTGCATACACGTACTGTTACTAACAAAATTCTGTAAAATCAGTCTCAAGTGTGCTTTTTTCACATTGGGTAAATAATAATTTTGAATCTGCCAGTATCCAATATCCAGGGTTCGCCCAAGGATTTTTTCAAAACTGTGGGGCATTCTGGACCCAATTTTTGGAAGTTTGGCCCAAGCATGCTGAATTGAAACGAGGTCCTCGGAATGTTTTTACTTGGTGTAAATATCTTTGGTTTAAAAGCCCTACATGTACTGTGCTATCTGGGGCATTCTAAATAGTTTAATATTGTCAAGTAATAAACCACAAGGGAAACTGACTGGGTAAATTTTAAATGGTTTGGGGTTGAACAAAGAAAAATTGACTAGAGCGGGATTTGAACCAACGACCTCCGGATTAACGCACCGGCGCTCTACCAACTGAGCTATCTAGCCCTATGTTGGCGGTCTCCCTATTTTGTCAATATCTTTGTTCGGGGGTGCCAGTCAGAAGCCAAACAACCGTTAACTGCCGCATAGCCAGGGATCACACCCAAGTTTACGATACAACCTGGGAAGCAGCAGCCACGGGGTCACCTTGAGGGGATGCAACTTTTTTTATTCAAATGTCAACTAATAAACCACAAGGGAAACTGACTGGGTAGTTTAATAACAATAAAACTACAATAATAGTTTAACCCTCTTGCTGTCTGACCATTCAATACCATTCAAGTGGTTTTGAATGATAGATAAACTATGCCAGCCTGAAATATGATACCATGAGGGAATGCATACGTACACAGTACACAGTTAGTTCTGTGCACAGTTGTGCCACCGTACACAACCTTGGCAGTCGAATGGTTTCAAATGGTTGGTCAACTCACTGGAAAATGTTGCCAAGAGTCACTGACAGTAGGAGGGTTAATATTGAAGATTCTTTTAAATTTGATCTCAAGTCCCCTCCCCTCCCCGAAATTAATACTGTTTTTTTGTTTCCCCGCATCGGCCCCAATTCGCGCATATCAGTCCGATATTCATACTTATCGGCCGATACGTTAGATTGTGCATGGTAGAGGAAGAGAAATGACCATTTCAATTTTGTGATGTACTCAGTTTCCAATAGATAGAGTCCTCACATCAAGTCTCCCAGGTTAAGATGGTACAAATTGCCATTGTATTCGATACCCTTCCAGTGCAAATTTGTCAACATCCAAAACATCTGATTACATCATTCTGAGAAAAATTGGGTCTCTACATTTTTGTACGGGGATGTTTTGGTTCATTCCTGACTTTTTATTATATCAAATAAAAACGGCCCTAAATTTGACCTTTTGATTCATTAGTTGTTGAAATCTAATAAGGTCATGTTTCAAATCTAGCTCTTAATAAAGTTATATACAAATACATCATCTTATCGTGATTTGCACCATCTTTAAAGGAACGTTACAGAATTGGTAAGAAAAAAACTTGTAAAATATACTTTTTGATCACAGATTTACATAAAACTTACACGGTCTAATGATGATGATAGTAGAAAACATCCCTTGAAACATTTCTGTCTGAAATGCCATATTTGATAAGAAATTAATAAACTAATTTTCCAAATGGAGTTTATCGCTCAGTGAGCGTTTTATTAATTTTTTTAATCATATGGTTTCATGCAAATGTGTAATCGGTTTTTCACTATTTTCTCGTGACCCAGATGGCCGATCAATCAGAAACTTCGACAGGTTTGTCAGTTTATGTATATGGTGGATTACAATAAAGTGCTTACACTGCCAGCACCTGTTTTGTTAGCAAAAACCAATTCTGTAATGTTCCTTTAAACGTGAGGTTAGAGACTTGTAATGTTTTTCCCACTCACTAGGAGGACTCTGTCTATTGGGAAACGAGTGCATCACAAAACTGCATTGGTTTATGGGATACAGGTACAAATTTATGGAGCATTTCAGTAGGTTTACAAAATCTTAACAATAGCCGTCCAGCATTCTCCTGAAGACGAGCAGAGTATACTGTTCGAAAACGTCGAGACCACACCGGCTCTTTTCAGAGCCAACACTCTCACAAAAGGCATTTACACATGGTTGTACCCGCAAGGTTACTATTTCTTTACAGTTCCTTCCTATTTTTTCTCACCATGCAAGCTTCCAACAATACTTAATAGCCGTTTTAAGACACCAAGGATACCAAGAAGAATCATTTTGCAAGATTAAAGGGTCATTGTTTTTTTCCATTTCACAAGAGGCAAACCTTGCACTAACAAAAAGTGGAAAAATCACCCTGTTTACAGACTTCAGTGGTACCACTAGAATCTATAAGCAGAACATTTCTAGTCAGAAACGAAATCACTGACTAGTTAAATCCAAATCTGCAACCCTCCGACATGAAAAATCGTTGGCATTGGCACTAAAGAGTTTATAATAGATTTTTTTCACATAGTGCATCTCTCGGTCATGTACATACATGTCCATGCACCAAAGACCGAATCCACAACAGTTTGTCATTGCAAAAGCTATGCCATAAATAGAGAATCTTCAGCAGTTATAAACAATAAACAAGATTTTTTTATTTTGACTGTATAATAATACATTTTCCAGCATGTCCAGTCTCCATGGTTCTGTAAAATCCCACCAGAAAAATAGTTGTAAAACGAAAACTAAAGATCCCTTGACCACACAGTTTTCAGAATGGGCATGAGGACTCTTGAGGGGCATTATTTTATTTTATTTTTTATTTTGGGGGGGAGGTCGTGGTAGTAAACTATTAATGTGTCCATATGATCAATTTATCACTAAAATAATTGGTGCATGAAAGGGTTATACACAAGCTATGGGAACTGGTCATTCGCATCCAGTGAAACCAAAGGGCATTTCTGTGGAAAGCGTAAAGAAAGTGTTGAAGTGAACACAGCCAAACTTACCCCCAATTTGTACGTTCCCACGCTTCTGCTTCGGCGGAAGGGCAGGTGACCGCTTCGGGGGGAGGGCGGGGCTCACCCTACCCGTCTTCTCAGGCAATGGGGGTGCAACATCTCCAGGGGAGGGCGGTGCCAACGAGGGCGTGGCTGCTGCCCCGGTGACTGGAGGGGAGCCGGGGTCAGTGTGGTTGATCTCTACCTTGGTTACATCGGTCAAACCACTTGCAGCCGGGCACTCTGTCGCCTCTGGAAATAAAAGCAGAAAACACCACGTTTAAGATTTGTCCTCTGACGCAAGGCTCAACACCAAAGCAGGGCATCAAGTTCATTCTGATTTGCCTAAATTCTAGTCGCCACGTCATCTAGTGGCAAGTCCTGGCCGAGCGGTTCCCGCGCACTGGTCTCAAAATCCGGTGTTTCTGATCGGCAGAGTGTGACTTCAAGTCCTGGTCTTGACATTTAAGTCCTTGAAGCAAGACACTTACATCATTGCTTGAAGTGGTGTTTAAACCTTTGTATGGTGTTGAAAGTAAGAAGTAACTTAACTATAAATCGTAGTAAACTTGCGGGTACAACCATGTGTAAAATCTCTTTTGGAGGAGTGTTGGCTCTCATTATTGCTTTGTGAAAAGTGCCATTTAAGAACCGATTATTATTATTACTATTATCATCTTAATTGAAGAACGCAATGGAGATGCCAAACAATACCAATTTATGCTAATCAGAAACACCAGAGCTTTAGTCCGATACTCTTAACCGCTAGGCCACGGCAAACCATTTACATGCTGTTTTTGTTTGTTTCTTGGGGGTGGTGTTTGTTTGGTGGGTGTGTTGGGGTGGGTATTTGGGGTGTGTTGGTGTTTTTGGGGTATTGGGGGTGTTGGGGTATGTTGGGGGTGTTGGGGTATTGGGGGTGTTGGGGTATTGGGGGTGTTGGGGTATTGGGGGTGTTGGGGTATTGGGGGTGTTGGGGTATTGGGGTGTGTTGGGTGTAATTGGGTGTGTTGGGGTATTGGGGGGTGTGTTGGGGTATTGGGTGTGTTGGGGGTATTGGGGTGTTGTTGGTGGTTATTGGGGGTGTTGAGGTGTTGAGGTGTTTGTTTCTGTTTTTGTTTTTCAACCTGTGGACCTGTACATGCACTGATCAAACGAGGTTGTTATTTTTTTGGAACAAGTTAATAATGTACATACTTTGCTGTAACGAATACAAGAACAAAAATTTCACACTTTCAACAAATTTTTGTTAAAATACGTTAAAAACTTAGTCTATTTGAAATAAAAGTAACCTTGCTTCACCCCTAAAACACAGATCTGTTCCAATGTTAGTATTTGTTGAAAATGTTCCTGTTCATCTAAGTCCCATAAACACAATTATCTGTATTTTTCTAATGGGACAAACTTGTTTAAAAAAATCAAACCTTCTTGTTAATTCCCACAGCAATCCAATGTTCGATAACAGAGAATATTTGTGGAAAAAAAATATCCACATTTATATCAAATATTTCTCTTGATAGCAATTATTCCCATCGACTTGTTTTCTTCATCTTTTCTCTCAGTCCCTGTGCTTCAAGCGGAAGAATAGGCCAGATGTATTATTGTTTTTGATGACGCATGAATCCTCACAAATTTGTTATCTAAAGTGTTCATGCTTAAATGCATTAAACTTATTTGACTGCGTTCAAAGAGATTTCCAGACAACTCCTATATTCCCACATTGTTGATGATCCATTTACTCTGAAACTGCTCAATATTGAGGTCAAAGCTTTTAAGACGCCCGTCAAGACAGAATACTATACTCAATCTTCTCTTACCCATTACACCTATTTAAAGTTCTGATAAGAATCCAGAAGATCGGGAGAAAATGAGACTATTCAACCGCCACTTGGGATGGTGTCTCCCTACACAGTGCTGCCTTGGATCAACGGCCGATAAGACACAAGACTTCCTCTCTCTGTTTCCAAGCGTCGGATGGCACGGGGTGATGATAAGGAAATCCAGCCGAGATAAACCCGCATCGGAAACAACTCCACCTGGCAATCCCAAGACGATTGAAAAGCAAAGTCCCCTTTCCTTTCTAAGGCCCCATTTAAGACAGCTTCTCCACCAGCACAAGACTCCCCCAAGATGATGTATGTTCCAGTTTCTTTCTCTTTCAAGCTGACTTTCTCTCTCGCTAAAAGTATCTCGCCTCCCGAGATGGCAGCGTGAAGAATTCCAGTTTACCAAAACTGGCACTCTGAAGAAATCGTCTTCAGGAACATAGCCAAGCTCTCGAGGATAGAAAGTATGTTAGAATTCCTCCTCCTCATTTCGAGTCGACTTCTCTCACACAAGTGTCTGGAGGTAATAATGCTAAGATCTTCTGCACACTCCTGAGCTCCTTCCGAGACAGTTTCTTTCGAATAAGGTCTTAACTCTAGAGACCCCTTCTCCACAGACATTTCGTCCGTCTTGAGCACCGCGTCAGACTGAAGGAGCAATTTGTTGAGCATCTCGCCGATGTTTGTTTTTTTTGAGAGAGAGAGAGAGAGAGAGAGTCCTGGGCATCTTAGTTTTCTCTCCACTGGCCGACACCGTTTCAATAAATAACAAGTTTCCTTTGTGTCTGTATGCAGACGCTGACTTCGTTTTTCATGCCGCCATCTCAAATTTCGCCCCATCCAATCTTTTCTCCTTTGAAATGGCCCAAAGACGTCATGGTGTGCCTCTAACACTTGAGTGTCGATCCCGCTGATGAAGAATCAGCCCAGGGGATTTATCTCGGCTCAAGCTGAAAAGCCTCCAGCGGAGATTGGATGCAAGAGGAGAGGGAAGGAAACAAGGATGAAACAGATACTCTAAGTTTCAATCTTGTTAAAATCCGACAACAAATTTGAAACATTTACACAAACGATTCCGGAAGAATCCACCAAAACTTTCTAAAACATGTACAGATTCTAGAAAAGATTACTCTAAGATGAACTGGATTTGTGAAGAATGAAAGAGCACTAAGGTGTTGAACCAAAAAAAAGAGCAAATCTAGCATGTTTTTTCTTTCTTAAGTGGTTGTCTGCCAGCCAAACTGAAATGGCTAATGTATGTAGAACAAAAGCTCATCATTTTTGTCGCTGAAGACTTTCCAAAATTCCTTAAATCTGAACGAGACTACCACAGCTCAGTCGACAGAATCGATTGGGTGAAAGCAAAAAACGTGAAACTTTGTTTCATTAAAGCGCACCAAGCCACGCGACAAACAGTTTTTTTTATTGTGACTGGCTCGGATTGACAGGTTGTAATCCTGCCTAGATTGGAGCTTAACATCGGTGAATCGGATAATCTCCCACTCCATATACCCAGGGATAGTATGACTTCTTGTGTCCATTGTCATGATTGAAGGGCAATTGAGAAAGTGCTTAGGGCAAGGTTTGATCCGGACTGTCAAGTGAGAGATGATAGAACTGCTTTTAAAGGGTCTACACAACTTGGTATTGGTGGGAAAATTAATCGGGTTCTCCTCATGTACAAGCTAGTGTATCGCGCCAATATGCGCAAAATGTGTGCCAATACGCAGAAATTGTGGTCACTGCGCAAAAAAACAAAATAAAAAAGAGTAAAGAAATTCAGGTCAAACTAAAGAAAAAAAAAGAATAATCCGTAATTGGAATAAACAATCTAAGAAACGTTTCATTAAGAGACATTTCTCAGATTGAAATGTATTTGAATCCCTCTCTCTAAAACCACATTCTTGTGAAGGGAATTGTTTCTCAAAATCTTTTCCATTTCTCAACAGCTGCAGCGCTTCTTACCAAGTAAGTATGGTCAGTAATTTATGGTCAATAGTTTTTGGAGTAATTACCAAAGATATACCTTCCCTTCAAGACTGCACCTGTCTTCAACAACACATTTTCTAATACCTTCCCGAGATTTTAGCAAAACAAAATAAAATATCCCAAAACAAAACAAACAGAATACCTGTTACACATACAGCTTCTGACCTTTGCTATCTGTCCCTGTTATTGTTTAGTAGGAATGGAGTATTCTGAGATTTATTGAGTCTAGGTATTGTAACAACATGTACATGTACATGTACATGTAGTGTTCATAACAACAGTCTTAGACAACATGGAATTGCATATTGGAACAATCTCAACATGAACTTAAAGGCCCTGTACACTATTGGTAAGATCGAAAAACACAATGTTCAGAGATTCACACATAACTTACGTGATTTAAAGTAAGTAATGGTAGAAAGGGTTCCTTAAAATATTTCTGCCTAAAATGCTATTGTTTCTGAGAAACGAGTAAAACAATAGTTTTTATCACGCGTGATAAAAACTTGATGTTTGAAAAAACAGAAAACACATAAGGTCTCTTTTCACTATTTTCTCAGCTCATGACCTCGATGACCAATTGAGCTCAAACTTTCACAGGTTTGTTTGTTCATGCATATGTTGAATCACACAAAATATGGACACTGATTTTGAGCTGTTACCAAAAGTGTACAATACCTTTAAAAGAAGGGTACATACATTTTTGTACTTTTGGTAATTTCTCCAGAAATTAATAACCCCAAAAAATCTTAGTTGGTAAGAAGCACTGCAGCTGTTGAAAATAGATAAAATTTTGAGAAATGATTCCCTTCTAAGGAAATTGGTTTTAAAGAAAGGGATTCGAACAATTTTCAAACTTAGATAACATTTCTCAGATTGTGTTTTCCACTGCGTGGACATAACCACTCCAGATTTACCAAAAGTGTACAATAAAACTAAAACATCATCTGTCTAACTTTTATTTGTAATGAATTTATTAGATCAACCTTCATTTAAATAATTAAGTTTCTGCTGTCATCCTGTACTCCGTTTATTTGTTCGGTTATCGTATTTATATATTTTGTATTTTGTCTGTCCATCGTTCAATGTCAAAAAGGGAAAAACTCAAAAGCACTGAGCTTCTCTCTTTCCCTACACGCCGACAGGATGGATACGTTGATAAGATTCTTTTGTACAAGTCAACAAAATATCATACTACATGTATATTATGATGTGTATTAATTCTGAAAAGTTATAATGTGTGTACACTGTACATGTATATTCTGTAAGTGTGAAATAAATGTCAATTGTCAAGGGAGTTGTATACACAACAGGTACCTGTTATTGAAACATGAAGTGATACAGGGAACTAACAACCTGGCCCCGAGATGTTTCACAACCAAATTTTTTTTGAAGTACTGTATTTCAAAGGTCATTCTTATCAATCTAAAACATGTCAAATGAAACCGATTCGCCAAACAATTGTATTGTACATTCTCTGACGGCTGCCACGTCTGAGTGGTGTGTATTTCACAGTAGTTTACAAAGGGTAAAAAAAAAACCTCTGTAAACAACCCTTACACATAAATTTCACAGAAAATGTGGAGATTGGGCCGCACGATTTTGTCAGAGCATTCATCCAGGAGACATACAAAACCATGACAACGCCATGACCTGGTGACCCAGTTCACCTGACGTCATCAGCAAAACAAATCTTGAGTCGCGACCTTTTGGGAATCAACGCCCCCGTGTGTTACACAGTGCAGCGCAGGTTTTAGATTTTAATTATTCAACCTGTTCAATGTAATCTGATAAAAACTTTCGCAGACATGTTCACAGCTTTTGACAACTGATAACAAAAATTTACCAATCACATACACTGATCTCCCTTAACAGTGGTCCGTTTGCCAAATTGCAGTTATAATGCCTGAGGACCAGTCAAACTTCACTCGAAGTGGTCCGGCTGGCTAGCTCAGTGTTGAAAAGTATCCCTAGAGAATATAAAGAATGGACTAGTGAAAAAAGCTGACGGACAAGTGAACTGTGAAAATGACAAGCTAACTGGTCCTTCTGGCTAGTCACCGAAAAATTTAAGGGTAAACCCTGCACACACACACACAGATATGCAACTTCATAATTTCAAACCAACCCTGGAAATAGACTTTGTGACAATGGTTTCAGTGTTGCAATTACTACCACAGAGAAAATCAGCAGGTCAGCTGCAAAGATGCATGTACAGTTACACTATGCATGAACACGGTCGTACTTTCCCCCTTTAATTTGTCCCACCTTTCCACCTATTTATCAAAGCATATGACATTCCGACCACTCAAGACGTATATTCCTCAATCCAAGTTAATAAGAAGGATGAGCAATGATCTCTTTCGTTATGTACATCTGACACAGTGTCTTAGCGTCGTGTCCCAAAGGAGGAAAGTCATCCTGTAATACGAGAGCAGCAACATTAAGAAAGACTCTGATACGGGTAATATTCTATAGCAGTCACGTTTTAATGATTGGGGGGGGAGAGATAACAGAGGGAGAAAGTGTTGGTGGAAGCATCTCTTTTTGTTTGCGTGAACCTAACTTGCCAATAAGAAAACGCTGTGATTGTGAGATTAAGTAGCTGTCATCTTCCAGGGAATGAGGGGATAAGGGGGAGTGAGTACTGAAGATAGAAAAGCTTGGTTAACTTGTCGACAAGAAAAGGCTGTGATTGCTAGATTATTAACTGTGACATTCTCAAATTTTGGAGGATAACGGAGAATACACCACGCAAGAGCTCCCATTCGCGACCTCGCTTGCCGACAAGAAACGGCGAGATGAGGTGGCAGTCATCTTCTAGCTTCTGGGAATAACAGAGGGAGCGAGTATAAGAGATGGAAAGGCTCGCCATCGATAAAACACTCCCACTGCCAGATTGGCAGATTACCCCCGCATTAGGGGATAACAGAGGGAGCAAGTGTGGAAGATAGAAGGGCCGTTCTAACGGCAACCTCACTCGCCGAAAATACCGAAAAGGCTTGAAGGGAGATGGGACAGAGCGGTAGAGTTTGAGCACTCAATTGCACCCTGGTGACGTACATCAACCGGCAATGTGATACCTGTGACAATGACCATCCAATCTACTCTCTGTTAAGGCCACTATGGATTGCTGTATATATATTTGTGTGTGCATGTTGTATTTTACGTTCAGATGTCGGGGGGTGTTTTGTTCGCCCATCGGCGCCGTTATGCGAATTACCTGATGAAGGAAGATGCCCGTCTCCCTTGTCTGTTGAAACTGAAGCCTCTGGAATTGTGCTGTTTGGTTCTGGAAAGAGACCACAAAAAAAAAAACAAGAGAGAAAAGAACATATTACACAAATGGAATTAGATTACTTAAAATGAAATACATGTTGACGTGCTATAATGATAGATGTCGGTATAGCGTGACTTTGTAAACTGTACAAAGGCAATTTGTACATAATTGTGTATTATTTGCAGCACTCTTCACATCGTAACATAAGACCAAATAAGGAAAGGGTGGAGAAGGTATGGCGGAGACCGGAAGCCATCCCTGGCAGAATCAAATAAAAATGCTATTCAAAATCTGTTGATTTTCACTGGTTCCCTCATCTCCATGTCAATTCATGGTTGATACTATGTAAGAAATTACTTTGTAAAAAAAAAACAAGTTACAGGGCTGGACTGTTTTCAATTCAACAATTAAAGGTATTGTACACTTTTGGTAACAGCTCAAAATCAGTGTCCACATTTTGTGTGATTCAACATATGCATGAACAAACAAACCTGTGAAAGTTTGAGCTCAATTGGTCATCGAGGTCACGAGAAAATAGTGAAATGAGACCTTACATGTATGTGTTTTCTGTTTTTTCAATCATCGAGTTTTTATCACGCGTGATATTAAAAACTATTGTTTTACTCATTTCTCAGAAAGGATAGCATTTTAGGCAGAAATATTTTAAGGAACCCTTTCTAACATTACTTACTTTAAATCATGTAAGTTACGTGTGAATCTGTGATTTTTGTGAACATTTGTGTTTTTCGATCTTACCAATAGTGTACAGGGCCTTTAACTCATGAGCACTTCAACCATAAGCAATTCAACAATTAAAAGGATGCTTTTAGTTTCCCTAGATTCATTTTTTTAAATCCTGATCACTGTCTACAATCATCTGAGGGCGCCAAAAATGTTGCAAATATTGCCCAGTTCAGGAACTTTTTTTCTGCAAATTATGCACATGAGATGCCCATCTAGTTAACGGTGCTGCAAAATTCATGCACCAGCCTTTACAGTATTGAACCCCACATGACCTTGTTTCAGCCAACCAGAATACAGAACCAGCAAGAGGTATTATAAAAAGAACTACAATACACAGAAAGACACACAAATATAAAGTCAAATTTGATTTTAAAATCCGACTCTTTTTAAAATTTGAATTGAAAAATCCCACACGAATGGAGACACAGATACTTGAAGAATAGAGAAACGAACTTAGTTGTTATTCAATTTTTTGCTGAATTGTCAAATTCAGTGGCAATCCAATCAACGAATGACAAACAATCCCTGTACCATTCTTTAAACACACATACATGAATTTAAGTATATCTGATCAGATTCACAAATCATCGCAATAGTGAAAAAAAAAACGTTGTATCTCGCACGAAAATGCTATGTGCAATCCGTCCGAACTTGTTTTGTGTGTACATCCTGGCTTTTTTTAAGCGAGATACGACGTCTTGACAATTTTGAACTTGCGCGTAATGTAAGCGCTAATTTAGGAGATACGCTTTTGCACTGACACGACGAAATGCACTTTGATCAGGGGGACTCTCGTTATTGCTAGTGTCTGTAAGTCTAAAAAAAACAGTCTCCGCACTGGCAGTTTCTCACAAACCGTCCAGAGCCACCGCAGTCAATATCCAAGGCACTCATGCAGTAAAGGGCTGTCCAATACTGTCAGTAGAATCACAGAGGAAGAGCAAATCCTGACATCTGATTTACTCTTAAAATAGGACTTTATATTCAACATAAATACCAGTGTACTTTTAAAAGCATGCATGTGTACAACATTGGTAATTGTCAAATACCAGCATCCACACTTTGTGTAACCCAACATATCCATGAAATAACAAACCTGTGAAAATTTAAGCTCAATCGGTCATCAGAGTCACAAGAAAACAGTAAAAGACCCCTTTATATGTTTCCACTGTTTTCAAACATCGGATTTTATCACCCTGATAAAAACTCAACACCAAGGTGACTCAATCTCTGCCCATGCCTTGCAATACTATAATCAATACCAGATGTATTTTTACTTAGGGTCCTCAGAGGAGATAATCAAATCATTAAACCAAACAGGTTTCCACTGCCATTAAGTAAAACAGAATAAAGTAAAAGAGCGTAATTGTATATTTAATTAGTTTTTTTATCGAGCATAATTCTTATAATTCAATCAGTGGTTTGTTCTCATCTAAGCCGGATTATTTGGGTGACACAGAACAAACGAATTATACTAGGACTTGAAATAACTTCCACTTAGCCAAGACCTTACGACTGGGTTGCTAGGAATATGTAACTTTTTTTTTATAATCCTTGTGTAATTTTTTTTGTTTGCATCATCTGTTTAGAGTTTTTGGTTTGTCGTTTCACTCCCGTCCTGAAGGAACTGCATCGGTGCTAATTAACTTTTGCATTCATTTAAAAAATGTATTACTTGTTTTTAATGTATTTGCTTTTTAGCTCATTTGTTTGTTTTTTTGATGTAATTTTTATTGTAATTTTTATTGTAATTTGAGCGGATGGAGAGGGCGCACAAGAAATTTAATAAATTTTTATTACTTGGCAATAATAATTTTCTGATAGTTTGATTGAAGACACAGTTGATATATTTGTTCAGCAATGTGTTTATTTCGAACTGGTCTAGCAGATTGAACAACAACTGTAGAACTGAATCTGGCCCAAGGAATAAGCTTAGGACCTACATGTACCGTACCTTTAAAGACACTGGATACTATTGGTAATTACTCAAAATAATTGTTGTACTGTTATACTAAGTCCTTATACTAGGACTTGAAATAAATGCACAAAATAACAAACCTGTGGAAATTTGAACTCAATTGGTCGTCGAAGTTGCAAGATAATAATGGAAGAAAAAACACCATTGTCACACGAAGTTGTGTGCTTTCAGATGCTTGATTTCGAGACATCACGCGTGAGGTCTCAAAATCAATTCAAATATTTTACTGAGAAATTACTTCTCTCTCAAAAACTACGTTACTTCAGAGGGAGCCGTTTCTCACAATGTTTTATACTATCAACAACTCTCCATTGCTCGTTACCAAGTAAGTTTTTATGCTAACAATTATTTTGAGTAATTACCAATAGTGTCCACTGCCTTTAAAGATAAAGTATACCTTTGGTTTATGGAACTGTTTGATTGTTTTAATCCTACATATACATGTAGACATATATAACAAAACCAAATAGTGAAAATTTCATTTCAAAAGGTGGTATCATTTTTGAGATATCGCCGAATATCTGGAGCAGTTAAATGTCCAGGAATCATTAATCTGTAGTTGGAATACACAATCTTAGAAATGTTTCATGCAGAAGCGTTTCTCAGATTGAAATATTTTTTTTCTCTCTAAAACCACATTCCTTAGAAGGGAATCGTTTCTCCACATGCTATACATTAACAACAGCTGCAGTGCTTCTTACAGTACCACAGACGTTTTTAAAGATATTCATTTTTGGAGTAATTACCAAAAGTATACTCACTCTCCAAAAACCAGTATGAGTTTGACTTGTATATTTACACAGTGATGATAAACCCTCTTATTGCCATTCCTCATGTTCCTTGACCCATTTCAGATGCTATTCCCATAAGCTACTCATTGGAATCGGAAGATATACAATGTATATTCGGTTTAGACTCCAGCCAGAGAATTTGCCAGCGATGTCACCTTGATGTTGAAACAGAAATCCATTGCCTGCCACATTGCCCCTAACGTCCTTAAAATAATGGATGTGAACCTTGGAAGGGAAGATAGAATGAAGTTTTTGATGGACCATGCCGATGAAGCAATTATTGATTGCTTTGCCAAATATATCTTTGCATTTACCGTAAAAAAAAACACACACACCAAAATGCATATGTTTAGAATTAAATATTTACTTTGAACTAGATGATTGTTAACACTTCATTCCTTTCCATGTGTCTTTTTACACTACATGTATTTGTCATTTAACCCTCCCAAGGGTTGTGGGTTTTGTTCTAGTTTCACAACAAAAATACAAAAATACAAAAATCACTTTCTCCAGAAGACGATCAGAGCATACTGATCGGAAACGTCGAGTTATAACCAACGGTTCTTTTCAGAACTACCCCAACTCAATAAGAGACAAGTATTACATGGTTGTCACCCCAAACCTTTTCCATATCGTATTTCCGCCATGCAAAGTTTCAAATCCTACTTAAAAATACAATACTATACAATACCATTCGCAGTAATTTTGACTGCGTGTGTGACACAAATTTTACATTAAATGCAAAACAAGTAGAACGAATGGGTTTTTCCATTGTTTTTCATGTACCGGTATTTGGCCATTTCTACTACGAACAAACATACAGGCAGTAAAAATAAGATAAAACTGTAATTGTGACGCAAGGGAATTAGCCCTTGAAAGCGCCCTCGTGTGGTAAAGAATACAGTGAATTATTTTGTTTTACCCTTACATTGATGTAAGATATGCGCATTATACTCTGCGCTTTCCCCAACTGTGTAACTTTAGTATGTAAAAGGCAACAGGATTATGTTCATTCTGGCTTTATCACAGATTTGTTACTATTTTAAAAGTCTTTTTGAAGGGAAATATTGTACCTATGCTGTAATTTAACACGTTGACTGCCGCCTATGAGTATATTCGTAGTAACAGGTGTAACGGATTCTGCCACTACGAGTATACTCGTAGGGAATTAAAGGGCTTTGTATTGTTATTTAAATACACTGGCATCACTGAGCACGCAACACATATGCTTCTGGCAGTGGTGAGGACATACATCCTTAGAATGTGTATGTTCAATTTTGTTTGTGTATAGTACCTATTTGGTATGCACGCATGCGCACCGCACTTGGCAAATGGGAACGCCCTACGAATCTATGACCGGCAGTCAATGAGTTAACATCTTAAACCACAGAATGGTTTAATCTGAAATGTACATGTATACATTACATGTACTGCATCTGGTGCCAATTTCCCAGAGAGCTAAGATTGATCATTGTTTAGCAAAGTGTGATGTCACAATACAAATGACCACATGGTGACATTAACGACTCATCTCTAAGATGAATCTTAGCGCTTTGTGAAATGGAACCCTGGTCCTTAACTGCTCACATTTTTGAACTGTCAATGTTATGAGGCAACATGTGAGGTACATGTAGGACACCATGTACACTGTCCTTCACTGAAAGCCTCTATGCCCTTGGTCATTGCCTTGGTGCCCTTTGACATCTTCCAATAGAATTTAAAATTTCTCTCAAAGAGGTGCCCTTTATCAAATTTTTATACATTTGTAATGCCTTGTGCCTTTTAAAGGGAGGGTATACCCTTAGTAAATACTCAACAAATTAATGGCCATGAAAACTTCCTTGGTAAAAAAGCACTGCACAAATGTTGAACATTTTGAGAAACAATTCCCTATAAATGGAGTGGTTTTAGAGAAAGGGAGATTGTCAAATTTGCTCATTGAAATATGGAAAGATTGCTTCATTTTCAGGGAACTTGCTGCAGAATCAGCAAAAGTTGGCAGCTCTGCTGTACATGTACATTTGCAAAATACGATTACATACTACATGTACATGTACATGCACGTACTGTACACTACTGTATTCAACCAATGGTGTGGGATCTCCAATGCAGACACGTCAGAAGAGTTAGTACATGTCATTTGTACTAGAGTTGTTTATGTACATGTACATCTACTGTACCTCAAACATCAGAAGTCACATTTCATGAAATTCTCCACTGTATACCACATGTCTCTCACATGTAGCTCTAAACTTATCATGGCCAACAAAATACTTTTAATCTTAACCAAATATTTATAATATTTGATAGTATTTGCTGACTATTTAGGTATGGACTTCAAATTCAGAAACATCAGAAGTCACAATTTATGAAATTCTCCACTGTAGACCACATGTCTCTCACACTAGCTCTATCAAACTTATCATACAACAAAATATTTTTAATCTAACCAAATATTTTTTTATGTTCAATAGGGTAAACTGGGGTAAAAACGCCCATGGGGTAAAAACGCCCACTTGACTTGTTGCCATTGCTAGTAAAAAAAGACACATAGAATTACTAAATGAAATATATTTCTAATAGGTACTATGCATGGCAAAAAACATGAACAGAATAATTAAACTCATTAACATATTTTAAGGGTGCATAGGGGCTGTTAAAAAAAATTCGGAAAAAAAAGTTTTGAAAAATGACTGTCGAAGGTTTAACGTATTTCACTTAAAATAAAATAAAAACAGCACATTGTTTTATTTTTTTTTATTATTCTTTAGTTGATATTTGTTAAGATGGGTTAACTACACAATAATAAATGATCAAAATATTAAAATCAATTTTAATATTTGCTTAACATTGTTTTGTAAGTGGGCGTTTTTACCCCAGGATAAATCAAGTACCTCGGGGTAAAAACGCCCAGTAGCATCCTTAACATCGAACTCCATTAAAGCCTCATTAATCTTCAAAAAACCTCAATATTAGTAACTAACAGCCATATTTTAAATTTATATTCACTATTAGAAGCCTGGTATATATAAAACTGTGTATTTCTTATATTTTTTATTCAGGTTTGATCAATTAGGTTAAGGTTCAATTAAAATTTGCAAAGTTTATTGTGATGTATTCGATTTTTTTCACAAATAACTTTTCTTCATGCTAAGTACCACTGCAAACGGCATTAAAAGATTATGTTGAATGATTGGGCCTAAATATTATAACTTCATGAATAGGACTATTTCTGCCATGATTTCACAGGGCATTAAGGCACTAGGTAACAACGGAGAAACTGTTTGCCTGAGTAGGGAGAAACTGTGGATAAAGTGCATCCAGATCATTCAACCCCATTGGTCTGAACATCCAACAAGAAACGGCTAATAACCTTTTGTCTTTGCCGTCTCCTCATCCCCACAGAAGTACTCATTAACTAACTAACCCCCTTCCCACCTTTGGTATTGTGTTTTGTGTTTCCAACCTCTTGTGGTCATACCAGCTCCTTCCCTCTACCCCCCCCCCTTGTCACCCTCTTCGTTGTTCATCTCTTGGTGTCCTGTGCGCTCTCATCTCTTTCCAATTGACTGTTTCTATTACACCAGTAGGCCTATTCCTGTTTATGTGTAGTCAATAGTCATCCCACTGCGGTCATGTGACAAAATCTCTCTCTTACCGTCAATGTACATTCGCGAGCTTAATTGCACATCTTACTTGCTAAGCTAGATGTGATGTCACACTAAAAATCACTGTGGTATTACTGACAACTCATCTTAAGATGAATCTTAGTGCTTTGTGAAATCAGCACCAGGAGCTTCTGGGATGATTTCCTCAGACCAATGAAGCCTTGCTGGAGTTAACCTTGGACCTTTCTAAGTTGGTACATAAAATAAGTGTTCAAGTTTATTGTGCGTGAATTATGAATGCTAATGTTTCAACATACCACATAAAGTTATCGGTTTAAAATGATTGAGTTTGTAGTTATAATGAACCAACTGTGTTTGAAAAGTTGTTTGCAGTTAATGTAGTATCCCTCAATATTGAATTAATTTAATAAATATGATTCCATTACAAAAGAAACCTGTCATATAGCGACCTCTGGGCGGGCGGGCGTTTTTACCCCGAGACCCGGGTAAAAACGCCCGCCAAACTTCCATCCAAAAAGGGTGGAAAATTTCACTTTTTCAACATAGTGACTATAATTTTATATTTGCACACAATAGAGGAGATATGTAATGGATAAAACCACACATTAATTTCTCTGTGTCTCCAAGAAGTTCTGAGATATTTAACTAAAACTTAAAAAACGGGCGTTTTTACCCCAGTTTACCCTACTTGCAGACTATTAAAATATGGACTTGCTTGGAAACACCTTGGACCACTGGACTTAGGTTTAAAGACCTTTATCATAGTGTGGCCATCTTGATGTTCTCCCATTCAACTCAATGTGATCAAACCGAGGCTGGAAGGAAAAATAGTCTGGTTCCTTTTTGTACAATGAATATTAGCATTCATCACTGTCAATAGATACAGGGAACATGACCAAGATGGTGGCAGAATGATACAGGTCTATTGGCCCAGTGCTGGAATAACTGGATTCTGGCCAGTGGATGCAGAATGTCAGCTAGGCCTGATGCCAAAGGGGGGGGGGGGGGTCTCTGGCTGAACTTTGGACGAACAGTTTGTAATTTCTGAATTTGATCAAATTTCTTGTGCCTTAAAAGACAAAAAGAAACGAGCCTATTTTGAGAACAGAACACACCAAAACTGTTTTATCTTCAAGCTAACTTGACTCCTTGATTTTGATTGGTCAATCCATAGCAACAAGAGTGTGATAAAAAACCAAGATCACACGGCCCATATCAAACCCTGCTCTATAACGCACTATTCTAACTCTGCATATCAAGTTTCCTTGCAGATAAATTCGTTATCATGCGTGTGCTCATGGTATAAAGACAAATATAGCACATCTGCGTCCCATATCCAACTTGGCCTCATCGCATATGGGACGCAGAAGAGCTGAATTTTTCAGTATTCCATGAGCGTTAGTGTGATAACTAATCTTTGAATCCAAGATGTATGGCAAGCAACCATTTCATTTAAACCTTTTAAAAAGGTACACATAATCACGTTTACACTTCCGTCTCTAAATCAAAAACAGAAAAACTAATCCTATATTGATCCCTTACAGAGGAAACCGTGTTTCTCCGAAACCGAATCTCATCCACTTCCCCTTTAATTCCTTCAAGGTAACTCGTCTTCCAACCTGTCTTACGGCTGGGTGGATTAATGAAGGGACAGGTGTACCCGTATGTCTAATAATAGCATTTTGACAATGATTGCCCATGTAGGCAGCATGTGGGGCAGCATACGAGGCATGAGAAACTATCCTTTGGATCATTATAACATTGCGTGAGGGGGTGGATTTTTTTCTCTTTCTCTCCCCTCCTTCTTCCTTGCCAACGCATTTGTTGTTGTTTTTTGTTTTTTTCACGTGGGCTGTACCTGAATTCATCAATGCCATCGTGCTGGGGTAATGATCTTGTACTTTGTTAGACGCAGAGTACAATAATATTCAAGAAGCGTTAAAGGCAAAGTATACCTTTGGTTTTTGGGACCGTTTGATTGTTTTAATCCTATATAAATGTAGATTAAAATACAATCAAACTAACCTGTTAAAATTTCATTTCAAAAGGTGGTTGCATTTTTGAAATATTGCCAAAATCCGCAGTGAATATGTCCACGCATGAAGAATTATAATCCCCATTAGGAATACACAATCTGAGCAGAAACATTTCTCAGATTCAAATTTTGGAGGATAAAAACTGACACCTTTTTCCATATTCACAAAATGCTTTATACTATCGAAAGTTGCTTTACTTTTAACCAAGTAAGTTTTCATTGCCATTAATTTTTAGAGTGATTATCAATCGTATACATTCCCTTTAAGACAAGAAAGTCATTTCAGGTACATGTACCACTTTTCTACCGTTAGCACTTTTTCCAATAGTTGTAATTTTTTTTAAAGTTCCTGAAGCCAACCAAAAGTGTTTCAATATGTGAATGGACATGTACGCTCATACTGAACTAATTTGAGTTGATTGGTGGTCACAACTTTTTTATTACCCTCAGTTTCAGTCCAAATACACAGGGACAAATTTGCTTATTTTTACCGTTGATTTTTGAAGGAAATTTGAGGGTTGGATTAAAAAACAAGAAAACTAAACACAAAAATCCATCAAGGTGAATCAACTGAAATTATGTTCAGGGTAAGCCTCCATGTTGAATTACTGTTTCTTATTGTATTGTTTGTCAATATATCTGTAGCTTTTTATGATGTCACGAGACCAATATTTAAAATTCCTGAGATTTTTTTTTCATCATTGGCTAAATAAACCATTCTGTTTCTATTCTAAACCATTCTGGGCCCAATTTCATAGAGCTGCTTCAGCAGAAA
The DNA here is from genome assembly GCA_032158295.1 of Pycnopodia helianthoides. NCBI lineage: Eukaryota > Metazoa > Echinodermata > Asteroidea > Forcipulatida > Asteriidae > Pycnopodia > Pycnopodia helianthoides. Next base: position 13,629,363 of record CM063256.1, on the reverse strand, counting down.
ATATTGCTCAACAATTTTCTGCTAAGCAGAAATCAGCAGGATACCAGTCACAAATTGAACATGCGACATGTGACCTAATTCTGGTAAGCATAGTTTTGTTGTGCTTAGCTACTTGTTGTGCTCATAAGCAGCTCGATGAAATTGGGCCCTGATGTTGTTTCAGGTATTTAAAAAACAAAGTTACAACCATTGGAAAAAATGCTGACTAGATGGTAAGCTAAGTGGTACTCGTTAATGTATTTCTTGTCATTACACATTGTCTGGACATGCATAAGGCTTACCACACTAATCAATTATGTCATACAGAATCCCACTGTTTTCAGAATCCCCTACGTGTAGCTTTGATTGTAAAAAATCCCCAACACCACCAACCGGCAATTCACATAATTTAATTTCTCCGTACAAATTTGAAATACAATAATTATGAAGAATAAAAAGCACACACAGATGGGACACAAGTTGAACCACGACAGAGCACTTAACGACAACAAAATAGAGCGAAAAAAGAGTGGAGAAGGCAAGGCAAGTTTTCCACCCACAAATTAAATGATTTGGTCTGCAACAATTTCATTTACTTATTTAAATTTTGTTCTAATGAGATATCGCCTAACTCACAAGGCCCGACGGCCACTTCAAGGTGAGGGCTACACTTTACTGATTTGGGCTGTCGACCCAAATCAACTGTCAACAGGGGCATGTTGCCACCTACTCCTGGGGCTGAAACAGGGTTACCCCCTTCACAGTCCGTAAGGATGTCGGCATGGGTATCATCCACTAGGAGCCTGGCTGGTAGAGCAGAATGCAATACCTTCCAAATTGGCCAAAAAACACATCTTTGTATATTCGCATTTTTGCAAATTTTCACAAGTAGAACTATGTCATGCGTAAATAAGAAATTGACTGAGTGCATTTGACATTTCCCCGCTAAGAGTCAGATTAATTAATAAGTAACCGCAATGTACCAGCGGTGAGATGAAGAGAAGGCGGCCAAGCATGCAATTATAATCTTGAACTGGGCGAGCCCTTTTTTCTTGAGTACTAAAGTAGCTTTTTTCTTGGGTGCTAAAGTAGCTTTTTTTCTTGAGTACTAAAGTAGCTTTTTTTCTTGTGTGCTAAAGAAGCTTTTTTCTTGGGTACTTTAGTAGCTTTTTTCTTGGGCACTAAAATAGTTTTTTTCTTGGGTACTAAAGTAGCTTTTTTCTTGGTTACTAAAGTAGCTTTTTTCTTGGGTTCTTAAGTAGCTTTTTTTCTTGGGTACTAAACTAGCTTTTTACTTGGGTGCGAAAGTAGCATTTCCGTGACATGTAAAAATATCGCGACATGGTAAATTGTTCAAGGGCACCAATGCTTATCTGCCACCTCGTTCCTCATGTGCAACTGCAGCCATCATCATTGATTTGAAAAGGGCCAGACTAGTCTGAGTTGCGCTTACCTGTGGTGTCTTGGACGCCATCTTGCATTGGAGGTTGTCCTGATGTATCATCATTGCCGACAGCTGTGTAATAACGATAGATACGAGGTCAAAACACACAAAAAGAGGTGTCCTTTGTTGTAGAGAATCGGACTACAATTCAACGTGGGACGGCTCTTGTTCGAGCTGAAATCCATAACCTTGTATGGACCTTTGGTAACATGACCTGCCATTAGTAACAGACCTCGAACGCAAGACTACAATATGTCACACATTAACACAAGGTGAACAAAATTGGCTTCACTAGATGTACAAGAATTCATTATTAATAATCATAATAATATAGTCTTATTATAGCACACGTATTTACCCAATAAGGTACTCAAGGTGCTTAAACAAACGGAACATTTTTTAAGACAGGTTTTTTAAAATTTTGAGTTATGGCATCGATTTATGTAGCACCTGATAAGAGTTTACAAGACGCTGCGCCGCATTTAGCAGCCACTGCAAGAAACACAGGGGCAAACCCCCCCCCCTTCTCTTAGTGATAAGTCATGTAAGTGTAACTTGGCTCTTTCATGTGCATTACAAAACACCTGGGACCAGAGATGCAGTTGGTACCCACAGTCACCTCGCAAAAAGTAGATGGATTTGACGTTCGTGTGAAAATACGTTGACCGTTTTTGGCTATTTCCCCCAGCAAGTAGACACTGTATTCGGCTGAAACTTTCACAAGTGAATTTTCTTTCTTTATAACTTTGCCTACACAAGTGAATCAGCATTACCTTGACAAAAACCAATCACTGACCTTACTGTTAAGCAGAAAATGTTAGCTCAACAATTCTCTGCTAATCACAAATGAGCAGAATACCAGTCACACAAGTTACATACTGACATGGTATTGTGGCTGGTAATCTTAATTCTGAAAACAGTTGGTGCTTAGCTATTTCATGTGCTTCAGCAGCTCCATGAAAGTGGGCCTGGCCTATACACCAAAGTGTATCATCTACCCCACAATAATGATACAATTTCGACTCTTATATTTCATCACAAGAAACTTGACCTTCTCCCAGCAGAAGTGTAGTGAAGCATTCAATGATAAAAAGGCAAACACAGCAACACTAGATGAAACAAACACCTGTTACATTCTGTGTTTTGGTACATAGAGTTTATGTACCATTTTCCCAAATCCCACTTTCAGCAAGTATCTCTAACAAGATATGGTAGCGATTTACATGTGCTGACCCCTTGCAGCAAGCGGAGCGCACCGATGCCTACCATTGCCAACATTTTGGGGGTCATTTCCTTTGCGCACAATTTTACTCCGAAAATGCGGACAGGATAGTTGTGTGCCTCGTTTGAGTTTTGTACATGGTGTCTCTGAACCCTTACTAGATTGTATCTCCAATCCAAAGTTTCAAACCCTACTCATATTAATGGTGTTCCACAAACCACACTAGACTGTCGTGCATCTCCACCGAGTAACATGCCTGTGGATTTTGTTAACAGAACTCAGGAAAGTACCGCGTATACAGCGCTTTACATACATCAGTGTTAGAGTAAATAATATTCTTTATCCCTGATGCAAATTTATCATCTGTTAAACTGTTGCGTACCCACTGCTAAAACATAGAATTCAAACTGCTTCTAGCTACGGTGGTCTAGTTGGTAAGAATGATCATCTGCTCTAGAATGGCAAAGGTTGTGGGTTCGAATCCAACCCAAATAACATGCCTGTGATTTATTTTCACAGAAGCTCGGGAAAGTACTGAGTATCCAGTGCTTTACCTACATGTACACTAGTGTTAGGGTAAAAAAAATAATAATAATAATAATAATAAGGGTCCAGGGTGTTGCATTTAAGAGGATTTCACAGACTCTCTATACTGATAAAATGAGATTGGAAAACCTCTAGAACAAGATCAAGCTGTTACCCTCAGGGGTAAGTTAATGTATTTAAAGGCACTGGACACTATTGGTAATTACTCAAAATAATTGTTAGCATAAAAACTTACTTGGTAACAAGCAAGGAGAGCTGTTGATAGTATAAAACATTGTGAGAACGGCTCCCGCTGAAGTAACGTAGTTTTTGAGAAAGAAGTAATTTCTCAGTAAAATATTTGAATTGATTTTGAGACCTCAGCATCTGAAAAACAAGCACAACACAACTTTGTGTGACAATGGACAGGTGTTTTTTCTTCCATTATTATCTCGCAACTTCGACGACCAATTGAGTTCAAATTTTCACAGGTTTGTTATTTTGTGCATATGTTGAGATACACCAAGTGAGAAGACTGGTCCTTGACAATTACCAAAGGTGTCCAGTGTCTTTAAAGGTAGGGTATACAATATACCTTTGGAAATTACTCCAAAAATTAATGACCATAAAAAATTACTTGGTAAGAGGCACTGCAGCTGTTGATAACTTATAACAATTTTGAGAAACAATTCCCTTCAAAGTAATGTGGTCTTAGAGAGAGGGATTCAAAAACATTTCAATCTGAGAAACGTTTCTGCATGAAGTGTTTCTCAGATTGTGTATTCCAACTACGGATTATTCTTCTTGTGTGGAAATAACGTCTCCAGATTTTTGGCGATATCTCAAAAGCGCTACCACCGTTTGAAATTAAATTTCCACAGGTTAGTTTTGTTGTATATACCTGCATTTTCAATAGGATTAAAACAACCAAACAGTTCTAAAAAACCAAAGGTATACTTTGACTTTAAGAAAGACTGAAGGCAAAAAAAAACACTACATAAAAAAGAAAAAACCTGGAGTGTATGAAACAAATCACAGGACCGCTTAAATTTCTGCACGTGTACAGGTTGAATTCCAAAACACAGACATTTTCCACACATGTATTTCACCTGCACCTCACAGCAAATAATTGCAGTCTCATTCCCTTGTGTACAAGTCATTTCCTAATATTCATATTGACCCACAAAAATTGCCGAACAAGCCTGCAGTGATGTATGCCACCTGGCTACACAGAAACTGCTCCGTGATCCCAGTGTTGCATGCACTGGTTAGATAGATAGTTAGTGTGTACGTTGAACTTGGACTTACTGCCGGATTACAGTAGCAGCATTTATTAAATCGCTCATCTTTTAAAATCAACAGTGAGGCCATTTCTCCGTAGCCCTGGGCGTGATTTTTACAGAGAGCTAAGATTGATCGTAAGATGTGTATCAATTTTAATTTCTAAGCAAGTGTGATGTCACAATACAAGTCACTACGGCGATATTGACTTGTTATCTGAAGATGATTTTTGGTGTCTTGTGAAATCAAGCCCCAGGCCCCAGTTTCAAAGAGCCATTGAAAATATCGCTTAACAAAGTTCTTGTTCGGCATAAATTGACGGGGAACCAGCCATGAGCAACTGCATGGTATTTTGGCTGGTATTCCATTTTTCGCTATTCCAAAGAGTTCTCTGTTCTAAGCAAATTTGGACATTGTTCCCCTTTCAAAATATTCCCAAAGTTCCACATTCTGGGCCAAATTTTATAGAGCTGCTTAGCACTAAAAGTAGCTAAGCACAACACATTTATGCTTACCAGTGTAAGGTTACCAGCGGGTATCCTGCTTATTTTTGCTAAGAAGAAATTGTTCAAAGGCAGGATATACTTTTGGTAATTGTCAAAGACTAGTATCCTCACTTGGTGCATCCCAACATGCATAAAATAACAAACCTGTGAAAATTTTTGCTCAATTGGTCGTCGGAATTGCCCAAAAAAAATAATGAAAGAAAAAACACCCTTGTTGCATAGAATTGAGTGCTTTCAGATGCCTGAGAAAAGCCTTTCTCATTGAGAAAATTACCTCTTTCTCAAAAACTACATCACTACAGAGGGAGTCGTTTCTCACAATGTTTTATACTATCAGCAGCTCTCAGGTTCTCCTTACCAAGTAAGTTTTCCATGGTAATGTATTTCTTGAGTAATCACCAAAAGTATCCACTGCCTTTTAAGCAGTATTTTCCGCTTAAGCAGCTCCATGAAATTGGGCCATGGTCTGCAAACGAGAAACGCTCTTCTTAGTCAGAAAAAAAAGAAGAAGAAAAAACCCCAGATCCCACAGGAAATGAATTCCAGGCCTTCCAATAAGCGAACTTATGAATATACCTGGAACAGGGTCTTTACAGACATCTGCCTTCTTCTTCCTCTTCCATTTCCACGGCTTGAAGAATCGGGGTATCGTGGACTTCTTGTTCTTACGCTCTACCGGGGGCGTCATGGTCCCCTTAATCTCAGTGGCGGCATTCTCCGCCGAGTACGAGACTTGAATGTCATCTGTTGAACCTGGGTACAGGAGAAAACAAAATTCGGCTGATTAGTTGAGGGTAGAGTCTAAGGGAGTGGGTTTCTGGGAGGGCAGATGCAAGCTCGATAGACTCACCTTGGTCATAATTTAAAAACAAGATCTAGAAGAAAAAAGCATATCACACTACTGTTAATGCATCATTATCCAGGCCAGAAGCTTTGTTTTTGAAAGGGCGAGGGCACCAAGGCGTTTTTTCTCCTTAGTATGTAGGGCACCTCTTTGAGGAAATTGTAAATTCCTACTGGCAAGGGGCACCAAGGCAATAACAAGGGGCAACAGAGGCACTTGGCACTGTTGCCTCTGTGAAGTACATGTAATCGGGCCTGACAATCAAGCAGTCAGGCTTTGACGCTATTGATTCCACATGGCGAAAGTTAAAGTAGTCAACATGGGTTCTCGGCTGCATTTCATTTACACACATAGAGCTGCTTAGGCAGAAAATGATTTAGGGGAAGCACACAACAACAAAAATCCAGTCCATTCCATCACCGCTTATTAGCAATGACCATCAATCTGTCAGAGTTTCAAATGCATTGTTAACCCAGCTGGAAAGTACAATAACAGTTAAGTGGGGATTAAAGAGGAGCGGGTTAATTGGCTGTTTGAAAAGGTTAGTACAAAGCAAGAGCCATTCAATCATTGAAGAAAATATTTTTTAGTACCAAACATTTCGCCAGGGGAATTACATTAACTTACAATGACGGCATTAAAATAGATGCGGTTGAACTAAATTTAATTGAAACAGATAGATTTAAGTGGGGACCAGCAGCAAAGCATTTTTACACACATTTACCCTAAAGCCTGGTTCATACTTCCTGCGTATGCGGTTGCAAGCAAATATTGACGTCACAAATTCGCAGAACGAATAAATCGCAGCAGTTGAGCTGTGCTAAACTCTTAAAACAGAGTTGTGACGTCAATATTCGCTTCGCATTCGCATTCGCAAGAAGTATGAACCAAGCTTTACAGTGTACACCGCCCTGAATCCTTCTATAACCAATTGCCAAAGTGAAGACAAAAGTCTAAAATGTTTCATCTCTGATACTTGTAAGGCTTCTGATGGGGTGTTGTGGCCGAGCGGATAAGAGCACCGAACTTAAGCTCTGGTGTTTCTGTTCAGCAGAGTGTGGGTTCGAATCCCGGTCGTGACACCTGTGTCCCTGAGCAAGACACTTTACTATAATTGCTTCTCTCCACCCAGGGGTAAATGGGTACCTGTGAGGGCAGAGATGGTTCTTGTGATTGATTTAGCTTAGTGCGCTACAAATTTGGCAGCACAGGCTGTATACTCCCCAGGGAGCTGAGATGGTTTAAGGAATGAAATGGCCCAGTGATCAGGGTAATAATGTTGGAAGCGCTTTGAGACATGGTGTATAAAGCGCTATATAAAAACCGAATATTATTATTATTATTTATCACAAGTATACAGTATAACACACATTTTACACACAGAGAAGGTCTCCAGCACTGTAACTACATTGGTATTTCAGTTCAGTGAATTAACCATCTTGTACAGTCCGACTACCTAGTCACATGAGACTCATTATTTTTAATGGAAATGGCTGATTGCAAACCAGAAATGGCCATAATGCCCTTCAAAGATGACATTCCCACTCTAATTTGCTGCAAAAAATTATAAAATAGTCAGCCGTCCAAGGTTTTTTACAAATCTTCATGGTCACATGTTTGAGTACATGTGTCAAAGAACATGTCTCTCAGCTTGTCACCTGGGCCCAATTTCGTGGGTCTGCTTACCGCCGAATTCTGCGGTTGCGATCACCATTCTCCGCTTACTGTGCAAGCGCCAAATTTCTGCGCTAGCTGCGTAAACAAAGCATGCCTAGTAACATGGAGTACGCACGCGCACAGGCAAAAATCCCCTGCTAACCTGTAAAATACGCTTGACGTAAGGGCAGAATTCCCAGCTTCTGTAAGCGCCAATTCTTTGCTTACGGTATAAAGCAGAGCCATTCAAAATACATGTAGGCCCTGGTCACCAGAACATGGAAAGAGAAGAAGGGGAAGGCAAAAGCTCCGCTATGATTTTCCTAACTTAAAGACACTGGACACATTTGGTAACGGTCAAAGACCAGTCTTCTCACTTGGTGTATCTCAACATATGCACAAAATAACAAACCTGTGAAAATTTGAACTCAATTGGTCGTCGAAGTTGCGAGATAATAATGGAAGAAAAAACACCCTTGTCACACAAAGTTGTGTGCTTTCAGATGCTTGATTGCTTGATTTCGAGACCTCACGTTATTTTGAGTAATTACCAATAGTATCCAGTGCCTTTAATGAGGGATAGAATGGGCAAATCTCATCATGATTCCGACCTTGGTCGACTAGAGAGAGAGAGAGAGAGAGAGAGGGAGTTACTGAAAGTTGGGAATAGGATCAGTAATGTACATGGTTGCTATGTATACTTGGGTAGGTGGTATACACATTCAAACCAGGAACCTTTTACAAAAGAGGACAATAGGCTCCCCGGTTGAGTGAAGGTCCCCAAATGTACAAAACCAATGGGAGCTGTTGTCAATAAGTTGGGTACAATCAAAAGAGGGACAATACATGTAGGAAGTCGCCGATACTGTAGGTGTTTACACACTTGCATGTACATGTACATGTATACATGTGTACATGTACATGTATACATGTATACATGTGTACATGTTATATACATGTGTACATGTTACATGTGTACATGTGTACATGTATACATGTGTACATGTACAGTGTTCTGTACATCATGGGTGCACCCCACTAAATAAACTCCCATAGCATACAGTGCACAATGCTAAATATTCAAAAATACACGAAAAGTCTCACAGCTTGACTCTTGAACTTTTATTCTCTGCTCAATTTGATATGGGGAGTCCCTGGGTTTGTCATTCTCCCTCCAAATAAAAACACACAGGTGTAATTTTCAAAACGTTTGAGCATCAATCTTGAAAAATGTCCCTACACCTCTCAGCAAATAGGACCATTTATTTCAGGACCTATGTCATCCAAAATACCTCAAGCTGGAAGTCAACCCCCAGGTCACAATTGGGCAACATTATTTACACTGAAACACTTTCTCGGGGCTCTGAAATATGTCTAATATAGAATATTTTGAGGGCTTACAAAAAATTAATGAGGTCGACGCTCTGTTTTCTCCTTTTTTTGGTGGGGTGCACCCTCGTGGAGTATTTCTACCTCCATGTCTACATGTACAGTTGTACCAGTCACAAACCAAGATTCATGTACATGTACATGCATCTGTAAAATGTACCAAAACGATTTCACATACTGCGTACAGTGTATGCATAAACCACTGTCCCGTCTTTATTCCGTAAATTATCAAGTAACAAATCTACCTACAATTCAGGTACAAAGACACGCACCGCAATGATGCTGCATTTCTGAGCAGAAAAAAATCAATACAACTACATGTGGACATTGCAATTACCCACACGGAATGGCTCTTCGAGTCCCCCCTCGAGTATTTGATTTACCGATAGACACACAGCGATATAAATAAAGCAATGAAAACACAATTGACATATAGTGAAAGTTGAAACACTACTCGTCAAAATCGGCTCATAAACATCTCCTTAACTGCAGTTCTCTGTTGTGACAGGGAAAATAAATACAAGACGGGCGAAGGCTGGAGCTGTTCAAATAAAAAAATGGACTGATTTTATCTAATGGTATTTATAAGTTCACAAGTCAACTTAGTGAACGTGGTGAATGTACAATTAACTATGGCACAGTTTTCAATTCTAGGGGGAAGTGAAAGCAAGAGTGTCGGTTACACCCCTACGTTCTGACACACCTACATGTAGGTTCCAACACCCCTAAAGCCCGGTTCATACTTCCTGCGAATGCAAATGCGAAGCAAATTTTGACGTCACAGGGCTGTTTTCACTGCGAATGTTTCACAGCTCATCTGTTGCGAATTGTTCGTTGCAAATTTGTTGCGTCAAAATTCGCATTCGCAGGAAGTATGAACCAGGCTTAACTAGTGTATTTTCCTTATCCTAACCCTAACCCTTACCTTAGCGTGTAAATCATGAGACAGTTTTAGGAACATATACATGTTGTACATGTAGGGTTGTCGAAATCAGTAACCAAAGCAAGCAGTGAACACAAAGGACATGTTCCCCTGCACATGCACATGTAGTGAAGTGTAGTTCTGTCCATAACGAGAATGCCAGTGAGATTGTGTGAATCTTGTTTATTCTTGTTGTCGGAATATACATGTAGTTGATAAGCACATTTTATACATTGTACATTATCTTGATTCAAAGAGAGTAAGCATACATGTACAATACCAGTGCTAATTGAGTAGCAGCAGTTTAAATCGACAAAGAGTTCACAAGGACGAACTAGTATCTTGAGAATATTGCAGAGAGAGCAAACATACACTGTACCTGTAGCACTAGTTTTTACTTCACAATCAATGTTCATTTTCTATGTTTACTTTAGCATCACACAATGTTTGTTGGTTGAAAGATCAAGTATAGTTTCTGTTCATGTGCACATATGCACTTGATCTAATCTTATGTTAAACAATGCAGTTTCACATCACAGACAACAATTTTTAAACGCACAAATACACACATTTTAGTACAGAAATGTTGTAATTGCTTACCTAATCGCATTATTGACTACGTGTAGCTATGCATCGATTAACATACACTTTACACACACACACGCATAGTAGACGAGCACGGTACACCAGCCCCGATTGTAAATGCACACGCCACGGTGTACATGGCCATCACCCAAGATGCGTTCCACACAGAAGTAAATACACACTCTTAATTTTCAATTCACTATCCCAAGGCTCTGTTGAATCGCAACGGCTGCTTACTCGTGAAATCAAGAATTAATAATCCTTCACACTGACTGTGCAAGGCCCGGCGCACGGGATACCCGCATACATAGCGATTACACACATTACGGTGGTACATGTATGTATCTCATTGGATGTATGTGTTGTTCCAGGAAACGTCGTCGGTGACATGAGCTGTGCATGACCTACTTGATAAATCGCCCCTATAGCATCTAGAACCATCTCAATTATAGACTCACCGGCAGGGAGATGAGACAAGCTTCAACGGGGGGTGATCGTAGGGGGACAATGTGATGGAGATGGGACTAGGGGAATGAGGAAGAGGAACATCTGGGGTATGGTTTCACAGAAAGTGAGCAAAGCCTCCGGAAAAAGGGCAGAGATGTCCTCTTTTGTCTGGGGATGAAGCCTCCGGAATATACTGGTTGTTATATTTCTTAGGGGTTTGCAGATTCTCTCCACATCACCACAAATGGAAATCTTAAAGAGGATTGGTTAAGAGCTACATCTTTCGAGTCTGTAAAGTGGATCGCATCTTCGACTCTGTGGATCGCATCTTCAAATGTAGGATTCCAACTGCCTCTAGCTACTGGGCAATCTCAGTGGTCTAGTTGGTAAGACATCTGCTCTAGAATGGCAAAGGTTGTGGGTTCGAATCCCACCCGAGTAATATGCCTGTGGATTTTGTTCACAAAACTTGGGGAAGTACTGAGTATAACACACATCGGCGAAAGGATAAAACCAAATAATATTCTTTATCCCCGGTGCAAACTTAACATCTATTAAAAAGTCTTCAACTCTTGTAAGAAAAACTGAAGAGCAAGGGAGGTGACCTGAAATTGGGAGAAATCCTAAGAAATCACAGACCTGAGATGTGTTACATGAAGGGCAACTAAGAAATGATGGAAAGGGAAGAGATGGACTAATGTGATGAAGGAAAGAAAAGATTTTTTATACAAATGATATTTCGTCATCGTTTTCATTGATTTTGTTTTTATCCCAGTTGAAGTCACTGGTGGGAATACAAGAGCATTCTAGAGCAGATATCTTACCACCTAGACCACCGAGATTGCCCGGTAGCTAGAGGCAGTTCGAATCCTGTATTTTGAAGACGCAATTCACAGTAAAAGCAAGAGGGCTTCTGAGAGTCTTAGACACTCAATTCTGAAATAAAATGCTTTCTTTCTTTCTTTCTATTAATCTATACATTTGAAAAACAAATTGCAATGCCATTTTTCAAAGTTCTTCTAGATGAAACCTTGAATCTCATCAGTTAAGATATTGAGGAGGGGAAGGAGGATGACGGAAGGGGGGGGGGGGTGACACAGAAGGAGGATGCTGTGGTGAGTGGAAAAGAGAAGCTATTAAATAAGAAAATTTAAGAAAGGGGCCCCAGGGAGAATGGTTGAATCACTGATGGAGTCCCTGAATAAAAAAGACCATTTAAAAACAATAATGCTGCCACTTAACTTTAATTGCAGTCACAAGCGATTGGAAAATGAGATAGGTATCCATCAATTGATCAGGGGAGAAAAGGGGCAACGGTGGGCAGATGGAGATGGAGAGGGGTGGGGAAAATGGATAAATAATGTGGAAGGAAAAAAAGAAGAAGGATGAAACAAGAACGTATGTGGACTCCTTTACTTCACCCAGAAGGCCTGAAATTTTTATCTTCGAGAAGGCAAGGCCATTTTAATTTTGTTGAGGCTCCTTCCCATGCAAACTTTCAAAAGTCCATGGGAAATATTATCTGAAGGGGCTCAAAGGCCAAGACCTGGTTGCTTAAGCACGGAAAAATAGGTAAGCACAAAGCAATCATGCTTACCAGGAATAAGATAATAGGACAAAAATACCATATGAACCTATTTTTTTAACTTGTATCCTGCTCATTTTTACTTAGCGGAAAACTGATCAGCATATCAGCATATTTTCTGTCAAAGCAGCTCTATGAAAAATATAACGAAATAGGAAGCACAAGCATCATGCTTACCAGGAAAGATAATAGGACAAAAATACATGAACCTATTTTAATGTACCTCTTTACTTAGCGGAAGATCACATATTTTTGTAAAAGCAGCTCTATGAACTGGGCCAGCAACAGAGGTCACGTCACGTGACCTCAGGGGGCAGGGCAGCACCAACCTCGTCCCCAGGGGTGATCGATCTCGCCGTGCCATTTTGGGAGCCAATCAGCATTGTTTTTTAGTACACCCTTTACCAGGGAGGGTTAATGACGAGAGGTAACGATACGGCGCGCTGCCCATGGTAGCACTCATTAGGGCACAAGTTCATAGAGCTGCTTAAGCAAAAAAGCAGCTAAGCACGACAAGATTATGCTTGAACCAGAATAAGGTTACCAGTCAAACTACCATGCCACATTTACAATTTGTGACTTGTATCCTGCTCATTTCTGCTAAGCAGACAAATTTGTTAAAGCGATGTTTTCTGCTTTCAAAAGCATCTCCATGAAATTGGGCCCAGATCTTAGATGATTCAAGAATAATTTAGCAGAGTGGAGATTTTGACAAAGATACTGAAAGAGGGTAAGGGATTGCGTTCTCGTGGAAAAATGGGGGGCAAGACAGGGCTAGGTGGAAAGGCATGTCCCTCAGAAGTGGGTTCTACACAGCTGGTAGAATTGAAGAAGAAAAAATAATAATTCGACCGGCAACTTTACACAGGAAATAATGAGTTGCAATTAACTACATGTACGCTGTATGTGTGGATCCGGTGCTGGGATCAGGCCAAAAAGAGGAAAAGACACTTAAAAGCAGCAGTGCATTTGATTTAATTTGATTCCTCATGCAGAGATTTCATATGTATGAATGAATGTATGAATGCACCGCAGTACCTAGTATAATTTATTGACTGACCTTTTTCGAAAAGTTCACAGATAAATTCAAATTTACTGTCCCAAAACCGAGCTAAAAGAAATTAATAAACCAAGCCTGGTATCACACGGAGGCCACGGCCTCGGTGCTCCATCAAAAACTACCCATAGACTTTAAGATTTTCCAATGGATGTTCCCTTTGCAAAATGAAAATGGCCTTGCCCTCTCAAAGATGAAATTCCAGGCCTGATAAAAAAATGAAATGCTGACTGCTCAGTAAAAAAAGATGCGCGGCAAAATGTATAAGCTTCTATTTATTAATGTGTGTAGCTAGTGCTACAAAATCAAGGATGCATTGCGCGTGAAATAATGTACTTCCATGTGCAGTGTGACCGTAATTACTACACGTGTTCCAGTACGTTTCCTCTCCCTAGGGTGCATCACATCACTGCAGAGGGGGGTATATTACAGATCATATCTACATGTAGGGATATAATGTGACTGCTGAATGCACCGCAGTACCTTGTGAATTCTTATCAGGTGCTGTATGAATGCACCGCAGTACCTTGTGAATTCTTATCAGGTGCTGTATGAATGCACCGCAGTACCTTGTGAATTCTTATCAGGTGCTGTATGAATGCACGCAGTACCTTGTGAATTCTTATCAGGTGCTGTATGAATGCACCGCAGTACCTTGTGAATTCTTATCAGGTGCTGTATGAATGCACCGCAGTACCTTGTGAATTCTTATCAGGTGCTGTATGAATGCACCGCAGTACCTTGTGAATTCTTATCAGGTGCTGTATGAATGCACCACAGTACCTGTGAATTCTTATCAGGTGCTGTATGAATGCACCACAGTACCTTGTGAATTCTTATCAGGTGCTGTATGAATGCACCACAGTACCTAGTGAATTCTTATCAGGTGCTGTATGTACGTAACTCAGTCTCATCATTCAGCAGGACCAGTTAGCTTTTAGGTTTCACTACAACGTCAGCTTTTTCACAAGTCAATATTTAAAATGAAATAGGGATGCTTTTCAACACTGAACTAGTCAGTCGGTACACTTGGAGAGAATTCTGACTGGTACTCATGTGTTTTAATATTAATAATAATAATTTTTTCTTATAGCACATTTTCAGTGTGCTTTACATTAGTGCCCTGGTCATTGGGCCAACTGTAATCTTTCTCAGCTCCCTGGGGAGTGTTCATCCCTGGGCTGCCGTGGCGCTCCGAAGGCTTTTTCAATTACAATATCAACCTCTACCCTCGCAGGTAACAATTTCTACCCCTGGGTGAAGCGAAGCAATTATAGTAAAGCATCTTGCTCAAGGACACAAATGTCATGACCGGGATTCGAACTCACACCCCGAAGACTCAACCACATCCGATGCTCTAAGCCGCTCGGCCATGACACTCTATAACTGGCAGTTATTATAGTGTCATGGCCAAACCAATTGACACATATTGTAGCAACTGTCTCTTCACAAGTGTCATGACCAGGATTCGAACTCACACCCCGAAGACTCAACCACCAGAACTTGTATCCGATGCTCTAAAAGTCTAAGCCGCTCGGCCATGACACTCTATAACTGGCAGTTATATAGAGTCATGGCCGAACCAATTGACACATATTGTAGTAACTGTCTCTTCAGTCATGTCAGTCTGAGGAATTCAAATTTAAGCGGTCACTTGTGACTATAAGCAAGTCATTGCACCAGACACTATTCAAATCCAACTCGTAAATGGCTTTATTGCAAAAACTGCAATAAGGAAAGATGACTCTGCATTGTGCCAAGTTTTCTTTTCTTGCTACACCCATGACCCACAAAGAGAGGAAGCTGATCAGCTGAAAAAAACCACATCGAATACAAAATGAGATATTCAATTTTTGTGTGAAATCGCCCACGAAGCTTCAGGAAATCTATGGAGAACTT
The DNA here is from genome assembly GCA_032158295.1 of Pycnopodia helianthoides. Classification (NCBI taxonomy): domain Eukaryota; kingdom Metazoa; phylum Echinodermata; class Asteroidea; order Forcipulatida; family Asteriidae; genus Pycnopodia; species Pycnopodia helianthoides. Next base: position 13,614,022 of record CM063256.1, on the reverse strand, counting down.
TACAGATATTGAGGAAGTTGCACACAGGTTTCATTCATTTCTTCCAACTGCTTCCACCGGATATTAATTGTGATGGCTTTCCAACATGTCCAATTGTTCCTGTCCAGCATACAGTTGCATATTTCCTCACAGGTCAGATTGGAGTCTTCACATAGTTGGTGAATATATGTTTTGTTTGACCTTCCTTTGCTCCTCTTCCCATGTGTTTGTTGCCACAGCACCAAACCTGACAGCCCTTGATCTGTACTTCTCATGCAATATCCAGCAAATCTAAGTCTCCTTTTTGTGATATTTGTAGAGAATTTCAGGTAGATTTCCATACAAAACTATATAGGGGTTGGTGTCTTCCTAACTTACATCAAGGGCAAACGTCCCTAGATCTGTAGATAACAACCATGTAGTAATTAGTATAACATGATGTTTGATTGGCAGCATATTGCGCCACAGCACCTTGTAAACCATTACAATTGTGCTATGAAAAGGAATAGGTCTCAAACTTCAAAAAGTAGTTCCACATATATACCTTGCAGGAAAATACTGACTGTTGAAGCGCCTTGAGCGTCACTGAGTGACGGATATGAGCGCTATATAAGAAGCCACTATTATTAATAACAACCATCTAGGGACGTTTGAGTTCTTCTTGGTATGGTCCAAATCAACAGAGATTTGAGTCTTCAAATTCTCCTGCCTAGACCTTGTCTTTCCTTCCAACAAAATCGATGCAATCAAACCAAGGCCGAATAAACAAAATAGTCTGATCTCTTTTTGATATAATAATCATCAGTGTTCATTCCTGCTAAAGCAGACAGGGATCAAGACATAAATGGAGGCATTGTTATGAAGGTCAATGACTCTGTGATAATCCCACATCCAATTGGGTAGAGCTGTTCTGCTTGCTGTACATACATGTATCTCCCCACATAATAATAAATACTGGACGAAAGCCAAATGTCGCATGTCCATGTTGATACGAAGTGGATGAACACTTCATCGTCTACGATTGGTTTATTCTTATCTTTTGCAACTACATGCACAGGGAAATCAATATTTACGCATCAAATAATAAACCACAGTTGAGAGCCCCATTTTTCTTTTTCAATTTGTTGTGACTTGATAAAAACTAGGTCGAGGTGACATAGCCACCCGATACGGACACGCTTCATACTGTACTCGTTCAATCAACGGGGCAGATGGCCCTACTGAAGCAAACGAGCTCCACGAATCAAAACCAATTACATTAATGCATAAATATATCTTATTTCTCTTGGGGGGTGACGTTCACCACAGTGCCATCGACTGTGCATGTTAATTGGGTGCTAACAGATCACCAATTTAATCTTCAAGGGAAGCCATCACATACAGCATTTTTTTTCCTGCTCAGCAAAGAGTAGCAGGGAACCAGTCAACGTGCATGTACATTCCAAGGTATTTTGTCCGGTGACCTGTTTCGGATTTAAGCATGATTTTTCTCTATGCTAAGCAACTTTTGTACTTGACACCTTTATTGAGCCCTGGGTCCAATCTCATAAAACTATTTCCCAGCAACCTAGCAAGCACATTTTTGTGTTGCTTTAAGCAGAAATGAAGGTGGATTTTGCGAAAGACCTTGAACAAAGATTTTGCAAAGTAAATTTGTATTGTTGCACACCCATCTGCTTGCAAGAACAGCAGACAAGTAATTGTGTGTTTTGCTTTGCTCATGGCAAGTCGTGAATGTGAAAAAGACACTGCGCTAAGCTGAAAACGTCTGCTTAACATGCTTTACAAACACTAACCTCTAAATGTAGGTCTGAACAGCTTGTTTGGTAGTCTTGGCCGAAGACGTCAGTGATCGATAGTGGGTTGTTTACATGTACGCTTGTTAGTAATTCATAATAGCGCACCCTCTTACGGCATGATTTAACCAACTTGCCAAGCTCTAACTAATGTCTTGAGAATCCTGCAGCATCGGGTTATTAAACTTTGTCTTTGTATACTCCCTGGCCTTTCCTAGGGAACCAATGGACGCAGGATTCCCAAGTTGTTAGTGTGCAAGCTGGTCAAGTTGGTTAAATCACGCCATAAGAGGGCTTGCTATTACGAATTGCCACGAGCGTACATACACAATCCACTATCGATCATTGATGTCTTGGGCCAAGATTACCCATTTGGTTGTGCACAAAATAACCTAGAGATTACTGGTTCAAATCCCACTTAAGTCACTTTTCCCTAATGATTCAATACCCATGGGTTTAAAAAAAAAGTGCAGGAACAACTTTGGTCCTCCACTTGAGTAAGACTAGAAAGAGCTCTGATAGTTAAATTCAACTGAACCTTTTTCCAAAAGTTACCTCACAAACAGATCTTTTTACACAGAACAAATTGGGGTGTTCCCAAGTGTACAAGATACAGTATAATTACATGACCTTCTCCAAAACAGAATCTTGACCTTTTTGCACAGACTTGACAAGATTTGCCCACGGTCATGACGGCTGTAACTGAGCCTATAAACATGTACAATGTATAGTGTACACTATACGGGTATCCATGACATTTGTACAGTATGGAATTGGAAGAACTTGTTTATTTACACAAATACTCTGGGCCTAGTACCACCACATCCACACTCTATACACAGTGAACTCATCGACAGAATGTCAAGGTCATTTTGGGTGACCAGTGCTTGATAGCCACATAACATTTGCTTAGCACAGAAATAACCTCAAACCAATTTCACAAAGCTGTTTCAGCCCCCAAATTGCTTAACAAAATTGATTTGCTAAGCAAAATTAAGCGGGATACCAGTCACAAGTTATAAACACATAACACAACGGTTCGGCTGCACCCGTTTCTGCTAAGCAAGACTTGTCTGTGTTGAGCTGATTTTGTTTAGCTTAATAATAGCTACGAGATCGCTTTGCTGAAATAGGTTTCCAGCCAAAATTCAACAAGTTACATTCGAGTGAGGTTTGGGTTGATACCATGTCCACTGAAATCTCTCTGTGGTTCTGAAAAGAACTTGTGGTCTAACTCAATTCACATCATTGACCTGCTCATTTTTCGCTAATAAAGAAAATGTGTCCCCTTATTATAAGTTGCAAAGGTATAATCATAATTGTATACCCTATGGAGTCCAACATTTGTAAATTCTACTATCTGTTGTATTTTAATGTCTCTTTAAGCAAGAGAGCCAAGGCAATTTCTATTTGTATACTTGTATTATGGAGATTTCCTTCCTCCATGCTTGTATTTACATAGCAATAAACCAAAACAATCAATCAATCAATCAATTTGTGTTGAGCTACAATAATGTACCAAGGAATTGAAGACTCAAATGGACTTGGGACAGCTCCTAGAGTGACAGTCCATGATCTCTGCAAATAACAACCCCCCCCCCAATCATAATATGTATACTCCATTCTTATCTTACCTTGAAGATAGGGTCATGGATAAGTAAATACTCAAAAAATGAATGACCATAAAAAATTACTTGGTGAGAAGCACTGCAGCTGTTGATAGAATAAACTATTTTGTGAAAGTAATATGGTTTGGCTAATTATTCTCCTGACGATGACTAGAGCAAGCTGGTCGAAACGTTGAGACCAAAAAAAATCACTCCGCAGTTAATTACGAGAAGTCCCCCCCCCCCCCCCGATCTACTAAGCAAAAGTAGTACCAGTCCTGACCGATCTTCCGCCCAGGTACATGTAGAAGTTAATAAGCAGGACAGTTCTTTTCAGAACTGAGAAGTCTCCCGAATTCCGAAAATCTAGTCCGCGGTAGTAGAACAAATAGCAAGACAAGTTCTCTAAAGAACAAAATCTACAAAGCAAAGTAGATATATAATTATGGTGTTACCGCAAATCGAATGTACAAAATTATTACACTCAGAAACATTTTAATCTGAGAATCGTTTCTCAGATTTCTGAGAGTTGGTTTCCGTTTGTGAATACCGCAGCCAGAGATGCGGTTGGTACCCGCTGTTTTCTCAGCAAGTAGATAGTGTATTCAGCTGAAACTTATTGTATCTTTCTTTATAATTTCATCTGTAAGTCAGCATTACATTGACAATAACCAATCTATGACCCTACTTTTAAAGCATGCGTTCCTTCCGAGGTAAATTGTTTGCACTGAAGTGACACCTCCAAGACCAAAGACCTGCCAAACATGTAGCATGCACTGTGCATACCATGATATGTGTACAGTACCGCACTAACATAATGGTCAACCGGCATGCAAAACATCGTCTTTGCACCAATTGAAAACACAAACTGGGTTAAACAGCATAATATATGGGCCATGGACGGCTAACCGACGCCCACATAAAGGACTTGTCCAAACAACTTTCACACAAGTAGCTCCTCAATGTTTTCCCGATGCAAATCACGTATCTGGAGCAGACAGTGCTACTTGCTTCAATCAAGACCCCCCAAAAAACTACATGAATCTCCCTATCAGAGCCAGCAGAAAGCCGACTCAAGGAAACATCCTGTTATTCTGACGATGCATGAAATGAAGGGATAACTTTCTTTTCAAAATGATTCGGGGTTTTTTTTGTGTGTGACTCACCAATTTAAGCAAATGTGTTCATCTCTTAAGCCTCAACATGTACTACGCACAGTTTCTAAAAGAGAATTGGTCTGTTTGTACTCCCCGCAAAAGGAAGAGCGTTTTAAACAAACGGTTTAAAATGCAAACTTCATCAATTTTCTGTTTCGGATCAAGCTCATCTGCATTTAATGACATCTGCATTTAATGACTTGAACAGTCTGCTTGCCTCTAGTCTCTTTCCTCTCTCTAGCGACCAATTCTTGATTACATTTAGTAAGAGCAGGCATTTCCAATCTCGTCTGACGGTGCTTAAACCAATTATTCTTGCTCACCGGCAGTGCTCAATATTAACTCCAGACACGTTGGGTAAATCCTATTTCTTGTTATGGTTAACATCACCAACTCTCGGGTTTTAATCCATTACTGTAACCAGTTTCTTCGTTATCTCCGATTACGGATCCAAGCGAATCTAAATGCACACATCAATATGGTATTAATTGTATGGACCTACTCCATGCTGTTTACATGGAATCATGTCTTTAAGGATAGTATTGTGAAGAAGAAAAAATAACAGAGGGTTCACAGGATTGTCCTCAATATTACTCCTTACACCCAGACTGATGAGGGTTGTCTACATTATGTGTTTTGTGGGCAAGCATGGAGGTACAAATACAAGCTTGTCTACTCATTGACACCAAGAACTTAAACAAAATGTATCCCTTCAGTTAGACAGACCAAGATGTCCTAAACACCGAGGACTTTTACAAAATGGGATCCAGTCAGTTAGACAGACCGAAGTGTCCCCATAACCAAGGAACTTAACAAAATGGATCCGTCAGTTAGACAGACCAAGATGTCCGAACACCAAGGACTTTACCAAAATGGATCCAGTCAGTTAGACAGACCAAGATGTCCCTAACACCGAGGACTTTTACAAAATGGATCCAGTCAGTTAGACAGACCGAAGATGTCCCCAATACCAAGGACTTTACAAAATGGATCCAGTCAGTTAGACAGACCAAGATGTCCCCAAACACCGAGGACTTTTACAAAATGGGATCCAGTCAGTTAGACAGACCAAGATGTCCTAAACACCCAGGACTTTTACAAAATGGGATCCAGTCAGTTAGACAGACCGAAGATGTCCCAAACCAAGGACTTTACCAAAATGGGATCCAGTCAGTTAGACAGACCAAGATGTCCCAAACCAAGGACTTTACCAAAATGGATCCAGTCAGTTAGACAGACCAAGATGTCCCAAACACTAGGACTTTACCAAAATGGATCCCATCAGTCAGACTGACCAAGATGTCCCAAACACCAAGGACTTTAACAAAATGGATCCAGTCAGTTAGACAGACCAAGATGTCCCAAACACCAAGGACTTTACCAAAATGGATCCAGTCAGTTAGACAGACCAAGATGTCCCAAACACTGAGGACTTTAACAAAATGGATCCCATCAGTCAGACTGACCAAGGACGTCCCAACACCAAGACTTTACCAAAATGGACTGTCACTGTCAGTTAGACAGACCAAGATGTCCCAAACACCGAGGACTTTACCAAAATGGATCCAGTCAGTTAGACAGACCAAGATGTCCCAAACACTAAGGACTTTACCAAAATGGAGTCAGTCAGTCAGACAGACCAAGAGTCCCAAACACCAAGGACTTTACCAAAATGGATCCAGTCAGTTAGACAAACCAAGATGTCCCCAAAACTAAAAACTTTACCAAAAAGGATCCATCAGGAGGACATCCTTAACTTGATTTTGTGTAAAAAAAACACACAATTTGGTTTATAATAAGGCTAAATAATGGGAGAACAAAGGGTCTTCTTCAAATGATAATTTCTTGTTATTAACAGTACTATAGACGGGAGCATTTCTCTGGAAGATGGTACTGGTATGAACTTGTTAATTAGTCAGCCTTCATAAGAATCAATGAAGTTGGCTAATCATGGTTGCCATTCCTGTATTGGTGACTGCTCTATCTGATGAACAAACTAAACGGCCCCTGATACACACAGGCATACTGACTCCGCCCACCTATTCCCAACAACCTGCCAACTATCAATCAATTAGGAATATGATGACAGGTGTTACAGGGCTGGCATAGGGCAATTACTGAACCCAGCAAAGTAGGGCAGTTTACCAGGCTAGGGTTGCTCAGGACATCAATAACATCAGGGGCATCACATTCCATTCCATGGCAATGACTACTCTATTGAGCATGTCAATAAATTTTTAAAAAAATGAGTAGGCCTAAAGACATTTAAAAAATCCAAGACAATTTACGAGCAGATTCATTCCTGCCACATTGACACATTTTACAACATGTGCTGTAAGTTTCTCTATGGTTGACAAAATGCTTTACGATTTGTACTTATGCACATGTAGCTTAAATCAGGAATACATTTATGAGTGCTGTTTATTGTGTGAAAAAAAAATAAGGGAAAAAAGGTTAACAAAACATCATGATTACAATGTAACAACCCAGTACTTAATTTTACCAACTCAGTATTTTATCCTTGACACAACCTGTGTCAAAGTCCAATGGACATGCTCCTTGAACCTTGCTCTATGCTTGAACTAACACAGGCCCTCTTGAGATTACAGAGTACTAAACTTACAACTGCAATCCATCCGCATACATAAATCTAGAATAGATCTACTCATTGACTACCACTAAAGCACTAGTGAATTGTTCCAGAACACACATTGTGTGCGTGAGTCATGGCTTGGGGTTTACCAAAAGGATGACATCATCAATTAGGATCTGGGTGCATTATCCATATAACTCAATAGCACACACCACAGAGAATTGGATGGAATCTCCACACAGCGTACGACAGCGGTGAAGCCACCATCAGTGTTAGCGTGTACAACATTGACTCATTATTTTTGAAGGAAAAAAAAAACGGACTGGCTTTAATAGTATTTCCCTCTTGACATAATTGAGATTCGGCTTGGGTGACTACTTTGAGTTGGACAATATTATGCCGCAGGAATAAGTCACGTGTATTTTCATAGGGTTTAACACAATGAGCATCTTTGAAATAAAAATTTGATTTAAAAAACTACACACACAAGGATTGGACATTCCAAAAATTAATAAATTATTAGTTCACTTCGAAGCTCACTCATTAAAACTCTTTCACACCAACACGTCTGAAACAATGGCAAATAAAGTCAAGAAAACAGCATTTGAAGAACTCATATAACAGGTTATTTACTTTGATTGTTGAATTGAAATACACGTGCGGAAATCCCTCACAATTTATAAAAACAATTCATTTTGTTTAAAGACTAAAACGTGAAGATGCCAATTTGTTTAGATTTTGTTTTTGTGAATTTCAAATTTTGTATAGCTTACTTTAAGGTATTTACACAGGATTGGTCCTAGGATAAAAAACATAAGTGTAAAACTGAAAGCTTTCTGAATACTGGTTATGAAGTTCATACTAGTCCATTATTTTACTGTGAACTCTTTCCCTCTAAAATGAAATTATTATATGAGAAAACTGTATCTGAAAACCAAAAAAAACACAATCAGATGATTTCGGTTGTTACAACCAAATTTAAGGACAATGTGTTTACATGCTGAAAATTATGAATGGCTTTTCACTCTTTTCTCCTGACTCACACAACGGCTTATAACCAACCAAACTTTCCCAGGTTTGTTATTTCATGTATACGGTTGATCACACAAAACAAGAAGACTGTCTGCGACTATTTTGTCAGCTCTGCCAATCCTGTATAGAACCTTTAGTATGCGTGCATAATGTGTACGTGCAGGTAGTCGTACATTCTGCGTCCAACCATGGTCCAACTCATCAGTTCCATTATGATCTGGGCCCATTTTAAAGGCAGGATATACTTCTGGTAATTGTCAAAGACCTAGTATCCCTACTTGGTGTATCCCAACATATGCATAAAATAACAAACATGTGACAATTTGGGCTCAATTGGTCTTCGAAGTTGCAAGAAAATAATTTAAGAGAAAAAACATGAAAGTGTGTGCTTTCAGATGCCAGAGAAAGGCTTCATTTTTTGTGAAAATTTGTGTGAAAAAATTAACTCTTTCTCTAAAACTACATTACTCCAAAGTGGGCAATTTCTAACAATTTGTTATAATATTAACAGCTCTCTAGTGCTCTTTGTCAAGTAAGATTTTAAAGGTCATAATTTTTTGGAGTAATTACCAAAGGTATACCCTCCCTTTAAGCGTCCAGGCAGAACATCACCAGCACTCCACTTTAAGCAGCCCCATCAAATTGGGCCCCAGGACCTGTATGGATGCATGTCAACATTAAAACAATGTACACGTGTACACATGGTATGTCAATCCTCTACATGTACATGCACATGTACAAAGTAAAGTACAGTGCTCTGCCTTTCCGATTGACAAACTTCGATGACCAATTGCGCCAACATTTTCACAGGGTTGTTATTTTATGCATAAGTTGAGAGACACCAAGTGGGCCAACTACCAAAAGTATATCCTGCCTTTAACTTCAGTGCCCACTAAAAAGTAAAAACGTAAAGATCTAGTTGCAGAAAAAAAAGGAAACCCTTTGCCCAATTAACATTCAACAACACCTACATTTGTATACACTGAACAAACATTTGTTCACACTTGACAAATGTTTGTTTACATTACAGAATGAAAATGAAAGCACCATGAGTTTCAATGTGTGTAATGTCAATTTCTGCGAGATGTTTGTGTAACAATGTATCAAAACTCTCCATGATTAAACAAAAGGGGTAAGTCAAAAAACAAAAAAAACACACCCCCCCCCAAAAAAAAGGAAACATTTTTGCCAACTACATGTACAACAAAATGGATGTTTATGGTCTCTTGAGAGTGAAAGCACCACCAGTTTCCATGCGTAAATGTTGCTGTCAGTTTCTACGGATGTTTGTGTAAGAATGTGTAATCGTTTCACTACAAAGAGAGTAAGGTGTAAAAACAAAATTTTAAAAAGAGGGATTAGTAATTTTACAGAGATTAAAGCGGAGGTGATGTGACTTTAAAGGCGTCATGGAAACGATCACACGTAATAAATGAACTTTGAGGGCAATGTACATGTACAGCTTTTTTGGGAATGATTTTGTAATAATAATTTAAAAAAAAAAAAAAAAAAAACATGTTACGAATTGGACCACATTAGGGGACTTTTTCTTGGATGGGCAGACAAAACATCTTTATATCACAACACTTTTTCGCTTCAAACTTGCCCCCGATAAAACAGGCCGGATATTTCACGGAGGCAACAGAGGCAATCGCCTCCATGCCCCTGGCCGTTACCTTTGTGCCCTTTGAAATGTTCTGGTAGAATTCTTAATTGCCCTCATATTGAGTTGCCTTTTACAAAAGAAAATGACCTTGCCCTTTAAAAGAACAAACTATCCAGCCTGATAAATACTGAATGCACTAATCACGTACGTGTGCCGTGTCATTCAGCCGCTGTTTTTTAATTTTACAATTCGTATGCTTGTGTAGATGAATAACCCTGAATTGTTATTCTCATTTTTAATCTCTTTATGAAATACATTTGTACATGTACTAAAGTACTGCATATAGGCAAGGTCCCTGGAAACCGAAAAAAATTGATAAAATACAAAAAAAATCAATACAATCACAAACCTGCCAGCAGAGTGCATTATAGCTGGAAGGTATAACCGTTTAAGTGCTTCGGAATACTACCCTGGGATTTAGCGTGGCAGTAAAAATTGACGGATTACACGAGCCCTAAATCCATCAGCTTTTTTGCATAACAAATCGACAGAGAGTGGTTGCATGAGGACCAGAGAAACAAGCCAAAAATTCCTCACCTCGGCACCAGAAAGACAACAACCGCACTAATAAACCGACACCCTTTAAAATACGACGGAAGTTAACCAGGGCCGAGTTTCATCACCTAACCTGGCACAGTACACGAACGGATCATCACCTAACCTGGCACAGTACACGCACGGATCAGAAAGCACAACATATCGAGTACAGTGTAAATCGGCGTTTCTGCACAACATTTGCATAGCCCCTATTTGGGAGCAATATTGACAAAATGCTGACTCACACGTTAGATTAACACTATGTCGCCGTGTACGTATACTGTGCCTTCAATTTTGACCTACATACTGTGATCTGAAATGCACATGCTTGCTGTCAATTTTGCATTCAGTACAATATCTTGCACAACTCATTATTCAACCTTCTATCCATGCCTACTCTGGGTAACAATTTTAACAGCCAGTTGACCATCCATTCAAAACCATACAAAAGCACAGGTTGTGCACAGTAGCACAACAGCCACAATCACGGGTACACTTTTGTTACAAAGACACCAAATGAACATCACATAATTATTGAGCAACTCTTTGCAGATCTTGTATTCGACAAACTCAAGTACTTTCTACTCTTCATTCACACAGCGCTGGTTAATTAATTTACAGACAACATTGCAATAACTGTTATACATGTAGCCTACATGTATCACTGGTTTTCAAACTATTGTTCATAACATGGACACAACAAAAATGTGCACCCATACAAAAGCACAGGTTGTGCACAGTGGCATAACCGTACAAAGTATGCAGTGTCTACTGTGTAATGCATTTGCCACATGATATCATATTGCAGGTTGGCATAGTGGCATAGTTTATCTATCATTCAAAAACCACAGTGGGTGATATTGAAAGGTCAGACAGTAGGAGGGTTGACTGTGTACTGTGTAGATGTCACTGATACCATCTGGTGATTTTTAACCAGGGATTGCAGGTTGGAATAGTCTTTCTCATCTAAATTATAATTCTAAAACGTATAGTGGGTTGATATTGAATGGTCAGACAGTAGGAGGGTTGACTGTGTACTGTGCATTCACCACATGATATCATCTTGCAGGTTGGCTTAGTTTATGATCAGCATGTATCGTGCAAAATCGCAGTGGATGATATTGAATGGTCAGACAGTAGGAGGGTTGACTGTGCTGTGTAGATGCATTCACCACATGATATCAAACTTCAGGTTGGCATAGTTTATTTATCATTCAAAAACCAAAAGTGGGTTATATCGAATGCAAAGGCTGGCATTGACCAGTTTACTTCAAACTGCAACATAATCCTCCGTTACATTTTGCTGCACTTAGCAGGGTTTTCATTTCAATGCACTGCATTTTGATGCATTCGGGTCTTGGTGACCAACCCAATGCGAGCGGGACTTGAACCACCGACCTCCTGATTAACATGCCAAGGCTCTACCAACTGAGCTGTCTATCCCTATGTTGGCGGTCTCCCTATTTTGTCAATATTGTGACGAGTAAGGGGTGGACAGACACAAGTCTTTATTTGGTAAGGTTCTTTAACTTGTGATGCAGAAGTAAGTTGGAAGAGATTGCAGGGTGAGTGGCGGGTCTTGGTGACCAACCCGGTGCGAAAGGGGCTACCGAGAGCAAGCTGCATGTGGTGGTTGGGCGATGCCTGGGTGTGTCCGAGCCGAGCGCTGCTAGCCTGTCATGGCTTGTCCGGGCGCGCCCGATTGCCACGTAGTGTGATTTTGGCAAGCGAAGAAGAAAGAGGTGGAGTCGTGCAGCTAAAGAGCAAGACAAACAGCGGTTGAGTGTGGTTTGCCGTTGCCGTTCCCAAAAGTGACTCAACCTTTCAGGTACAAAAGTGGAAGTCAACAGAACTATAACTGTTCACAAGAGGTTTACAATGTCCCAACACTTAATTGTACACGTCATGGGTGAGATCATCAAGTTCATGAAAATAAAAAGTCCTGAAAATTTGTAAAAACATCCTCTTGGTTAGGAGATCAAGCTCCTTGAAGAAAGAGGATGTTACATTACATTCCCGAGGCTCTTTATATACTATGAAACCAATTCTGACTGTTTCTGACTTTGGAGTGCACAAGGTTTTGCACAACATGCAGTAAGATTGTTGTTGGACAATACTTTAGTACATGTCATTATTATTATTATTATTATTATTATTATTTATTCGACCAAAACAATACACAATGAACAAACACGGTATGAAAAACAAAAACTAAGCAAAAAAAGGAGGAAAACTACGAAATACGAAGTAAACAAAATAAACACAAAAGACGACACTGTATAAGTGTAAGTGTAAGTGTAAGTGTAAGTGTAAGTGTAAGTGTAAGTGTAAGTGTAAGTGTAAGTGTAAGTGTAAGTGTAAGTGTAAGTGTAAGTGTAAGTGTAAGTGTAAGTGTAAGTGTAAGTGTAAGTGTAAGTGTAAGTGTAAGTGTAAGTGTAAGTGTAAGTGTAAGTGTAAGTGTAAGTAAGTGTAAGTGTAAGTGTAAGTGTAAGTGTAAGTGTAAGTGTAAGTGTAAGTGTAAGTGTAGGGGCCACAAAAACAACGCATAATATGAAATGAAAACAACCGAAGACAATATATAAAAAGACGATATGTGGGTCAGGGGTCACAAAAGTAAATTCAATTACTATTACCCACAGGTAGGTAACCCCGCACATATTAAGCAGACAAACGCAGGCAAGAACAAAACCAGGTACACGAAAATAATGAAAATATTAAACAGCAACAAGAAAACTGACCCCTGTTACAAATTACACGCAAGCAAGAAGACAAATGCAACGAAGCCCGAATTATGTGAAAGTCCCCACCAATTCAATGCAACAAGTATATGAAACACTAATGAGGATAATGAAATCAGTTGTCTGAGAAAAGTAATGTATAGTTTCGTTCAAACAGACATGAAGAAAGGCCGCACATCTCGAACCTTGTTCAGCTGTTACTTTTGTAACTCCTGAATTTGTGTGGAATTATAATACAAAATGTAACAGTTTGTATCAATGTTACACAAATATTCATATATAGTGTTGAATTTGTTGGAGTCAAACCAACCAATCAAGTGAAGTGAAAGTTTGCAGAAACGTGAGTTTGGTCACAACATCTGTTTACACAATTGAATGTTTAGCTAACATTCGGCTGTCCATACCAACCAGTGCCAAATTACATTCTATTAGTTACACAGTGTTTCCATTTGCAATTAGATTGTACACAAAATAAAACAATAAAAATGGCACAGCAAAGTTACTGTGCCGTTTGTGTCAAGTGAGAACATTTCAAGTTTATCAACATATAAAGCTTATCCAGTTCCTGTTCGCGACTTTGCGCATCACCGAGCAAAGCCCAACTCCCATTTAATCCCCTTCTAGGCAGTACTTAAGCAGCATCCAGCAACCGAGTCCAGCATTCTCCTGAAGACGATCAGAGCATACTGATCGAAACGTTGAGTCGTATACCACCGGTTCTTTCCAGAACCAACACTACTCAAAAGAGATTTAACATGGTGTCACCGCAAACCTCTCCTAGTAACGTATACATTGTCAACTAAAATTTAGCTGTAGTAAAATTACATGAAGTTACTGTAACTTGCCAGGGAACTTGCAAGAAAACACCACAGCTAGGCTGGGGGGAATTCAGATATGCCGTCAGCTATCTTGGCCATGTTCCCGGTAGGGTACCCTAGAGATCATTATGAAAAGGTCAAAGGTGACCGGTGAATGTGAACCAGTCTAAAGGTAGGGGCCCAGTAGGGAACTGAGGCAGAGGCTGCACTAACCACCAACACGTATACAAGCATGGAAGATTTATGGCTTCAGCCTTAAACACTTTTGGTTTTCAAGAACGTTTGAGTACATGGCCATATAAAAATACATATAATAAACTCACACCTATGCATGCATCACATCCCCGGAAGGTAAAAAGCAGTAATCTCCAACATTTTAGTCAGCGGATGAGATTTGATGAATGTGAAATTCCCTGAAAACGACTCACGAGGCTGGGATCCCCTCTTGCTCTACACCTGGAAGCCTGTTGAGTTTTACAGACTCTGTGCAAAACCAGACATACGAAACTACACAGGTCTGGACACAATGTGGACTATTCCACGCCTTAAACATCAATTGTTAGACATATTTCTCCACGACTAGTCTGATCTTTTGAAAACTACATTTGTAGTATCTCATCTGTTGACCCGTACAAAGTACAATTGTACAACACAAATGTGAGCTCACACGGTTGCACTTTCACAACGTAGATGTCACTCTGCCGCGGGCTACTTGTACAGCGGCCAACTTTAATTGATTCTCTCTCACTCCCCATCAATTCAGTAGAGACCTGATTGTAACTGACTACGTTATTACAGCATCAAAGTGCATGGATATAAATATAAATCATCCGGAGAGGAAGAATGATGCTTGAAATACTACCTTTAAAGAAAAAAAAAATTGATGTGTACAGTAGAGCAATCCACCTCAAAATTAATTATCAATCATGGTATGATTCCATCCATCAATCATAATATATCCGCAGCCACTCCCAGAAGACCTTTATTGCCACTTATAAAGGTATCCATACACATTAAAATGAAAAACAATTACACGTAAAGTGCCGTCACGCACTGACTTGATGTGGATATTGGATAACTTATAAAAGCTCCCGGGGATACAAAGCCAAAACTATCAGCCACATTTGAGAAATGGTGGACACGCTACATTGGACCCTGTTTAGTGATTTCATATTCACTACCTTATGGAGACCGAGAACAAAACAGAAGAGGGATAACAAAGGGTCTCCATAGGGAAATTCTAAAGACTGGGTTGCTGCCACAAGGAATTTTGTCTACAGAGTCTATGGGAGGTTCTTAACTACAGGGACAAAGAAAAGAACAAAAATTGTCTCCACAGGGACGCAAAAAAAAAAGAATAGCTGTTTGGTTTGGGTAAATTTATCTGTGTGCAGGGTGTATCATCTAGTCTTGGTTCCGAGATACTCCAGTTGTGTAGTCACAAATACACGTCGCCACATCCCTGCCAGCCTACTCACAAATAATCACGGGAAAAATCCTATCTTCTATCACCCCCACGAACCGCTCGCCGCCAGAGGTCGCTATCATTTCTCTGTAACGACGTGGTATGTTTTTTAAGAAAGCGTATTTATCCAACAGTGCCCCCCAAAGACATTTCATATTACTGCGTCAGCACAAAACAGTTTTGCTTACCAGCTAAAATACATGTACCGTGTCACATGTATTGTGGCTGGTTCCCTTCTAACATTTGCTTGGCCATGTTGACAGAAATGTGCGAAGCAATATTTTCTGCTTTTTTATAGAAATGGCTAAAAAAACCATCATTCAATCAACCTCTGGGAATGTCATCCATTTAGATGGTAATTATTTTCAACAGCAAAGAACTAGCAAATTACATTTTTCCTTTTTGGCGCACTTTTTTGCCACCATGTCATGTGTATGTATAACATGTGTACTACACAATAATGAGCTATTGATTTGCTAAATCAATACAAAAAACAGAGTTATGTACAGTACATGTGTATGCAACAATCATGTATGCATGTACATATATCAAAGACAGTACATGTATTTTCAAAACTGTGAGGGCTTTCTGGACCCAAATTTGTTAAAAGTTTGGTCTAAGCGTGTTGAAATGAAACGAGGTCCTCTGATTGTTTCCTACTTGGTATTTGTCTCGATTTTTAAAAGCCCTATTGTACATTGCAATCTGGGGCATTCTTCATGGTTTTATCTTGATGATTTTTGTGAATTTGATACAAAAGAAAATCAATAAATACAAATTTGTATTTGTTTTGCGTATTGGCGGAAATGTGTGCCTATCGGCACACAATTCTGGCCTGATACACTAGCCAAGCACATGGAGAGAACCTTGCATCCAGACAACATAATTTCCACTCTGAACATAATAAACATACTTAGCAAGGCAAGGAAGGTACGGTAGTACATGTAGTAGCACTTTAAGACTAACAAAATCGAGCAATAACTACTTCATCAGATGCAATAAAGAGGACGAAGACATTACACACCAAGACTGGCACACTTGTGAAAAAAAACAACTTTGAACACTGACAATTTCTCCATCATCTGTCTAAGAAACATCATGGGGAACTTTAAAGGCCCTGTACACTATTGGTAAGATCGAAAAACACAATGTTCAGAGATTCACACATAACTTACGTGATTTAAAGTAAGTAATGGTAGAAAGGGTTCCTTAAAATATTTCTGCCTAAAATGCTATTGTTTCTGAGAAACGAGTAAAACAATAGTAATTATCGCGCGCGATAATTTGAAAAAACAGAAAACACATAAGATCTCTTTTCAACATATTCTCGTGACCTCGATGACCAATTGGGCTCAAACTTTCACAGGTTAGTTTGTTCATGCATATGTTGAATCACACAACATGTGGACACTGATTTTCAGCTGTTACCAGAAGTGTACAATACCTTTAACGTACATCTGTACAAGCCTGGACACTTTCAGGACTTCTTGGTTTAATTAGAAGAATATGGTTCATCAATAAGCATGATAGTTACATAACAATTTTTTTTTTAAATTACAACAATATGGTCCCAGAACATTTTAATTTGTCTACAAGTTGCTTAAACTTTAAAAAGGTGTCAGCATTCTGTATCTTGTTCTTTTTATCGACTTTGATTAGAGCAGGAAAGGGTGTGTAATTGCTGTACCCTTTTTTTTGTAACTTTTGTACCCATGTACAGACCCCAAAACCATGTATACAAAGCATGACATGGGTGTAACCTTGCTTTTTAACAATACACCTAACCCCTGTGTCACAATACAAAACATGTCTCCCTGTCTCCAAACCATGTTGACTACATGTATCGACAACAAAATTCAAAACACTGTAGTCCGGGAATTGCTCAACCCCGCAGACAAGGGGGATTTCCCTGTAAATGTGTAAACATAAATGTGGCTGCTTCAGTAATTCAGTGAATTACCACCTCAATGTATTCACAGGGTGCAACCCTAACCCTAACCCTAACCCTCCAAGGTCCTCTAAAAATCAACCAGAGAACTGAGATGATTTTGGAGGACTGATGCACGTTTGCAAATGTACCATCGGACGTTGATGGAGGATTGAGGACAAATGCATAATAAACTAAAAGTCTGGATGATGGAGAAGCATGGTTTAAGGTAATGAGTGAGGATTTTGGATAATAGAGGAAGGTTGACTTTTGGTGTAATGTACCGCTCAAAGGATTGGTTTTGCATGGCTGCACAAATAAAATGGTATTTTTCATGTATGGGGCTCTTATGTTATGTGAATATTTTGTTCTGGTAATGTAGTTGGGGTCAGGTTATAATAGACTAGCCAACTACATCTGTTTATACTCATACTGGAAGATTTTCAAGGATTTCAGGGGATTACAAATTCAGGGAACGAAGAGAAATGTACGTAGTTCCCCTTGTACATGTACAGTCAACTCTTTGTGTATAACATGATTGGTGGCACTGGCCAAATTACCTCTTTATAACAGAAATGTTGTTATAAGAGGACAGCAAAACAAGGAACACGAAGCTGAAATGAGATTCAGGGCTTCAGAATGTACCTCTTTACAAGCAGAACCAACAGTACTCCTTGAAGGCCAATTCCAATTCAACACCCAAAAGGCTAACATGAGCATTAATTTATACAGCTTCTGAGATACTAACCATAAATGTAGGGAGACCACCAACATACATTGTAAGGGTGAGATAGCTCAGTCAGTAGAGCGCTGGCACGTTAATCCGGAGGTTACAGGTTCAAATCCTGCTCTGGTCAATTTTTCATTGTTCAACCCCCCAAAAAATTTACCCAGTCAGTGTCCCTTGTGGTTTTATTACAAACGTAAAATTACAAGGATTTTTTTTTTTTAAACCCAATATTGATAGAGAGCCATGAAGTAAACCAAAGTTAGATCAAACATTTTTGTTTGCTTCAAAGGCAAGCATTGCTCAGTCTATAGGGACCGGATGCATTCATGTACTGTACAGTACCAATATTTACAGGAATAACTGTCATCTCACCCTTCCTGTCATCACAGCACACAGCACTTTGTTTTTAAAAATCAATGATCTTCTAAAACACTTACCACTGATGTAGTACATTGTTACAACAACATCTGAACAAGGCAAAGAGAGACTACTGCAGATTGTCAACACCGATAATTGTAATCTTCAATTTGTACCTCCAAAACAAACTCTGCGCATTGTTCCTAAATGAACATTGTCACCCAGTTTCAACAGATATGTATGGCCTGTGTGGTGAACTTGATCACAGCCTGGCTCTTACTCTGTCAGGTATACAGGTGTTTTGTAACTCTTTCCTCACACACATAGCCCAAAAAAGTGGGTTGACTATGACGAGTCTCACAAGGAAGTTACACCTGTTTTTGCACTTTTGTTTGTCACCTTATTTGACAGTCTGATGCCGACAAACGTTCACAGCTACACTGTACATGTTGTATACCAACAACCCAAATATGTCAATATCATACCAAAAAAAAAGTATCCTGCCTAGCAAGTATCAAGGAAACAAAAGTAAAATTTCCAACATGTAGCTCTTGACTCATTATTCCAAAAAGTTAAGTCATCAATCAGAAAAAACACTTGTTTAAACACAATTCATAAATTAATACCTTGGACAGTTTTATCCATTCTGATTGGTCGAGAGGAGATCACATGGCCATGTTTAAACATGCGATATAAACACGGCTTGAAGTGTTTAAACATACTCGTTGCGCGTAAGGTTACGCAGGCGCTTCTTTACGCAAAACGCAATCAATACATGTACATACTGGTAATCAATCTAAAATCTGTTAGTACACGAACGTACCACAACCGTTGAGAGTGGCATGCACGTGACAGGATTTGAAAATTAACAGAAAGTTTGTTCAGATTTTCCAACAATATTACGCTTTCTAACAACAAGCGCATTTATGAATGGGAATAAAAGAGTAGTGACTTGGTCTTAGGATAAAGGACCTCGCCTTTTAGCTCGGTCCTTTATCGCCCGGCCACGACCCTGCCAGTTTTAAACTGCCGGTTAAGACATCGTCGCCACTCTTTTATTCCCTTAATAAATAATAACAGAAGATGGTTATAATAGATTTAAAAGTGTTTGCAATGTATTTGAAATGTGGAACCTTCCTAAATTGGCGTCACATGCTGAAAAGGCAGACTGGAAGCAAATACATTGACAAGAAAAACACACACACACGAAGCTGTAACTACCATCTTGCATAAAAAAAAGGAGGGAAAAAAAAAAACTTTAAGGCACAACACTGGTTTTTCAAAAATACATTCCCACACACAGTGAAGTTTGTGAAGATCGTGATGAAACAAATAGACATTGGACAGAATTTTGTGAAAGGGTGATATGATCTTTAAAAAGTAATTGCTTTTGAAGTTGAAATGGGTACACTTTATATATTTTTATCAGCTCTATTTGAACTTTGACATACATGTAAGTTCAAATAAGTCTGATCTATTTTAAAAATATTTCTTTTATTTAAAGGGAGGGTATACATTTGGCAGTTACTCCAAAAATTAATGACCATAAAAACTTACTTGGTAAAGAGCACTGGAGCACTGCAGATATTATAAAAATTGTTACAAATGACATCAATTGAAGTAATGTAGTTTTAGAGAACATTTTTATTTTTCACCAAAAACTTTGAATCTGAGAAAAGCTTCAGGCATGAAGCCTTTTTCAGGCATCTGAAAGCACACAATTCTATGCATCAATGTTTTTTCTTTCATTATTTGCTTGCAACCGCAAAGACCAATTGAGCCCCAATTTTCACAGGTTTTTAATTTTATGCACATAATGGGATGTAGTGAGGATACTGGTCTTTGACAATTATCAAAAGTATAGTATACCCTGCCTTTAAATATAACAAAAACAGCGTTGAAACATTCATGCTTTGCTTTCTACACGTGCAAAGAGAGTAAACCCTGAAAACAATTTTAATTTTTGTTAAAAAAAAAAAAAACACTTCCCACCAACTTAATTCCGGTAAAATATTATGGTGTGGAAATCAGCCTCTTAACAGGAAGATAAATGTGTACCATTGCAACGTCACACTCTAAGGATTAATCAGAGAAGATGGTAATCACGCGACGGCGTGCCTCCAGACAGGGAGTGATAAATTGAAATCGGATTTGCTTCGAGAAAAAAAAAAACAACCCTTGAGCAGGCAGCTTTACTCATTACATGTACACATACTGCAGATGAGATGGCTAAAAATTCTACGTGTAAATGTCACGAGTAACTAAAATCTACAGGATATTTGCAGTGCCAATTAGCAGAAGAACCGAAGATCCACAACAACAAAACATCTTTAAAATGTTAAATCGTGTGGTTAACAGGTTTTTAAAAAGAAAACCCCAGCCACCAGTTACATTAGAGGGTTAATTAAATTAATTAGTCACTCCAAAAGGGGAAGGGTGGGATAACATTATTTTGTTTTCTTTTTTTCTAAAAAACACACTTTAGTCCAAAATAAAATATGAAATAACAAACACAAAATTTACTCTTTTGGGCTAGGGCTGCCTCTCGTGCCTTCTTTCTATTACGTGGTCTCCAGGAGGAGAAGGACCAACGACTCCGGGATCTTTCCTTCATGATAATTACATGCAGTCAAAATAAGAATTTGATCGCAAGGGCGTCTTGGCTGGGCCGTTTGGGGTAATGATTTCACTCTACGTGGCGGATATCGCAGGCATGTAATTCTTCTGGAAAGAAAAAGAGATCCGGGATGGTTCATGCATGGAACACAAATCAGAAAAAAGCAACAAATCAAAGAAAATATAATATGAAAATGAAAACGGATGACAAATGAATGAAAGTACAACTACAAAAACAAAAATGACCAGTTAGATTTAAAAAGTACATGTATACCGTTGGTTTTTGTAACCATCCATTTGTTTTAATCCTATAAATTTACTTAGATATTTACAACAAAACTGACCTGTGCAAATTTCATTTCAAAAGGTGGAAGTGTTTTTTTAAGGTATCACTGAAAATCTGGAGCGGATATGTCCACGCTACTCAGATTGAATTTTTTAAAACCACATTCCAGGGAATTTTTTTTCTAAATTTGATAAATTATCAACAGTTGCTATGCTTCTTAACAATTAAGTTGTCATGGTCATTGATTTTTTGAGTTGTTACCAAAGGTATACCTCCCTTTAAGGATTTTACTTTGGGTTCTTCCCATCACTGAAAATGCACTCTGGTTTGTTACTAATAATTGACTTTCATCAAGAGGACAGGCTTTAACATTTTAAAGGTAGGCTCATTGTTTGCTACTCGAAAATGGAAAACAAAATGTAAAAATGAGTGCAACTTTTACAATAAAAACTACAGTTGGAGGTTTTTTGGGAAAAGTACATGATGATAATTACTTATATATTTTATTGTCATCAGTGTTGCACATTTCATTAGGGAATTTTAAGCAAAACTCAAGGCAAACGAGGCTCATCTTAAATAAAGACAAGTTAAAAATGCACTCTACACATTCAAAATGATACCAGCTCTTAGGGTGGGGGAGGGGGGGAATTATGAATCAGTTAAAAGCATGCACAGCCACGCCAGTGATAAAACACTAACAGGCACTCACATGGCACACATTGTAGTGTTTGCAAAGCTGCCACACAAGTGAGGGTTACAGAATGGAATTAGAGACAATCTATGTAATGCAATTTAAAACTAAGAGTAGAACTAATGAAAAAAAAAGTGCAAGTCAAGCAAAAATAACAAATTTGATTGTGAAAATAACAACTCGTTTTTTGAATTCTTTTGGTTGTACGATCTATGAATTGGACATGCACAAATAACTTACATTTACAATGTACACACATCTGTTGTAGCAATAGACCATGTTACATTTGTTTACAGAGTGGTGACCTCGTACATTATAATGCTATTCCTGACGGGCAAGATGCTACACAGGCTCAATGGGAAAATTTGTATTTTGTGTCATAATTTTCACATAAATTCAAAATTTAAAAAAGCAACAGCTGTACAGCTTTTGAGATGTCCCCCCTTTCTTTATATCAAAGTTGAGGAAAATCAGACAGTGCGATCTCCACAAAACATAAGATTTGTTGTATTCTTCCATTGAGCTGTGTACAAATGTGCCCGCCGGAAGTTCAGGCTCTGTGGCTCTTTTGTAAACATGTGATGTCACAGGTCACATCGTCTATACATTTGACACATGAATTCAGGAAAGAGTTGTGACAATCTAGACATGATTGATAGACCTTATTTTTTTAATGCATTCACCATCTTAGAGTAGGCTGTCACCGTAAAACAAAAAAATATTAACAATCATTTTCTTTCTTAAATTTCGCAGTCTGATATATACAAGTCATCTGGCGTTTTAAATTTAAACATCAGATTTTTGTTTGCAAAGATCTGTACCTCTTTATATGAGCTAGGGTCGTTCGAAAACACGGAGGAATATTCTTGTTCAATTCTTGTTTATATTCCTTTTTTTAGTTGGGCGGAGCCTATGACTTTATGAGAAAACTGAAAAACGAAATGTGCACACAGAAAATGCTAACCTTGACCCAAGTCAGATTTTTGTCTTAGTCTTAACACGGAGGAAAAATAATAATGTCAAAAGTCATGAGTTTTATATAGCGTGTTGTTGTTGTTGTAATTTTCATGCAGTTCTCACTAAATGACAAGTCATTGAAACAAGAGTGGTTCCAAGACCTTTGTGGTTCGTCTTGAGAGAGCGCTTTTATCAAAGGCAGTTCGTAAGTGAAAGCACGCAGTGTCTGGAGGAGTGTCTTGAACTAAGACTAACTTACGTATCTGAATAAATATGCGGAGAACCATCTGCTATATCTTGACGTTTTCATTTCCTCCAGCCAAATATATTCTAAGCACGAAAAAGCAACTTTTTTCCTAAGATTAACAAAGATTGATAGACAGGTCACGCTCGAGTTTGAATAGGAGCTTCGTGCATGGCTGTGCAGACCGGAATAGGGATTGCTCTTTATTTGAAACATTTAACAATATCTGAAAACTATACCTCCAATTTCGATAATTTATTTATCAATGTAGTGTGAAGAGATAAGGCTTAATTGCCTGCTGTAAAGTATTGGAATTGTGGAATGAACGAATTGTGAGTTATGATTTAGTATGTTTTGCTCCTTTTTTGGGGGGGGGGGGGCAGTGTGTGTGCGGAGAAATGTGTACACACGAAATGTCAGTTGATGCACTGCCTACTTGTAAAACAATTATGAAATAACTGACACGCAAAATTAAGTACACGCAGCAGCGCAAAGGATGGGCCCAAGAGCAACTTTCTTTTGATTTCTATCATCATGGAGCACCCTGTTCAAATGACGTCATAGGTAAATGTCTATTGTTTTAAACACAGTATGGAATGTAAATGTGGAGTAGGAAATGCACTGAGAAAGAACATTGTCTACTCCATCAGCTGTCCCAGTCCTAGTAGCCTACAATCATGGAGGTTGACCTCTATGCTAAGATTAAGGGGTCAGAACAAGAGGTATGACTATGAGTTCGTTAAGGCATAACAACATAAAACCCACAGGTAAAATGTGATATCACTGTCAGTGAATTGCTACATTGTATCACTACCTATTCAATTCATAATAACTACATAAATGCAAGTTCTCCTACCCCACTCTTAGACTAAGACTGAGCTTACAAATTACATGGTCATCCTAAATGTGGTGGTGTTAGTTGAACATCATGCAGTATATACATAAATAAATCATAAAACTTTCAAATAAAAAAAAAACCCACTTTTTTTTCTAAGTTGTTTTTGGATCAGATTAATAAATAAAAACAAATGATGGTGAACTCGCTTATTCAAAAATTTATGTTTCACTTCAATTTGACACCCGGCCATAGACAAACAAAAAATTGAAATTAAAAATGGCAATATTATTTTAATCATTTGTGGGGGCTAATGCCAATTTACTCAATCAATATTTCCTGGAAACACAGGACATTAAAATACAATTTGTATGTAAAATCACATGACTCAACTGCTTTTTTAGGCATTTCCTGGACTCGAACTTTGCGCCCCCAAGTGGCTAAAAAATGGGAGGACGGCGTACAGGTAAACTAAGATTTACACATGTACTTAAATTTATTGACTGAAAGTTCTGACTTTTAGTCACCGCAATTGTACTTACAAGACTTCCTAAGAGGTATCACCTCTGACGAGAGACGTTGACGAAGCAATACATCACTAGCTGAGGCACAGGACGCCCGTTTGGTGTTTAAATCCATAATATTCCGTCGCAAAATATCCAAGTTATCGCCTTTGACACCAGCAGCACTGCCAGTTAATTCTGGTTCACCCGGAAGAACCATGAGCCGGTCCAGACCATTCGATATTTTTACGGGCGTCTTTTGATAATGCTGCTTCAGGAAAATCACAAATTTGTGACGAGATAACATATTTTCCAAACATTTCCGACACTATTTTATTATTTGTAACGGCGATTTGGAAGG
Organism: Pycnopodia helianthoides; assembly: GCA_032158295.1. Lineage (NCBI taxonomy): Eukaryota > Metazoa > Echinodermata > Asteroidea > Forcipulatida > Asteriidae > Pycnopodia > Pycnopodia helianthoides. The sequence goes on along the minus strand of CM063256.1, from coordinate 13,589,127 downwards.
ATTTCCTTTAATTTTATATTTAGTTGTGTGAATACAATCTTAACAAAACAAAAATTACTTCCACATTATTTGGTACTTACCTTGTTTATGAATGGTACTGGCCATCAGACATGTTGCTTTTCAATGGCACACACACAGATAGATAGAGCTGAGGTCGAGGGAAGTGACTCACTGATATATGGTGATAAACGTAATGTTGAGCACTGTCTTTTCGTTCACCACACCTTGCATCAAGGATAAGCAAAGGTTAGAAGAATCCAAACATAACTTGGAATCTTAATCTAGTAGATTTCAGTTATTAACCATGGAATTACTGCACGAATCTGCAGTAGGTTCCCCAGCTATACGCTACACGTACGTACGTAGCGAAATAGTGTACGGTGGATTTTACGGTACTAGTGCTCCCCGACCTTGAAATACAAAACGACCTGTGATTGGTCGACGCCTTGCACGCTTCATTGCTCAATACTTACTGCTATTAATTCCCAGGCTAATGACCGTAGCTTTCGGTTTCGGATATCAGTTGCCCCACAGAGCAAGAAACAGCCCCAGTCCGACAAATATTTCGTGTCTTTATAAAAAAAGAAATACTGATAGAGACTCTACCAAACAAGTACATCTAGTTCATTATAATTTTAGTTTGCCGTTTTATTTATATGCGTCTCCTCATTTGAAATTATGAAGAAACTTTTTTTTTAAATGAAACTAGGTCCTGGGGTCATACCTCCCTAGCATGCAGTCCATAGAGCGATTCAGAAAGTCAATGCCCATTCTAGGGAGTCGGTACTTTCCAAAGGACCCAAGCAACCACACAGTTCCAAGGGGAAACTTCCCTTTGTTGTCACCTTCCACCCCTCACTTCCAACCAGTTTTGACCATCATATTCTTCACACATTCTGATCGACTTCAACGTGCTGTACAGGAATAACCCATAGTTACCTAGCTACAGATGCCCACCCAGTCTCAGCATTCTACCTCCATGGTCTCAGTGATTTCATTGTCCGGGCTGAAGCCCCCCCCCCCCTTAAAAATACCGTTAACCCCACCCCACCCCAACAAATCAAACTCAAACATAAAACAAAGCAAATAACATAAATATTATGTGGTGTTGTGGAGTCCCTTCGGCTACCAAAGTAAACACCGCTAAAGTTGTATTGGTCGCCCCCTTTAAAATTACCTGCATAAACTGTTCAACCGGTGGCTCCGGGGCGTTGGTTTCAACGCATCTCATGTAAATGTTTGTATACTATGATTTGAAACCTATATTATTTATAAATGCACGTGACAGAATATTTATAAGCCCATACGGTGCAGTTGGCTCCGGGGCGTTGGCTTCAACACGTCTCATGTAACGTGGTTACAATAAATTATTATTGAATGCATGTGCCAGAATATTTATGGAACGGTTCTTGTGCCGTTTGTTGAACGGAAATGCGAAGTCTAGCGTAATTCATGGTTTGAGACTGAAATTCACTCTAGTCGATTGAAACTAGGGACAAAATAATCTGTGGTTGTTTCAACTCGATTAGAGTGAATTTCAATCTAAAACTTTCAGAGCTTTATAAGGTGATTTTGGTTGTTTAGATAATACAAATGCTCTAAGGGGCGGTAGTAATCCATGAACAGAAATAGACAGACATTCAGAAGCTTCTATATCTTGGGATCACATACGTCTTAAAGGCAGTGGATACTTTTGGTAATTACCCAAGAAATACATTACCATAAAAACTTACTTGGTAAGGAGCACCTGAGAGTAAGCTGATAATCTAAAACATTGTGAGAAAGGACTCCCTCTGAAGTAATGTAGTTTTTGAGAAAGAGGTCATTTCCCACTAAAATATTATTTGAAGGCACACCATTCTGTGCAACAACTTGTTTTTTTTCTACCGTAAGTCCTGCCTTTTGAGCGCAATCGTCTAGTGTGTCAGGAGACAATTGTTGTTGTTCGATTTGCCTCACCCAAGAATTGAAAATATCTTAATCTGAATCTGAATAACATAGTCGGCAAAGCATGAAGCATCTTGATGGAAACATCACGCCATCTTTTTAATCAAAATGAAGAAATTAAAGTTTTACTTTTGGACGTGGGAGGAAAACCCGAAATATTAAACTTAATTTAAGAAGCCATTTGGAATTAATTGATGTCTAGCTAATTTGAAAACAAAATGCATGTTACTTTAATTAAGAAACACGTACGAATAATAAGTATAGGTTTATTGTTCGAACACCATACTGCATCTACACAGTTGACGAGTTGACCCCGGGAACCTCTGCGGCCTGAACCAAATTTCATAAAGCCGCTTAAGCAGCTTAATAAAATGTTCTGCTAAGCAACAGAAAGCAGGATACCAGTCACATTTTGTACACGTGACATTCTATTTTGGCTGGTAACCTAATTCTGATAAGCATATTTTGTTGTACTCAGCTACTTTTTTGTGCTTATGAGCAGCTCTATGAATTTGGGTCCAGGGCCCAATTTCATAGAGCTGCTTAAGCACAAAAAGTAGCTAAGCACAACAAAATTATGCTTACCAGAATGAGGTTACCAGCCAAAACTACCATGTCACATGTACAATTTGTGACTGGTATCCTGCTAATTTCTGCTTAGCAGAAAATTGTTAAGCAATATTTTCAGCTTAAGCAGCTCTATGAAATTGGGCCCAGGTCAGCCTGAGAGAGAGAGAGAGAGAGAGAGAGAGAGAGAGAGAGAGAGAGAGGAGAGAGAGAGAGAGAGAGAGAGAGAGAGAGAGAGAGAGAGAGAGAGAGAAGAGAGAGAGAGAGAGGGAGAGAGAGAGAGAGAGAGAGAGAGAGAGAGAGAGAGAGAGAGAGAGAGAGAGAGAGAGAGAGAGAGAGAGAGAGAACCAGCGGTGAAGTAGACGTGTGGGCGAGGAAGTATAAGCGATTCTACCTGATTCAACATTGACTGTGATGGGGACAAGTCCTGCAACATCTTGAACCAAACCGTGACGATGAGGGGCCGATGGACTTAGGAGACGAAACAAACATTGAACTAGATTATTTTTGCAAAACAGTTCAAAAGTTTAATTTAATTGCCTGAGCCAATGATTAATAATAAAGAGGTGGTGTTATGCTGTGTTGTGGAGCCCCCTTGGGCTACCAAAGTAAGAAACCTATGCTATTAAATGCATGTGCAAGAACTTTATTGTTTCCAGAATGAAGCTAAGTAATATCAATTATTCGTGTATGGGTCACATGCATGCTGCGCCCGGCTGTTGAAACTAAAATTGTCTTCAAATTGGGGCTTTTAGGCGAGCACTCATTGGAGTAAAAGTTTTCAACAAACATATATTTATTTATTTACCACTTACTTGTCACCTTTTATGAGCCGTTTCATATTCTGCTGGGACATAGATTTGACTTAGAATAATAATAACAATCTCTCAGAAAACGAGCGCTGTGTGTTGCTTATGCGACTCTATTATTTTATTTCAACGAGATTGTAAAACAAATATTAATATAAACTCAATTCAGCCTCCTTAATTGTGAAGTTTTTATTTCTGAATAATAATGATAAAGTTAAGGTACCTGACTTGAACCTGTACCCCTGACACAGTATCAAGTTAGGCACCTTTATTTACCACATGGGAATAAACTCACATTTATAAGCAGAAAAACCTAATATAACTAACTTTGTGCGATCTTGCTGCCACTAAACCCTATGAAAAGCTGACAAAAACACGACGGGCGGTGGCGTCCTTAACTCTGGCGGTACACGCTGCCGACTGGACAAGGTCTGCCCCCCCCCCGTGGATTTCCTTCTCAATTTAAACATCAGTGCGAAATGTTTCAAATATTGATCCGATGCGGTTTAATAATTGCATTAATTTATCTAAATGACTAGATGGCTAACAAATCTAAATTTCTCAATATTGTGATGACCTTGACACACTTGGTGTTGCACCCGAGTCGCCTTTTTGGCAATCTTTACTATTTTTTTTCAGTACGGGCGCTCGTCCCTAAACTAGGCCTGTTTGTCGGGTTATTGCTTACTATCTGCTTTTACCTTTTGTTTTTATTTTATCTTCTTCATTTTAATTGAGGTTTTTGAAATGAATGACATAATGAACGCACTTCGTCGACAATTCCGGTGCTTATCCAAGTCAAAATAAATTATGTTCATTTCCCTCCCCAGTCAAGTTTCTATACGAAATATAAAAAAGGATGGCGAACGGTGATGTCATTGTTGTGGCCAAGTCTGTTCCTTACGCGTAATTCCATTGGTGAATAGGAAATCTTCGAAACCAATCGTATTTCTCGTTCCATTGGCGCTCCATAAGTGAACAATGCGCATGCTCAAATTTGACAAGCAATTTGCACTTTCAACCCGCCGGAAAGATAGCACACTAAACCGATTTGAATGATCCATCAGTTTCAGGTACGATTTCATTTATTTAACGTGTTTATTTGTTCTTTTCTGTTTATTGTATTTCGTTTTAAATTGATACTAAATTATATTGTAGATTACACTCAGTTTTTGGAACAACACTAAAGTGTATTTTTAACCGTGAAACGGCTTTTTAGATACCGGGAAATTTGTGAAGTGAAAACAGACATGTTTTCGCATTTGACTTGTCTCATTGAGCAAGATCGACTGTCACTTTTTAATATGCGTGCAGATTTTGTGTGTGTTTGCGGTTCGGTCATTTTTTTTACACCAGGAAAAACTTGATAAACTTTTTGTGCTGGCCGTGGAAAAGATCCTGAATTTAATCACCATCTTTTCACTTACTGCTTAGTTTACAAAGTTTCACAGTGTGTTCACAGTCACAGTGTCCATGGTGTCAGTGTCACTAGAGTTGTTGATTGACACTGTCACTATAACCATGAATCATGATAACACAATTTTTAGTATCAACTATCATGGGTCCTATCATGTTTAAATTTTGAAACTGATGTTCTTTGACATAAATATGTTTTGAGTGAAAAAGTGGGGGTCGGAATCATTGGAATAGTTGCGATAATTGTAACCTTATCATCCTCAAAGAGGACTGTCGCTAGTGTCGGAGGATGGAGGGCTACGAATGATTATTGCAACTAGGCCTACTTCTTTTTGATTGTAAAAGTAAAACTAAAAAGAGAAGGAATTGTTTTAGGAGTAACGTTGCAAGAGGATGGTGGTAATTATTGGCTATCAACAGGGTTCTGCCCAGGATTTCTTTAGTGGTGGAAAAATGTTTCCCTGGAAACCATCTCCGAGATGGATATGTTACATGGTAGATCATGATAAATAGATTGAAATCAAAGACGTACTCAAAATTAATGGCTTTGGATACCATTTTTACTGGTAAATACCCAAATTTACATTTCATTGAAAACCTTTGAAAGGAAATTGCAAGTGTAATTTACAAATTTGGAAAATGTGTGGTGGTCGGAAACAGAGAAAACTCTGCCAGTGGTGGTTAGGGATTCCTGAGTGCCGGGCGGTTTTCCGGCACCGACCACTGTGGGCAGAACCCTGTATCAAAGTGGTACAACTTGCTCATAAAAACTTAGCATTTGGGGGCATGGGGGATGGGCTGTATTGGCGACTATGATATATGATGAGACTGATAAATAAGTCAGGCCTGATACTTCACGAAGGCAACGGAGGCGATTGCCTCGATGCCCCCTGGTCATTGCCTTGGTGCCCTTGAAATGCTCCAATAGAAATTTACAATTTCCTCATAGGGTGCCCTTTACCAAGGAGAGAATGCCTTGGTGCCCTTTCCCTTTCTAGAAAGTTATCTTAAAATTGAGAATAGTTTTTGGGGTCAATAATCAAGGCATCACTAGCTGCAATAATCGTAGCTCTTGGTCACATTTCTTAGTTTTAACTATTAAAGGTCACCTCTATATGAGAAAAATGTACCAGAAAATTTCAAGTGGCAACGAGGTAATTGATGACCTGGGGCACGGAGGCAAAATTACTCCGATGATGCCTAAGTGAGCTTAAATATTTAAGTAACTCATCATTTATTGCAAGTATTTACAAAATACTTCACATGCCTGGAATTACATGGCCTCCATGGCCCTGCTTTTGGCCTTGGTGCCCCTTCAAAAGTTGCCCATAGCTTAAGATTTTACAATGGACGTGCCCTCTGCAAAATGAAAATGGCCTTGCCCTCTCAAAGATGAAATTCCAGGCCTGACTTCAAGTACAATGTATCTTCAAAAGAATTTGCTAATTCGTAATTAAAATAATCTGGCATGATACTTCAACAACTAGAGGCGATGAAGGCAATGCGCCGTATTTTTGACCGCGTGAGGGCGCTCTCAGAAACATTTTTATCACTTCCGGGGGTATAACTTATCGTCTGCTCAGCTACCTGTGTACAGTTTAGCATCGGCGTTCTGTCACTTGTGTGCGCAAGAGAGTTTAGTCAGTCGGCTTCTAGAATCTAAGGTAATAACGGCTCCTTTAAAGGTCTTACTGTCCGTGATGGATATGACGTCTGGTAGTATTGTGTTTCAGTCCTTAGCTGTCTGTAGGAAGTATTTGAAGTAGTTTTTGTTTGCGGAGAACAGTTGTTTCTATAGAGGAAAGGATAAGCCACGCTTAACTTTCGCGCACAGAAGTGACAGAATGCCGATGTTAAAACTGTACACAGCTACCCAAGCAGACGATAATCGCTTAAGTTATACCCCCGGAAGTGATACAATTATTTTTGAGAGCGCCCTCACGCGGTCAAAAATACGGCGCATTGCCTTCCATGCCCCTAGTAATTGTCTTGGTGCCCCTTGACACAGGCTCAGTATGCCTGGGCGACTAGTGCGACTACATGTAGTGTTGAAGTCGCGACTATTGATTGCAATGTCTTGTCGCGACTGCTGCTTTTCAACTACCCGGTTGAAAAAATAGTCACGACTAGTGCCGAAGTCGCTGCTAGTGTCAAAGTCGCAACTAATTGAAGCGTGACTATTTGGTAGTGAATTTCATAAGTCACCCAGGCCTAATTGTCATTGTCTGCTCTGATACATTGTTGAATGAAAAGAGTTGCTTACTGCAATGGCATCCATTGCAATGCATACTTTACATTTCAGTCTGAATGTTACCATCTTGTGCCTGTGGCAATCCACAATCTTTGGTTTTGAAAATAGTCGCGACTGATGTACTAAGAGTCATGACTAATTGAAGCGTGACTAGTAGTGAACTTCACTAGACACCGAGGCCTAGGGTTCAGTACAAATTTTCATTTCTCGCATAGATTTTTCCCCTTTAATAAGGGGAAAATTGGGTTGACCCTAAAAGAACGACGATTCAAGTATTTGGTACGCTCTAGTACCATTTTCATCTGCACTATCAGAATTCACCCTTGAAAGGATATAGACATCAGGCAATTTGGAGGCCACATGCTTCGCTGCATGTACATGTAGAAGGAACACTTTGGTGGCAGTACAAAAGACTTCCTTCTGGGAAGGGAAATAGTGTGAAAATTATAATGTCAATATTTTCTTTTCTTGGAGATTGTCTGGAACTGGTTGCCTGACTCTCATGTGCCATGGCCCTAATGCCTACATTTTGTTCATTAGACCTATCAATGTATTGTAATGTAAGGTTGTTGAAAGACATTATACAATTGTTGCCTGCGGTGACATGGTCCATTGTGTTTTGTACACCCAAGGGGCAAATGGCACCCGAGGCGAAGCCGAGGGTGCCATTTGCCCCCGAGGGTGTACAAAACCCATGGACCATGACACAGCAGGAAACAATTGTTTTGTTATACCTCTGTCTTGAATTCTTAGTAATATTTTCCTCATCTGAAGGACTCCAATTTCATTGAAACGATGATAATCTCGATCCTTTGCTGCACAGAAAGTTGTACGACGCGCGCGCGCGTGAGAGGAGAGTGGTACATGGATATTTGTTGCCCGCTCATGTGATCGTTCTGCGCCAATGAAAATACAGCATTCAAGACAGAGGCATAACAACATTCTATGACGCCCTAAGTTACTCTGGTCCACGGAGTGATGTTTAATGTGAAGCTCTTGATCTTGCATATTGAAAGTAACCATTTGTTTTGGCAGCACTGAACATGTACTGGTGGCCTAACACATACTGTACATTATGCCCCCTGGTCATTGCCTTGGTGCCCTTTGAAACGTTCCTGTAGAAATTAATTGTAGTGTTTTCCAAAGTCAAGCTGCATATAATTTTAGAGGTAGGGTCGTATTGGTTTTTGTCAACGCACATGTAATGCTGATTTACATAAGTACATCTAAGGCCAAATATTCTATATTATAAGTCACCTTGGACTTGGATGGATGTGACATTCTTGATGAAATTACTGCGACAGTTTTTTACTGGTTTCTCAACAAATAGACACTGTATTCAACTGAAACTTTGTCGGGTGACTCTTTTTGTACATGTATCCTTCTTGATAGTTGTGCCTAATACATTGCAAATCAGCATTACGTTGACAAAAATCAAATGATGATCCTACTTTTAAAACTGGGAGGCCAAATTAAACATAGGTTAATCAAAAGATTTCCAGCCACCCCTCTGATTGACACGTTGCTCTCTCTAGGCCAATAAAAATTCTTGTCAACTGATCTGTAAAACAATGAGGGAAAGTTGTAATTTATTCAGTACCCTTGTCAAAACAATTCCTGTCTCACATGGCAAGTGTTCACTGTTTCACTTTTGGGGCTTCAAATTCATGCAACATACTATGACTAATTGGTTGCCCATGTACGGACCAGATTTGGTTGGCTTAGTGCTATAACTAAGGTCGTTAATCGCAATTTCACATCCGTAATGATCAAAAAGGCGTTAAATGAAAAATGAGTATAAATTAGAAAAATGCCATCCAGTGGTTTGCCAGATTGTTCTGGTTGGACCGTGACATTGTGCCAAACGACAGCCTGTGCATTCCTGCACCAAAGAATGCACATTGGCCCTTTGAATGTTCTAATAGAATGCCCTGATGTTCCAACTGGAACTGTCCATGTACCGGCTAATAACCTATCCAGTTTGATCGTTCCTACTGTCAGCCATTTGAGATACGTTCCCAAAGGACATGACTGAAAAAAAGAAACCAATTATTGTCAACCAACATGTTGGGCCTTCTTTTGTTGCAGTTGTGCCCGTTTTCAAAACAATGACAAATTTAATTTGTCAGATGTGGTTGCTGAAACCGTCACTGGCCTTAGTGAAAACATCTCGTTCACATTCTCACAATTTAGAATAGAATAGCACCAATTGTATCGTCTGATTTGTTTTCCTTTTACTTGTTCACTTGGACCACGTGTTCAATACTCATTACATTCATGTTGAATAGTAACGTTTGTGCTGAATGGTGTACAACAATGTCGCTGTCCTTGGACCTTGATTTCTTTTGTAAGTGCTCGGTCAGCTGTGGGGGATGACTAACTGATAAACCCTCAATACATACATGTAGCAATCCAATTAGTAATGGCATATGTCTACATGCACTGTGTAGAATCCTGGAGCAGTTTAGTGACATGAAACCTTTGTGTACTGTACAGTTATTTGTAAAATGCCTGCGATTTAAAGGTTGTGAAGTGACTTTTTCCTCTTGTGTTCGAACTCCATGCATTTCCTTCCTCTATGGTGTCATAATACACATGTACATGTACGTACAAGTACATTTAGTTCAATCAAGGATTAATCAAAACATTATGTTCTTATTTTGTATTTCTAAAGCTACATGTAATGGCCGATTTACATAGTAACATTTCGCTTACATGTAGTGCAAGTCATTGTACTCATAGAGCTATAGCTCCATGTTGTACCTGACTGGTTTCATGTATTGTACATTATGTACATTGTACATGTAGGAAATGCAAAGTGTCCAAATTTACGTGGACTGCTTCTTATCAAACATACATCACATGGCAGAGCTTGAAATACTCACTGGACCAGACTAGACCATTTCAGGCCTGATGCTTCGTTCTTGAAAGGGCAAGGGCACCCAAGGCATTTCTCCTTTTGTAAAGGGCACCTCTACATGTATGAGGAAATTCAAAATTGCAGCTTGAACATTCAAGGGGCAATAACCAGGGGCAACAGAGGCAATTGCCTCCATTGCCTTTATAAAGTATCAGGCCTGCCACTTATGTTAGCTAGTAATGTAGTAGTTTTAGCATCTGGGCTAGTAGCCCACCAGGCTTGACATGCCCACTGGACCACTGGCCTGAGTCCAGTGATTTTAGAATTGGGCCAGTAGCCTCACATTCTCACAACCAAACAAGTCCTGAAGTCTAGTGTTTTGCCAAATCTACTGTATGTGTTCTAAAACGCTACCACCTTTTGAAAAGAATTTTTGCATGGGTTAGTTGTATGGTGTATACCTACATGTACATTGTACATTTATTTAGGATTAAAACAATCAAACAATTCCAGAAACCAAAGATAGTTTTTGCCTTTAAGTTCAAACCTCCTAAAGTGCAGCGAATGATATTGTATATATAATTAAGAAATAATTTTGTCCTGTAAACATATTTAAATGGATGTCCATTAAGCTTTCGTAGCCATTGAAATTCAAGCCCTGAAAGTACATGGTGTGTTTCAAAGGAGTAGACCCTAATATCAATTTATCAATACAACCAAATTCTCTCACAAGTAGTGCAGCTAAATATCAAGTTTATATTGCGGCTTTGCATAAATTGATTAAACTGTTGCCAAAAATTAGTCCAAGACACACACCGTATGTTAAGAATTCTTCGTAGTGAAATTGCTACGTGCCGATTACCGTCAATGACTCAAGTTAAATTGACTCAAATTGAACGCTGTCATAAATCATTGAACCAATTTTATACAGTGAGTGTACATCATTCATGCAAAAGGTTTTGACGTGATGTTGCCAAAGTATACTATATTCAACATAGTCCATGTACTTTTTAGAAACATGACTGCCTCAGAACTATTTTAAAACGCAAATATATGCTTCAATTTAAAAAAAAATTGCCCTGCTATAAATAATATAGGCCTTGCGCTTGAAGCTTTTTGTAAAGTAGCCCACCGGACTAACATTAACTGTACATTTTACTTGCCCCAGTTTTAGTAGCCCAGATTTTAAACCTGTGTTGTCATAAATGTATCTTCTGATGTATTAATGGTAGCGATCTCAACCATTTAACATTTAATTATTTACATCTGAAAAGGAAGAAACATGAGCATTTTAAACAAGTAGGCTGCACAGTTTTTAGTAGCAAGTTGAGATTGAGAAGTGGTGTGTACTAGCCCAGTTTTACATGCAGTTTTTACTAGACATTTGTACGCGGGGCTATTGTTAAAGGCAAAGTATACCTTTGTTTTTTGTTAACCTTTCGATTGTTTTAATCCCGCATACCCATACTTGTAAATGTAGAAATACAATAAAACAAATATGTGAAAATTTCATTTCAAAAGGTTGTAGCGTTTTTGAGATGTCGCTGTAAATCTGGAGTGGTTATGTCCACGCAGTGGAAAACACAATCTGAGAAATGTTATCTAAGTTTGAAAATTGTTTGAATCCCTTTCTTTAAAACCAAATTCCTTAGAAGGGAATCATTTCTCAAAATTTTATCTATTTTCAACAGCTGCAGTGCTTCTTACCAACTAAGATTTTTTGGGGTTATTAATTTCTGGAGAAATTACCAAAAGTACAAAAATGTATGTACCCTTCTTTTAAAGGTATTGTACACTTTTGGTAACAGCTCAAAAGCAGTGTCCACATTTTGTGTGATTAAACATATGCATGAACAAACAAACCTGTGAAGGTTTGAGCTCAATTGGTCATCGAGGTCACGAGAAAATAGTGAAAAGAGATCTTATGTGTTTTCTGTTATTTCAAATTATCGCGCGCGATAATTACTATTGTTTTACTCTTTTCTCAGAAACGATAGTATTTTAGGCAGAAATATTTTAAGGAACCCTTTCTACCATTACTTACTTTAAATCATGTAAGTTATGTGTGAATCTGTGAACATTGTGTTTTTCGATCTTACCAATAGTGTACAGGGCCTTTAAGGGTGAGCCCTGTAATATAATGATGTGTTCTTAACATGTACATGTACATATACAAGATGCAGCATTATCATGCACCCTCTGTAATCATTCGTATCCTACTGTAATGTACGTAGCATCACACCATAAGATATGCAGTGACTCAGCTTCAACACGCCAAGGTATTCTCCAGACACATGGCCCCTGACGTACACGCATGTTGTAGGCTATTAGTGTGACTAGTCATAATTTGTTGAGCAGCATATGTGCACTGTGTTCCGTATGATATTAGGGGGGAAAAAAATTGCTGCGCATCTTCGATTTTGGGTCTTGCCAAGAAATTGCCAGAAATTATTTCATGTTTGTAATTACTCCTGTGTTATTTTTGTTGTATTGATCGCAGACATCGAGGAAAGCCAGGGTGATGTTATTGGCTTGACACTGACAGCAGAGAACGTGTCTAGTTTGTATGTTGTTGTTTAGGCTTGAGCTAAGAACCGGCCCAGGAATTTTGTATACCCTTTGTGAAGAGAAAGTTCAACACACTTTCTGGATTTTGTTATTATTAGTTATCATACGCGGGCTAGTGGATTACAGGAAAAAAATATAGCGTTTCTGTGTCTCATGTCAAACGAGGCCGAAGGCAGACATGCTATATTTTTCAGTATTTCACAAGCACATTTGTGATAACAACTTTATCTTTGAGCAAACTTGATGTGCAGCTTAGAAGCGCAATGCACGGAGGTATACGTAGAACAGGGCCTACATTGTAGGTGCTATGGACTGTGCAATATGGTTTAATATAACACTATTGTTGCCATGTTTTGACCAATCAGAATCGAGGATTCAAGTTTGCTTGAGTTGAAGATAGTGTCCATTACAGTGCAGGGTTCTGGTTTGAAACGCCCATACTTGAAACAGAAAATAATGTCTTTGAAACAAATTGCAGTGCCCTAGAACCAGTCACTTACATCACAGCATGGTAATTTGGCTGGTAACCCTTTTGCTTAGCAGTAATGTTATGGCCGGAGATCATTAATTATGTGCTAAACAACGTAATGTATTGAAGTCAAGGGTCTAATTTCATAGCAGAAAAATTTGCTTGTAAATGCGTACATGTAAGTGCGTTCATTAAAACAAATTGCAGTGCCATACAACCAGTCACTACTAACAATACATCACAGCACGGTAATGTGGCTGGTAACCTTTTTGCTTAGCAGTAATGTTATGGTCGGAGATAATTTGTGTGCTAAACACGAAATGTATTAAAGTCAAGGGTCTAATTTCCTAGCAGAAAAATGTGCTTGAATACGTACGTATGTAAGTGGGTTTCACAAGCAAACTAGAAAGTTAGACGGTGCTACATGTATTGAAGCGTATTCACCATAGATACGCATTGTTATGGCACTCGTGTGCTAGCAAGAACTAAGTACACGCATCTTTCCGCGCTTACAAAAAATGTACCACGCTTACACTGTAGTGTTAGACCTGTATATATTACCGGGTTTTTTAAAATAGAAACTGTGCTGTAAGCAGTCAATTGGCGGTTAAACAGTGTCAAGTAACTCTTGGGAAACTGTGAGTGGGCCTAGCACTACAATGTACCTGTTTACATGGAACACTTAATACACTGAATTTATGCATACATAAACCAGCCAGAAGGTTGATGTACTATATAACATGTAGTTTGTTTGTCATAAGTGAATAATGCTTTGGTGCATCACATGGTTACATGATCTTCGACAGTCGAATTAGCCGAGTACGTGCAAACCTTGAACCTCATTCTTGAAGGGCCACAGCAAATTTCTACTAGATAAAGGGTAGTTCCACGAGGTTAAGAAATGTAAATTTCTCATCAGACATGTACCTTAACCAGGGCCACCATAAAAAGAAATCAAGTGGCAGCTAATGTTCCAGCCAAGTGCCCTCGGCAAGTAACAGTAGGTTAGGTACATGGTGTACAATGTAGGTTAATTTTTGGCCTGTACATATTTACTGAATTTGTCGCTGTTGACGAAATAGGCAGGGATTGAGTTGAAAGACAAATCTCCATTAGACCATTAGTCTTGTGGCTCAGAACTTTCTCTGGAATTAAAAATATTTAGAAGATCATCTTTCTTTCTTTGTACAACAGCGTTCTCCTTTATTAGTGGTACACTTGTTAAAACAAAGTACCAGTTAACGTTCTCACCAAGTGGTCCGGCTGGCTAGTGAAGTCTTGAGTAGCCTCCCTACTTCATAAAGGACCTACATATTATTATGTGTATTTCTGAAAAAAGGTGGACTATTGAATTGACCGAGTTGGTCCTGCTGGCTAGTCATTGAAAAAGGTCAAGGCAACCCCTGTACAATTTGTTTGACTTTTAGGTGGAGGATTGAGTGTAGTATTTAGTCAATCCTGAAACAGACATGTTTGGATGAAGAACTTACAAAGGATTGTTGTACAGTAGCTCTGGTTTGAGGTTGCTAACTCAATGATGTTACTGGCCTGTTTTAAGGGCTGTTCGTACTTCGAAAGCGAATACGAAGCGAATTCTGGTGACGCAATAATTTCCAATTATTTTATAATAATTTCCACAAAGGACATTTCGCTAGCTTTCGCTTTTGCGTGAAATATGAATCGGGCTTAAAGGTACACGTTGCCTTGAATCGACCGAGTTGGTCATAAAAAGTGGTTGTAAACCATTTGTTATGAAATGCAAATGGTTAGAAAGATGTTTTAAAAGTAGATTACAATGATCCACACAAAAATGCCTCGAAATTGCGTGGTTTTCCTTGTACATCATCAACTAACACAGTCTGCCTTTTATGGAGTCAAACTTTTGACTCCACAAAATGGCCGACCATGTTAGTTCGCAAAGTTCAAGGAAAAACCACGCAATTTCGAGGCATATTTTGTGGATCATTGTATTCTACTTTTAAAACATCTTTCTAACCATATGCATTTTATAACAAACGGTTACAAACGCTTTTTATAGACCAACTCGGCCGATCCAAGGCAACGTGTACCTTTAAGCCAGTAAGGGATAGTGTCGCATTGGATTTGGGAAAATTACTTTGTTCAAGAGACTGGAAGAAAATAATAATTGGAAGAAAAGACCAACTACACTGTACCTAGTGATCACAATGCGTGCTCACAGTGTGTGAAAATAAATAACACTAATGTATAGAAATAACTGAGCGTGTGATTTGTCAGGGTTTTTTCCTGATTTCACCAAAATCTCCTCAAGCCTTCAAGTTTTCTTAGAAAGAAGTAAAACAGTCACCCAAAGGCAGCAAAGGAATAACTCACTTTGCGTCCAAGCCTGTATTTTTGTCCTTCTGGTGATGCACCGAACCTGTAAACCTCCTGAAATTGTAAACATCAGGGAGGTTCTGAAGTCTAGAGAAATCTAGATAACAGCCAGTTGTTTATTTTGAAGAGTTTTCTGACATATTTCAAGGTCAGTGCAGGCTCGAAAAGGACAATATTTCAATATTTAACATGACCAGGTGGGGACTGAAAAACCAAGTCCAACTGTGTGGATTCGAACCCGGGCTCAAAGAGGTGAAAGACAGGATGAGGTACACGTAGCACATGGCCAACCTGACCTCCAGTTCGGTGTACAAGTGGAAGAGATATTTTTTATTTTTTATTTTTACATGTACTCTTGGGCCTTTTTCCAGTTAGTTGATTGATGCAGCCAACATAGGACTTTTCAGTGAGTCTTTTCTTTTGTGCTTCAAAATGAATCTAAAATCTCACCTGATCTCCAATTTTGTTGTCCTTACCACTTTTGTATTTTTCCTCTTTTCCCCTTTCTTCCTGTATCCTGTGGTAACTTGGTGCTACTGTAAATTCAGTTTTTATTATTATTACATTTTGTTTTCACTTTTTGTTTTCACTTTTTTTTTAAATAGCCTTATTATCGTTGTGTATTTCGTTTCAGGCATAACAATCTCGTCAACCAGTTCTCGTGATGTCAAATTTCAACGTGGTGAACGTGTATTCATCGAGTCAGACGACAGACAACATGAGTCGCAACGTCATGTTAGCTTGGGTCAACACGTCACTAGTGCTCAATTACAACAAAATAGAGGAACTGTGCACAGGTAATGGTGTTTTGTAGTGTGACTTGAGGGCAAATGTCTTAACTCTGGGCAGCTCTTCACTATGTTAATAATGCACGTTTTCGACAATTGGAAGGTGAATTTCTCTGGTACATCTACCTGTGTAAGCTTGGATCAGGGATGAGAAATTGTGGAGTTTTTATCTGAATTCAGGCTTTTTAAAGTGCTCGTAGTAAAAAAAAAAAAAATGCTTTATTTTTCATCAAATAAAATAAGTCGTGCTACAATTGATCTACTTCTCTAGCACTGAGGATACTGTTCGCAAAGCTCCTTGGAATCTGTAACAACAGGGGTTATCGAAAGGTGGAAATGTCATCATTTCAATCTAGACTTTAAGAGCATGAAGAGGAATATCAATTTCTACCTTCAGCTACCTTGAGTTATTTTCATTGTAAATATTTTTCTTCTTGTAGTCCTTTCCCGAGAGTTGCTTTCAGCTGTGTTTGGGGCTAACTTGCATAAAATAACCTAACACATATTTAAAAATTCTCCTAAGATCTGGATCCCAGTTTCAGACTTGTCAGAAATAACTCTCACTCCTGGCTGCGATGCCTCAGGGCTATTATTACTCCTTATGGATGCATGCGCGAGCCCTGCTATGCGATTGTTCAATGTGGCACTCAAATATTTTAACAAAATAAACATTCTATACAAAGTTACGTTTGTACGTGTACGTGGTAAACGGATGCCTTCAGTCCCCCCTCATACTTTTTATAAAACTGCATCGAGGCATCCTCTTATTTTTTTTCATTATAAACAAAACATAATTTATTGTTGTTACTGTCCACTCTTGTTTAGACAAGATTGTTGGGGCTGGCCAAATTACATGTACCTCTTTATAACAGGAATGTTGTTATGAGAAGACAGCAAAACAAAGAAACACAGGACTTCAGACTGTACCTCTTTATAACTGCTCTTTTTTTAAGGAGAACTGACTGCCAATTTCTGGTAATGAAATCAAAGATACCCTGAAAGGGAACTTTACCACTGCAGTAGGAAGCCTGGGGGAATGAACCAGATACACGGCGGTAAAACAACTCCACTTCCACAATAACGGTCCCGGGTTATTTTATGTGCAGTTCAAGTTCTAGTACACGAGACCAACGGCTTAATGTCCCATCTGAAGCACAAAGCAATTGTGGTAAAGTGTCTTGCTCAAGAACACACAAACATTATTCGTGATCAGTGAGGCCGGGATTCGAACCCACACTCTGTGAATGATGGAATGTGATTACGTTGCACTAGACCGCTCGGCCACAGTGCGACACATTTTGCAACTTGTAACTTACATGTTTGTGTCTGGTTCCGGTTCTTGCCAAGCTGATGTCCCGTCTGAAGCACAAAGCAATTGTGGTAAAGTGTCTTGCTCGAGAACACACAAGCATCATTCGTGATAAGCGAGGCCGGGATTCGAACCCACACTCTGTGAATGATGGAATGTGAATACGTTGCACTAGACCGCTCGGCCGAACATATGGAAGGGGCAAGGGCACCAAGGCGTTTTCTCCTTGGTAAAGGGCACTTACAAGGAAATTGTTAATTTCTATTCTACATTTAAAAGGGCACAAAGGCAATGACCAGGGGCAACTGAGGCAATTAACTTGCCTCCGCAATTAACTTGCCTCCGCGATGTATGTATCAGGCCTGGTATTCTAAGCTGACGTATATTTGTTTGTTTTTTAACGTAACAGGTGCGGCGTATGCACAGTTCCTTGACCTTCTGTTCCCGGAAGCTAATATCAGTTTAAAAAAGATCAACTTTACCGCCAAACTGGAACACCAATACATCGCCAACTGGAAAATTGTGCAATCTTCATTCAAGAAGCTTGCCATCGACAAAGTGAGTAGAGAACGATGTTCAAATGTAATGAGGCTGCTTCTAAATGAGAGGTTGTGGCTGTGGCTGTGGCTTTGGCTGTGGCTGGATTACCTCGTTGGGCTGCTCTTAGCAACAGCTGCAGCCGCAACTGCCAAGTCAGACAAGGCCTTAGTTTGAGCAGGCATATGCCCAGGGCACGAATTTTACACTGGATCGCAAGCCCGAGGCCAGTGATTCTTGGTGTCGGGCCAGTAAACTCAAGACCTGACAAGTTCGGCTGTCTTGTGTTTTTTTTTTATTTAAAAGACTGTGAAAAACAAAGTATGTTGACTGTGGGTCTGAAATGTGCTGGCCGTTTCTTCTCTTTTACGCAAATACAAAGTTGCATACTGTCAAGCCAGAGTTTTATTGTGGCAGAAATATTTTCAGAGGAAAACGATTTACTCAAAAAGTTCCCCAAAATAACACGAGGGGCACAGACATTTTTGAAACTTACGAAGTGGTTAAAGGAACATTACAGAATTGGTAAGAAAAAAACTTGTAAAATATACTTTTTGATCACAGATTTACATAAAACTTACACGGTCTAATGATGATGATAGTAGAAAACATCCCTAGAAATATTTCTGTCTGAAATGCCGCCATGTTTGATGAGAAATGAATTAACTAAATTTCCGATTGGAGTTTATCGCTCAGTGAGCATTTGATTCATTTGTTATGATTTCATGCAAATGTGTAATCGGTTTTTCACTATTTTCTCGTGACCCAGATGGCCGATCGATCTCAAACTTCTACAGGTTTGTCAGTTTATGTATAATGGTGGATTACATAAAGTGCTTACACTGCCAGCAACTGTTTTGTTAGCAAAAACCAATTCTGTAATGTTCCTTTAAATGCATTTTTGAATTCCTTTTTTGTTCCTACCAACAAGATTATACCAGTAGACAAGCTGATCAAGGGAAGATTTCAGGACAACTTTGAATTCGTCCAGTGGTTTAAGAAATTCTTCGATGCCAACTATGGTGGCCAGGAATACGATGCCTGTACTGCCAGGCACGGGCAGACAATATCATCTGGGTCTGGAAGTGTAGCCCACAAGAAGGTGCCATTGAAAACTCGTAAGTGTATAGTTATGTTGACAATTTTCCACTTGCTCTTTTATTCAAGTATTTATTATTTTCTTTTAATACAAAAAAGGATTATTATTTATTCAAGTATTTTAATTTTTATTTCTTAAAAAAGTTTTATTACTATTTTTTTTAACTTATATATTAAATTTATTTATCTGTTTATTTTTTTGGGGAAAAATTATATTTTTTGTAGGTTTACAATTTCTATAAGGTTAGTGGGAAAGGAACTTGGCCTCTTACATTTCCTTAGCAGGCTGGAGTTTCATCTGTGAGAGGGCAAGGCCATTTTTATTTTGCAAAGGCCACTACCATTGGGAAAATCTTAAAGTCTATGGGAAACTGTTTTTAAGGAGCACCAAGGCCAAGACCGGGGGGAAATGTAGGCCATGGACTCTGTGGCCTCCGTGTAATTCCAAGCCTGCCCTAGGATTGTGCTTCAGTGTTTTACATTTGTCACTCATACCATTTTTTTTGGTAGCTGATGTTTTTATGGAAAATACATGTACTTATGAAATGCGGGTAAATACGACATAATTGATTGATTGTTGTTATATCATGTAGGGAAGCCATGTTCTGACACTCCCCCAAACACAAACATTCCAGCGACATATTCCATGACTATTCTCCTGCTTGCATTAACCCAAGTTTGCAGTGAATGTTAAAGAGGGCTCCAAGGTCCAGTTCAGTTTTTGTAATCCAGGCAATTTCCAACAGCTAGAGTCCTCATGTACATGTCTCTAAATCATGTAAAATGTCATTTTGTTTAAAGGAACATTACAGAATTAGTAAGAACAAAACTGGTGAAATATACTTTTTGATCACAAAATTACATAAAACTTACACGGTCTAACGATGATGATAGTAGAAAACATCCCTTGAAATATTTCTGTCTGAAATGCCATATTTGATGAGAAATGAATAAACTAATTTTCCGATTGGAGTTTATCGCTCAATTCTCTAATGTTCCTTTAACAATACTCCTTCAGAGCGCAATTTGAAATATGACTACATCCGACAGCGAAAAACAAATAGGTCTGTACATTCAAAAGAGGAATTTTAGCGCCTGTCAAAAGGTCAAATTCAATACTGTTATTATTGAATATCATCAAATTTAGGATTGTACTGAAAATTCTTTGTAGAAAACTGGACAGACCATATATTTGAAATGTGACGTCATCGAACGTTTTTGAACGAACGTTTTGGATGTTGACAAAATTGCACTTGAAGGAATCAAGCAAAGTGGTATTTTACACCAATTTATTGTGAGATTAGAGACGTGTCAAGTAATAAACCACAAGGGAAACTAACAGCGTAAACTTTAAATAATTTTGAGTTGATGGAAGAAAAAAATGACTAGGTTAGGTTAGGTTAGGTTAGAGACTCTAGAGCTATTTGAAAATACATGTAAGTGAATCACAAAACTGAGTTTGACCTTGGAGTTCCTGTTTAAAACTGTTGGCATTTCTCTCTTTCAACCTTCACCGATTGCTTGCGTGCGTGTTCCTGTCCGATTGCACGTGTCTGTTGTGGTCTGTTTTTTTTCTTCGATCGACCTTCTTTCAGACCCCGCGGAAGCATCTCCTCTGAAACGTCCTCTGAAGCAGCTTTCCGTCCAAGGTAAACTTGAAGTTGTCTAAAAAGGGCACTTTTGGGTCGCACAGTCGGAACAAGGATTCAAAACAAACCCGTTCGTGTTCACATACCTCTTCAGCTGCACCCTTTTCATACCTTGCGGATGGTCTTCCTTTTTGTTTTCTTGTTTGGTTGTTTTTGTTCTTGGTGGTTGGTTTTTCATTAATGATGTCGTTGTCTGTTCCTTACACGCTACGTGTACAAAAGTAGAAGGAGAGCACCGTAAGTAGAGTGTAAAAAAAAAAATCCCTTTTAGTTTGAGTGATCTTGATTTGGTTCATCCGGGCATTCATTGTCACAACAAGATCATGACCTCGTAAAGTGCGTAGACCTGTTCAAGTGTGCACTGTTGTTTTTTTTTTCTTCACAAGTCCCTTTTATGTTAAAGTGTGTGTGTGTGCGCGCATTGCTAATCGCCTTGGTATTCTGATAGTGTTGTAAATATTCACATTCGAAATGTTAAAGTTCCTCAAAATGCACAGGTTGTCACAAGTCACTTGTAGTTTTTTTGTTTTTGTCTTTAAAGTCAGCAAGTTGTTATTGCAAGTCGTTTTTTGTTTGTTAAAAAGTCAATTTGCAATTCATATACATTACATGTAGGCTGCTCGAGTCGGACTCGAGCCCAAGTGGCCAAATGAAGTCAGTGACACATCATCGTGAACAGTCATTGGTCACCATCGCTGTTTCTGTTTTGCATTGTACAATGAGTGTGAGCTTTTGTTAAAAAAATTGCACAGTTTTATGTTAAGCACCCAATAAAGTCTTGGGCTTGTAATTTATAACGGTGACATTGTTTTGGGAAAATGTCTGGGGCGTAGATTTTGTTCGTGGATAAAGCAGGGTCGGAAAGTGGTATGTGTGAGAAAGCACGTGAAGAAACATGGGGAAATGTACCTGTTAATTCCTTAACCAACCCAAATCCATCCTGATCTTTGTACTGATTTTGCACGAGTTTGCTGGATTTAAAGCTTTACAACTAAACTGACGCGGTTGCTTTGGGGCCTGATTCGTGACTGTCTCAGTGTTTGGCAGTTACATGTATGTAGGTAACCACTGGCTGATTGGAAACCTGTTGAAACTGTGGAGAAATCGGATGAGCCCTGGCCGAAGGTTGGGGCAGGGTCAGGTTCGAGTAGTTTTAGCCAGTAACCTAAAAACTGAACAGGGCATGTGGTCATATTTTTGTTTTTTGTTTTTTTCTTAATTTTTAATTTATTTTAATCCAAACACACACTTAATTTGTTTCCCTTTAGATTAACAAATCTTTTTAAGTTTTGAAGTGAAAATCTGCGCCGAAAAATTCTGCAAAAAATTTAAACGAATTAAATGATGTAATGGTCTTGTAAAAATATGTTTTTGGTCGAGAGAAACTTCTGGGCTCTGTTAATTGGGAATTCTGTGCTTATGGGGCATAGAGCTATGTGCTTTACAGGGCGTCGTAAGTGCAGATTTCCGTGGTAAGCAGACCCATGAAATTGGACCCTGAGCTTTCAAGACCTCTGTATGGGTTAGCTGTTTTTTTCCTTGAAATCCTTGCCCTGAATGTAGGCAGGAAGAGAAGAGATAAAGGTAATGATGCACTTTGGTTTTTGGTAGTTGGCAGATATCATCACAGTAAAGCACCGCAGTGTAACAGCACTTTGTAATGCACCTAAACGTTAAGAGAGCAGTAACCTCATGTGACTCTCTTCAATCAAAGCCTTTGGTTGGCACATTGCACGTTTGTTGTTATGTATGCGCGCAAAATGTTTATTCATACAGTTCTTGCGTATCATGTTTTATTTTTAAAAATAGGCAATTTTTATTGTTCAGAACAGGGTATGCACATAATATTTGTATTATCCGTTAATTTGCGAATTGCATAATGTCTGTCATGAATATGATAATTTTGCAGTGCCCCCCCACCCCTAATCAGCATGGGCCAATGTCATCATTTTCAGAAATGGGTAAGGTATTTCTAGCAGCAATCAGCAGGGGGCCAGTTAAAACCCAAGTTTCATGCATGACATTTTGGCTGGTTACTTGTTGATGCACTTTAGGCTGCTCTTTTTGTTGGCAGCTGCGTGAATTTAGCTCTGAACATGGCGCTATTCATGTGTTGTCATAAATTTATTGGTGTCTAATTAACTTAAATTTTGGTGTAAAATAACTTGTTTATTATTATAGTCAGTTTTTTTATTTTGTTTTATTTTGTTCATCTTTAGAGCCAAGAACAACAGCAAAGGCAGCAGCAGTAGCAAAACCGGCCGCCGGAGCTGCAACGAGGAATAACAACCAAAAAAGCAACAGGGAAAACATGGAAGTTGCTGAGCTCAAACTTAAGGTTGGAAACAATATTTCAAAAAATGTGGTCCATCATTTAGGTTTCCCCCAGTGCGCTTACGCTGGTGTAGTGTGCTGATACGGGTGAATTGCAGCCAATACACACAAAAACACCCACACATTCTATTTTTTTGCATCCTTTGTCCCTGTAGTTAAGAATCTCCCATAGACTTTGTACACAAAATTCCTTGTGGAGCAACCCAGTCTTTAGAATTTCCCTATGGAGACCCTTTGTTATCCCTCTTCTGTTTTGTTCTTGGTCTCCATAAGGTAGTGAATATGAAATCAACCTTACGGATCGGGTTTGTGGGGTCCTGTTTTTGTTAATCTATTATTCCTTTTCTGAAGAATTCCTGTGCGGAGTCCAAGTTGAACAAAGAAAAACCTTTGTGGGGATTTATTGTTCTATTATGTAAAATAACCCACAAGTGCCCCTTCAGTAAGCCCGCTGGTGTAACCACCTGTAACCGTGGACCTCATATTGTCCCTCTTTTTTTGGTACTCAAACTTTTTGGCAACAACTTCCATTGGTTTTGTTCACACTTTCCAAGTGGGGACCTTCACCCAACTGAGGAGCCTGTTGTCTTGTTTTGTTATAGGTCCCCGGTTTGAATGTTTATACCTGCCCACACCCAACCTATTCATATGGCAGTAACAGGGTACTTCTATTGTTGTTTTTGTTATTCCATTTTCTGAGGAATCCTCTTTTGGTCACCACTAGAACAATGGAATCCTTGTTGGGTAGCATTGTTCCGTTGTGTAAAGTATCCTGTAAGTTGGCTCGTGTAAGGGCCCCCACACACACAACCTTACAGATCAGGGTCCCGCTATTGTTGTTTTATTACTCCCCTTTTCTAAAGAATTCCTCTGTGGGGGTCCAAGTTGACAAACAATATTGGGCAAATATTCCATTGTGTAAAATATCCCTCAAGGACCTGTGCATAAGAACACAGCTCTGTATTGCATGCACTCCGTGCGTATTCCTTTTTTTCTGTGCACAAAAAGAATTATTCTTTCACCCTCTTGCTGTCTGACCATTCAATACCATTCAAGTGGTTTTGAATGATAGATAAACTATGCCAGCCTGCAATATGATACCATGAGGGAATGCATGTACACAGTACACAGTTAGTTCTGTGCACAGTTGTGCCACCGTACACAACCTTGGCAGTCGAATGGTTTCAAATGGTTGGTCAACTCACTGGAAAATGTTGCCAAGAGTCACTGACAGTAGGAGGGTTAACACTGTAAAAAAACACTCTGAGCAATTGTTTTTCAGTGCTAAGCAGATGTGTTTGCGCTCACCAGGTGTTTGTTCCCTTCTCTTAGGTCAAGGAAGCCGAGATCGCGATAGAGAGCTTAGAGAAGGAAAGAGATTTCTACTTTGAGAAGCTGAGGAACATTGAGGTCATATGCCAAGAGGGAGAGAACGAACAGATCCCAGGGGTCAAGAGAATATTAGAAATCCTGTATGCCACTGAGGTAAGGTTGAAACAAGAAAGGAAATCATTTTGTACGTTGCCAATTTTTGTGTGTGTGCAAAGGATATGAGTGTGCCATTGTTAGAAGACCGTTCCTCCATTTGGTACTTATGTTTAGTGCGTATCTGCCTAGTAGTTTATGTAGTTGATGAACTCGCTCTTCAACCCTACCAGGGTTCTGCCCAGGGATTTCTTTAGTGGTGGGAAAAATGTTTCCCTGGAAACCATTGCGAGATGGATCAGTTACACGGTACATCTTGTAAATATACTCAAATCAAAGAAGTACTCAAAATTAATGGCTTCGGATACCATCTTTACTGGTAAATATCCAATTTTACATTTCGTTGAAAACCTTTGAAAGGAAATCACAAGTGTAATTAAAAAATTTTGAAAATGTGTGGTGGTCGGAAACAGAGAAAATTCTGCCAGTGGTGGTTGGGGAATCCTGAGTGCTGGGCGGGTTTTCCGGCACCGACCACTGTGGGCAGAACCCTGTGCCGAGTAGCTTATGTAGATGATGACCTTGCTCTTCAACCTGGCCATATTTTTCTTGTTTCTAAATTGATGACAATGCACGGCGCAACGCAGAATACCTTCTGATGGTTGGAACAGATAATTTGCACACATGTACATGTAATGTATATTGTACCTTGTGTAGATCAAACTTTATTACCTTATGTAGCTGTTTGTTCTTGTGGATCCCTTGACTGTGCAATTGTTTTTATTTGTTTGCTGGCGAATAAAATAAAATGAAATGAAATGAAATGAAACACTCCCTCCAACCAGCACAAATCATCCAGAGTGTCGTCACTTGCAAAGTCACATTCAGAGCTTGAGTTTTAAAAATTAATGATCAATCAGATCGAGGGACTTTTTTTTAAGTGGACCTGGGAAATATCTGATTTGCAATACAGGGCTGAGAATTTTAAGACTTTATCTGATTTCAGACCTTTTTATGTCTACTTCATGAAAAAAGTTGCCGTTATTTTTCGTCCGATTCGCAAGAAATCATGCTCTTTACATCTCTGGCACTAAAGCCACAAATCCCAAAAGCTTGATATCTGTAACACCAGGGGTTACCAGAAGGTGGACATATATTATGCTGCCGCTTCCCAGGTTGTACCGTAAACTTCGGTGTGATCCCTGGCTACACGGCAGTTACCGGTTGCATGGCTTCTGACTGGCACCCCCGAACAAAGATATTGACAAAATAGGGAGACCGCCAACATAGGGCTAGATAGCTCAGTTGGTAGAGCGCCGGTACGTTAATCCGGAGGTGGTTGGTTCAAATCCCGATCTAGTCAATTTTTCTTTGTTTAAACCCCAAACCATTTGAAATTTACCCAGTCAGTTTCCCTTGTGGTTCATTACTTGACGTATTATAATCTCAACGTACTTAAGGAAAATTTGGATGCTAGTTTCAGACCTTATCGTCACCAGTGACTCTCACCCCTGTAGTGTTGCTAAGTTTAGGGTGTGATCTTCGCATCATGATTGCACGGCTGTATGTTGAGCTCCCAATAAAGTCAAGTTTACTTGGGAAACATTTATAAGTCTGGTGTGAGTGCAACAAAACTGCACACTGTAAATGAGTGTGGAGGACACACCCCTGCCTGAGTTTGTTTTTCTGTTCTCAAGGATATATTTGACTAAAGTTTAACATTTTAATGTTATTTTTTTGCATCGGGGATAAATAGTACAACTTGGTTTTACCCTTACACCGATGTGTATTAAGCACTGTATACTCAGTCCTTTCCTGAGCTCTGTGAAAAAAAAATCCACAGGCAAATCACTCGGGTGGGATTCGAACCCACGACCTTTGCATTGCTAGAGCAGATATCTAACCACTAGAACCATCGAGCTAGCCCGATGGCTAGAGGTGGTTCGAATCCTTCGCAGCAAGTACCGCAACGATTTAATAAATGTTAGTTTTTGCATCTATTAAAAAGTTTAACATCTTCATGAATTTTGCCCCTGCTCAGCCATAACATATTCACCTGTCATGATAATTTCCCATGTCAAACCTGTCACTACCATACATCAATTATGAAGCATGGATAACATTTAAGGGCGAGACTTTGTGTTTGAATGGGTACTACTAATATTTAGAGCAAGCACAGAACCAATTCAAGGCACCCATATCTTTGTTCTCTCTCTCTCTTTCTTTTTTCCCCCACCCTTCTTATTCCACTCGCTCCTCTATGAATGCTTCTTGTATTTAAGGACGGCTTTGCACCCCCTGAGGACTTTGAAGACGACACTGTCAGCGATCCTGGAAGCTTTGATGACCAGAATGAGCAATATTAGGGGGTTAGACAAACGTGTCCACTTGTAGCTCCCTTGCCTGTTTTCATTTCTTCTTTATTTTTAATTTGTGCTTTTTTTTCCTTTTTTTTCCCTCACATCTGTAGCCGTTTCCCGCCCCTCTATTTACAGATTTTTTTTTATTCTACCTCAGTTTCTCCTGTTTCTATGGAAACTTGGGGATGTTATTTTTTCATTTGTAGATTTTTTTTGTTAGTACCTATTTGTGGATTTGTTTTCCATTTGTTCATTGTTTTTTGCTATTTTCGTATAAAAAAAAACCCAGCTTTGTTTTCCCTTCATTTGTGATCCTTTTCTTCCTTCCAAACTGGTGTATGATCACTGCCGCTGCATTTTGTTGACCTTCATCAAAACACCGCATTCGTTGGGACATGATTTCAAATCCTTGTGCGCTTCAGGGCATGTCCAAGAAAAGGTTCATTTGCAGTCCGGTAACCGAGCAGACAGGAGACAAAACAACATTCTGTGAATTCTTGTTTTATGTCTGGTTAACAAAATTTATTAGGACTTAAAATAATTATGCATTCAAGTTTCTACTTTAGTTTCCAGTTCCAGTTTAGTAAATTTGTTCGTTTTAGGTGAATTTAAAGGGAACCAAACAAGGCTACCAGAAAGTGGGGGGGGGGGGGGTTGAGAAATGATAACAGAATTCAGGGGGAATAAGTCAGGTAGCAACAGCTATCCAAAGGCTAATAACGCTAACTTCAAGGGGTAGATGTTCAACATTGAAACACGAACCACCTCATTGCTTCCCAGAGAGTTACAGAGTTTGCCTTTCACTTTTTTTTTCAGTGACTGGCCAGCAGGACCAGTTAGCTTGTGGTTTCATTAGTCCGTCAGCTTTTTTTTCCACTGGTCCATATTAATCATACTAAATACAGGAATGCTTTTCAACACGGACAATCCAGCCGGACCACTTTGAGAGAATTTTAACTGGTCCTCGGTTGTTTTAACTGGCATTTGGCCAGCAGACCACTGATAACGGAAAGTGCTGGGGTTAAACTTTCTGAATGTGCCATTTGTAGCTGTTACTGCACTCATTCTTGGACCTCACATGATGCACTTTGATCAATCTGTAACCCTCACTGTGCAAAAATTCTTCTCCCGAGTCTTTCCGAGTTCTGCGGTTACATTCAGCCAAAAGCACCAAGGCTGGATGGTAGAGTTGCAAAGCAGATTATTTTCTTCGAATCGGTATCTTCGAACGGGTATCAGTTTACCAGGGTTCTGCCCAGGATTTCTGAAGTGGTGGGGAAAAGTTTCCTGGAACATGTGGAAACATTGTGTGATGGATCAGTTACACGGTAGATCATATAAATAGACTCAAACCAAAGAAGTATTTCGTTGAAAATGTATGGTGGTCGGAAACAGAGAAAATTCTGCCTGTGGTGGTGGTTGGGGAATCCTGAGTGTCGTAGGGTTTTCAGACCACTGTGGGCAGAACCTGGTTAACAGTTGTCTCTCCCTTTAGCAAGCTAGTTATGTACGTGACACATTGATGTGCTTGGGAGGGGGAGGGGTGTTTCATGCAGGCATGCTTGTTTTCAGATGATTGGCTGATTTCCATGTTTGAGTTTTTCATTCGCACCATTGCAAATTGAAACACGGTTCAAGTCTCCCTGTGCCTTTCACCTTTCCTCTTGTTTGACAAACTGATGTGTTATTATAGTTCAGTTACATCTAGGCCATTGTAAATAAAGTCTTATAGAAATTAGAATTTGATTGACTATACCAATGTACCATTACTGAGGTGCTTGCCCCACCCGCATGTACAAAAGAATTGATGCCATATAGGAGCTGTGGTTTTGGTAGCCCCACCCCCAACCCATCCACCAGTTAGTGTTTGTGGATTTGTCATTTTCATCCACTCTCATTCCTGCCAGTTGCATGCATATTTATAAATCCAACGGGTCCCGCACGCCCTTACATGTGCCATCGCAGCTTCATTTGCTGTACACGTAATTTATTTTGTATATTATTGTATTTTTTGATCGAAGTAATTGTTTGCATTCACCAAAGTCATCTCTGTTTGTGAATTTCGACCCGTTTTTTATCAGTACAATGCAGTTTTGAATTTGCTTGCTTGTAAAATGATGTTTGATGTAGCTCGCTCGTCTTTACTTTTGCCTTCTACTTGTATTTTACATGTGTTCTATCCATTTGGATTGTTACCACCTTGCTATAGTTCATCAGCCAAGAGGTAACACTGCAGTCAGCAGTGCAGTAGTTGCTTTAAACTTGTACATGCAGCAGTGCTTTCTTTCTTAGTGTGTACACGTATGCACTTGTTCATTTAGATCGGTTTTGTGATGCTGTTGATCTGTGTAGACTATTATCATGCTTCCTGCAGCCATCTTTGTTTCCTCCCCATGTTGGCATAGTTATAAATGTTTAATATTGCAAAAAGGGACCAGTCTATATTGTCCATCCAGTCTCAGTTTTTGTGAAATGGCTTCACTATCGTATAATAAGGGTGCAATAGACTCCTTTCGTATGATAATAAAAGCTGAATTGGCGCCCTCACTGAGGTCAAAGGAAGACCAATTGACCCATCGCACAACGCGGAATGCACCTCCGCACAATGCGGGTCTACCATTGCCGACATTTTGGGAGTCAAGTCCTTTGTGTACATTTTGATTCCCAAAATGGTGGACAGGAAAGGCGGGTGTAAATGCGCCGCGGGGTCCGTCTTCGGCTGAGAGTTGTGCACTGTTTGTATCTGCGTGTATGTTGCCATTGTAAGGCCTATGTGATTGTGGCCTATGTTCTTAGGGTTTATTGCAGACCTCCCAATATGTACGATTTTGACGTACGTTTTTACGATTTTGTTGCCCATTTCACGTTTTCTCCATTTTGACTCTTTCATTTTCAAAATTTTGACGATACTGTATCCGAACAGTTTTTCATTTCAAAAAGTACTTTGGTTCGGTAATGGGTTCACCAGATCTTACAAAACCAACCCATGAGCAATTCTAAAATCTTTAAGATGACCATCCTTTGATTCTCCCTTTCCCCTCTTTCTCCCCCCCCCCCCAGGATGGTTTTGAGACTCCGGAAGGAGAAGAGGGCGTGGCACCCGAGGAAGAGGTCGCGTATGGCCAGGAGGAGCCCCTCGAGGACGGTGAAGAAAACCAATATTATTAGAGTTACTCCAGTGTCATCTTTAAAAAAAATCACAGTCTACCAAGAGTTTGTCAAGTACCCTTAAGCCTAAAGTGTCGACCAGTTCAGAATTACTCCGTAATGGAGAATATCTGTAATACAAGTATTACAAAAATCACACCGCCACCACCTTATAGTCAGATTATAGTTGACTAAATATCTTTCTATCACATCAAAAAAAATGCACAGAAAAAAAAATCATTTTTTGTTGCTTCCATAAATCTAATGGATTGATCAGCTCTTCAAAATGTATCAGTCGCAAAAAAATAGATACAAAAAATGTTCTGAAATTTACTGCTTTACAAAATTGAACTGCATGGAAGTCGCTATGATTGTAATTTTTACATTGATAGGGAAATGTTGTCATAAGATTTCCCCCTCTATCCTAGTATTGGCCTCATCGCTCTTTATATGGTTAAGAAAAAGGCAATGGCTACCCTCTGACTTTTTTTTAAACATTTTATGTACTCCTGGGTTTTATTTCACAAACACGGAGATTCATTTTAAGATGAGTTGGCAATATTGCCCTAGTGATTTGCATTGTGACATCACGCCGTGCTTAGCAATTAAGATTGACATACATCTTAAGATCAATCTCGGCTTCTTTGTTAATCCAGCAGAGGGCTCAGTTTCAGGAACACAAAGATTCATCTTAAGACGAGTTGTCAATATTGCCATAGTGATTCGTATTGTGACATCACACACCAATTAAGATTGATACACAGTTAAGATCAATCTTAGCTCTTTGTGTGATTGGGCCCTCGGACATTATGTAAGGGAAATTAACCTGTCAGTAATAGTCTGACACCTTTGCATGCTATAGTTTACATTGCTTTGCCCTTTACTAGGATACAGGGGTTCAGACAAAAGGTGGATGCAGTGTGATACATATGCTAAATATACCAGGAGTATGCAAAAGTAACCGCGACTTAACGATTCAAGATTTTATTTTTTAGAAGTGGAACACTTACTCGGCTTAAGTGATTTTGCTTTGCCCTAAAAATGTGTTCTCTTGTATAGCGAGAGAACTTCATTTATGTTGAAGACATTCCCGTCTTAAGCCTCAGTGTTGTGGAGCATGCCTCCTAGTTCTTATCAGTTATGTTCCCTTTTTTTAATTATTATTTATTGCTTTCTTCAACAATCGGGATTTGAATTTTAAGAAAAGTCTGCTTCTGTAAAAATGAGAGGAAGAGATTTTCCGGGGCCCTTTTGACCGGGCGATGTAGATTTTGAAATATGCATTGACCATGTAGTGATGATCACCTCTTTGGTTGAGGCATGGTTGGTTGTCTGGGCAGGTTGAATATGCCATGTGCGATGGACTTGTAAGGCTAGTCTACTCTTTGTCACAGAAGCGACTGGTCCTCTATTATCAAAATGGTGCTGCTGTCCATCAAATGTGCACAAATCACCGGTTCCCTAGTACAATATGCTAATTTAAACAAATTTAATGACGTGACCTAAAATAACACACTTGTATAGATTAACAAAAGCACATTTTTACTGGCTTCGTTTCATCTTTGAATTGGTCTCAAAACTTATCCTTGCTGTACATGTACCTGAAAATTTAGATTGTGGAGTGATTGCTGGAATTTGGTGCCATCGCTTAAATCTGCCAAAAGGAAAACTTGATACTTCAATCCAGTAACAATGAAGAAGAAACAAAAAATAAATAAATGTGCATTTCCCTAATCTTTTGTCTGCTCGGTGAAAACAAGAAGAAGCTGTTATTTCCGTCAGATATGAAGAATTCATTCTCTTTGGTCTACTTCCTTAGCGCTGAGTATAAAGTTCCTGAAAGCTCCTTGAAATCTATACCTCCAGGGGTTCCCAAAAGGTGGAAATGACATCATTTCAACTTAAACTCCTAAAATTTGGATCCTGTTTTCAGACTTTTGTTCAGTCATTAATGAGTCTCGCCCCCTGCTCTATTGGGAGTGTTCAAGATGCTTGGGGATAAATCCGAACTTGAGTTTAAAGCCAGAGATGAGACAACTTGAAGGGATTGTTTGTTCTTATCTTTCAGTTCAATCAGCAGATACTTAATATATTGGATCTTTGACGGTCCTATTATGAAGAAGGTATGACGACCCATTTTGTACACCATGTAACTCATAACCCTTACTCCCTAGGCCCTTCTTTTGCCAACAGGTGACCTCAGTCCTCCATTATACTCCTCTCCTGTGTCACTCCACACCAAATTGTTTGGATGTGGATTGGATTGGAATGCCCGACCCAGTGATAAGCAACTGGTATTTGGGCCCACCATCCCACAGTCCTTCTGAATCCTTCATTTCGGCAAAGAGGATATAGAATGATTTGTGAGGGTTGGGGCTTTAGTTGTCATTCGGAGTCAACTAACACTATAGTCAGTGTTCACATTGTTGTGTTTGTCAACGTTCACTTGTGCATTGATACATACAAGGGCAAGTCGATTCCTGTGGCACCAAGGCAATGACCAGGGGCATGGAGGCAATTGCCTGCCGTGATGTATCGAGCCTGAATCATTGCCCACGAGGGACACATGACGACAATAGAAGGGTTTGTAGATGACAAAAAAGACTCCAACTTTCATTTCTGGGGTTTGTTGTACAAAAATCGCACATGGCTCACAGTTAAAATTAAAGAACTATTGTTGCGTCTGGTCACACAGTTAATGATTTAGTTTTGAATCCTGGTTGGAGATTTGAAATGATGTTAATGTAAGGCAGTTTTCGAAGGAGCTGTGTTATCGGACGAAAGATTGCATCACTGTCTTAAGACGTCATTTTGTTATAATTTTATAGCTTCGCCTGTTGAGTCTAACGAACGGCTTTGTAAATAGTAGTGATTGGTCAGATAGACTGAATAGCGCCACCACCGACATGAATATGAACGAGATCAAGGCCAAAGGTCATGAAGCTGCTAAGCACCCAAATAATGCTAAGCATGAACAAGTCTTGCCCATCGGGCATTTTGTTAAGCATAAGAGAAACTTACTAAGCATTTGGTTAGCAGGAATGGGGTGAATCAGCGAAACACCATGCCATGTTCTTGGCTCATTACTGGTCCCCGGCTTAGTTTTTGCTTAGCAGACTTGAGTAGCATCCCCCCTGCTTAGCGTCTTGATGAAACTTCACACGCCGTTCTTGTCGTGGAAGCGAAGCGACATTGTACAATATTATAAGAAGAAGAATAACTAGTGGCATAACTTGAATTATTAATGATGTGAAGATTAATACAACATTTGCATTTAGTGTTTGTCCATTCGTTGATTATATTCTCTTGTGCATCAGTAATGAGTAAACTGTGAAGGGTTTAAAACACCTTACACACTGATATTTCAGTATCGTCCATGTTTAAACAAATATTATTTCGCTTGGCATTCCCTGTGTATTGGACCTGTAAGCTTAATTTAATTCTCCCACATTTAATACGAATGCTAACTGCATATACCTATACAAGTAATCGTAAAGAGAACAACCACAAAGGAGTTGAGCATTCCAACAGAAAATTGCAAGAGTCTGTAGAATACAATATCCCATGTTGGATCTGTCAACATTTTGCTGCGCTTTGGAAGACGGGGTCTGAGGGTAGCGATTCCCTGTCTGTATGAATTTTGATAATGATCGTGGCCCTGACTTAGGCTGTTGTTTTAAGGATCAGGCACCGTGGTAGCCGAATCGTAAGACTATTCCTTGCTGTTTGTCTACAAAAGCGAAAGTCCTACAGGGCTATAGTACTGTGGTGATGATCGTGGACAAGTATATCCACCATGTAAAGCTGAACAAAGTTCTGCCCAGTGTTAGTGTGTATGGTATTAGTCTATTTTCAAATCCACTTCAGGAAGTCTCATTTTGTACGCCATCATGTGCAGTCTGCACACTGTCCTTTGCATTTTGTACACCACCATTTCCATTCTGTACACCATCTTTTGCATTCTGTACACCACAGTTTGCATTCTGTACACCATCGTGTGCATTCTGTACACCACAGTTTGCATTCTGTACACCATCGTTTGCATTCTGTACACCACAGTTTGCATTCTGTACACCATCGTTTGCATTCTGTACACCACAGTTTGCATTCTGTACACCATCGTTTGCATTCTTTGTACCACCATTTGCATTCTGTACACCACACAGTTTGCTTTCTGTACACAATCATATGCATTTTGTACACCATAGTTTGCATTCTGTGCATCAACCATCATCTTGCTGTTTGGATGGCTGACGACAGTCTGGTCGCTTAAAAATTAGTCAGTTCATGAGAATCAGAGGATTTCATGGAGAGAGCTACATGGTCTCCGATTCATGGGACTGAACCTTAACAAACTCGACAAAATTCTATTTCCATTAATGATTCTTAAATTTTAGTATTTAAATTTATGTTTCTATAATGATATTATAATGTAGTAAGGGAAGCAAAGATTGTGTGATACTTTGGAATATTTATACACTAAATATGCTTTTAAAATCTCATATTTTTTGCCATTTTTGGGGTCTAAATTATACTATTTAGAAGTATATTAGTAAGTCTTTGTGACAAGAATCACATGAGGTGTCAACAAATGATTGATAACAAATGCTGCAGAGTAAAGGCAGGGGGTACATTTTAAAAAGATGATCAAGTTATAATTAATTGATTCGAAATTGGTCATCATTCCATCCATCTCATTTTTTCCATGAAAACTAGTTTGATTTTGTCAAAACCGTTTTTTTGTAGAGTGGACGGTTCATGGTCAGTGGCTAACTTGTGCCAAATGTGCGGAGAAATGGTCTGTTTTACAAGTCAGTTTTAGAATCTCAACCTTCGGCTCGTCAGTCTGAAGCGACCAAAAATCATCATCTTCATACAATTTACACTTTTTTTGAACAAGCCAAGGTAGTTTTAAATTAACACACGACTGAAGTAGACAAAGGGGGGAACAACATCCTCCCAGCCCCACAAAAAAATCCCCAAAGATTAAATTTGATTGTATCGATCCCAACCAAAAAAAAAATAATCCCAAAACAAAAAAATTAGTGAGAAAATAAGAAATACCCTTGTTTGTTCTCATAGTGCTCTCCAACAAATTGTACAAAATGTCAGTTGTATAAATTAAACTGTGTATTGATTTGTTGAGTTTTTTTTTTGTAAAAAGAAATTAATTGGTTATTGCTTTTGTTTTAGCCCCCATATCATTATACTGTGCATTGTAGAGATTGTTTCTGTACATAGCGAGAACTATGTGAAGAAATTGTCAATAGGAAGTGTATTGTGGAAAAGTAAGTAATCATTTCTTCGTGGGAGAAAGGGGTCAATGCGAACAGGGGCTAATTTCACAAGGCACTGAGATTCATCTGAAGATGCGTTGTCAACATTACCATCGTTTAAAGGCAGTGGATACTTTTGGTAATTACTCAAGAAATACATTACCATAACAATTTAATTGGTAAAGAGCATGTGAGAGCTGCTGATGGTATAAAGCACTAACAGAAACGACTCCCTCTGAAGTAATGTAGTTTTTGAGGAAGAGGTAATTTCTCACTAAAATATTTGAATCTGAAAAAGGCTTCAGGCATGAAGTTTCAGCCATTTGAAAGCAAACAATTCTATGCAACTTGGTGAATTTTCTTTCATCATTTGTTTTGCTATTTCAATGACCAATTGAGTCCAAATTTTCACAGGGCTGTGATTTTATGCCTATGCTTCGATACACCAAGTGAGGATACTAGTCTTTGAAAATTACCAAATGTCTATCCTGCCTTTAATATATGTTAAATTTGCACCGTGGATAAAGAAGACTATTTGGTTTTACCCTTTCACCGGTGTGTGTAAAGCACTGTATACTCAGTACTTCCAAGAGTTCTGTGAAAAAAAAAAAAAAATCCACAGGTATATTACTCGGGTGGGATTCGAATCCACGACCTATGCCATTCTAGAGCAGATGTCTTACCAGCTAGACCATTGTTATTTGGATTGTGATATCACACCTTTCTTAGCAATTAAGAGTGTTTGGCAATTTATATCAATCTTAGTTCTTTGTGAAATCGATCAGTTCTTGATAACTTGCAGATGGTCATACGGACTGGAGAATAATGGAAGTACCACATTGAAGGAAAAAATTAACAAAAATGTGCATTTTTGTTTCATAATTTGACTACCGACTGATGAAATGTATTATAGATAAAGTCAGTTTTTATGAAATGTCCTAAAAGGTGTTTAATGTGTTAGATTGCCTCTGGTCCCTGCTGTATGGATCACCTATAGTCTCCAACCAAACCAGCGTCTACAACGATTTCAGTTTGAAACATGAGCCCGTGTCTCATGATATGGAAGCTAAAGCTGTCCATCCAAGTGTTGGTGTTTCCGAGAGTTAATGTCATAGAAAGAAGTAACAAATAACGTAAATAAGCTCAGTGCTATAAGGTCGTTAATTGCAATTTCAAATCCGTAATACCCACAAGTTCTTTAAGTGAAAAACAGCGAACACGTTCGAAAAAATAAAACAAAAATCCACTTTTCTTAGAAACTGTTTTTATTCGTTTTGCCAAACTAATTTTTTGAGACCACTCTTGATAAGAAAAAAAAAAACTCTGGATGCAAAAGCATTTTTATGAAATCCACGCAAACTGCACTAACGACCTTAAAGCCATGAGCAGACGTATTTAAGATGTCTGCCCGAGCTATCATAACAATGAAAAGACATCTTTGCAATTTGCTGTATAGCTTGTTTCCTCCATGATTCATTATACAAGGTTCATCGATAACATGGAGACGTAGATGATCACTTAAAACTTCCGTAGAAAGAACCAATTACGTTGTAAGAATACTCGCGTGATATCTGCTTGAATGTTCTCATATACAAATCATACTGTATTATATGTCAAAGAGAAAGTTTTAAATGAATCCAATGACGTCACCCTGTGTATACAATGCCACGCAATATTGTTTGTACATAACACTTAATCTCGTACAAGACATTGAATTTTTTTTTACATTGTGTTTTGTGTTTGGTTCATCCGGTTCATGGTTTTTTTGTCGACCATTTTGTTACATAATACTGAAGAATGTGATTTTACATTTTGTGCCGAAAATGCATGTGTTATAAAGTCGTTTTGAAAAGAGATGCAGTTTTCTTTGTGTTCTTATATACTGTCATGTCGTAATTATGATCTTGTCGAAGGATCCATTGTTGTGGAATTTATGGATCAAATCTCGTATCGATGGAACTATTACTTTTGTAGACGCTAGGTGGCAGCAGACTATTACAAGGTAATCGATGTGAGCACCTGGGTGCACCCCACTTAATAGGGAGAAAACACAGCGTCGGCCTCATTACAAGTTTGTAGGCTCTTAAAATATTCTATATTAGACAGATTTGTGAGCACAATAAAAGGGGTACAGTGTAAAATGTTTGCCCAAT
The DNA here is from genome assembly GCA_032158295.1 of Pycnopodia helianthoides. NCBI lineage: Eukaryota > Metazoa > Echinodermata > Asteroidea > Forcipulatida > Asteriidae > Pycnopodia > Pycnopodia helianthoides. The sequence goes on along the minus strand of CM063256.1, from coordinate 13,551,809 downwards.
TGTGACCTGGGAGTTGTTGACTTCCAACTTGAGGTGTTTTGGATGACAGGCCCTGAAATAAATGGTCCTATTTGTCGAGAGGTACGGTGTAAGGACAAGATTGATGCTCGGACGTTCAGAAAGTTACACTTGTGTAGGGGTGTTTTTATTTGGAGGGGAAATAACTCGACGGGCCTTGGGACTCCCCATATCAACTGTAAAAAAGCTGTGAGACTTGTAAGTATTTTTGAATATTATTTAGCATTTTGCGCTGTATATTATGTGAGTTTATTTAGTGGGGTGCACCCCTGGATAACACTTTGGCTACAGCTACGGATACGACTGATGCTAAGGACCTCCTATACTTCAACTCATGACGACGTGGAGATCCAGCCGTAGCCGTATCCGTGGCCGCCATTTCGGACACGGCATAAGCTTCCCCTGGCAACCAATGCTTAATGCTAAGTATTCCAAAATAATACGAGAGAAAAGCCATTATAAGCAGGGATGAGAAACTTCAGACTTTGGTCTGATTTCAGACTTTTACGTCTGCTTGGCCATGGTGTAAAATTAGCTGTATTTTCTTCAGATAGGCCTATGAAGGAATCTTGCTCTTTGATCTAATTCTCTAGTGATGAGGATACTGTTCCCAGGAGCTCCTTGGAATCTAGAACTCCAAGGGTTACTAAACGGTTGAAATGCCACCATTTCAACACAACTCACTACCATCTATAGTAGTCTATCCCCATCCATCTCGGCATTCCAGCAGGTTGCCCTACCAGCCATCAGAGTTCTACGACCTCCGGCTGGCTATAAACCCATTTTGGCTCTTGTACAGTGTAAATAGCGCACCGCCTTTTCTGTTTTGTTTTTCTCACTGCACTTTGCACCTTCGACCAATGACGTCACCAACGCACCATCCCAGTTTAGCTTATTCCTACGTGAGCTGTATAGGGATTATTCGACTCAAGACTCAAGACCTCCTCACGTCTGGATTCTCTAGTTTCAGACCCTTTTTGTCAGCAGTGACTCTCACCCCTGTATAAAGAACGACGGACTGGATCAAGCATGGTTTTGAATTCCAGTCTTGGTATGGGTGTGCTCTGAGCAGCTTCACCTTAATGTGCTACTCTTTCTCTCGGAGTATAAATGGGAACAGTTGTAATCGGGGATTAATCAGACTCTAAACAGGGCCCAATTTCATAGAGCTGCTTAAGCACAAAACATAGCTAAGCACGAACTATGCTTACCAGAATAAGGTTACCAGCCAAAATACCATGTCACATGTACAGTTTGTGACTGGTATCCTGCTTATTTCTGCTTAGCAGACAATCGTTAAACAATATTGTCTGCTTAAGCAGCTCTATGTAATTGGGACCTGATGTTTACCGTCTTTGAAAGAACTGGTTTTTTTAAATTAAATTTATTGAACAAAGAAATAATTCAACAGTCGCAAACAAGTTTGTTGTAATGATTTATTGTTTATTTCTGTTTCAAACAGTTTGTAGTGGTTATTATTTTTGGTGTAACAAAATAAATATGAAATCTACCCAGCACATTGTAAATAACAGTTACAACTCATAATGTGTTCAATGTACGATCGCTAGACTTTAAAGTGTATAAATAGTTAAAATGATTATGAAAACCCGTCAGATTAGAGCTCAAAATGTTCGTTTATCTTACCGAGTGACCGTCAGACGACAGGTCAAGAACAAGAAGACCAAACAGCGCCCCCATTGTTGAGAGGCAACAAAGAGGTCGAGTTAAACCACCTTTGTTAAAAATTGTTAGCACTATGCAAATGCAAAGCAAAGTATTATTAATAATAATAATAATTAAAGAAGAAGAACAAGTTTGTTTTCTCCTCGACAAACGGTTCTCATTTACAACCACAATTCATTGTTATTTGTTGGTGAATCGAAGACTGAAATCTCTGTTATTGTAACGGATCCTTAAAGTTTAATATTAATTTATTGTGTCGGTTGGTTACAAATGAAAGTAATACTCATTTAAACAAACACAAAGTGGTAGCTCGACACAAAATAGGTGTCTTCCCACTTTGTTTGTATTTACAAAATACATCAATAGTTTACAGAGCTTGGAACATTGCCCTGTCTTCTTGTCATTACCGCATGGTCGTTTGTTTTCTTTGTCTCTGCTTTTAGAAATTGCTGTGTATTGTTTTATTATTTTACTTATTTCTTCTTTACCCTGGGGAGACCTCTCAGTGTAACACTGTCTTTCAGAGGTGCCCAGCAGCTACAACAAATATATAAATTAATATAAAATGACTAAGAACATATATAAAAAGATAAAAACTGCCAAATTAAGGAAAAGGCCACGGAAATTCGACAACACAGAATCCTTACCACAAGTACACGTTCAATCAAGACAAAGGTTAAAAATCTGGGCCAGCCAGGACAAGCACCACATGTCCTATCTATTAAAATGTCAAATTTGTGTACTGTGTCTTAAAACTTGCTACAGTAGGGGGCAAGGGATTCTTAAGTTCAGGGGAAAGTTGATGGAATGAATTGACCCCACGAGCAGCAAATTTAAGAAATGATATGATAATGTATGATAATTATGATGTAGCCTGAATTATAAAAATTTATCTGAATGATGTAGCGTGAACTGTTATGATATTTACAAAATTAACTATAAATAAATAAATATAAAGTAAATCACTTATGGTTAAAACTACCTGGAAGGGCTTAAATAATGCTACCATCGTCATTGCATGTCCCCAGTAAAGTATTGTTTACCTATTGTTAAAAAGTCACGTTAATTTGACCATCCGGCCTCGTTTACATCCCGTATTAAAATAGCAGGAACACAAGATGGCTTCACCGCTATAGTTCCCCAACTCGAATTTGGTAAAGTAAAGATTTAAGTCCTTAGAAACATCTCCAGGATTAGTGTGGCAAGATGGAATCGTCTCCTGGCAACCTCCCCAGACGGAACCTTCAGGAATTTACCCCCTTCGGATCGAAACTCCGTGAAGTCCAGCGACATTAAGAAGCACCCGGGCCGCCTGTGAATGTCCCATATCGGCCGGACGAGGGCGTGCTCCACAGACATCGCGTGCGGAGGAGACTGGATGAGCGGTGTCAGCTGAACGTGAAGAGAACAAAAGAATGTATGAAACAAAAAAAATCAAGCGATATTTTGTGAGAAAATGTCACCGAACAGTCACTTCACTGATAAAAAGTAGAAAATGACCAGTGCCATATTTCGGTCACAGTTTACAGACTCGTCATGCTCTATATCGCGAACAGTTCCACACTATGACATTATTAGTAGCCTACAATTTCAGTGAAACTTTGAACCTTTGAATCGAAGACGTTCTTGTTTCTTGGGTCACAATTCTGTAGAGTTCGATACAGTGACAATATACATTGCTTTTGTTGAGTTTCATGGTCCCACGCGGGCAAAACTAAAAGTTTCACACACAGTGCTTGAAAGTAAAAACTGTGTATAATGCCATTACACAATCCGATAATTACTTTTACGTTGTTGCCATTCATTGTGTATTGTCATAGAAGTAGGTATTATAAGTTGTTTTGTTTGTTAAGCTGAGACCCCCCCCCCATGCCAGCTTTTTTTTGTCAACAACCGTTCAGGTTGAGCTGCTACTGAATAATAATAAGACAACGAAGCAGATGGGGGTAGTCAACTTGATAATGTGATTAACTTCTTTGTGCCAAAACGGAAGATGACTTCATTCACGACTGAACCAAACAATTGTAACTGTCTCCTATCCCAGCAACGATTTGGGCCATTTTCAAGTTGTTCAATATGACATCAGAAAGCTGTATTTTTGACATGTAGGGGTTTTCTTGGTCTATGGCGGTTTCTTTCGCCAGGATTTTCTTTATTGCCGATCTCCTTCATCTTTTCTTGTTATGTATAGCCTCCAGGTAGCCCTGAGTGTGTGGTGTTGCTGTGTGTGTGCGTGTGTGTGTATGTGGGTGTGTGTGTGTGGGGGGGGGGGCACAAGGTCAAAAATCATCCTTCCGTCACGCGCTGCCACAAGCTATACTGGCGGATAAGGGCTCAAACAGACACCAAACAAATAAACAAACACCCCAACACCCCAACAAAAAAAACAAGCAAACAAACAAACAAACAAACAAACAACTAAAACTTACCAGTTCAATAATCCTTTCAGTCTCCGTTCTTGACAGGTTAGCCGCAGTCTTAATCGCAGTGTGCGGCAATTCTTGAAATAACAAAATAGAAAACAAAGTTTGTGAACTATGGATTCCTTAATCAATTTTCCAATAGAAGTAATCAATCAGCCTTGACTTTGGGGTCCTAGTCAATAAAGATGGTTTTTAGCCTTCGAGAAAGACTCTGCTAGGGTCGAAACGTCAGGCCACTAACCAATTTTTTGCTTTTAAAGATGGTTTGCATACAGTATTAAGCACATGTTGCCAAGCAGAAATAGGCCACCAGCTGAACTTTATTATAGATTGGGACTGTCTACTCAGCGGATCAAATAGAACCTGGAGGACGTCAGTTCATTAATAACAACTTGTATACTTTTGGAATTACTGCTCCGAATACGTCTAAATGGCGCCACGATCGGCTTAGTGGTTGACATGATGCCCTAGAGTGTAATCCACCTCGGATGGACCCCGGTTCGAGTCCAACCTTGTACCGGCCGCAGCCTCATTATTCCTCATTATTTTGAGGTCCTCCTACCACACTTAAAACTAAACAATTTATAGCCTGCCCGATATGGGGCAGAGGGTCCCCCCAATGTTCCCATACTATAACACACTATTTTCCTCTTGTATAGAAACCCCCCCCCTAAAATCCTCAAAAGAATTCCTGAGATTCCAAGCACACAATGAAGACACAATAGGGGGGGGTACCCTCTGCCCCATATCGAGCACCAATTGTAACAATTTTCTCTTTGCCTTCCCCCACCGTTTTCGGGTAACAGTGCCCTAGTCACCTATAGGGAATCCCCTGATTTTTTTCACAATAAACTCGTTTTCTTCTTGGAAAATGCGATGAGTTGTTGCTGGCATTACGCACTGCATGTGGAATGTCACAATACGACTTGAGTAAAGACTACGATGCTGTGTGGTTTCACCTACATCGTTAAACAGTTCAATCCAATTATCCAATTTATAGCTTATCGACAAAATCTATTTACTCGATCTTGCATAACCGTCGGTGTGCACTGATCGAGACCAAAGGATAACCTTAGCGTTCTATCGTAATCTTTAACATTCCATTGCCTTTCTCCCCAAGATTTTTTATTGTACCCTTTCTCAATAAGTACAGCTCTATGGTAAGTATGACTGATGATTCTTCCGCACAACAACAATGCTGAGGTTTTTGTGAAACCGCATTATTGCTCGAGGATGAAGTCATTTGGAACGGAACTTTTTTGTTTACAACCTGTCAAAACGTCCCAATCAATCAAGGACTGAGTGCGAGCTCTATATTATATTTCATGGAAACTTGTGAAGATGTGGGCAATACCTAAAGCCATGCGTCAAATCGTTCTTTTGTTTCTGTCCCCCTTTTTGGAAGAGTAGATTCACTTCAGTCCACTAGCTTTTCAATAAATACACCGAACAGTGAACCTGTGAACAAAATCATCCGTCAGGTGTTTGCGTTTGTACGTGCCGGTCTTTCATGCAGAGTATACTATTATTACTCTTTGGAATCGATACTGTGGTACAAAAAGCCTTACATAATCAGTGAGCTTTCCGATCGAAATTTAACCAATTAATAACTCTTCAACAGTCCTGTTTCTTGTCTTTTTGGGGTAATGTGTATGTCGTGGTTTGTTAATCTATATGACTATAAAACTTTTACTTGAGAAATCACGAAGAACTCGTACGGTATTCGATTCTAGAGAACAGGGCCCAATTTCATGGAGCTGCTTAAGCAGAAGATATTGCTTAACATTTGTTTGCTAAGCAGAAATGAGCAGGATACCAGTCACAAATTGTACATGTGACATGGTATTTTGGCTGGTAACCTTATTCTTGTAAGCATGATTTTGTTGTGCTTAGCTACATTTTGTGCTTATGCAGCTCTATGAAATTGGGCCAGTTCTTATATGGAATACTTCCTCTTGTGAACACAAACATTACGACTTCATGTTTGTTTTTATCTCTTTTTATTATCGGGTCAGTCATCGGTTGTAAACAACGGATATGGTAACCGAAATTATCCCTAACCCTTCAACCACAATACTGAGTCATCACGTGATGGAGAGTGCCGATCAAAAGAAGACGTTCCTATCAAGTTATTGTTGAGAAAAGACCGCAACTTTTTGCAAGTCCTTCCAGCGTTTCTTACTTTCAGAGAAACACAGAGCAACAACCGGTTGCTGTTGGTGACTCACATTACGGCAGCACCGGGTCCAGGACCCCATAATGTCGAGGGTTTTCCTGAACTTGGGGGTGACTCATGCAGACTGCCCGGTTCCAAGGGATTGGGTAGTTTTTTTTGGGGGGGGGGGAATTGGTTGAGTCAGAATTTAAAAATCCCATTTGAAAACTGTGCCATAAACTAACAGCTGGAGCTTTTATTATAGCGGCCAAGAACTGAATTTAAGTTTAGTAGCAAATCGTGCTAGATGCAATGGGTTACTGTTTTGTTTGTACATAGCTCAATCATCGGGCGAACAACACACCGAATGCTTATCCGATTTAAATGAATTAATTCACGCAATTAAAAAAAACAGACAACTCAAGGTTTCTGACGGGAAATTACATTAATGTTTCGGGGAATAGTACATTGACTTCAATCTCCGATTAACACATCATACAAGTTCACCTGTGCATATTTTTATCAAATTTGGGGGTTACGTTCTGAGTGACAATTGGTTTGTGTTTTTTTGTCCGTTTGTACACGTTTATTACTGGCTTATTTTGATTGTGGCGATCGCAATAAGCATCGATGATTCGTAAGGTTTTCAAATGATATTCCATCGAGCCATTTCACCTGAGGTCACCATCGCAATAATCTTGGAAGTCAATGTCCCTGTGTGTTATACAGTGTAGGGCGAATTTTAGGTGATATGGCGTTAACATGCTCTTCACTGTGACCTGGGACCAATTTCATAACGCAGAAAACAGTACTTAACAATTTTCTGCTCAGCAAGAAAAGCCAGGATACCAGTCACAGATTGCACATGTGACATGGCATTTTGGCTGATAACCATATTCTGATAAGCATAATTTTGTTGTGCTTAGCTATTTTTTGTGCTTAAGCAGCTCTATATGAAATTGGGCCCTGTTGGCTCCTGAAGTGCGCGTGGCGCAGTCGCCGCGTGTGACGTGCGTGCAAGAGGTCAACACCGATCCTTTCTGAGGGAGGTCTCCTCGACAGTAAGTGTGTGTCCTTTAGACAAATCGTCCGGGCTCTAGTTGGTTCAACAATTTGTCACATTTGTCATTTTGCTAAATCAACTTTTACTTTCATACCCCCCCCCAAAAAAGAAGAAGAAATAAATATGAATGTAACAATGTGGTATATAATCACTTATCTCTCAGGTTTCAACTAGTGTAATCACCAGTCTTGTGTTTTATCGTCAAGTGTTTGAAATATTGTACTCGCATTCGACACAGTCAACAACCCAAACGGAAATGGGCTTAATATTTTACTATTAATCAATTCATCATGAGGCACATATATAATAATGCATGCCAGGAAATGCCTGTCAAGGAAATGGCCTGGTATTGCACTAAGGTCAACGTGCCACATCCACCCAGGGAGGGTGTGGGGATAATGATTCGATTTTTCTTACCGAGTAAACCGGTCAAGACATGCCGGTATTTCATCAGTCTGCCCGGTACGAGATCCGCTGGAACGATCACCGACAAATCTCCCAACTCGTTACTGTTGACGTCCCCGTTGTTGTTGTTTTCATTCAAACAGGCCATCACGCTGGCTAAGTAACTGCTATCATTCTCGTCGTTGTTGTTGTTTATGTTCAAGCTGTTGGTTTGGGAGAATTTGAAACCCATCGAGAGAATGAACTCCGTCCATGTCTTGAGGCTGAGAGAGGAGGGTCTCGGGACGGCCAGGGCAGCGAGACGAATCGGGCACACCTCGGAGTTCGGTCCTTGCTGTTTAGACACACGGATCGCGTTTTTCACCTGAAATGAGTCGTGCATCAAAATAATTACCCGGGAGTTTGTAGAGTGTACCAGCCTTAGGTTAGGTGTTTTCCTCCCCCCCCCCCACCACCAACTGACCCATGCTGGGAGGGGAAGAGGAACCGGGGAGTTACCGTGATTTTCTTCCGGGATGTGGTCCGCTATCACCCTATCATTCTCCTCGGTGAGGAAGAGCTGTTTCAGGGGGGTACATCCGCTCATCAATTACAAGGTCGAGGATTTGGGGTTGACATTGGAGTACAAACCGGAAGGGTGGGTGCACCACTGCACCTTGTTGTTTTATGGGCTGTCTAGCCCAAGTACTAGTTGGTCTCCTCATCAGTAACATAGATGACTTTCTACAGCATTATATTGAAAATCTTTATACAGAAAAATGGGCTACCGTCGGTTCTCCCTGACATTTCTTGTAAATTGATTTATTTTATATTTCTTTTCATGGCTCCGTAAAAAAGGAAGAACAAGTTTATTGTTTTTCTACTTTTGCATTGACGTATGATAACCACTGCAGGCTACTCTTAAAGCTTCTGTGAAGGGGTGGGGTGGGGTGGGGCAAACAACAATAACAACATTTTCAGCAGATTCTTTGGGTTTTTAGACTTACCAGACAATGAAAATGTGCGATCGTACTTTTGAAATTCTTCTCCAGGGTGTATTGCACCACCCATCTCAAGCACTGTGTCCAACTGCGCAGGCGTGGCTGTGTTCTTGCGATGACGTCAGACTCTGATGTGTTGCTTATGAGAGATTCTGTATTTTTTTGTTTAAATAAAAGGAAGAAGAACAACTCATGAATTTATAACCTTTAAGCAATACAACCTGTTGCTCCTTTAGGTGATTGAATTTCTGACCTTGGTATTTTGAGTGTACAAATTTGCCAAAGTTTAGTTTTGAAGTGTCGTTTGTTTGTTTGGTTTGTTGTTATTTTTTCTTTTCGGTTTTGAAGATTTTGCTTGATCGTCCCATGGCGGAGGATGATCTCTTTTCAAAATCAAATAAACGTTGATATGACTCTCACCTGAGCTTTGATTTCTGTTCCCCATCCTCGATAAATTCTCGACATTTCTCGAGTTGGAAGAAGACACCGCCGACAGCCACAAGGAAAGGGTCGACGAAGCGTCGATCGCCGTCGACAGAGGCGAGAGGGACTGGGCTGTCGGTGCGCACCTTGAGGACGAGAAGGATGACGACGAGGAGGAGGAGGAGACGGAGGAACTCGCTGTCATGAAGGATGAGGTTGAGGTATCACTGAGCCAGCTCATCCTGTTACTGACGTGTCTCGGTGGAAGACGAAGGGGCTCCGTTTGACGGACGCTCTCCTCGTAGGACGGAGGTGCGTAAAAGAACACCGAGCACTCGTCGTAAGATGGCGGCCGTTCCATATCGAGGCTCGGCTCCTGATGCTGCTGCTGCTGTTGCTGCTGTTGTTGTTGATGTGAACGTCTCCTGCAATGATAAAAGAAATGCAGTGTCTAAATTGTGACTTGCGATGGATGCTGCTTCGTTAAAGGAACAATATTCTTTCAAATGTTTTAGAGCGGTCAATTCAACCGTGGAGGCTAATTCTACCTCCATGATTTAAATAATAAGCAACCAAGAACAGGGAAGAGGAAACGAGGCAGACAGAAGAAGAGGTGACGAGACGACATCACATCCTATCTGGGTACAACATGGATAAGACAAGCACAATACAGAGGAAAATTGTGAGCACATGAAGAGGGCTACATCCGACACTGGATGACACTACCTAGACAAGGTTAGGCAAGGCAAATGTCGATCAGTTTTGCATGTGAACTTAATTTGAGTTTTTTTTTTAGATGAATGGTCTTAGTGAAAAGATTATTCTTGTACAGATCTATCAAATCATTTTACATTTTTTTATACGCTGAATATTTTGTTTTAGAAACCAATTTATGTGTTTGTACTTGCATAAAGTGTTTAGTTTTTGCATAGTTACAAAGAATTTATTAATAGTAATGGTGTTTGGGGGTAAACGTTTCCCTTGTTCGTTTTAATAATCGGTTTAAATGGAAAATTACTTCGTGGCATTTCTTTGTTTAAGATGAAAGTTTGAAATGCCTGGAAGAAAACAAGTAGTAAAAAAAAACCCCACAAAGGACACACAAGACATGGGCATATTTGTCCCGGTGTAGCTTAATTCTGCCTAATTCTGTTAATAATCAATACTAAATTAAGTCAAGCGGTTTTTAGACGCTGTAATTTATTCGCATCCGCCTGAGTTGTTTTATACATGTGTTACTGTTTTTAGGTGGAAGTGGTCAAAATTAAGAACGTGGCAAGTCTATAAAAGTTCAGAGTTTGACATTTTGGAGACAATTAGCACCCGGTAATTAGAAAATCTGCACGACTGCAATTAATGCAAAACCAAACCCAATCACGCCTTCCCCGAATAAATAAAACAACACCAATAACAACATAGTTTATTGGAAAAAAATACACAAGTGTGTTACAAGGTTTGATGAAAAAGATATAACAACTTCAACAAAGCATTAACAACAACAACATCAACAACAAAAACAACACAACAACAACAACAACCAAAAAGCATAAACAACAACGACGGCAACAAGAATAAGAGCAGCATCAGCAGCAGCAGCAGCAGCAGCAGCAGCAATAACAACGACAGATTTATCTCAGCAGCAGCAGCGGCGGCAGCAGCAAAAACGGCAATATTACAACAAAAGTATTAAGAAGGAATAAAATCATCAACATTAATGTGTTGCTCTCCACAAACATTGGAAAACAGAAAAGAAAATGCACTTACTTTCTCTTCAGTCCAATCGGCAATCTGAATTTGGTATTGAAGAGCAGAAATCCCTTCGTCTCCATGCTGACGCTGGCCAAGGTTGTCGAAAAGTTTCTCCAGTTAAAAAAAACACCCAACCCTAAAACAATAAGAGTTTAGTCTCCGCAAGTGTCGAGGTTATAATTTTGATCCTTTGTAGAAGACAATTCAGTAACAAGCTTCTCAAGATCAGTCTTACTAATGGTTTCCTGTTTGGTTTGTCTGCTCTGACTGTATAGATCCTACTTGCTGTTCCAGAACCTCGTATCGAACTGACATCTCATGTTGGTCTGCAGCTCATTTTTATAACCGTTTAGACTTGGGTGCTGATGACGTGTATTACGTCATAGGCCTACTCGTCAGACTGGCCAACCGCTGAGAATGTTGAACAGCGTCCCGTATGTTAGCGTGTGTCTCCACAGGGTGCATTATGAAGTATACAATGTCCTATAGTTAAGTGGAAGTCGTGTTTACAAACACACCAACTTCGAATTCCATGAACCAGATTTCGAGTTATACATATTTTTCTTTCTGAATAGCTGGAAATTATTCGAACGAAACGCGAAGCTTTCACTTTTGTATAACTGCGTTTTGACGTGTTACAGATCATCGTTGGTGTCAGCGTTGTTTACTCGTTCACCTTGGATGCCTTTTTTCATGTTTTCATGTTATTTGTCCGTGGAAAAGATGTTTTGCAAAGAATGTCAACGGGGGGAAGGTTGTTTCGTTTCTTAAAGTTGAACCCTGCCGAGGACGCCGCGCGCCTCAATTACTTCTCAGAAGATACAACGCCAAGTTAAAGAAGTACCCATTGACAAAAAAGTACAGCACATTTTAAGAATTGAAAAATTAGTTAGTGGCCTGGAGTTTCGACCCAAGCAGTTTAGTTTTTCCGAAGGCTCAAATCTATTTAAAAAAAATGGTTGGTAAGCAGTTTGCAACGGCTCATTCTATTTTCACATTTTAAGAAGAAGAAAACTACAACACACCACAAAAAATGAGCAATAATAGACCTATTGCTTGACGAGGTTGATTTTCTACTCACTATCTCGGCTGTCGAAAGAATCACAGTAAGGTAGAAACCCCAACATCAAAACAGCCGTCTGGTTTGAATTACATTTCCATTCGGGCAGACACTAATTGGGCAGACACCTATTGATTGACCGTAACTTCTGCAGTCAAACTTCCCTGTTCGTTCTGGGAGAAGATTCCATCCTTCAACAACTTATTTCCAATTTTGCTGGGCTCTGTATAAGCAACAACCATAACAGAGATTTAGATTCAGTTTTCCCGAAGACAAGCAAAGAGCACTGCTCGAAACGTCGAGACTCTAATATCTCAACTCCGGTTCTTCTCAGAAGCCAACCCCTTCTCTAAAAATGAGATGTGCTTAACGTGGTTGTTACCACGGACCTTTGATCAGGGCCAACAATTTCACAAAAAAGTAGCTAATCACAACAGAAATTATGCTTACCAGAAAGATGTTACCGACCAAATTGCTATGTCCCATGATCCATCTTTGACTGATATCTTGCTCATTTTTGCTAAGCAGAAAGTTGTTAGGCAAAATTTCGTGGAAGGCAGCTCTATGAAATTGGGTCATGTTCTTATTTCCCACACCTTGCAATGCTTCAGATCTTAACTATAATATTTAGACTATGTTTTAGAGATATTGTGGACAGTATAGGGATGCACAGTTTGGTTTGGGTGTGTACAGACAAATTTATCCAAACCTAATAGTGTCATAGTATTCTGTCCACCATATCTCAAAATGGCTTATTGGTTTGTGATGGTTACTGTGAATAGTTTCGGCTGGGATACTTTACTGAGACTTATAGATTCGGACCAATCACGCTGTTCGTATCATCTTTAACATTATTTCGTTAGATTATATACTATATTCATGGTTTATTAACATGTGTTAATAACAATAATAATAACGTTCATTCTGCAGCCCGAGGGCCAAATTGCATGAAGTTTACATCAATAAGAGTAATCATTTACACAGCTAATTAAAAAAAATAAAAAAAAATAGTAAAATGTGTTCATGCACATAAAATTAAATTTTTAACTAAAAATAATAATTGCCCTAAAGTTTGGTATCAAACTGTTTATGTATTTGTACATTTTTAATGTACATTTCTATTGTTATTTTATTGAGAACATTACTCAAAAGGATGGTGTGGTGTCTGCTAGCATCATTTTTTTGGGGGATCCCACAGATATAAAAATAGTGTGTTCCACCATGAGCGAAAGGACGCGTTGCTTTACTGTTGCACATGTTTTTGTGATCAATGCGTTTGTCCAATTGTACATGTTTGTAATTGACAACAAAGAGGTACTCTTGTCATAGGCCTACTGTTCTCTGTAACTGCAGGAAACGGACATTTAGAACGTAATGATGTGTTTAAATTGGGTGAGAATGGGTCCAATGTGGTCTTGTTAAAACACCATGCCTTGCAAATCTGTGGAGGTCAAATAATTTGCCCTCTTACTGCTTATAAAAGTGCTCTTCCGGTGTAGCACATTTTTGTACAGCCTATGCCCGACTGAGGGCTACGGCCCGTTTCGAGACCACGGCTTCGGCACGTACGGAGCCTGAGCCTGGGTCCAAGCCTTAGCCGTGCATGACGTTAGCCTCTTTCACGATGCCCATTTGCGGATTGCGAATTCGTCAATGAAACTCACCATCATGATGGTTCTGTGTACGCGGTAGTTTTCACGCAAGAAGTAAAGATGTTTGTTGTTTAGTGCAAATTCTGGACCAATTTTTTGATGCATTCAATAAAACAGAATGTGTTATCCAACTGAGCGAGTTTACTGAATGTATTCTTATCTGGGCTATGCAGGTCGAAAAGTGGACATCTGCTTTTCAGCTTTCTAAATTATTTTCGTCCCCCTGAAAAGAAGATTAAACATTTTCGTAGTATTCATTTTTCTACTTGTTAACATTTCAGTTTCGAGGAAAGCATGTTTTACTTATTCACCTACACCTACGGTCGAAAAGTGGACATTTTCTTTTTGGTTTCCTAGAAGCAGAACAGCAGGGCCCAATTTCATGGCTCTGCTTACCGTAAGCAAAGAATCGGCGCTTGCGGAAGCAGGGAATTCCGCGCTTACGTCAAGCGTATTTCACGGGTAAGCGGGGAATTTCGGCTTGTGCGCGTGCGTACTCCACGTTACTAGGCATTCTTCGCTTACACAGCTAGCGCAGAAATTCGGCGCTTGAACAGTAAGCGGAGAATGGTCACCGCAAGCGCAGAATTCGGCGGTAAGCAGAGCCGTGAAATTGGGCCCAGGTTGAACGTTTGGACACAGTGGCACAAAATCGGACATAATTTAGAAAGCTGAAAAGCAGATGCCCACTTTTCGACCTCCATACTGCAATATTGGCAACGGTGTGACGTCACACATGTGGTGCATGACTTATTATAACCCTGTTAAACGTAAACATAATATCTAAGGAAAGGTGGTTTTAATATAAACAACCGGCTTGACACAAACCTCATTATAATCTCGTCTCCGTTTATTCTTCTCGATTGAAAGGTCAAATCGTAAGAGCCAAGAAAAGAAAATGGAAAATCTGAAAGGACTTATTTAAAAACAAATCTAGGATGGGATAGAGGGATCATAGTTTTGCTGAAAGGATTCTCACGTGGCTATAAACAAAACAGGAAAGCGTGAGACTTGGATGTCGCACCCTACAATCTACCGGGTCAGAATTGACCAGGGGTCGATTTCACAAAACTCTTCCTAACTTAGGACTAGTCCTAGGGAATGCTAAGAGATAGGACTTGTCCTAAGTACTGGTCCTAACTTAGGACTAGTCCTATCTCTTAGCATTGTCTAAGACTAGTCCTAAGTTAGGAAGAGTTTTGTGAAATCGACCCCTGGATCCAGGTCCTGTGGGGCCTGATCCATTTCTGGGTCAGATATGACCCTGAATCTGTGTCAGAATGACCCATAAATGGGTCCAAACTGACGCAGAATCTGAGTTCAAATCCCGTGTTTCGAACCCAATTTCCGGGTCATACTGACCAAGGAATGGGTCAGACCCACCACTGGTACCCGGAACCTGGGTCAATTTTGACCCGATTGACCCGGGAGTTTGAAGAGTGCAATTTGAAGACGTCTAGACAGCATTGAGCAAGTTCGGGTGGGCGACTAGAGTGACTAGACTAACCAGAAACAGTGTGACAGTGTGTGACGTAGCTCTCGAATTTACTAGATCGACCATGCTCTAGTGCATGGTCGAGCTAGTCAATCTCCCTGTGCTCCATGGCTTCTAGTAAGTCTAGTCACTCACCCACCCGAACTTGCTCAATGAATAGAGCTGTTGATATGATCCGAATTACAACCTCGTTCACAGAGGTTCAACAATATTAGTTTACGATCGTAAATGTTTGTGTTACGCGCGGGTACTTCATTAAATCTAATAGTAATATGACCAGGGGTCGATTTCACAAAACTCTTCCTAACTTAGGACTAGTCATAGGCACTGCTAAGAGATAGAACTAGTCCTAAGTACTGGTCCTAACTTAGGACTAGTCCTATCTCTTAGCATTGCCTAGGACTAGCCTAAGTTAGGAAGAGTTTTGTGAAATCGACCCCTCAGATCCGTTTTTTTTAAGGTGATGACGTTTGAGAAGGGCAATACAAGGGTGGGGAGTGACAATAGAACAATTGTCTAAAATGGGATCATTTTCAAATAGATAAGTGAAAGCATTACCAACAAAATAAACAAATACAAATATTATTTTTAAATATTGGCTGAAAATACTGAAATTGTAAAAGTTACAGGCCTGCATAATTTAAAAATTTAACAAAACCTAACAATCCTTGAAAAAAAAATCAAACTAGGTAATTATTTTTCAGTTTTGGTCGTTCCTGTTTTAGTTTTAAGAGTGAAACTTTCTTCGGATGTCATTGTGTTTTCCCCAAAGATAATATTCCTTAGAAAGTTTGATTTAAATATTGTTTGAAGCTTTGCATGGTGTGGACAAATAGGAAAAACTATAAATAAATAGTAAACTTGCGGGTACAACCATGTATACATCTCTTTTGTGTGAGTGTTGGCTCTGAGAAGAGCCGGTTTGGTCTCGACGTTTCGAACAGTATAATCTGTCTTCAGGAGAAGACTCTCAGGAGGAGTCTTTCTCCTGAAGACGAGCAGAGTTGTTCGAAACGTCGAGACCAAACCGGCTCTTCTCAGAGCCAACACTCACACGAAAGAGATTTGCGCATGGTTGTACCCGCAAGTGTACTATTTATTTAAAGTTTGATTTGTTTCTACTAGATTTCATTTTCCCAATGCAAGTTTTATTAAAATGATTCATATTTGACGTCATCATCTTGGAAATGTCCTGGAACTGTAGTCAACACAAGACGAGTTGCGCACAAAAGCCCTCCTGTATGTTTGTGTGTGTTTGAACAAAGTACATTTCGGTGTTTTGCCGTTTCTGCCTAAATTCACACGAATAGCTGGTGCATTTTTTTCTATTATGCGGTATTCACTTCATACAATGTTTAGTAGGCTTCAGTGGTGAAATCAGGGGTCGGTCGTGTATAATGGTATGAAACCAACGTGGTCGTTTCTGAACGACTGGTTCTATTGAACTGTCTCGTTCTCTGAATCGAGGAAAAAACGAAACTGCGTCACGACAACATTGTTACCGCACTCACTCGTCATCGTGTAGCCTGAACATACCGACGTCACACTTCGAGGAGCGGATTAAGGGGGGCCAGTCTACATGTAGACTGGTCCGCTGTCCTTATGCACAAGGATGAGGACAGGCACCGGTCTATTAATCAAAGTGATGGTCACTGCTACTGGTCCCCTGTCCGACTGGTCCCCCTATCCGCAAGACGCGCAATGGGATGCGAGGTCAAAGGTGCGTTTGTCAGGATTCCTCCAAACGCTCAAAGCCGGTCTATGGCGTAAAACACGAGCCTGGAAGTGTGACGTCAGATGTTCGGGCTATAGTCATCATGCATCATCCACTTTTTTGCATATCTACCGTTGGTGGCGCAATATAGATAAGTTGTGCACGATGGTGGTGCACCACACTCTAATACCACAGAGAGAGAAACCTATGCGCGGAGCCTCATAGATAAAGTGCAAACACAGAACATTTTCTGTAAATTCAAGATTTAATGGTCATGGCTCTTATGGATTGTTGAAAAATGGTCAAATATTGTGCCATGACTTTCAACCTAGAGCATTTGGGGGTACACTAGCCCTCCAAAAATTTCCATTATTCGCTATAAAAGGATGAGTCTAGCTCAAAAGCCAAACGGCTAAATCTACCATAAATTTTTTAAAAGAATGAAAACAATTAAAGTTTAGTTGTTAGAAAATACACTTGATTCGTTTTCAAGAGGCTGGGAAACTTTTAACTATTTTGTTGGGTATTTAGCGTTTAGCATGGGTTTTTATGGGGAGCACTTAGTGTGTAGCATCCCTATAGCTGTCTAGCAAATGTCTTCATTTCGATTGGTTGATGCGGAGAAATTAGTCTTGTCACGTGGCGTTGATTCCTATTGTCCTAAACTGACATAGAGGGCGTACATAGCAGAAAGAGTAGCGTTCAACAAGCGCAGCACCCCCGATTTTCAAACCCTATTGGCCACAGTGACAGTGGTTGAGGCTTTTTATGACCTCTTCAAATTTAATGAATAACATCCTCATACAAGCCCATTGGATGGTTTTCTAAAACATTCACACACACACACATCCAAGTGTGTAAATGACCTCCAATTGTGGACTCTCCTTTGTTCAACCCTTTGTCCTGACAAACGTGGACCCCATTTTTTTATTTTGTGATAGCAATTTTTGACCTTTTTCCCCTTTTGTTGTAAGTCCTCGGTTTGAATGTCAATACAAACTCACACACACAATAACAAACAAACAAACAAACAAACAAACAAACAAACAAACAAACAAACAAACAAACAAACAAACAAACAAACAAACAAACAAACAAACAAACAAACAAACAAACAAACAAACAAACAAACAAACAAACAAACAAACAAACAAACAAACAAACAAACAAACAAACAAACAAACAAACAAACACAAACACCCCCCCCCCAAAAAAAAAGTCGCATTTTTTTTACAGGGAAAAATTAAAGAAAAAAAGGAAATAAAAAGAAGCATTCATGTTTTTTTTGTTGGGGTACTGCATCGGTCATTGGTTTGCTTGGTTTGTGACAATCGAAATGTTAGGCCATGGTCACTTGGTCGGGGAATAGAGAAAGGTCATAGGGTAAGGTCGGGGGTGCTCAGATGCTAAGTACTATTAAAGGTATTACACAGGATAGAGCTGACAAAATAGTTGCAGACAGTGTTCATGTTTTACAGGATCAGTAGAGCTGACAAAATAGTTGCAGACAGTGTTCATGTTTTACAGAATCAGTAGAGCTGACAAAATAGTCGCAGACGGTGTTCATGTTTTGCATGATCAATCACATACATGAAATAACAAACCTTTCAACCTGTGAAAATTTGGGCTTTATCTGTTGGGTGAGTCAGGAGAAAATAGTGAAAAACCACGCACAATAATTTGTCAGCATTAAACACATTGTCCTTAATTTTGGTTGTAACGACCGATAACAGCTGTTGCGTTTTGTGTGCTTTTTTGTTTTCTCAAATATGACTTAATTTCAGAGGGAAGTATTTCACAGAAAGATGGTTCTAGTATGAACTTCATAACCAGTAAGGTTTCAGACTAAAATCAAGAATATATACTTTTTTCCCTTACCAATCTACCCTTCATCATAATAACTTTATTCGGGCAAATTCTCAAGTATAAACAACATGACAATTCACAACAGATTATTGTTGATATCCGGTGATTTAATAAACAGAGAACATTACTGAATTGACCCCCCTGACCCGCAACTTGTCTTTGTTCGGCTTAGGATCCGTTCACCGCTGATCTTTTCCTGACTCAGAAATTCATATCCAACAAAGGTTGCACCGTCGCCCTGGACGCAATCCAAACGCATGTCCAACTTACCGTCCAATATGCAAATATTTTACCGACCCGCACTTTAAAAAACACAGGCAGCTGCCCCCCTAACTATAACCCCGATCCCCCTCAATATCTCACCGTACACCAGTCAGGCCCTGCAAGAAAAAAAAACCCAAAAGCATCAACCTATATATCACCAACACCACCAATATAATACAGGCCCTCATTAACCCCCGTGTTTACACCATATGCCGAGCTCTGCAGCACCCCGTGCTCCTCCCTACCCAATCACCCCTAGACAAAAGGCAAATTAACATAGGCGTGCGCCGCTTGCCTGAATGTCTAATTAACCCGTTGTTTGCAGGGGAGATATTTCCCCCCGAGCAAACATAAAAGATTCCTTTGTGCGTGGTCTTCTAGTTCGATCCCCCACTGCATTTTTTTTTGATTTTTTTTTTTTTTTGGGGGGGGGGGGCGTGTTTTAAGCCCCCCAGTCTCCATGGCGCACTGACTCAGAGACACAAAGAGATCACGCTGGCACGTGCCATCAACTTCATCGTGTCGTTTCTAATATAATGAGAAGACATCATAATTCGTTGACACAGTCAGACATTACACAACAAGAGCGAGAGTCTTTTGTCATCCGTGGAGATGATTCTTTGTTGCATCTTCTTCTACAGCCACGCCGTCACACTGGCATACCTATTCAACCAACGCTCTAAACTTGTTTCCCGTACTTTGTAGCCTGGTCAAAGATCTTGCTATTTTGTCATTACACACACACATTTTTGGTATGATTGCCTTTTGTTGTTGTTGAAAATGACCAATATTTATCGATGATGCGAATTGTTACACCGATGCTGGACTTTAGGTGCTCCTCAATCCTCCACAGTGCTACCTCACCACCATCGCCCAATTTCATAAAGCTGCTTAAGCACAACAACGTAGCTAAGCACATTAAAATTATATGCTTCCCAGAGTAAGGTTAGCAGCCCAAAACACCATTTCACATGTAACATATGTGACTGGTATCCTGCTCATATTCGCTTAGCAGAAATTTGTTAAGCACTGTCTACTGCTGAAGCAGCTGTATGAAATTTCATAGAGCTGCTTAAGCACAACAATTTGTGCTAAACGATTGTTCTTACCAGCTAAACTACCATGTTTTATGCAGTGTTTGCAACTGGTACTCTGCTTATTTTCCTAGCGGAAAATTATTAACAATCATTGTCTGCAGCTCCATGAAAATGGACCTTGTCTCTTTAGAAAACAAAGGAATACAAATAAAAACCAATATATAATCCTTCTAGAAAAAAATTCCAACTTGCTTTGTAGTCCTACTCATTAAAGTGACTTCCTCTAAAAGGACATCATCTCTCAGAAAGAAAAACTGATTTCAGTAGTTAGATGATACTTTTGTTTCCTGAAACAGTCATGTTTACCCCCTCTGTATAAGCCACTGCTTAGTTTATTTGCTTGTGTTTGTTTGTTTTATATCTTTTGTGCTTATCCTGATAACATCTCTTGATCTGCCTGAAATAAACCAACCTATTCCAATGTTTTCCCGTTAAACACATTTTAAAAAATCCCCCAAAACAAGAAGAAATGGAAAGCGCAGGAAGGAACAAAAAGAAAGAAAAAACCCCAGAATGAACAGGACAAAGGAAATACCAGAAATTGAATGAGTGAAAACACAGTGGTTGAATGAACAGACCAAGGTTCAACTGACCTCTGGGTCCATTTTTCATAGAGCTGCTTAAGCACAAATAGAAATAGCTAAGCACAACGAAATAATGCTTACCAGAATAAGCCGAAGCCGTGGTTTTGAAAAGGGTCCTATGGGCCGTAAGCACAGAGTTCCAGGGTAAGCAGTAATTTGTGGCTTGCCTATAAAATTAGAACCCGTCTCCCTTTGTTGTGCAATAACAAAGGGATTGTAACAAAGTGACTTGACTTTATCTTGACACTATACGGTACTAGCCAGTTCCAGCACTTGTTGTTCTTCTTGTTTCCCGTTGCTGATGGTGATTTAGTTGCTGTTGATGACATTTAAAAAATGGTCGTCGTCGCTGTTTGTTGTTGTGGTTTATTGGATGCATTGTTTTAAAAATATTTTTCTTATATTTTGATTTGGAAATGTTATAGGAACACGTCCTCAGAAATGATAATTTGAAGATGGTTTTGACAAACTGCCGCTGGTTGTGGTGATTTTGTCGTTGTGGTGTTGACGATGTTTTTTATTGTTGTTTTCGTGTTGTTGTTGTGGTTGTTGTAGTGATTGTTCCATTATTTTAATGCTATATGAACGGCATTTTCAGAATGATAATTTTGGACACGGGTTGGACACTGCCGCTGCTGGTGGTAATTTTGTTGTTGTTGTTTGAAGACATTGTTTTTTAAAGTTGTCGTCGTCGTCGGTTTCGGTTTCGGCGCTGTTGTTGTTGTTGTTGTTGTTGTTGTTGTGGTGTTGTTGTTGTTGTTAATGTTGTTGTTGTTGTTGTTGTTGTTGTTGTTGTTGTTGTTGAATTTCAAGAAAACGCAACGGTCTCAGAATGATGGACATGGTTCAGGCATTGATGAGTGGGGTGCAGTGGAGTTTGGGAGTGGAGGCAGTCTCTACAACTGTAGGAAGACGGTCATGCCGACCATCAGACACTGGCAATTTCACATCTGTTTTATGGGTGGCTTTGTTTTGTTTTAGCAAACGCATAAACGAAGAAAAACAGCACCTGCTGGTGGTAACATAAATAGCATTGTTTTTAACTAAAACTGTTCATGTATAGTGTTTTATGGAAAATATAATTACATATTTTGCTGAAAAAATATAATATTATGTATAGTGATAAAGGAATCGTATCGGTTGTTGGTAGGACGAGAATAGAGTTTGGGTTCATAATGTCAAAGGTGAATAAGCCCCCCCCCCCTGGCCCTCCCGTAAGTACCCCCTGTCGTTCTCTCGGCCATCGGCTTGAGCCTACGGGCCCAGGAGCAGACACGGCTACACCCCGGCTAAAAACAGACCAATCGCAACTCCACTATGCCGTAAAACCCACCATCGTCCCATCTAATACCAGCACCAGGGCTTGGCCCGTGAGAACAGACACTGGGCCAGCGAGACTATACCCCGTCCATCCAGCCGTGCAGACGGCCTTTGTGTCAAAGCTTGCACCCGCTCGGCGATGCCGGACCTCTCACACGGCCCGTGCTAGTAATTGGCTGAGCCAGACCGTCCAAATAGCGGCATTTGTTTTAAGAGTATACCCGCAATAAAATGTGAAATCCTCCCTCCGGTGGGCTCGGGTAATGGGACACCGGCATGCCCGATGCGGGTTGGGCAATTGCGGAACAAATTACTTTTTTGCAATGGATGCGGTTGTGGACAGTTTTGCAAATTCTGAAATCGACACCCCCCCCCCCGCACAAAAAAGAAGAAGAAAAGAAAAAACAGAAAGACAAACAAAACACAACGCAACAAGAGAGCAGTATGATCTGAGATGAGATATGTTTGGCATGGGTGTATCGCAGTAGTCCAGGGTCAGTGTTGGATAACATGATCAATGAAGAGAGTTATTAGTAATAATTTCTTCTTCTTTTGTTGTTGTTGCAATTTACCCTTTGTTTGGCTTTCTGTAAATGGAAACCAATCTCAAAACAACCACTTCTCTCCCAAGATTACTTTTGGAAACAATGCATTTTGTATGATTCACTGTATCTTGAAGCGTGCATGTCATTATGTGTCAACATGTATACCCACCAGTTCTATATGATGTAAGATCAAAATTAGAACATCATGAACTCTTTGACAAAAACAAAATATTGTGTGGATGTTTTCTTGCGAAACCGACTGAATGACGAATAATGTTTACTGGTTGTGGTTCATGGAGGTAGTTTTTACCTCGATGGTTGGTTGCAGTGCACGTAAAAGAACACAGTATCGTCGAAGAGTAGGGGCTAACTCCGTTTCCTCGGGCTTGTGAGCTACAGTGATTAACTTCACCGATGCGGAGGCATCCTTCCTTGGTTGCATTACCAGAAATATCTAATACTACACTGGTCTAAGCAGCCCATCTCTCTTTGACGATGCTTGATAGAGTCAGATGGGCCAATTCGTCAAGTCATCACAGTAGTGAATGAACAAAAATGAATGAATACAAAAAAGTTGAAATCTAGAGGATGATTGTATAGTCTACAAAACTAATGATGTATCGGTCCTTGCACACTAGTCGGGTGCGGTGTTGCGGTGGACGCCCACACACACACACATACAAAGAAAAATGAGAACTCTATCTTTCACAGGCTTAATTCCAATTAATTGAATAGTCACAGTTTAACAGGGCAAAGTTCAAACAGCGGGGATATCATTCTGGGAACCATACCGCGGGTTTTGTTAGTTGCAGAAAAATGCTTCTATAGATGCGGGTAGGCCTTACGGATTAGGGTTTCAGATGGACCATTGGGGGAGGGGGAGGAAGGGTAATCAAAATGAATCGAACGAATTATGAAGTCAGTATAACTTTGAAACTCTAGACCCGGAAAATTGAATAACTGTTTCATGCGAAGTTTCATGTTTTTGTTTCTTAAAAAATTGCCTTAAATTGTAAAACTGTGATTTGAAAATCGTCAAGATCTTCTTTGTTATGACTTGTGTTCGGTCAGAGATAAAACAATGTAATACTTTCACTGAGTAGAATTTAGTCCTGATGATAAAGAAGTAGTCTCCCGATTATGATTAGTTCAAGCTAGTCGAAACGTCGAGATAACGAATTGGTGAAGACAATTATAAACAAGTACCACCGATCTGCTGAGCGAAATTAGAAGTCCCCAGTACTAAGATTTTCTTCGTGGAAGTTAAATAAATAGTACATCAAGTTCCATCAGAACTAAAGAAAGACACCTACCAGAACTTAGTTCTACTGAGGGATAGTATAATATCACATGGTGTCACACACCAACACGTAAGCACATATCGATACCACAGCATTCAATGCCTCAATTCGCATCTTCTTTGTCTGAAATGTTCACAAAACGGATCTTTTGACTTATTTGAGCCACCCGATCGTTTTTATTGGCTAAGTAGATTGATTTTGTTATTGGGAAGCGGAGGTCAAATACTGGGCAACTTTTCATCTAGTTTCTCTCATTTTTAAATTTTTTTATTTATTTTTTTTTTTTTTTGGTGGGGTCCAAAATGAACATAATTAGACTCAGACACAAAGACAAATCGCCACTGGGTCCTCAACAAGCCAGGTTGCACTGTTGTTTCTTGTGCATAGTGTTGACGGTGATGAAGACCCGGCTATAGGGGGATGCTGGTCCACCGTCTCATCGCCAGCCATATGCGCCGGGTTGGGGCGCCTTTGTCCCCCATCTCAGATCACCCCCCCCCCAGCACCCCGCTAGACTGTGCTACAACCGCGAACAAAAGATTTGCCCAAATTAAAACCCCAAAGGTCCGTGTAAACCGACCAAGCCTAAACTCCATGTCATAAAAAAGAGGTGCCGGTATCTTTACCCACGAGTCGAGAACTATGGGTATTGATTATGTTGACAGTAGGGATCAGTGTTAGCGAGTATCTTTAGCATAAAAAGTTGCATCGGAGACCGATGAGAACTGTTTAAATATGCAGAGTGGATTTCCCCCACCGCACGCGACTTGGTCCGACGGTGACCAATCACTGCCCGCCGTGCCGGCACGGCACGCGACAGCGACACGAGAGCGCAATTACGAGACACTTGTTATGCGGGCCGCCATTCCTCGTACTATAAATACGCCATGTTTGCCGGCTAGAAACGACTCAGATCCTGGCTGGAGACCCCTCAACCACAACCATCATGTAAAGTAGCTCCGTGTGCTGGGGCAGGGCGGTGGTTCTAAACTCACCAGCAATGTGCCGGCAACGGGGTTGGAAACATCGTCGCCTGAAATCCATGCATCCCTCTTTGCATCTATAGACCTACGGGCCATAACATGAATTTTTACGTGCACGCAGAAAGACTCCCTTTCAACGCCCACATATTATTATCACCATTGCCCTGATTACTATCCGGCGACAACGCAGCATCATCATCATCATTCAAAATGGCGACCGCGGCTGCACCACCGCTGCACGACGGGTGCGAGGACTCCTGGTCGTGGAGCTCGACCGACAAATCGCACGAAGTGAAGGTCCACGGGAGCCGAAACGAGACCGCACTGTTCCACCCCAACTGGTCCAACGGTACGGCCGGGGTGCGCGGCAACCGGGTGCTGAACTGGGGACGGTTCTACTGGGAGGTCCGGCTGTCCCACCGCGTATTCGGCACCAGCATGATGTTCGGAATCGGGACGAGGCGGACGAGGCTCCACATCGATGAGTTCATCAACATGCTAGGGGAGGACGATCAGAGCTGGGGTTTATCCCACAAGGGGTTGCTATGGCACGGGGGGACATCGACACCGTTCACGGACCCCTTCCCGGAGAAGCAAGCCACCACCATCGGGCTGCTCTTCGACGGCGTCAAGGGCACCCTGACGTACTACAAAGACGGGAGATGTCTCGGGGAGGCCTTTACCGGTCTGAGCAGCAGCAGCACAGAACTCTACCCCTTTGTCTGCTCCACGGCAGCCAAGACCGAGATGTCGCTGGCGAGCATGCGACGGGGGATGGTCTCCTTGGAAGACCGGTGCTGTGTTACCATCGCAACGCATCTTAAGAGTGAGAGCGAGGCGAGGGGGCTGCTCCTACCGTCGATGCTCAAGAAAAACATTGTACGTGAGTGTTTTAGACAATCCAGCGGTACCTCGCCCATGGCGCACCTCAAATCGCCCTGCAGTGTGACATGAAATCGCAACTGCAAATTTCCCAACATTAAACAAATTACAAAAAAAAAACATGAAGAAATTATAACTTTAGTACATTCCTTTTTTTCGCAGAGGATGTATTAGTTTCGTATTCGATAAAACAAAACTTGATTAATTATGAACATTCAACTGCTGTTTGAGTACGTCGCATTTCCCCTGGACCTTTCTTACAACACATTCCAAAACCGTTGCTATCCTATTCCTTAAAACTTCACCCATGCACAGTTGATAAAACCATACAAAAAAAAAACAAAAAAAAAAAAACCTGCGTCTACACCAATCGCAGCCGCCATTTTTTTTACTGTCCATCTGTGCCGTGTTATTATTTCCTACGTGGCCGACATCTGTCACCCATGCTGGATGCTAAAACCAGGGAAGCAAATCACTGGAGAGAAACAAACAACAACAAAGGGACTCCGAACCGATCGATTCGTCCTACACGCGAGCACGGACTCCTCGCCCTTGCTCTTCATGAAAGTGTAATATTTTCGATCGATTTAGTGGACCACGCGACGAGGAATAACAGCTCTTTGTCACTTTGGAGTACTCCGAATGTCAAGAAAGTGAACGCTTAAAAAAGAAAAAACAAAACAAAACAAGAACAAAAAAAACACGATGTTCGTCAGGAGAACACGAGAAAAATACATCATCCAGTGCAGTAGTTTTTTTTTTTATTATGTACAATCCCTTTTTTATATATATATAGAAATAGCATTATGAATTTCAGCATGTGCAGTCACGGTCTGGCTTGCTTTCCAATCAAGACATCCATGACAATTTCTCCAAGCAACGGGATGTTCTTTGTTCCCACAGTCATCTGCATGGCAACAGGCGGCCGTATTCCCATGGTAACCGAGCTGTATCCGTGTATGGTTATACACGGATACAGCTCGGTACACCGCGGGAACTCGTTGCAGGCATGGCAGCAGCCAATCCGATGCCGCCGTCCAACTCTTTTGTCACAAGTGGCAATTTTTCATAACACGAAAATATTAAATATTAAAAAAGAAACAAAAAACTAGAGGCAGAGAGAGAGAGAGAGAGAACACCGGTAACCTTGGTGGTCACCCGCACCGCTCCGTCATCGGACCCTTCGCTCTGTGCCTGGAACACCGCAAAAGGACAAACCGTACTTGCCCCCCTCGTTTTTTTAATAACATGCGATAATGAACCCAATCGGGTGCAGTGTCGAGGAAGCACCGCTGTAACGGACAAGTCACCGAGTGAGTCCCTGGGATCTACACCGCGTCCAGAGCACATGTTTCCCGCTGGACGTCCGCAGGCGACCGGGACGCTGTCAACACCAGGACGAGTGTGAATGCTGCATGCTGGAAAAAAGATGCCCTACGATTGGTGGATGGCGAGAGCAAAGGGGGGGGGGGTTGTTCCAATTCCGCAAATTGATTTTGGACATGGACGTTGGATGCTGGTCACTGAGGCATGAGGACAAAGGAAAACCTGAGTAGGTCCATTATTTAATATCTTTATTTTCTTATTAATATCTTAGAGACAAAGCCGTTGAGCATAACGCAAACGTGGTGACGCCAAACAGTCGTATGGCTCTAAAATAAAGCCGTCAGACATGTCAGAAGAAGATTTTTCGAAAAAACAACAATAAAATGACCTTTCATGCTTTCATGATGAAAAAGACACAAACAAATTTGAACTTCCCATGAAAAAAAGAAAAACAAAAAAGCTTGCAAAAATATTGTGGTGATGCGACGATATTTTAAACTTGTATTACTTCTTCTAAACTGTATTTTAATTCCTCTGTTTTACAAACATTACCAATGAAATATTTTTTATAAATAAAATAATGTATGAGAAATTTACTATTTGGACCGTAACTATTGTGTGAAGTCGAAAGTGTTCAACCAACAACTCATATCATTGACTGAAGTAGAATTAGACGACTGTTGCATGATTTATATGGCCATACGACTGTTGTATGACTTAGTATTTATTGTGGATTCGTGTGCGGATTGCATTCTGTCTTGAATAATTTGCATATCCTGTACATTAAAATCCAACGTGTTTATCAACAACTCATAATATAATGTAGATGTAGAATTTAAAAAGGTCTTTTTTTGTCAGGGTAAGACCGAGTGTTATTCTTAGCTGAAATATATTTCATGTTTCGACGGCTGTTTAACAGCTGTTTTCTGTGCAACTAAAAGCATTCACATCCGATGGATTCCTGAATTTCCTCATCTTTTTCAGCATTTTGTTTTTTAAAAGCAATATTATGATGACAACTTTTTGGTACATTTTCCCGAATATTTTGTACAATACCCATTTTATAATTACTATCCTGATGAAAGAATTCCGAATCATTTTCAGCTAGGAATAATTCACATCTCTGCTTATCTCGTTTCTGCCGATAGACCTTTACCATGGTGCGGTCATCTTGATTTTTTCTCCAATCCAAAGCATTGTTACCCAAACTGAGGCTGGAAGAAAAACAAAATCTGGTTCCTTTCTTGTGCAACGAATGTTAGCATTCATTACTGCTTTTGGACACGGGTAACAAGACCAGAATGGTTGCTGCTTGGTAAAGGTCTTTTGTTTCGCTACGAAGAATGGTCGAAAATCTCAATCACCTCTTTTGCCATCACCGCTATTAATGCCTATATTATTTTACTGTACCACCAGCTTCAGTTTAATGAATTTTCACAGAACTTTCTTTTGCAAACATCACTCGGCAAACCACCAGTAGCCATCAGTGTGGAAGAAGAATCTTAATAATATGAACATTTTTTATTATTTTGAAATCATAATTAAGAAGAGTCTATCAAAGGCAATTCGGTGACACTTCAGATTTACACACAAAGGCTGTGAATTTGTCACCAGTGAAACAATGCATTCAGAATTTGTGTTGGTCAAAATTGGCGAGCGATGTTTGGAAACAAAGGAAGTAGTGATGGATGCTATAAGTTGTATCAGATCTTGGGGCTACAGCTGCGGCTGTTGCGGTTCCGTGTGCAATCTCAAAGCCATGTTCCTGAGTTTCCAATATGGCGGACGGAACCAAGCCACAGCCGAAGCATTAAAAAAAAAAAAAAAAAAAAAAAAAGGCTATTGATTGGGATCAATGTAAATACCTGTAAATGTTATTTGTTTTGTCTGTGTGTATACCAGAGGCAGTGTTACCGCCACCAGTCCGGTGCCTGCACTCACAATGTTCGAGCAATCAACTCAAAGTAGTCGTAGTTAGACAATAAAGAAGAGAAAACAAAATAAAAAAAAAACTATACATAAATATATAAAAAAAAAGAATTCCAGAATTTAAAAACGAAAAACACCAAACTCCGATGGCTGCTTGTGACGCATCACAAAATATAAATGGAAACAGTATTATTTCAGTCTATAGACTGAGTCTGTGTAGAGATTATAAATAGTCACATACTGCCTAATGTATCTAGTGCGTCTGCTTACCATAACCAGACATACTTTAAACCCGCTCAAACGCTGCCTATAACCTAAGTAGAGATAACTAGCAACTAGTTAACCGTAGTGGAGACTTCTTATACCATTGGTTGAAGGAACACGGTTTATTTGTTCCGTTTGGAGTTAGTTTATGTGGCTATTTGAATTGTTAATCTTTGGGGGCAGTATTGAAAATGTTCCAACTGCTCAGAAATTCTCAAACATTGACAGTTTTTCGGAGTTGTGTTGAAAAGAAGCAACCCCAAAAAGAGCAGATTTCTAAAAGTTCAACAAACGTGTTTTTCTACCGATGATGTGAGAAGTCATTTAATAGTATTACAATAATTTGATTCGTTTAATGTTTCAAGTGAGTGAAAAATCAATACACAAGGACGATGATAATGAGGATGGTATTCATATTTAATTTATGCAGCTGAAATTTTAAAATACTTGAATTGTTCATAATATATTCATTATCAAGTATTGTTGTTTAATGCTCTTCGATCTTTATCATGCATTGCCCCCTCCATCTATGCCATGTTCCCTGTGTTCTGTAGTGATCATGACAAATGATTGTCTTCACGGGGCCAGACTATTTTCTTTCTTTCTTTGTTTTGATGACAGTGTTTTGAAGTTGTGCAATGGTGTCAGTTTTCAAAACGAAGGTCAGTTTTCAAATCGAGGGTCAGTTAAAAAAAAATAGACTGGTGCTGTCACTTTTCAGTGTGGTTTATATTAGGTCGTCTGGGTGGCGGACATAAAACACTTGCTCACAGGGTCAACAAGGATCATTTAATGTCCTTTTTATTTGTTTGTTAAATTTTTTCGGAAACTTTCAAACAAAAAAAAGGTTGGGAAATGGAAGAAGTTGGATGAAAATTGAAGAATTTGACTCACACTACTTCTTCTGCGGGCATTGCTAACGCGCATGATCAACTTTACTTCTTATTGAACGGTGCTTTGAATCGAGTTCTTGGAGGTGATAAGTTCAGTAATTACTTAGATTAGTAATTTAAACATGTTTAATAAGTGTAAATATTAATTAATCGTAACGATAGATAGTATAAAATACTAATGCTATTGTTATCGGTACGGAGGCCGGGAAGGTGCAATATGAAATTAACTAATGTTTGTCAATCTATGTGACTTGTGTTGAATCACATATATTGTTGTGCAAGATATACATTCCAAAATGTTGTAGTACCAGTGAACTATGTAGATTTGATTTTAATTTAGATGATTTGTAGTGATTTTGTTATCTCGCTCTTGTAGTTATCAATAGTAATTTTTTCACTCAGGGGCGGATCCAGTGTGTCGCAAGGGGTGGGGGGGGGGGGTTGTAATTTGATGAACACATCGACTGCTCGCAAAAAAAAGAAAGAAAAAAAAGAAAAAAAAGTTGGCTCAATGGAGAAAACAAATCATCACCTCTTGCAAAATGATCATTTGGAGGGTGGGACACCATCCTTTTGCGACTCCTGGATTTGCTGTAGACGTCATTAAGATGCATTGTTTATTCATTCAGTGCAGTTTCCATATTATTATTATGGGTCAGAAGTCAAATCGGCAGGAGTGGGTTATATTTAGGTATGACGTAATTTGCTATTGCCTCCAGCCTCCCCCTGCCGATCGCGTCTGCACTCGGTTCTTTCAAAGCTAATTTATATAATGAGTAAATACACATTATTATTAAGTGTATTGACTATTATACCGCTTATGTGTGCTACTCTAAGCAGTATTAGATCACGTGTTAGAAGAAAAAAAATGATCTCTATTATACCATGTATGAAGCCAGTGAGCCGCCATGTTGCCACTCCCTCTCAGCGTACTGTGGAAATGTTGTCAGGGAGCCGCCATGTTGCCTCTCCCTTTCAGTGTTCTGTGGAAATGTTGACAGGGAGAGCTTGTACAGGGACCAATTTTAATGTTTCTTTGTTATGGTGGTAGCAGTAAAATGGCTGCATGTTGGCTCCACTCGCTATCGAGGTTTGAAGGGGTCATTGGTATAATGGGGATCATGCACTAGAACTATGTTATTGAAACTATGTAGTCTGCTCGAGGTTGAACCCTTTGAAAATCGAAGGGGGCCGCCGTGTAAAAATTCAATAACCCCGAATACAGATTGCACTAACCCTGGTTAAGTAACCCTGGTAAAGTAACCAACTACTGGTTTATAAACATCAATAACCTCAGTTAAAGGCTTCAACCTCGTGCATATAAATTATTGTATTATCTTATGGTACAATGCGATTCGGTTTGCTGTGACAGGTTGAAACCGGTCGTCGGTGTTTGTAAATAATCATTCCTTGTTCTCAGAGCTATGAAATCTTGCTAATAATTATTATTGATACCTTTCAGTACATCTGAAACTAAGAGCATAGACTGGGCTCTCGCTTTGTGCGCAGGCGCAGTCGCAAAAACAGCAAAGGTGTATTCAAAGGCATGTAGACTAGAAACTAAATGAGCAAAGTGTATTCAATGTTAACTTAACGTTACAGACAACAATGTGACAGTTTTACAAAACAACAACAACATCAAAACAACAACAAAAACAAAGACATCAACAACAACAACACCTTCAACAACAACACTTTCAACAACAACAGCAGCAGCAACAACATACACAAATTTGTGGAAGAAAAAAAAGAAGAAAAAAAAACAAAACGAACAGCAACAACTAAACGTAAAAATATTACCAGTTAATCATGGAAAGAACAAAAGAAACATTTACAAAGCAGGCAAACAGACACACAGCTAAATATTACTTTATAAAATTTCTTAATAATAAATGTTCCAAATAGTTCCAATTGCATTTGTAAGTGATCTGTAGACTTTTACAGTAAATATTGACCGTCCAGATTTTGGGCAAGGTTAAAACAAAATCATACAATTTATCGCTCGACGAAACTACCATCACACACACACACGGCTCAATCTCAGGCATCATAAACTATTCAACTTGTTCAGAAACCGTGTGCATTCCAGACGTTGTTTTTATTCTCTCGATGCGTCGGCACGAACCGATTTCGAAGACTCAAAATGGCGTCGCTTTGCGAAAAAAAACCCACATACTTTCGCAGTCCAGCAAAATTTGTTTCAAAAACAGCTCAGAATGTTATGCTGTGTAATAACACTAAAATTGCGCAGTTTATCAGCAGTAATGTATGCATGTGTAGAGACATTAATCTATAGGTTCAGATGCATCAATCAGTGTTAGAGCATCCGTCTAAAACTTATAGCATTCTTTTACATAGTAATTGACGTAATGTTGTAATATTAATTACCCGAAAGAAAATTCATGAATTATAATCAATAATTTGCATTAACTTCTTCATTCCAATATAGCACATTGTCTTAATTTTTGTGTTAATCAAGCTAAACTGTATTCTTCTACTTAGTTGTTTTCCAGTTTGTTTATTCTTTTAATCTGTTATTTATTGAATAACTTATTCTAATTGATAAATTACAAGTGAACTGTGATATTTGTCATTTTTACAATGATGGAAATATCACGTGCACGTGCCGATTAATTGCCAGTGTGATAAAACAAAAGTAGCCAAGTCTAAATGTATTCATTTTATTCATTAAACTTGATTTAAATTGTTTTAATTAGAAAGTTTTTAAAGAAATTGTCCTTTCCTGTGTGTGTTTGGTTGATTTGTCTAGGGTGCTGTCCCCACACGTGTTCTTAAAGGCATTTGATACGTTTGCTTATTACTCAAGAAATACATCACCATGACAACTTACTTGGTAAGGAGCACCTGAGAGCTGCTGATAGTGTAAAACATTGTGAGAAACGACTCCATCTGAAGTAATTTGAGAAAGAGGTAATTTCTCACTAAAATATTTGAATCTGAAAAAGGCTTGAGGCATGAAGCCTTTACTCAGGCATTTGAAAGCACACATTCTTTTCTTGCATGGTTTTCTTGCAACTTCAATAACCAATTGGGCCCAAATTTTCACAGGTTTGTTATTTTATGTTGAGATACACCAAGTGAGGATACTAGTCTTTGACACTAAATTACCAAAAGTATATCCTGCCTTTAAAGGCACTGGACACTATTGGTAATTACTCAAAATAATTGTTAGCATAAAAACTTACTTGGTAACGAGCAACGGAGAGCTGTTGATAGTATAAAACATTGTGAGAAACGGGCTCCCTCTGAAGTAACGTAGTTTTTGAGAAAGAAGTAATTTCTCAGTAAAATATTTGAATTGATTTTGAGACCTCACGCGTGAGGTCTCGAAATCGAAATCAAGCATCTGAAAGCACACAACTTCGTGTGACAACATGGACAAGGGTGTTTTTTCTTCCATTATTATCTCGCAACTTCGACGACCAATTTATTGAGTTCAAATTTTCACAGGTTTGTTATTTTGTGCATATGTTGAGATACACCAAGTGAGAAGACTGGTCTTTGACAATTACCAAAGGTGTCCAGTGTCTTTAAACCCAACTTACACATATTTGAACCCTGAACCGGACTTGTTTGTCCCCGTCCTCAATCCCCCCATGCCGTGTTCGGATCGGAGCAGGGGAGCAGCCGTCTCGAATACCCAACCCCTGTCTGTGGTAACTCGAATGTTTGGACTTCGATTCGATTGGGCCCCTCCCCCCCATGTAAAGTATAGGTGGGTTGCTCCCAAGTACAAAACCCGTCCAAGTCTTTAAAAAATACGTAAATAATGTTACAGATTATTTTATTGTTTTTATTGGCAATGAGGGGGTGGGGGGGGGAGGGCGTCGAGGGGCTGCTGTATATGACATGGGTGTGCTCTAGTCTTTAAGGAGGCTGCTGGTTTGCCCTTCGTTTCTTTCCAGTGGGGCGTTTGCTGGAAGGGATGGTGGTTGGGGTGATGGGTGGAGGAGGCTGCTGGCTTGCCCTTCGTTTCTGTCCAGTGGGACGTTTGCTGGAAGGGATGGTGTTCGGGTGATGGGTGGGGGAGGCTGCTGGCTTGCCCTTCGTTTCTGTCCAGTGGGGGCGTTTGCTGGAAGGGATGGTGTTTGGGGTGATGGGTGGGGTAGAGTATGGAGGTAGGAGGTAGCCAGGGGTGCGAGTCATTGCTGACAAAAAAGGTCTGAAACTAGGATCCAAGTTTCAGGAGACATGTTGAAATGTTGGCATTTCCACCTTTTGGTAACCCCTGGGGCTTAGATTTCACAGAGCTTTAGAAAACAGTATTCACAGCACTATGAGTAAGTGCAACAAAAAGCAGGACTTCTATATTATGTGGAAAAAAATAACGGCTGCTTCTGAAATGTCTCAACCCTGGGCAGCATGGCTTTTGAACCCCACCCCCTACCGGTAATCAAATGACATTTACTCATAAAGATTTATATGTAAGAAGGTAAACTTGAAACTCAACTATTGCATCCACAAGCAGGCGTGATATTTGGTCCTGGGGGAAAAAAAGTAGGCATATTTTAGTGAGTACAAGGGCTGACCTACATGTACATGTACACATGGTGT
The DNA here is from genome assembly GCA_032158295.1 of Pycnopodia helianthoides. Lineage (NCBI taxonomy): Eukaryota > Metazoa > Echinodermata > Asteroidea > Forcipulatida > Asteriidae > Pycnopodia > Pycnopodia helianthoides. The sequence goes on along the minus strand of CM063256.1, from coordinate 13,517,160 downwards.
AGCCTTTATAGACATTTCATGCTATTTAGTCACAATTTTTTTCTGATATTTCCAGGGGCTAAAAAAAAAACCCAAAACGGAAATCAGACTTAGGTAAGAAGAATATCAGGCCTACACAAGTAACACAAGGAGAACCCGAATTCACATTTCTCTTCAAACGTTATGTTCATTTATTGGAACTAAGTAGGACTGACATTTGAAGTGGCTCTAATTTTAACATTTACAATTACAGAAACATTCTGTGGGAAGGAGCAATACCCCCTCCTCCCCCCCCCAACAAAGAGTAAATTTCTGCAACATAATAAAATAATTTATGTGAGAAGACTCAAGTGCTTCTGAAGGGACTGACACAAGTCTAGTAGTTGGACACAACCACCCAATTCAAACTGTGAACTACATTTAAGGGAACACATAAAACTCATTATCATGTAAACAGACCCGTTGAAGTTAATAAAGTTCATGGTTTTGAAAATGAAAACAGCATAATCAAAACATTTTCAATTTAATGTTTCAAAAAGCATGACAGCAACTTTTCTTGACCAACAGCAGGCTCCTTAAACTTGAAGGGTTTTTTAAAAGCCCCATTGAGAAGCCCATGTTTCTCTGTCACATTCCACACACAGAATATACATAGTGAATACTAGAGGGCGCCAAACACAAGTGTCACCACAGATACTATGTGGGGACAGAAGCTGTTAATATAGGCCTTTTCGAATCACGCTTCGGCTCGATTGGGCTTCAGGCCCAGTTTCTTGTCTGAAGCCTGACCGCAAAGAATGCGTTAGTTAAAATATTGAGGAGCTAGCTAGCTGAGCCGAATTTGGAGCGAAGCGTGTATTCGAAAAGGTCCTAGACTTGAAAAGTAACATCTTAAAAGTACAACTAATGTAGAGCTGGTGGGTTTGGGAGTGACATGGAAATGTCAAAGCGGTCAAGAGCACTGGACTCAAGCTCTTGTGTTTCTGATCAGCAGAGTGTGGGTTCGAGTCTCAGTCCTGACACTTGTGTCACTAAGCATAACACTTAACCATTATTGCTTCGGATGGGACGTAAAGCCAGTGGTCCCGTGTGTTGTGTAATGCAGTAAAAGAAGCCAGTTACACTTATGGCTAAGAAAAAGGGTTCGCCTCTCTGTTTTCCAGTTGGTTGGCTGCAGATTGCGCCACAGCACCTTGTAAACCCTTACGAGGTGCTATGCAAATAAATGGGTCTTATATTTAAAAACATAGCTCTGCATACCTTGTAGTAAACAAACTTACGAGTGCTTTGAGACGCCCTTTGGATGAAGCGCATATAAGAACTGCGCATTATTATCACTACGTCTAAGATCCCCAGTCAGTGCATGTCTTTCATTTACTCGATGTGGGGGGACATATATGAAAAATCATAAAATCATGAAAAAATTCTGGTAAATCAGGGGCCGTAATAATAATTATCCTTTAAACGGGTCACTGTACAAGTTTTCAAGAGTGAAAACTACTAGGGGTTGAGAAGATGAGAGATGAAGGGTTCATTTTGACTACGGTAGGGGCCAAGCAGCGACCATGGTGGAGGGCCAAAGCTTTCAACAGATCCTTGAGACAAAAAAAGAGAAGGGGTGTTGGCGTGTAACACTCTCTCTCTCTCTCTGTCTGAAGAATCTTGAGACGTTTTAAGAGGCGGGGTTGTCTTTCTGGAGGGCGTCGGCCATGAAGAGTTTCCCGAAGCTGGACGCTCCCATCTTGTTGATCTCCGTGCAGTAGTTTTTCATCTGACCGGCCATTAACATGCTCTCCAGGCGTAGAGGTGGCTGGGGAGATTTGAATAACTTAGTGAGGTCCTCCTCGGGAGAGGGTGGGTCCCCCCGTGCTACCCTTGCGCTGTTTTCTTGTGTCTGGAGGAAACGGGGGAGACAAATAGAGGAAGGAACCATAAAAAAGGAAGGTAGTGGTTCGAACGATCTGCTTTTAAAAACAAGGATGCAACAATGTATATTCGGTTTATGGTAACACCATGTGTATAATTATCTACTTTGCTGTGTAAATTTTGTTCTTTAGAGAACTTGTCTTGCTGTTTGTTCTACTACCGCAGAGTGGATTTTTTCCGAATTCGGGAGACTTCTGAGTTCTGAAAAGAACTGTCCTGCTTATTAACTACTACCTGGGCGGGAGGCAGGAAATCGTCCTGGATTACTACTTTAGCTTAGTGGATCGAGGGGACTTCTCGTAATTAACTGCACTGCCGCGGATCGAGTTCTTTTTGGTCTCAAAGTTTCGACTAGCTTGCTCTAGTCATCGTCAGGAGACTGAAGAGTGTAAGACATGTTGGGGATGCAACACTTTTCTACTTGAATGTCTTCATAGTTTGCTAGGCCGTCTTGAAAAGCAGTATGTCATAAAAGACCTTTTTAAAAGTATAAAACCATGAAACTTATATATAACTTTTTCGGAGCAAACATTTCTTCAACATCTACTGTCTGACCATTTAATGTCATCCATGGTGGTTTTGAATGCTAGATAAACTATGCCAGCCTGCAATGTGACATCATGTGGTGATTGCATCCGCACAGTCAACCCTCCTACTGCCTGACCAGTCAATATCATCCACTGTGGTTTGAATAATAGATGCACTATGCCAGCCAGCCTGTTAACGACATCATGTGGTCAATGCATCTACACAGTACACAGTCAACCCTCTTACTGCCTGACCAGTCAATATCAACCATGTAGTTTTAAATGATACTTGCACTATGCCAGTCCGCAATATGATATCATGTGGTCAATGCATCTACACAGTACACAACCAACCCTACTGCTGTCTGATCCATTCAATATTATCCGCTGTGGTTTTGAATGATAAACTATGCCAGCCTGCAAAATGAAATTATGTGGCGAATGCATCTACAGTCAATTCTCCTACTGTCTGACCATTTAATATCATCCACTGTGGTTTGAACAATAGATGCACTATGACATCATGTGGTCAATGCATCTACACAGTACACAGTCAACCCTCTTACTGTCTGACCAGTCAATATCAACCACTGTAGTTTTAAATGATACATGCACTATGCCAGCCCGCAATATGATATCATGAGGCCAATGCATCTACACAGTACATACATGTCCACCATAGTTCCATGAAAAGTTGTTCCACCATGAACAACCCTCGCAGTCAAAATGGTTTTCATTGGTTGGTTTTTGACTGGCTCCTTTTAGGGAGAGTTTGAAGGTTAAATTTCCTTTAAGAAAATCGGAGGGAAATTGAACTTGGAGACAACCCCCCCACTTGACATTTTATCTCATTCTTAAAACTTACTCTTTTGTATGTATACTGTTGTTTATTCTGTTGCAGTTTAGTCATTGCTCGTTGATAATTCATGTATTTGTTGGTTTCCTGGGCGAGGTCGTCAACGTAGTCCATCAATAACTCTAGATTCTTCTCAAGCATGTTCCTGGGAATGTCGAAGGGAAAACAAGTTATGAATGACCGGGGATTGAGGCCGTAAAAGTGTTTATAATGGCTCTTGCATCTTGTTCCTTCAATCTTAATACAAGGTATTTTGATTACTGTTTGACCCCTCAATATCATCCACTGTGGTTTTGAAGTAATAACTATGCCAGCCTGTAATGGTATCATATGGTGAATGCATCATCATAGTACATAGCAACCCTCTTACTGTCTGACCATTCAATATCACCCACTGTGGTTTTGAATGATAGATAATATAATATCATGTGGATAATGCATCTACACAGTACATAGTCAACCCTCTACGTCTGACCATTCAATATCATCGATTGTGGTTTAATTGATAGATAATATGATATCATGTGGATAATGCATGTCTACATAGTACACAGTCAACCCTCCTACTGTCTGACCATTTAATATCACCCATTGTGGTTTTGAATGATAGATAATATAATATCATGTGGATAATGCATCTACACAGTACATAGTGAACCCTCCTACAGTCTGACCATTTAATGTCATCGATTGTGGTTTTAATTGATAGATAATATGATTCATGTGGATAATGCATGTCTACACAGTACACAGTCAACCCTCCTACAAATATTGACTGCTACGAGTGCTATGGTAAAAACTACGACGCCCTCGGTGATCCCGGCGTGTTCTATTTTCCCGAGGCGTTAGCACGAGTAAAGCAGTCAGTGTTTGTTTTATGACACCCGTACATTTCTTCTAAATACTGTATTATTGAATTAAGAGACCTGCATGCTACAATAAATCAAACCAACAGACCACTTCTCTTTAACTTCAACATTTTTGAAAATTTGCCATGGGATAGGACATCAGTTTCCATTGGATAATACATGGGTTGCTATGGGTTTAGTACCGCGCAGTTTCTAATTCTAGTACAAATAAGACATATCATGTGACGCACTCTAAACCAATCGAAAGGCAGAATATTTGTAGGGGCGTTATAATGCAATATGTGTTGATATCCCCAACAAACACGCTGACAGTAGGAGGGTTTTAATTTTGCATTCTTCCCTAACTTACCCCGATGATAAACTCAGGAAGTTGTCTCCTGTGGGTGGCGATATTTCCTTGATCTCACAGAGGAGTGTGTTGACAAGGTAGGAGTTATGGATGACGATGGGAATCTCCTCAAAGACATTCTCGTAGCATAGCCCCGTCTTCTTCAGACTGCAACGAGAGAAAGCATAACAAGACACACATAAACTTCTTCTGAAGACAATCCAGAGCGTACATTTACTTATTGAATTGTTGAGTTATAATAATAATAATAATAGTGGCTTCTTATATAGCGCTCATATCCGTCACTCAGTGACGCTCAAGGCGTTTCAACAGTCAGTATTTTCCCACAAGGTATATATGTGGAGCTACTTTTTGAAGTTTGAGATCTACTCCTTATATAGCACAATGTAATGGTTTACAAGGTGCGGTTATTAATCTAGCAGTTCCAGGGCTCGCCCTTAACACAAGCCCGGCGTACATTGTCTAGTAAAAAATGCTATGGGCTAGTAAACACCACTTCTCAACTTGCCCTGTGGGCTACTAAAAACTGTGCAACCTACTTGTTTAAAATGCTCATATCTTCCTTTTCAGATGTGAATAATTAATGTATAAAATGTGTAAATCGCTATTGAATGTGTGACTATAACTTCATTTGATCATTAAACTGGTTGTGATCGTTAACATTAACACATCAGAACATTACATTTATGGCAATTCCTGTCTAAAATCTGGGCTACTAAAACTTCCTGGGGGCAAGTAAAATGCACAGTTTACTGGCCCGGTGGGCTACTTTACAAAAGCTTAAGCGCAAAGCCTGGGTTCGTATCAGAACCATCACAACCAATAGGGAGATTATTACATGGTGTTACTGCAAACCTTACTAGATTGTATCTCCACCATGCAAAGTTTCAAATCCTACTCATGTACACGGTGTTACCGCAAACCTTACTAGATTGTATTTCCACCGTGCAAAGTTTCAAATCCTACTCATGTACACGGTGTTACACTTACAGCAAACCTTACTAGATTGTATTTTATCCCTCCATGCAAAGTTTCAAACCCTACAAATATATACATTCATTTTCAACAATGCTTTAGCGCTGGTAATTCTATTGTAAGTTATTTGTAAAAAAAACAACAATACATCATTGTTTTTGGAAGAGAAAGGTCCTTCGATCTCATCCTCTAGTTTTCACACACCTTAATAAACACCCCTTATAACCAACTTAAGAATTGAATAAAATTCGATTCGCTGCTCAAATTTTAGTGCACGTTCAGCATGTCATATCTGCTTATTGTGATTGCAGCAATCAAACTAAGCAAGATTGATTTTAGGGTCTTCAAATACTATCACCTGGACTGTACCTGGTTTGATTAGCTGCATATTGCGCAACAGCTCCTTGTTAAAGGAACATTACAGAATTGGTAAGAAGAAAAAAACTTTTTGATCACAGATTTACATAAAACTTACACGGTCTAATGATGATGATAGTAGAAAACATCCCTTGAAATATTTCTGTCTGAAATGCCATATTTGATGAGAAATGAAAAAACTAATTTTCCGATTGGAGTTTATCAGTGAGCGTTTTATTCATTCGTTGAATCTATACGATTTCATGCAAATGTGTAATCGGTTTTTCACTGTTTTCTCGTGACCCAGATGGCCGATCGATCTCACACTTCTACAGGTTTGTCAGTTTATGTATATGGTGGATTACATAAAGTGCTTACACTGCCAGCAACTGTTTTGTTAGCAAAACCAATTCTGTAATGCTCCTTTAACCATTACATGATGCTATGTAAAGTTCTCACACTTCAAAACGTACCTCCAGCACATACCTTGCAGAAATAAATGATATAATAATGTTTGAGTGCCATAAGCGTCACTGAGTGACGGATATGAGCTCTGTATAAGACGCCACTATTATTATTATTATTATTATTGGGGGGGGGGGGGGTGGTTAAGATATGAGAAGTCAACTTACGATTCTGTTGAGAAGTCATAATCCTTGTAAGATTCCATGGCACTCTGTGTTAACCTGTAGGCCTTCAGGCTCAGAGTTGACTTAGATGTCTTCAGTGGATCTAAAGTGTTGAAATAAGATGAATAATAATAATAATAATAATAATACAATATTTATAGTGCCAAAATTCAAGAAAAAAACAAGCTCTAAGGCGGTTCACACAAATTATAAAGAAAATAGTTACACATTAAAAAGTATGATTAAAAACCACTACAGGAACAATTTAAAATATAGACAGGAAACTGATGTGATGAAAATCACGTAAATTTGATTCATTTTAACTTAGGAAATCAACAAGAGATCCTTTGTGATGTAAAATGCATTCCATAACATATGGAGAAGCAGAGAGTCTTACTCTTGACTGATCAGTCAATAACACTATATTTTAGTATTGTCGGTCACAGAGTGTGGGTTCAACTCCCGGCCTGGCAGGTCACGATTACACTATGCTTGTGTCCTTGAGCAAGACACTATACCATGATTGCCTTGTCCTTCGAATGTGATGTAAAGAAATAGGTCACGTGCACTAAGGTAGGTAGTGCATGGAAAAGAACCATGAACACTTATCGTGGAAGAGTTGGAGTTTAGCTCGGTCTTTCTGGTTCATTGCCAGAATCTTTGTCCACAGGTTTCCTCAGGGTTTCAAGTTACAGTGATTTAGTTTGCTTTTGAGGCATCCTTGGTTTAATTACCAGAAATTATTAATAATAGATAACGAGAGAGCTCATTTGACTGATGCTGTGGACCCATGGTGATTACAAATATTAATAAGATTAAGAGGACTTCAGTCTGATTTACAGGCAAGCCATGGTAGGATTCGAACCCAGAGCCCTGCTTCCATATGCCCTACGTAAGGACCACTGTAGCCATGTTGATCAATACAACAAAATATACAACACATCTGACGTCAAAATCATACAGAGTTATGTGACGCCGAAGCTCAAAGATAACACAGTTAAGTTATATCTGGTACCATGGCTTCAGGAGTTTCCTGAAAGTGATGATGCACTGTTCTTGATGTGTTCAGGCAGCTAATTCCACAATTTGGGGGCATGCGCAGAAAATGCCCTGTCACCGATTGAAATTAAGCCTGTGCCGGTTACACGATTAACCGACCGATCGTCCGGTTACACGTTTACAATTTTACAGTTCGGATAACCGTAAAAAAATTCACTTGGAAAGTGCCGGGGAATGCAGACCACATCTCGATCACGATGTACACAACGCACAACCCGTGCAACACACAATCAGTCACATCGTTTCCAATTTACAAGATTTGTTATCATGTGACTTTGCGTGCTACAATAAAGCTAAGAAACATTGAACGCTAGAGGGCGTTTCAAAACAATACGAGAGCATGAGAAATATACCAGCACATTACGCGATAGCATACAAAATCCGGTTACAAACGCCTTGACGAAAGACTTTACGTTTCTGCGCATGCAGAAGGTTATTCCCCCAAAGGCAATAATCATTATAGCTGGTGTCGCGCTAAAAGCATATACAGCACTGGCGTCGCTGGTCTGAACGCAAACTCCATTGACAGCATGGTCTACAAAGCACAGTTCCTTGGAAATGTCAGCTTGTTTTACGAAAAACTACGCAACGTTTAGGCTTTATTTTATTTTACAAAAATTACAGAATTTAGGATTCCCTGGATAAATGGAAAGATTATTTAACTGTATAATTTAACATTTGTTTCTCTTTATTTTATTTAAAAAATGCTGTTATGAAGACGCAATATTACGATTGCATGCATGGTTTCGTAAACAATTTTTTTCTCCTAAATTGTGTGTCTATAAAGGACGATTACATGTGTAACAGACCATTTCAGAAACAGTTACACGTTTACAAAAGTAACCGTAAACGCACAGGCTTAATTGAAATATAGCAATTCTAGGCTCCACAAGGGAACAAGATCTAGCAGATCTTGGCCGTCTCTGTCCCACACAAATCTGAAGCATGTCCAAGATTTCTGATTATGAAGTGAATCAGACAACACAAGTACGATCGAGATAGACAGGCAAATCTACATGTCAACTATGGTGAGATTTGAACCCCCCCCCACCACCAACAGGGATCGAAGAGAAGAGAAAATACCGGCTCCCACATATCCAATATAAGCGCCACTGTAGACATGCTAGTGAATCACTCATCAAGACAGTCAGTACAAGTATGGTAGCAACTAACACTCAAATCTACAAGTAAACCTGGGTGGGATTTTAACCCCCCACCACCAACAGGGATCGAAGAGAAGGGAAGTACGGCTCCCACATATCCAATATTAAGCGCCCCCCACCCCTGTAGACACGCTAGTGAATCACTCATCAAGACAGTCAGTACAAGTATGGTAGCAACTAACACTCAAATCTACAAGTAAACCTGGGTGGGATTTGAACCCCCCCCCACCACAGGGATCGAAGAGAAGGGAAGTACCGGCTCCCACATATCCAATATAAGCGCCACTGTAGACAGCTAGTGAATCACTCATCAAGGCAGTCAGTACAAGTATGGTAGCAACTGACACACAAATCTACAAGTAAACCTGGGTAGGATTGAACCTAGAGCGGTGCAGAAAACAAGTTTCTCTCTTACCATAGATGAGGACCACTGATTCTTCTATAGAGTGCTGGTAGTTAAACTGGGAGTCTAGCAGAGCCTTATTAAGGAAGGTACCGTACTGTGTTGATTGATACCAGCCCACGTGGAGATGATCGATGTTGACATGTCGGAGATTACGCATCATCTCCATCTGGTATAAGACTGTAAATATAAATAACAAAATAAATATAAACAGACAAAACTCAGTAAATACCACAGCATTAAATGTACACTACAACATCTAATGTCATTAGAAACAACTCAGAGATAAGCTGCTTGTCTATGGGTTTTGAGGCATTGCATGGTGAGGTATCAATATATATTCGGTTTGCGGTAACACCATGTGTATAAATATCTACTTTGCTGTGTAGATTTGTTCTTTAGAGAACTTGTCTTGCTATTTATTCTACTACCGCGGAGTAGATTTTCGGAATTCGGGAGACTTCTCAGTTCTGAAAAGAACTGTCCTGCTTGTTAACAACTACCTGGGCGGAAGGTAGGAAATCGGCCTGGGCTACTACTTTAGCTTTGTGGATCGGGGGGACTTCTCGTAATTAACTGCACTGCCGCGGAGTGAGTTCTTTTGGTCTCAAAAAGCTGCTTGTCACCAGATGAGCTACAGGTCCTCTGTGTAAACGAACAAGTGTATTGTCCCAGATGTCACATGACATCGTAAGGAGGCTATTAAAATTTGAATCCTGCTGGCTTTATTCGGTGAGACTTGTTTTCCAGTTGCTTGTCTTACTCTGTTGGTTCATTCTGTAGCGATACTACAAAAACACTTTTCGGACTTTTTGTGAATATTATGGATTTGTTTGGATGTTTTAATTGTGTTTCTATTGCCATTTAAGTACAAAAAATCACTTATGCATTTGGTATAACCAGATTATTTTCATTTGGGGGTAGGTGGGGGCAAAGACATACATGGGGAGGGGGGAGGCTATTTAATGTATTAACCCACTGATTTGTGCATTTATTTATCTCATTCGGGGGGAGGGGGGCCAAGAGTGGGTTGCGAGGGGTCTGAATGGGGCCCTCTTGTTACACCACTGTACTTCTGTGATAGCAACGATACAATTGAGCACACTGTGGTTTGTTGTACTTGAAGCTCTTACTTTGGGCTTCGGGAACGTGACCAAGAGCTTTGATTATCACAGGCTACATTCACTCAAGCTTGGTGTACGGGAAAATTTTTACCACAAAATTAGGTTGTTAGAAAGCGCATCTTTATTCCCTCTAATTTCTCACCATCATCAAAGTTCTCTTCGTCGGCATGTTTAGGAAACGGGAAACAGTTTGTGATTTCCAGCGTGTCATCTTGAACGAGACCGAGCAGGACACCCTGGACTAGTTCTCCAGCACTGCCTCCTTCCTCCTCACAATGCTTAATGATCTTCAACACGACCTGCAAATCAAATAATCCGAAATCAAACTAAAGATATATATTCGGTTTGCGGTAACACCATGTGTATAAATATCTACTTTGATGTGTAGATTTTGTTCTTTAGAGAACTTGCCTTGCTATTTATTCTACTACCCCGGAGTAGATTTTCGGAATTCGGGAGACTTCTCAGTTCTGAAAAGAACTGTCCTGCTTATTAACTACTACCTGGGCGGGAGGTAGGACATCGGCCTGGGCTACTACTTTAGCTTTGTGGATTGGGGGGACTTCTAAAGATGTACAGGGAAATCATGAGTTTCTCAAAAGGTAGGGTCATACTTCAAAAAATGTGTAATTTCTTTGTGAACTCTTTGGTTATAAAGATGGTATAATGCAGTTTCTGCCCACAGTGGTCGGTGCCGGAAAACTGCCCGCATCAGGATTCCAACACCCCTGCAGATTATCTGTTCCGACACAACACATTTCAAAATTTCTAATAAACTTGCAATTTCTTTCAAGAGGCGAACTGTATTTGGTAATGACCCGTTCAAAAATGTATCAAAAGCATATTTTGAGCACTCTTGTTTGAGTCTATTTATGATCTGCCGTGCAACGATCCATCCAGGAAATTTTGTCGCACTAAGAAATCTGCAACGTAATGGGTGTAAACATCCTGCGAATTACTTCGACGAAAGTGCCACCATTGATTGAATCAATAATTACTCTCCAACCAAAGACGAAAGAAATTCAAATTTGTTGTGCTGTCTGATGTAATGTTTTGTTAGTGAATGCTGCAACCGAGATGCAGTGGGTACCTACGCCAATTTAAATCCAAAACCAGAACCAGAACAAGAATGAAAAACAAAATTGATGGCACTTAAAGGTATTGTACACTTTTGGTAACAGCTCAAAATCAGTGTCCACATTTTGTGTGATTAAACATATGCATGAACAAACCAACCTGTGAAAGTTTGAGCTCAATTGGTCATCGAGGTCACGGGAAAATAGTGAAAAGAGATCTTATGTTTTCTGTTTTTTCAAATTATCGCGCGCGATAATTACTATTGTTTTACTCGTTCCTCAGAAACGATAGCATTTTAGACAGAAATGTTTTAAGGAACCCTTTCTACCATTACTTACTTTAAATCATGTAAGTTATGTGTGAATCTGTGAACATTGCGTTTTTTTGATCTTACCAATAGTGTACAGGGCCTTTAACAGAATCTTAATCTGCAACTAATTTAACAAAACCTTGGCAAAACTTTTGTCGAGGTTTTGTAATTAGAGTTCAAACATCGATTAGAGTTGTAATCTATTATTAATTAATTAACTGGATCAACATTTAATTATTACATCAAAACAAGGCTGCGTATAATTCCAGGCCTTGTTAATTGTACGTGCAGGTCTTGGCCTTGTACTCCTAGAATTATGAGGTTCGATCCGCTATCGGCTCCATGAACCTCATAGAGGTGCATGTACAAATTCCTATTTGAACTTTTTTGCCATTTACGTTTCTGCACCTGGAGTTCTCATTTGAAACCGGATCTCGCCAAAATTAGGCTCTACGTGTTCCTTGAACTCTCATTGAGTGTTGCATGGGTCAAGAAAATCCACTCCGCAGGTTCATGGTGGAGCCGATAGCGGATCGAACCTCATAATTCTAGGAGTATTGGCCTTGGTGCCCGTTTAAATCTTTCCCATCATAGCCTCATAACTCTAGACTTTATTTTTAAGTGACGTTATTTCTATTTCCAATGGAATGAAAGTGCCCTTTCTTCTCCTTTTGCCAAATGAAAATGGCCTAGCCCTCGCTCAACTCTCAACGAAATTCGCTCTCAACAGTTGAAATTCCTTGCGGGAGACATTGTCTTAATAACGTCAAATGTCTAAAACTATAAAAATTAAAAACCATTTTCTTATTTCACTTTTCTTAAAGACTAGTTAATGCAATTAATTTGACATACATAATTCGTATGGATTTTTAGTTTTATGCCAGGAACGTACTGTTTTTTTGACATGTTCTACACGCTTATGAAAAAATAGACAGGTTCCCTATGTACACAACGTTCATTACGTTCAGGTACCCTTCGGAAGCCTGAACACATTTTTTTTGCGTTCCAGATGGAAATGTTACTTCCATTATTTCAAATAATCCAAGAACCTAAGAATCTATTCTTAGTAATTCAATAGAATATGTCACGTTAAACAAGTGTAAAACAATAAACAGTTAAAAATAGCGGTCACTTTCTCACCAAACCATCGATTTGTACTCTTGCCACAGGGGCATCCAACGTGCTTGCGGTCGCCATTTTGCCGGTAAAAATTATGACTGCTAAAATTCACAAAGATCCATGTGATATGGATATTTATGAGCTGACGTCATTGCATGACATTAACTTTGTTCGTAATTAACAGGCTGATTTATTTTATTAAGTAGGATTTGTTTGCAAGTTTTTCCCCCAAAGTTTGCGGATTTTAGACTTCTCTCTGCACTGCAGGCGCACCAAGCTACCCGGGATACGAAGGGCGGATACATTCCTCCCCTTTGTAGCAGTTAAAATAGTGAAATAAGAAAGCCATGCCTACTATGCGCACTGTGTCAAAATAAAATGCATAAACGTCAGCATAATATAGTGTAAAATGGGACTACTGAACTAGCACTCGGATCACGCATGGGGGCATTTGTTGTCTTACAATGCAGTCAGTTCCTCAGAAATGTTTCTGTCAGGATTTTGTGTAAAAAGTAAAGTGACTCCCCCCCTAAAAATAAATAAATAAATAAATAAATAAATAATAAAATAAAAATAAAAAATAAAATAAAATATATAAATAAAAATGATTAACATTATTTTATTTGTGGTTACCGCAATCGAAATATTTTGCTGTCTTTTCACTAAAACGGGACAATTCAATTTGATGAAATTGTCGTCATAGAACAATTGGTCGCTTGTGTTTATAGAAACAAATAGTGAGGAAATAAATTTACTCTTCCGAAAGCCAATGATGCGAGATGCATTTTGGTGTCGGTTCACATGGACCCATCGACAACATGGTTTTAAAAAAAGGTTTCGCAGGAATGAACTGTCTTGGGTGACATACATTTTTAGGTGAGACAGGCGTTTTGTGAGACAGGTGTTTTCACGGCCCCGGCCCTGTGTCATGCCAAAAAGTGTCCGCTGCCAAAATAGTGTCCGCTCATTAGCATACTGTGATATGATTGGTCATGCATCCATGACGTCACAACACATTGTTTACTGAGCCTTCTGCCAATTAATTAGACGTCGTTCAGTTTCATCTTTTCATCTCGGTTTGTCTTTTATTGTATATCTTGTGATTTATGGATAGCTGTGAATATTTGTCAGTAAACACCTTTTTATTGTTATATCGCCAGAAGACGAAAATGACAATCAACTATCTCGTAAAAAACGTTTTTCTTTTCTCTATATTGCGCAGGAGCCTATATGCGCAACACAAATATAAAACAATAAAATGAAATAAATAAAGCAATTGTTACAAAAATAAAGATTCACACAAATGAGTCTTTAAAAGTCCCTTGGAAATCTGAACAGCACCAGCAGTCGACAGGTAAGATCAAGAACCAGTCGTGTTATTATAATTATTGACAACTATATACTAAATCTGAACAGCACCAGCAGTCGACAGGTAAGATCAAGAACCAGTCGTGTTATTATAATTATTGACAACTATATACCATGTTCATGTATTGCCAGTTTGTCTAGTTGTGATTATATGGAAAATAGACTAACACAAACTGGAGGGACTGGGTGAAGTTTAGCAAACGTTTCAGAACGAGTATCACCATGGACCACAAGATGGCGGCGCCCATCATGTGCTCGTCAAACATGTCTTTCATTTAGTTTGCGGTGGGTTTTTAAAGACCGATTGAAAGGTATAGTCTTGAATCAGTTTTATGGAAAAGTTCAATGACTTTCATTTGCTGATAATGAGTAATGTGCAATGTTATTAAATTGTATTTAAAGTGTAGTGTTCGTCGTATCACTAGTGTTCACAGTACTAGTACTAGTCATTGCTAGTGAGTGTAGTTTACTACTAGTACTAGTACTAGTACTATACTACTACTGTGTTACTATTTTTAGTATTATTTTGAGATATATAACCAAACAGACATATGAAGCTTAACCACGAACCACAACCATCGTGCAGGCTCTATTGTAGCTGTAGTGGTAGAGGTACGGGTAGAGGGTTCAGGTCAACTCGGTCCGAAGTCAACTCGGTCCGAAGTCAACTCGGTCCGAAGTCAACTCGGTCCCATGTCAACTCGGTCGGTGGTCCGAAGTCAACTCGGTCCGAAGTCAGCTCGAAGTTAGCCTTTATAAACTGCATGACACGGTGTTCATATTTTTTTCTCTGAACGATACAGATCATGATGTTTCGAAACAAAACCTAAAATGAAGGCTTGTAACTTTCTCGTAACTAAGAAAATTACCATTTGAAATTAAATAAAATCCCTCAAGAGCAACTGTCGATCTTCTTCTTGAGTTTATTTAGTTCAATAATTCCAATTAGTGCAAGTATCCTATACAAAGCTCTTCCCCCACAGTGCCTTCGGTATGGCATAATTTCCTTCACCAACCTTCACTTGCAATAGTTTACAACATGAAAAATTTGTTTGTATTTGATTTCGACCGAAGTCTCCCGCAAAAACTTAGAAGGGCTGTAGTCCGTCCGACAACTGAAAACAAACGGGACGGGAACTAGGCCATTGAACAATATGGGAGAGTTGACTTCGGACCGAGTTAACCTCGGACCGAGTTTACCTTGGACCGAGTTAACCTCGGACCAAGATGACCTTGGACCGAGTTGACTTCGGACCGAGTTAACCTCGGACTGAGTTGACTTGAATCCCGGATAGATAGGGTAGGGGTATAGTATAACCAAACAGACATATGAAGCTAATCCACGAACCACAACCATCGTGTAGGCTCTATTTGTAGCTGTAGTGGTTACGGGTAGATAGGGGTAGGGAAGGGGTAGAGTGGTCTTGAGTTGTCGTGGAACCGTAGAGTTGACGCTAAATTATGACCAAACGTTAGCTCAGTTCAGGGTGCACAACACAGTGAAATGGCGAGGTTGATTCATTTACATAATTTAAATTTACATTTACGGTTTAATGGGAGGTGGCTAGGTAGATCTAAAACCCTGTATCTCTTCCAGTTAATATTGTCAAGTTCATTTTTGAAGGCGTTAACACTTGTTGCGCTCACAACCTGTTTTGGGAGATTATTCCATTCGTTGATTACTCGTTGGGAGAAGAAGAACTGTCTACATCTGAGTAATTAGGTCAGTCTTGGCTTGAACAGTTTCATTGTGTGTCCCCTAGTGCTGGAGTCTTTTGTTAGTTTAAAGAATCTTGCGTTGTTTGTCTTCTCGAGCCCTGTGAGAATTTTGAATGTTTCGATAAGGTCGCCTCGGATCCTTCGTTGTTCTAGACTGTACAGTTTTAAAGCCTTTAGTCTCTTTGCGTAGCTTAGGTGCCTTATCTCCAGCTTGGTGGCCCTTCTTTACTTTTTTTCAAGTGTGTTTATGTCCATCTTTAGTGCTGGATTCCAAGCTTGGATGCAGTACTCTAAGTGAGGTCTAATGTATGTTTTGTGAAGTGTGGTGAAACCGTCTTTGTCGATATGGTTGAACGTTCTCTTGATGACGCGTAAACAGTTTATTGCTTTCCGGGATGCCTTGGTGCATTGAAGACTTGTCTTGCTGTCACTTGTGATGTAGACCTTCAGGTCCTTTTCTTGGTCAGTATCGTCCAGTCTTGTTCGTCCCATAGTGTAGTTGTTTCTTGAGTTGTTTGTCTCCCATACCTTACATTTACTAGCGCTGAACTTGAGAAGCCAGACTTTAGACCAGCTCTGTAATTTGTCAATATCGTCTTGTAATTTTGAAGAGAAAATCTTGGTGTCATCAGCAAACAATTGGATACTGGATGTCACATGTTGGGGAAGGTCATTGATGTAGAGGTTGACGAGTAATGGACCCAGCACAGATCCCTGTGGAACTCCACCTTCAAAGTCTGCTATTGATGAGGTGGCATTTCTTACCGATACTGTTTGTGATCTCCCTGTTAGAAATCCTTTAATCCAGTTTAACACTTTCCCATCTTTATGCCTTCAGTTTACTGAGTAGCCGTTTATGTGACACTGAATCGAGCGCCTTCTGATAATCGAGGAAGATGACATCTACTCCGTCTCCCTGGTCGAACTTGTCTGTTATCTCCTCGTGTGTTTCGAGCAGGTTTGTAAGGCATGATTTCCCTGGTGTGAACCCATGTTGGCCTTCTGACATCAAGTTTTGATTTTTGACGTGCTCAGCCATGTTGTCCTTGATGAGTGTTTCCATGACCTTGCATTGTATACATGTCAAGCTTACTGGTCTGTAGTTACCTGGCTAGGTTTTTTTCCCTTTTTGAAGATAGGGGTCACCCTTGCTGTCTTCCAGTCATTTGGCAGTATCCCAGAGTAAAAAGACTTCTTGAATATGATGGAAAGGGGTATTAATAGTTCCCTGCTGTACTCCTTCAAGACCCTCGGGTGAATGTGATCTGGTCCTGGACATTTGTTTGCATTTAGCTTGTCTAGCTTGCTTTGGACGTCTTCCGGTGTTAAGGTAATGTCTTCTAGTGTCTCGTATGTCCCCGTCTCTAGGTCTGGGACAGTTCCAACTGGCTCCTTTGTGTAAACTGACTTGAAAAATTTACTAAGTTCTTCCGCTGCTTCCTTGTCTGTTTCTGTCAGTCTCCCGTCTTCCTTTTCCAATTGAGAAACACCAACTCTCACCTCTTGTTTCTCCCTTACATAATTGTAAAATGCCTTAGGTTTGGTCTTGAACTCCTTCATTAAACATTTTTCACACTCTGCTTGTGCTTGTCTAATTATTCTTCTTGTCTTGTTGCTCTGCTTCTTGTATTCTTCGTAGTCCTTATACTGTTCAGTCCTTCTGTATCTCTTGTAAAGACTGTATTTAGTCTTTATTGCTTTCTTGGCTCTGGAACACAACCAAAGTGGTTTGTGTCTCTATGTCTTTTTGAATGGAACATGATCATGGACTGCCTTGTCGTACACACCTTTTAGTGTCTGCCAGGCTTCTTGTTCCATGTCTTTGTACCAATCTACATATCTGAAATCTTGCTTCATTGCTTCACAGTTTCCTTTGTTGTAGTTGAGCTTACCTCCCAGGGCTTCTTCTCTTGTGGATATGTTTGAACTAAAAACGTCCAAGTAGTGTTCATACATTTTGGAGGTATGTCGACCGGTCGACAACGTCAGAGCAGCTCTCCCTGGGTAGCTCCACCCACAATTTACAAACACGACGAACGTTGCACAAGGTTCCTTTATTGTGAGTCATTAGCATGGTGAAGATAGTTGTGCTTTTTATCGGTTTCTCTTTATTATTCTAGTGCAGTGTAAGAAATCTATTCATTTGCTTTTTAACAGAGGGAACTGTTTGTGTTACTTGGCATGTCACAAGCACACCGTCTATTCATTCACCTTTGAATGGCGTGGGTAAGCTTACCAGGTGTTTTGTCATCGCAGAGGCCAATGCATGAATATTCACCCTGCTGTAATGACTCACAATAAAGCAACCTTGTGCAATGTTCGTCGTGTATGTAAATTGTGGGTGGAGCTACCCAGGGAGAGCTGTTCATTGGCTCTGACGTTGTCGACCGGCCGACGTACCTCCAAAACGTATGAACACTAGTAAGACCAACGTGGTCACTCTTGCCAATCAATGCTATATCTGTTAGGTTCTCAACCATAAATTCCTCGTTTGTAAATATCAGGTCTATAGTTGATGGTGTTTGTCCTTGTCTATATGTAGTTGGTATTTTCACATGCTGTGTTAGGTAAAGATCCTGGGTAATGGCGTAGAGTATACTTGCTGGGTGTGATTCCCCTGCATTGACATATCTCTCAGTCCAATTCACCTCTTGGAAGTTAAAGTCGCCAAAAATAAGTAAGTGGCTGGTCTTGGTGTTTTCCAGTCTTTTCAGCTGCTGGAAAAGGTTGTTGTTGTTTTCCTGGCTGCTGTTGGGGCTTCGATACTAGAGTCCAATCAGTAGATCTTCTGACTGGTTCAGCTTGATCTGACACCATAATGAGCTTTCACATTGACGTCGGTCATTGGTTGGCATGGGGTAGCCTTTTGTCAAGGCCATCGTGGCTTGGACAGCTTTGTAAACAGTGGAGCGACTGGAACGAGAGACCACACGCGGGAGCCGAGTGGCGAAGCCACGAGGGCCTTTTCCAACTTTTTTGCGGTTTTTGTAATGAATTATTCATGAAGTATGAAACGTGCGTTATGCACTTCTGATTGGTTTAGACTTTTGCTACCGTTTCGGGTAGCAAAAGTCAAGATTATAAAGAAACACAAAGAAACCGCAAACAAGTTGGAAAAGGCCCTCGTGGCTTCGCCACTCGCGTGCGTGGTCTCCCATTTCAGTCGCTTGGGATCGCAGCTCCAAGAAACGAAGGCCTTGACAAAAGGCTAGGCATGGGGTAGCTTGAAGTGACTCGTGTATGTACAGCAGTACTCCTCCCCCCGATGACGAAAGCTTGTTGTCTCTGAAGAGAGTGTATCTTTCGATGGCTACATTGTACCTCATTGTCTAAAACGGATGTGTCGCACCATGACTCTGTAACTCCAATTATTTCCGGTTTCCACTATACAATTGTTGCACGCTGTGACGGGGTCCATGGTGTTTTGTACCCCCGAGGGGGAAAATGGCGAAGCCGAGGGTGTACAAACCCATGGACCCCCGTCACAGCGTGCAACAATCGTTTTGTTATACCTTGGTAACATTATTATTCCTCGAGGTTCTGTTGTCATCTTCAAACATTATTACGACGGAGTATAAACCACTAGTTTAATAAGCAGATGAACAGTTGTGCAAATAAGAAACAATTCTTCACTGTTCCCTCGAACCCGCAGTTGTTTTGTACAAAGCGCTGGAAATTGACCAACGGTGGTACGATCAAGGTAATGTACACCGGTAAACAAAACTCATATTACCCTCTGGCACTGTGCGTCATGCGTTGTGCGCATCCTTAGCCATGGTACATGCGTTTTTGTATCACATCACATGATTGGTTCTTGACCAATAAAACTTCGCAATTTGTTACCGAGGTATAACAAATGTTAATGATTGCTAAAAATTCACCTCTCTTATTCATGATGCTGCTAGCCTGTTAGTGTAATAACAGCTTGTGTAGAAAGTTTGTTTTTCCTCCTTTTCATTTATCTTAGTCTTGGTGCACTGGTCATCATATTTATCAACACGTTCCTTCGTGTTAGTTCTCTTGTGTGCAGTCTGCTCTTTTGGCTTCTGCATGTGATTTTCATTGTCAATACAAATAACTTGCGGTGTGTCTGTGCAGTGTGCTGCAGAGGAACTCCTTTGACCTCTTCTTGTACAAGTCCCTTTTAAACGCAGGGGGCTCACTCGGCCTTTGCAAGGGTTTAGAAGTCCGATTAGGGTGCATTGTTGGTGTTTCACTTGACATTTGAGTAAAGTAGATTCCGTTGTCTACATTGCATCTGCTCGACTTCTGCAGGTTTTTTTGTGGAACACTGAAGAAGGCTCACTTTGCTTCTCTTGAAACTTGTATGTGCTTGCAGGTACAGAGGGCTTACTCGGCGACTGCTTCTTGCTTGCTTGTGCTGGTGTAGTGCAGTGTTACTTTACTAGTCTCTGTTCCCATCATTTGATCCCGTTTGGGGATTAGGATCTCTCCTTTGGCCTTGAAAAAAACTTCGGTTAGCTTCTATTATCCTGCCGTTCCCAATCACTACCTCATCACCTTGTCGTCTTGATTTCAGTTCCTCTCTCAGCTTCTTACTTGCTTTTCTCTCCTTTGGTGTTAAATCTGGTGTTATAAATACCTTAGGTAGTTCATCATTCTCTGATTTTCGTAAGTTTCTGGCTTGAGACAGGACATTTTTCCTTATTTCGATACTGTCAACGGTTATCTTCAGTAGGCGTGGCTTGTCATCAATCTTCTTACCTAGTCTAACAGGTTTCAATGTCTCTAGTGTTTCCGTCTTCTCAATATCCAGGAAACTCAGTATGTCGTCTACCTTACTTACATCGTGTTGTTGTCTGTCGTCAAATTCTACTTTGTCAGACTCTGGGATATTGTGGAATAGGAAAATTACGTTTCCTTTTCTCTCTATCCTCCTGCTCGTCCATGTACTGATGGATCTTCATCTCTACTACTGAATCTAAGTTGTCTTTCCGTTTAGCCATCATCTCAGCCAATTTATTCATTGTCTCAGCAACATGGTCGAGTCTTTTAACACGTTGACTGCCGGTCATTATATTCGTATGGCGTTCCCATTTGCCAAGTGCGGTGCGCATGCGCGCCCTGATCATGCAGTGCGCATGCGCGCATACCAAATAGTACAATACAACAAAAAATCCCATTTAGTATAACATGCATGGACTGGCGAAAAAAGCTGATGGACCAGTGAAATGATTTGAAGCTTACTGATCCTGCTGGCTAGTCACTGAAAAAGTTAAGGGCAAACCCTTGAGGATACACGTCAAGGCAAATGGTTTTAAATGGTGAATGCACTGTACATGTAGCCCTCCATCCTCATGACGGTCGCAGACCTTCAGGAGGATGGAGTGTTACGGTTATGGCAACTAAATGCACATGTACACAGTGAACGGAGTCTTTGTTTATAAATCCTAACAAAGGTCGTGTATCAGCTTAATATTAATACTGAGTTCTAGCGCTTTATCAAACCGATTGGTGTCGCAAAGCGCTCAGTATCTTTCTTACAAGGTGTGCGGAGCCACGTTTTGAAGTACGAGACCTGTTCCTTTACATAGCCCCATGTAACGGTTTAGAAGGTGCTTTGGTGCAAATAGGGCTGTTCCAACAGAGGGCCCCTACCATAATGCATCATGTGACATAATTTGGGGAAGCTTTTGTAGTTGTAACAAAAACTGGGTTTGTCTGTCCTCAAGTGGGATGGCACTGTTGTCCGAACCAGAATATATCCCATCATTTCTTTAACCTGGTTTGCGATCAACCTTCTGAGGTGGATTAAAAATGCAAGCCTTCTTGTATTTCAGGCATTTGTAAAATCTTTTTTGATTACTACATGTATGTATCTTTCTCACTCAAAAATCTACTAATTAATTTGTTGTGATTCACTAAGTTATTTATTTATATGTTTTTCTCAGTTTAGATTTAGTGACGACCCAAGACCTAGTCAGCCATGAAGATCAAACGCTATAAGCATGCCCGACGTTACCTCGGGTTCTACAAGAACATCTTCAATTTCCAGGAGCCCCATCTCGTTCTTGTGGATGGAACCTTCACTTGCATGGCTCTACGACACAAGACAAACATCCAAGAACAGCTGCCAAAATATCTGGGTGGAAGTGTACAGGTGAGAGGTTTTGTAGAAATTGATAATTTTCAGATTGATGATGATCAGGGTTGGCCTTTAAATAAGGACATGCCTCGTAACCCTCAAGTCAGAGACCAGTGGTTGTTTTTTAATGTTTTATTTTTAATGGCTGTATTAATAATGCAAAAAATTAGTTAGTGGCCTGACGTTTCGACCCTAGCAGAGTCTTTCTCGTTTAGCCTTCGAGAAAGACTCTGCTTGGGTCGAAACGTCTGGCCACTAACTAATTTTTTGCATTTATACTACAGGTCCTTTTTGTTGGTAAGCAGTTTGCAACAGCTAATTCTATTTTCTCGGCTGTATTATTAGTGTATTTCTTGTTTCTACCATGCAGGTTAAAGGTCGGGTCATAGGTTGGTAAATTACCCCCAAAATGTGTGATCTTAAAATCTTACTTGGTTAGAAGCACTGCAGTTGTTGATATTGTAAACCATTTTGAGAAAGGATTCTTTGAAGTTATATGGCTTTGATAATTTGCCTCTCAAGAACATTTGAATCTGAGAAGCGGTTCATCCGTGAATCGATTCTCAGATAGCTGAGGGTTGACTGAAAATTCAAATTTCCAGGGTGTCTGTTTGCGAATGCTGCAGCCAGATGTTGGTACCCGCTGTCACCTCGCTGAAGTAACGAGGATGGATTCAACAATCTCAATGAAAATACTGTGACAGTTTTTTGGGCTGTTTTCTCAACAAGTAGACACTGTGAAACTGTATCTGTCTTGAAAATTTTGCCTATCAGCAGTTACGTTGACAGAAAAACAATCTATGACCCTACCTTTAATGTGGAGAAACCCAAAATGTGTTGTGACTTTTGGTCTGCTCTAAATCACTCCCTCATCTTTATAAAATCTAAAGCTTGCAAAGAAAAGTCTCTTGATATAAATGTGGTCTACCTTTGTAACTCATTACAGATAAGCATGCATGTACATTGAACGGTAAAGTGTAGACCCAGTTACTGGGGTTTGTCTTGCAGATTCGTCACTCATTCTAACTGTTATTTCTATTCGAGCATTTTAAAATTGTTAGCTAGCATTCAGTGGTTTTCTTGGATGTTGGAGCTTGCTTCTTAGATTTGTCGGTAGACCATAAGTACTCCTACAAGACCATAACTATTTTCAGCCCTTTTTTATGTTCCTCCTTTGCTGAGCTTTATGGGAGATGTTTAGAGTTAAAAAACCTAACCAATAAACGTGTAAATCATAAAACTTACTGTATGATTTACACGTTTATTGGTTGTATTTTTACTTTGGGAAGGAACACATACAAACATGTAAGCCCTTTTGAGATATGGTGAACACAATTCGATGACACTATTTGGTTTGGGTTAACCTGTCTGTATACACCCAAACCAAACAGTGCATTCCTATAGTGTCCACCATTTTTTTATATTTTTTTAATGAGATATCGCCTAACTCACAAGGCCGAACGGCAACTCAAGGTGAGGGCTACACACTTAACTGATTTGGGCTGTTGACCCAAATCAACTGACACCAGAGGCACGTTTCCACCTACTCCTGGGGCTGAAACAGGGTTACCCCCCTTTACAGTCCGTAAGGATGTAGGCATGGGTATCATCCACTGGGAGCCTGGCTGGTAGAGCAGAACGCACTACCTTCCCAACTTTACGAAGTAATTATGGTTAAGTACCTTGCTCAAGGGCACAAGTGTCACGACCGGGATTCGAACCCACACTGTGCTGCTGACAACACCAGAGCTTGGGTCCAGTGAACTAGACCGCTCGGCCACGACACGCCACATCTCAAAAAGGCTCATTGGAACATTGGACTTGTGTAGATGTGAGGTTACTAACCCGATGCTAAAATCAGTAAACTCTGGCCAGTAGGCCTGTGGGTATTTCAAGCCCTGACCATCACCCTGTCTTTAATTCCACAGCTCATGACTACAAAGTGTGCCATAGTAGAGACTGAATCCTTGGGTAAGGAACTGTTTGGGGCGGCGGCCATCTTGAAGAGGTACAAGATGCTGAATTGTCCACATCGTGAGAAGCCGGTTCCAGCGGCGGATTGCTTCACCGGTATGATTGGAGAGGAAAACAATCATCGCTATTACATCGCTACTCAGGTATGTTTAAGGATGTCCTTGTATTTTAACCCGCCTAATCTTGATAACACTGTTTCCAGTGAGTTGACCAACCATTTGAAATCATTCGACTGCAAGGGTTGTGTAGGGTGGCACAACTGTGGACAGAACTAACTGTTCTTGTGTGTATTGTGTAGGTGCATACACCACATGATCATATTGCAGGTTGGCAGGGTTTATCTATCATTCAAACCACAGTGGTTGATAGTGAATGGTCAGAGAGTAGGAGGTTTGACTTTGTACTGTGTAGATGCATTCACCACATGATTTCATATTGCAGGCTGGCATAGTTTTTCCACCATTCAATAACGTGAAGACGATATTGAATGGTCAGAGAGTACATGTAGGAGGGTTGACTGTGTACTGTGCAGATATTTTCACCACATGGTTTTATAGTGCAGACTGACGTAGTTTATCAATCATTCAAAACCAGAATGGATGGTATTGAATGGTCAGACAGTAGGAGGGTTGGCTGTGTACTGTGTAGATGCATTCACCACCGATGTTGTATTGCAGGCTGGCATATTTTGTCCATCAATCAATACCATGGAGATGATATTGAATGGTCAAACAGAAGGAGGGTTGACTGTGTACTTTGTAGATATATTCACCGCGTGATGTCATTGCAGTCTAGCGTACATTGATCCAAACCACAGTGGACAACATTGAATGGTCGTACAGTTGGAGGGTTGACAATGTACTCTGTGGAGGCATTCACCACATGATGTCATATTGCAGGCTGATATAGTTTATCAATTATTCAAAACCATAAAGGATGATATTGAATGGTCAGACAGTAGGAGGGTTGACTGCACTGAACATGTATTCACCACATAATATCATATTGCAGGCTGATATAGTTTATCAATTATTCAAAACCATAAAGGATGATATTGAATGGTCAGACAGTAGGAGGGTTGACTGCACTGAACATGTATTCACCACATAATATCATATTGCAGGCTGATATAGTTTATCAATTATTCAAAACCATAAAGGATGATATTGAATGGTCAGACAGTGAGAGGGTTGACAATGTACTCTGTGGATACATTCAACACATGATGTCATATTGCAGGCTGATGTAGTTAATCATTCAAAACCAGAATGGATGGTATTGAAAGGTCAGACAGTAGGAGGGTTGACTGCACTGAACATGTATTCAACACAAAATATCATATTGTAGGCTGGCATAGTTTACCAATTATTCAAAACCATAAAGGATGATATTGAATGGTCAGACAGTGAGAGGGTTGACGGTGTACTCTGTGGATACATTCACCACATGATGTCATATTGCAGGCTGATAGTTAATTATTCAAAACCAGAATGGATGGTATTGAAAGGTCAGACAGTAGGAAGTTTGACTGCACTGAACATGTATTCACCACATAATATCATATTGCAGGCTGGCACAGTTTACCAATTATTCAAAACCATAAAGGATGATATTGAATGGTCAGACAGTGAGAGGGTTGACAATGTACTCTGTGGATACATTCAACACATGATGTCATATTGCAGGCTGATATAGTTAATCATTCAAAACCAGAATGGATGGTATTGAAAGGTCAGACAGTAGGAGGGTTGACTGCACTGAACATGTATTCACCACATAATATCATATTGTAGGCTGGCATAGTTTACCAATTATTCAAAACCATAAAGGATGATATTGAATGGTCAGACAGTGAGAGGGCAATGTACTCTGTGGATGCATTCAACACAATGTCATATTGCAGGCTGATTAGTTAATCATTCAAAACCAGAATGGATGGTAGAAAGGCAGAAGTAGAATTGACTGTGTGTGTAAATGCATCCACCACATAATGTCAGAATGCAGGCTGGCATAGTTTATCCATCATTCAACACCATGGAGATGATATTGGACGGTCAGACAGCAAGATGGGTTGACTGTAGGAGGTTTAAGGAAAGATCTATTCGTTGAGTTATTAACTCACTTTGCCAGCCTTTTGCATCATGAAAGCTTCAGCAGTTACCTATCACTTATGATAATTTAGAAGATAAAAATAAATGAAACAAATTCCATACAGAAATCAAGTTTGGTTTCTTTATGATATTTAACCCTGGGAACAGTTTATTTGTCTCTCTCTCTCTCTCTCTCAGTCGAACCGAGGTCAGAATCATGCTGAGATTTGCCCATTCTTGTCTATCCCTCATTAAGTTAGGAAGATCGGTTGGAAGCACCCCAATGTCCCTGCCAACTACTTCTGTATAGCTGCAAATCTCTTCTCTTTCTCTCGGGCCCCCCCTTCCCCCTTCCCTCTCTCCTTCTCTCTCCTCTCTCTCTCTCTCTCTCTCATCGAACCAGGTCGAATCATGTGAGATTTGCCCATTCTTGTCTATCCCTCATTAAGTTAGGAAGATCAGTTGGAAGCAACCCAATGTCCCTGCAACTACATCTGTATAGCTGAGCTTTTGTCTTCCCCCATTTCCCCTTCCATGTTTTGGTGACCAGGTGGTAACTGAGAGACGGGTTCTTTGATGTTTCTGTATGAGTGCCCCTGCTAGTCTCAGATGACGCAGTTGTATTTTCACTGCTTAAACATGAAGTGTGTGTTGTGAGTGGCATCCTTCAGCCACCAGTGAAGTGTTACAGCGCCCTCTACTGATATTATTAAGTTTTTCACTCATCAGTCTGTTAGCAGTGCCGTGTTGTAGCCTGAACAGCTGACGTCACACTTCGAGGCTCGTGAAGAACCCCAGATGCCAGCTTGACCGGATGTTGCCACCGATGTACCTTTGACCTTGCATTAATTGCACGCGGAGATTCGCAGTCAATTCACACGAACATGTACACATAATACAATGTGAATAAAACAACATAGGTTTAATAGTGAATAAAACAACAATACATGATGTACAGACATTATGCATACGCTGCATGCAGATGATCGAAGTGCAAGCTGACAAATTACATCACCTCGGCCCAATCATAACACAGATATGGAAAGCTTAACGTCACTGCATATTTATCCAATGAAATCATTGTATCCAATGAAATCATTGGGCCTGTAAGACCAGTGCCTGTCTTTATCCTTGCTGATAAAGACAGGGGACCAGGCTGTTGGTGTCTGAGCATGTGTACCTGCTGTTACCATCAACTTTAACAAAAGAGATCCGGGTGGTTTGATTGACGGTCTGAGAACAGTCCTTGGTTCATTCTGCGAAGAAAAAATAATCAATGGTGGCATCGCTGAAATGAGATGCCAATCAATGGGAGAACAAGGAGAAGTTCTCTATTTTCCGGGTCGACAATTGTGGGTGTGTGCTTCTCTGCCATTGTCAATCCACTGAAAGATGAAGGCCTCAGAGTATGATGTCACCAAATGGCTCAATTTCTGGCTAGATGGTAGCAATTTACAATGCCACAGTATTGATGCAGCTCATCTCTACTGTCTCTTTCGCTGGTGTCCCCCCCCTCCCCTATTCCTTTAGAACTCTCTCTTGTAGTATCCAGTGTGTTATTTATGTACTCCACCTAGTGTCTGTTCTACGACAGATGTGTCCAGCCCAGTTTCACTTTTAACTGCTGCTAAGATGTCATGTACTTTGGTCTTTTCCTTTATCCAATCGTTTGTTTTTCTGTGTTTGTACGTGATGAAAGCATGCTACATTTCGTGTTTGGCTGGGCTGCTGCAAGTTCCCTTTTTATGTGAGTGTCCAGATTGACTGAATCTGAATCTGAAATTGAATCATATAGTCTTGTATCTTGTATTGTTGTACTCTCCTACAAGCATTGCTGCTGTCCTGGAGAGGGTGGGTTGCAGAAACCCATGTGTGCTCTGTTGTGTGCTGTCAAGATTGTGCTTATATGATGGTGATATTTTCAATTTGTCCTAAAAGACATTTGAAGCTCCATCCCTCTTATTGTCTTATGGCTGGCAGTGCTTCTCTCTGGAACCCTTTAAGATTTTGTTGCAGTGACTACAGCCACTGGTAGCCTGTTCCAAATCCGAACAGCTCTTGGAAAAGGGCTTCTGGTAGCAGTCAACTCTGGCAATGGTTTACCTGTAGTGATTGCTATTTTTTATCTGTTTATATGGAACTTCAATCATTGTTTTTGAATTTTTTTGTTTATTAATTGGTGTTGGACTTTTGGCCTTTTTCCCTTTTTGTATTATTCCTCTATCCTGTATGTCTTGAAGTTCTATTGCTGTACTCTCCTTCAAGCATTGCTGCTGTCCTGGAGAGGGTGGGTTGCAGAAACCCATGTGTGCTCTGTGCCTGTGCTGTCAAGATTGTGCTTATAAGATGGTGATATTTTCAATTTGTCCTAAAAGACATTTGAAGCTCCATCCCTCTTATTGTCTTATGGCTGGCAGTGCTTCTCTCTGGAACCATTTCAGATAATGGTGCAGCGACTAAAGCCACTGGTAGCCTGTTCCAAATCCGAACAGCTCTTGGAAAAGGGCTATATAGAGGTAGCAGTCAACTCTGGCAAATGGTTGCAGGCATGCAACTTTTCCTCGGATCAGCTGATTTCCTCTTTTTTCAATCTCAGTTTTACCATTCAAAATGGAAAAATACTATACAAAATCATTGAAATGTTGTATTTTCCTCTTTTTGGGTGAAGTTACAGTTGCATGCCTGTGGTTGCCTGTAGGTGAGGCTATGTTGATTTGTCTGGTTATGACGGCTTGATCGTCTGTTTTCTTGGGTGATGTTTGAAGGAGTAGTTATATTTGTAGTCGGCTAAGCATCCTAGTGGAAACATCACACCAACTTTTGTAAAGAAGACAATGAAGAAACTTCAGTTTTTAGACGTGGGAGGAAAACCCCAAAGAGGGGGGTGAGACCCACACAGTCAGACTGAAACAGTACTGTGTTGGATTAACCCCTCAGCGTTAATTTAAGCAGCTTGGGGCTCTATGCTCCCCAGAGAGTTGAGAAAGTTAGAGGAATGGTCTAAAAGTATGCTTGATAAACAGGGATTAAAGTTGTAGAGCGCCTTGATCTAGCTACTAGGATTGTGCGCTATATAATAATAATAATAATATAAGGTATTTATACTGCGCTTTTCCAAAACATGATCAAAGCGCATAACAAAGAAATGGATGAATTAAAACAAGCTAGTGCAAATCATAAATCTACAATTTAGGAAAGAGATAAGTTTAAAGTTTTTTCTTAAATGTAACAATGCAAGAAGAATTACGGACACTAATTGGGAGACTGTTCCAAAGTTCAGCAGCAGAGTGTGAGAAGGGGTGTTTGCCATAAGTTAGTCTGGACTCGTGAGTGTTAAGCCGAGTTTTATCGGAAGAAGAACGGGTGTTTGCCATAAGTTAGTCTGGACTCGTGAGTGTTAAGCCGAGTTTTATCGGAAGAAGAACGGGTGTTTGCCATAAGTTAGTCTGGACTCGTGAGTGTTAAGCCGAGTTTTATCGGAAGAAGAACGGAGTCCTTGACGGTGGTTTTGGCGAAGATGAAACATATCAGAGAGATAAGGTGGAGCAATGCCATTTAAACATTTAAAAACATATAGAAGAGTTTTGAACTGAATGCGTTTCTCCATGGGTAGCCAGTGTAGTTTAGCAAGTAAGGGAGATCCATGAGCTCTCCAACAGTTAACAGTGAGAACAAGTTTGGCAGCTCTGTATTGAATACTGGTGAGGCGTTTAAGATGTGCTTTGGTGATTCCAGATAACAGGGAGTTACAATAGTCTAGACGTGAAGTGACAAGACAGCCAACCACATGGTGACAAGTATCTTGATCAATGTATTTTCGAATCCTTGCAATGTTGCGCAGATGGAAGTTAGTAGAGCTACATACTGAATTAACTTGAGATGACATTGACATGACAGGGTCAAACATGACACCCAAGTTCCGAATACTGGTTGAGGGGGTTACCGTAGAATTTCCAATGCTTAGAGAAACATCTTCAACATGTGACAAGTTGTTCTTAGAGGCAGCAACAAAGAACTCTGTTTTCTCAGCATTCAGTTTCAATTTGTTTGTATATAAGAACCAAGTATTATTTTAAAAGAACCAATATTTGTTTGTGTTGGGAATAGGACATGATTTTATGCCTGATGCTTTTTTTTTTTTAAAGGGCAAGGGCATCGTGGCGTTTACTCCTTGGTAAAGGAAGTTGTGAGGAAATTGTAAATTTCTATTGGAACATCTCAAGGGGCACCAGGGCAATGACAAGGGACAACGGGGGCAATCGCCTCCGCTGCCCACCGCTGGGATGGAAACATTGGGCCAGTCAGGGTCCCCCCCCCCCGGGTTTTTTCAAAACTGGGGGCATTCTGGACTCAAACTTTTGAAGTTTGGCCAAAGCACGCTGATTTGTAACGAAATGGGTTGCAATGTTTTCTACTTAGTGTTTATCTTGGTTTTAAAAGCCCTACTGTGCAGTCACTAGCATTCGAAATGGTTTTATCTTGTTGATTTGTGTGAATTTGATCTAAAAATACCACCCCCCCCCCAAAAAAAACCTCCAAAAAACCAGCAGCCCTTTTCCCCCTCCCCGTATCGGCCTCAATTCAAGCCTGATATGCTAGCTCAAGTGCATGTGGAGAACCCTGCCATCTCTACTTTTCACATTCATACCGCAGGGCCCATTGTCAAAGGCAGTGTCATTGTTTGTTTTTTTGTCATTGTTTGTTTTTTTGTCAACATAACGCTGTATCTAGGCAAAAGAGTCACCAAAGATACAATAAAAGTCACCTGTGAAAGTTTCAGTTGAATCAAGTGTCTACTTGTTGAGAAAAACAGCCCAAAACTGTCATGGTATTTTCATCAAGAACATCAACTCTACCCACGTTTGGTGGGTACTAACTTCATCTCCTGTTATATTGAGAGAGGGCAGCATTCAAAAGGTGATCTTTGGCCGTTCAAAATTTTCTACATAATAATAATAATAATAATAATAATGCGTTTATAATGCGCCATCTATCTAGTGTACAATACCCTATTCCGAGGCGCAGAACAAAAAAACAAAAATATATAAGCAGCAAAAGAGAAATATAGAATACAAAGACAATTATACAGATGAATAATCTAAGACATGTTACAAGCTAAGTGTATGTGGAGATAAATAAATGAGTTTTCAGCAAGTTTTTAAACAATGGAAGAGAACTACAGCATCTAATGTTATTAGGTAAAGTGTTCCAAAGTTTAGGAGCACAAGCAGAAAAGGCACGATCGCCATATGTTGAGGAAGTTCTAGGAATAGTTAAAAAGGGTCTTAGCAGAAGAATGAAGAGTGTGAGAAGGGGCGTAAGTACAAGAAGATCTGCAATGTAAGATGGAGTTAAGCCAATCTGAGATTTAAATGTAATTAGTAAAATTTTGAATTGAATTCGTTGTCGAATGGGAAGCCAGTGAAGTTACTGCAATATAGGTGTAATATGATCATGTTTTTTAGTTTTGTTAAAACACAAGCGCAGCATTTGTACAAGTTTAGTTGTGAAGTGGTGTTTAGTAACTCCGTATAATAATGAATTACCATTGTACATACATGTACTTTAAAGGAACATTACAGAATTGGTAAGAAAAAACTTGTAAAATATACTTTTTGATCACAGATTTACATAAAACTTACACGGTCTAATGATGATGATAGTAGAAAACATCCCTTGAAATATTTCTGTTTGAAATGCCATATTGATGAGAAATGATTAAACTAATTTTCCGATTGGAGTTTATCGCTCAGTGACGTTTTATTCATTGTTGAATCTATATGATTTCATGCAAATGGGTAATCGGTTTTTTCACTATTTTCTCGTGAACCAGATGGCCTGATCGATCTCAAACTTCTACAGGTTTGTCAGTTTATGTATATGGTGGATTACATAAAGTGCTTACACTGCCAGCAACTGTTTTGTTAGCAAAAACCAATTCTGTAATGTTCCTTTAAATGATTTGTAAATTCTAATCAACAGGGGGCACTTTAGACAAAATAACTTCACAGGATGCTTACTACCTTTACCATATTTATAACAAGTAGTTTTCACCAGAGTCTAAACATTCGGTTGAAACCTTTAAGCGCAAAAAGTAAGTGAGCACAAAAATTTTGCTCACCAGAATAAAGTTACCTGTCTAAATGTCATGTCACATGTACTTTACACCATTTGTGACTGGTTTCCTGCTAACTTATTTCTTGAGAGAATTTGTTAAGCCAGCGTTCTCCCTTAAAAGGCAGGATATACTTTTGGTAGTTGTCGAAGACCAGGATCCTCACTTGGTGTATCCCATCATTGCATAAAATAACAAACCTGCAAAAATTTGGGGTTAATTGGTCATCGAATTTGCAAGAAAAATAATGACAGAAAAAATGCCCTTGTTGCATAGAATTGGGTGCTTTCAAATGCTGAGCCTGAAGCGTTCCTCAGATTCAAATATTTTAGTGAGAAATAACCTCTTTCTCAAAACTACATTATTCAGAGGGTGTCGCTTCTCACAATGATTGTTACTAAGCAGCTCTCAGGTGCTCCTTACCAAGTAAGTTTTCATGGTAATGTAATTTCTTGAGTATTTTACAAAAGAATCCACTGCCTTTAACAGTTTGGTCTGCTGGCCAAAACACCACAGGACAGTCCAAATTCTCTCCAAGTGGTCTGGCTAGCGCTAGTTCAGTGTTAAAAAGCATTCCTATTTAAGATGAAATAATATGGACTTGTAAAAACGCTGACGGACTATTGTGAAAAGCATTCCTATTTAAGATGAAATAATATGGACTTGTAAAAACGCTGATGGACTAGTGAAGTGACAAGCTAACTAGTCCTGCTGGTTAGTCACTAAAAAAAGTAGGGGCAAATCCTGTAAGTGCCACTGTTTGCTTTAAAAGCAGCTCTAGTTTGATAATTTTTGGTTGGCAAGCAAGTATTATTATTATTTTTTTAAATAGATTTTATCGGCTTGAATTCGAGTAGTTTAAAAGTTGGCAGTGCAGGGACACAATCTGGTAAGGTTGGCAGTCATGGAATTTTGATTGAATGAACTCTAACAGATCAACCCACTTGTTTCAACTCATTTAAAGGCAGCCCCCAAAAAGAAGAAAGACAAAATAATGACAAAATAACAAAAACAAAAGAAACTAGATATTTCAACAGCTGGCACAAAATCAACAGGTGTCCCAGTCATGGGATTTTTTTAAATGCTTTGTACTTGGACACCATGGATAATAACCTGCTATTGATTTGTTTTCTTTGGCAAATTGTCATTAACTTACAATGTATAATTTCAGAATATTCTATTAAACATTCTGGTAATTTGGTTCATGAACTTTTTTGCTTTTCAAAAAATATGGATTTTGACTTCATGTATGAATCGTGACAATTACTGTATGTCGCTAACCAATTAGGCCTTCTTTTGCTGGGGTGCTCGTTAATGAAAATAGGCGTGTATTTGGCACTTTAAAACATTGTCATATCAAAGTGCCTTTCGCTATTAATACCGCTGTTTATAATTTGGGCCTTAAGCATTCCTAAAAATTATCTCAACTCCCTTGGGGTATGCAGCACCAGCAGTTAAGTTAGTGGACAGGCTGCTAGTCATTCGTATTCAATAATCTCTACCTTTGCAGGTACCCATATGTTACTCCTGGATGATGAGAAGCGATTATAAGTGTCTTTACAGTATAATTGTAAAGTGTCTTGCCCAAGAACACAAGTCGTCGGCTCAGTACTATAAGGTCCTTAACAAACGTGATGGGCGAAAGGTCGTTAACAATTTTTTTTTGAAAGCCTATAAAACAAAATAATAAAATACAACTATCAGAAATGAATGTTTCCTTATGAAAATCTGAAAATTTATTTTCATTAGGAAACATTAATTTCTGATAGTTGTATTTTATTATTTTGTTTTATAGGCTTAAAAAAAAAAATGGTTAACGACCTTTTGTCCATCACGTTTGTTAAGGACCTTATAGTTCTCATGCGACGAAGTGTTCTGACTGGGATTGGAACCCACACTCTGACATGTCTGATGAATCAGACATTAAGCGTCGCTGGATGGCGGGGCCACGACCTGCCCATTGTATACTCGAGACCACTGGACCTCTTAGCCTTCTCCCCAGTCGTAGAAGTAACCTTAACTAAGAGAGGTTTGCGATGACACCATGTTAAATCTCTTTTGACTAGTGTTGGTTCTGAAAAGAACCAGTGGTTAACGACTCTCCTGAAGACGATCAGAGCATACTGATCGAAGTGTTGAGTCGTTAACCACCGGTTCTTTTCAGAACCAGTACTACTCCAAAGAGATTTAACATGGTGTCGCTGCAAACCTCTCTTAGTTATACTTCAACCATGCAAAGCTTTAAATTCTACAGAAGTAAACTTGTCCAAGGGGGTTGCCAAACCCCAGTGCAGTGGCTTGCCCTGTTGCGCTGGCTCGCACCAGTCCATTACACTAGTGGCTTGCCCTGTTGCGCTGGCTCGCACCAGTCTATGACACTAGTGGCTTGCCCTGTTGCGCTGGCTTGCACCAGTCCACTACACTAGTGGCTTGCCCTGTTGCGCTGGCTCGCACCAGTCCATTACACTAGTGGCTTGCCCTGTTGCGCTGGCTCGCACCAGTCCACTACACTAGTGGCTTGCCCTGTTGCGCTGGCTTGCATCAGTCCATTACACTAGTGGCTTGCCCTGTTGCGCTGGCTCGCACCAGTCCATTACACTAGTGGCTTGCCCTGTTGCGCTGGCTCGCACCAGTCCATTACACTAGTGGCTTGCCCTGTTGTGCTGGCTCGCACCAGTCCACTACACTAGTGGCTTGCCCTGTTGCGCTGGCTCGCACCAGTCCACTACACTAGTGGCTTGCCCTGTTGCGCTGGCTCGCACCAGTCCATTACACTAGTGGCTTGCCCTGTTGCACTGGCTCGCACCAGTCCATTACACTAGTGGCTTGCCCTGTTGCGCTGGCTCGCACCAGTCCATTACACTAGTGGCTTGCCCTGTTGCGCTGGCTCGCACCAGTCCACTACACTAGTGGCTTGCCCTGTTGCGCTGGCTCGCACCAGTCCACTACACTAGTGGCTTGCCCTGTTGCGCTGGCTCGCACCAGTCCACTACACTAGTGGTTTGCCCTGTTGCGCTGGCTCGCACCAGTCCATTACAGTAGTGGCTTGCCCTGTTGCACTGGCTCGCACCAGTCCACTACACTAGTGGCTTGCCCTGTTGCGCTGGCTTGCACCAGTCCACTACACTAGTGGCTTGCCCTGTTGCGCTGGCTCGCACCAGTCCACTACACTAGTGACTTGCCCTGTTGCGCTGGCTCGCACCAGTCCATTACACTAGTGGCTTGCCCTGTTGCGCTGGCTCGCACCAGTCCATTACACTAGTGGCTTGCCCTGTTGCGCTGGCTCGCACCAGTCCACTACACTAGTGGCTTGCCCTGTTGCGCTGGCTTGCACCAGTCCATTACACTAGTGGCTTGCCCTGTTGCGCTGGCTCGCACCAGTCCATTACACTAGTGGCTTGCCCTGTTGCGCTGGCTTGCACCAGTCCACTACACTAGTGGCTTGCCCTGTTGCGCTGGCTCGCACCAGTCCATTACACTAGTGGCTTGCCCTGTTGCACTGGCTCGCACCAGTCCATTACACTAGTGGCTTGCCCTGTTGCGCTGGCTCGCACCAGTCCATTACACTAGTGGCTTGCCCTGTTGCGCTGGCTCGCACCAGTCCATTACACTAGTGGCTTGCCCTGTTGCGCTGGCTCGCACCAGTCCACTACACTATTGCCATGTTATGACTTACGAGCGCAAGCAGATTGTCCGGTCCTCAGTTTACTGGCCCGATGCTAAAATCACTGGCCTTTGGCCTGCGGTCCAGTGTACTGTACCAAGATACCTACTAGCATGTGTACCAGTACGTGTACAAGTACTAAGTACAATGTATGCGGTTATGCAAGGCTCAAATTTGGGGGAAAAATCCATAAGACCTTGGGACTTGTATCTCATAATGTTTACTGGTCAAGAAATATTTTTAAAAGACCATAATTAAAATGAGAACAAATCTTCCTGACACAGTTTAACAATGTTTGAACGAGCACTATTTCATGTAAGAGAAGAAACCCCATTTGTCTTTATGGGTGTTAAGTATTACTTAATTACTCAATGAGAATTGACTTAAAGTCAACCCTTGAACATAATTTGTTTTTTTTGTTCAAGATGTTACACAGTGAGGTACTGTTATCGAATTAACCCTCTTGCTGTCTGACCATTCAATACCATTCAAGTGGTTTTGAATGATAGATAAACTATGCCAGCCTGCAATATGATACCATGAGGGAATGCATGTACCGGTACCAGTACACAGTTAGTTCTGTGCACAGTTGTGCCACCGAACACAACCTTGGCAGTCGAATGGTTTCAAATGGTTGGTCAACTCACTGGAAAATGTTGCCAAGAGTCACTGACAGTAGGAGGGTTAAAGAACACAAGCCTGCCGAACTTGACCGGTCATAAGTTTACTGGTCCGATGCTAAAATCACTGGCCTTGGGCCTGCGGTCCAGTGTAAAAATTTGAGCCCTGACATAGAAGTACTGTGTACGTGTGCACGCTGAGCTTCACCATACGAGGTTGCAAAAACCGCATCGCATCGCCCTCACCATGCTTATATGCTGGACATGTACAGGGCTCGAATTTGGGGGGAAAATCCACAAGACCACAGGACTTGTATCTCAAAATCTTTACTGGACCAGAAATTATTTTACAAGACCAGATTCAAACTGAGAAAAGACTTCCTTGCACAGTTTAACTTGCATTTAATTGAACAAGCACTAAGACATATAAGAGAAGATTTACCTCATTTGTCCTTAAGGGTATTAACTATATTTCTAATCATTACTCAAAGTCAACATTTGAAAATAATTTGTTTCTATTCACAAGATATTATAGAGTGAGTTACATAAATTGTTATTGAATTGAAAACACAAGACCACCGGACTTGTCCGATCATGAGTTTACTGGCCCGATACTAAATTCACTGGCCTCGGGCCTGCGGTCCAGTGTCAAATTCGAGCCCTGATGTATCATGTGAGACTCCTACATCATGTGCAGTTCATGCACACGGGCTTCCTGCTGTGTGGCTCGTGGTCTAGTGGGCGGGGCAAATGGGCAGTGGGCAAGGCTATCGTGGAAGTGACCTTTTTGCCGGGAAAAATTGTCTTGCTCCTTCATCATTGAAGGTCCAGGGGTCGATTTCACAAAACTCTTCCTAACTTAGGACTAGTCCTAGGCAATGCTAAAAGAGATAGGACTAGTCCTAAGTTAGGACCAAAGTTAGGACCAGTACTTAGGACTAGTCCTATTTCTTAGCATTGCCTAGGACTAGTCCTAAGTTAGGAAGAGTTTTGGGAAATCGACCCCAGGCAGTAGATAGCCGAGATTTTGAGCTAGGGCTGGGGGAGAAGGGAAGGGGGAGTTGGGGAGTGGAGTGAAATGGCCTTGTTTTGCATTGTTGACAATCACAATATACATGTAACACTGAAAATCGGTCCAACTGTGTAGACGTAGTTAAATGA
The DNA here is from genome assembly GCA_032158295.1 of Pycnopodia helianthoides. Classification (NCBI taxonomy): domain Eukaryota; kingdom Metazoa; phylum Echinodermata; class Asteroidea; order Forcipulatida; family Asteriidae; genus Pycnopodia; species Pycnopodia helianthoides. Next base: position 13,479,621 of record CM063256.1, on the reverse strand, counting down.
ACTGATGGTGTTAGCGACTGTCAAGCTTCAGAAACTGGGTTGTTCACTCCATCAAACCAGAGGGTCCACGATACGTCTCGTCATGCTGTATAAGATTTCTTATAGATTAGTTGACATTGAAGCTGGAAAAAATCTCTTCGCACAATCGAGAACATGTAGAAGGTGATCATATCACTGTCCCCATGCATTGTCATGGTTGGTTGGATGGTGTTTTTTATTGAAAATTAGAATAATTGAAAATGTACCCTTCCAAAAACCCATGATGCACGTCCCTTTAAAGGAACATAACAGAATTGGTTTTTGCTAACAAAACAGTTGCTGGCAGTGTAAGCACTTTATGTAATCCACCATATACATCAACTGACAAACCTGTAGAAGTTTGAGATCGATCGGCCATCTGGGTCACGAGAAAATAGTGAAAAACCGATTACACATTAATTGCATGAAATCATATGATTCAACAATGAATAAAACGCTCACTGAGCGATAAACTCCAATCGGAAAACTAGGTTATTCATTTCTCATCAAATATGGCATTTCAGACAGAAATATTTCAAGGGATGTTTTCTACTATCATCATCATTAGACAGTGTAAGTTTTATGTAAATCTGTGATCAAAAGTATATTTTGCAAGTTTTTTTCTTACCAATTCTGTAATGTTCCTTTAAGGATTGGAATTAATGTACTCTTTTAAAAACCAATGATGTACCATCCCTTTATGACATGTTTCTGGAAAACGAGAGGATTGAATTGAATGTGCTCTTCCAATAAATAACCAATGATGTACCGTCCCAATATATGATATGTGTCTTGAAAACTGAAGGTTTGGAATGAACTTACTCTTCTTAAAACCAATGATGTACCATCCCTTTATGATGTCTTGAAAACTAGAGGATTGGAATGAATGTACTCTTCCAAAAACCAATGATGTACCATCCCTTTAGGATATATTTCTTGAAAACTAGAGGATTGGAATGAATGTACTCTTCTAAAAACCAATGATGTACCATCCCTTTTTGATATGTTTCCTGAAAATTAGAGGATTGGAATGAAATTACTCTTCTAAAAACCAATGATGTACCATCCCTTTAGGATATGTTTCTTGAAAACTAGAGGATTGGAATGAATATATACTCTTCTAAAAAACCAATGTTACCATCCCTTTAGGATATGTGTCTTGAAAACTAGAGGATTGGAATGAACGTACTCTTCTGAAAACCAGTGATGTACCATTCCAATATGAAATGTTTCTTGAAAACTAGAGGATTGGAATGAATGTCTTATTCTAAAAACCAATGATGTACCATCCATTTTAACTCAGCAAGTAATGGACTCTTGGAATTTCAGTTCAAAGACTCGGTGACTAAAGTCAAACTTTGTTAATCTGTTTCGATACAACCAGTGCCCAATTTCACAGAGCTGCTTAAAGACACTGGACACTTTTGGTAATTGTCAAAGACCAGCCTTCTCACGTGGTGTATCTCAACATATGCACAAAATAACAAACCTGTGAAAATTTGAACTCAATTGGTCGTCGAAGTTGCGAGATGATAATGGAAGAAAAAACACCCTTGTCCATGTTGTCACACGAAGTTGTGTGCTTTCAGATGCTTGATTTCGATTTCGAGACCTCACACGACCTAAGCAAAAATAGGCAGTAAACCAGTCACAAATGGTATGTGTGACATGGTATTTTGGCTGGTTACCTTATTCTGGTAAGCAAACCACCATCATGCATTTGTGTCTTAAGGGAAAAACTCAATAATGTAGTATAAACAATAGCAAATACTTTTTTGGGTTGTTGCAATATTTCCCTTCTTGTGGGATTTAATTAATATGTGAAACAATCTGTCTTTAATGCTTATTGTTGGCAGTTCTTATGCCCAACCATGGGAATTACACAAATATTTTTTGAGCATTTTCAAAATAAACATTCGACGACTGTGTTCTACAACTGCAACAATCACCCGGCAGGACTCAAATTTTGGAGACAAATTCATGAGGCTTTTAGCTCTGAATTTTTACGGAACCGAAATTTTTTTTTTTGTACATGACCAGATTGAAAATGAGAAAAGACATGAACAGACCAGAATCAAAGTTACATCACAGTTTTAACATAAAAACTGTTTTGTTGTTGTTGTTAGCTGTTGTTGTTGCTGCTGATTTTCTAGATGAGAAGATTGAACTAATTTTTCATATGGATGAGTAGACTTAGGTACTCAACAAGATTGAAAGATATTTTTCAGAAACAAAGTTAAAATTTTTGCATCGTTTTAAAAAAAGAAATGAAGATATTGAATTGACAATTTTTGTAGGACTACCGGAATTGTCCAGTCGTGAGTTTACTGGCCTAACGCTAAAATCACTGGCCTCGGGCCTGTGGTCCAGTGTAAAAATTCAAGCCCCCCTCCCCCCTTTCTAACACTTGTCACAATCATCTCTCTACTACATCATGTATCCAAGGGAAGCACCTTGTAATGTGCAGCTTGCTCCGTTAATCACATCATCAATCGGAGCTGCTTCTTGTAGCGTCTCTCTTGTCAGTATTTGTTGCTTGGCTTCCCTGGCCTTGCAAGACGGACCCCTCACTCCTCCACAGCCCTCTCTTAATTTGATGGTTACACACTGATCAATACCCACGTTCCTTTCTTTTGTCTCTACATCCACGGTTCAGCGCCAAAAAAAGTCGTGGCACACTCGGGCTTGCATCAACATGCAAATTGAATAACGTGAACCGACCTCATGCGATTAGCGGGAGGCAGCGAAGGACGTTATGGAGGGAGGGGGGGGGTGACTTTTGAAACAAAGTGCAGCGTCGTCTTTTGTCGGGGGGATGGTGGGTTGTAATGAGAAAAGAAAGACAGGGTAGTGGAGGGAGAAGATGTTAGGGAAAATGAAGTTAGTATGGAGATGTGAGGGAGATGAGGTACGTGGGGAAGGACGTGGGGGGACCGGTTTATTGACAGATGGAGACAGTGTTTTTGAATGCCGAGTTACATGTGTAGATTGTAACGAGATTGACCGTGAGTAGACAAAGCGGACCAGGAATTCACTATGCGTACACGCTCAAGTGTTCCCTCCCCTGCTTATTCAAACAAAAAAAAGGTCCACCTTGCAGTATTCGTCAGTGTTTAGATTGACTGCAATGAAAGAAATAAAAAAGGGGGAAAAGACAATATTCATTCGAAGTCGTGGTGGAGGTTTCCTGTATTTGGCATGAAAACTTTAAATATGTGGATGTTGCTTGCGGCATTTGTTCATGATGAAGTCTCCCAGGTATAAAGATTTCCAGATTTGTTGCAATGTAAGAAACGAAAAATGGGGGAAAAAAATAACTCAAATTTAGGCCGTGGATTGAGCTTTTCGTTCGTACACTTTGCAAGAAAATACTTGTGGATGTAGCTCGCAGCATCTGTTCCCAGTGAGATCTGTGAGATCTGTTGCAGAGAAAGAAACAAAATTAGAACAGAACAACGTTCCTCATCAGACTTGTTTTGAGATTTTGCCTGGAAAACCTTTGAATGCGGATGTTGCTCGCAGCGTTTTTGTTTCATAGTGATGTCTCTCGGGTGTAAAGATTTACAGATTTGATCGTTCAATGAATGAATTACGTAGGCTACATCAGCGTTGCTTTGTCACATGGCTAGGGGGGCAAGTTTTTTTGGGGAGTTACGTAAGAGACGAAAAACAGCACAAGCATTATAAAGTTGCATCGGGTGTGAGATGAAAAGGAGGGGGTGGGGGTTACAACTTCCAAGAGTTCTTGGTGTTTAATTCCCCTGGGATTCGGCTCTGCAATTTGAAAAGAGCTTATAAACGAGACTTGTACGCACTTTTAACGATTAAATTATATTTAGATGCTTCAAAATGCCAGTCAGCATTTGATTTCTCAGGATTTGTCCTGATTTCACAGGCCTGAATTTAAACGGAGGCCACGGAGGCCATGGTCTCTTTTGCCCTTAGTCTTGGCCTTGGTGCCCCCTTCAAAAGTTTCCTGTAGACTTTTAAGATTTTCCAATGGAAGTGCTCTTTGCGAAATGAAAATCACCTTGCTCTCTCAATGATGAAATACCAGGCCTGATTTCAGGGGGAAAAAAATCTCCTTGAGCCATAAAAATTTTCTTGAAAGAAGTAAAGCAATCACCGAAGGGAGAGGGAAATATCCCACATTGTGTCCAAACCTCCAGGTTTATTCTTGACCTCTTGTGGTGATGCACAGAGTCTGTAAACCTCCTGAATTATAACATCTGGAGGTTATGGGTCTAGAACAAGGAGGAACCCAGGCATGAGACCCATTTTGTCAATTTCGTCTAATCTCATCCCTGGCTTGTTTTCATTTTTGTTTCGTTCCATTTATTAGTTTCGCAGGCAAAAATACAAAGTACATTGATAAAACAGGCCACAGCAAACATGTACTCAGAAAAAACAATTTAAGAGGAGGCAAACCCTGATGTGTTTTAAAAAGAAAAAACCCCAAACCAAACAAAAAAACCTTAAAGGCAGGGTGTACTTTCAGTAATTACTCCAAAAATTAATGACCCTAAAAACTTACTCGGTAAAGAGCACTGGAGAGCTGTTGATTTTATAAAACGTTGTTAGAAAGGACCCCCTCTGAAGTAATGTAGTTACTTTTCACCCCCATAAATTTGAATCTGAGAAAGGCTTCAGGCCTCATACAGGCATCTGAAAGCACAGAATTCTATGCAACAAAGGTGGCTTCTTTTCTTTTTTTTTTTTTTTTTTCAACTTTGATAACCAACTGAGCCCAAATTTTCACCGGTTTTGTTATTTTATGCATATGTTGGGGATACACCAAGTGAGGATACTGGTCTTTGACAATTACCAAAAGTATACCCTGCCTTTAATTACTTTCAGGTTGATCTGACTGGTGCTACGATTTGAGGAACAGACAAACATTAAAGGAAATTACAAATAGTTTCATGGCTTGTGAAGAAAAAGCCACAGATTGTGTATAGCGTAAAATATATGACGTTAATTTTAATGACAGAAAGGCCCATATATTTTACATTTTAAAGATATACACCTGGTGGTAATTTTCAGTTGTCATTTTCTGTAAGAAAAGATAATGGACTTTGCACCATACAACTTATTCAAGTACAGATTTCCTGTACTCATTCAGAGATTGATAACCATGACAACAATTATGATAATCATCTAAAAGGAAAAAGAAAAAAAGGTGTGATGGAATTAAAGTTTGATGTCAAAGAAAAAAGAAAAGAAGAAAAAAAAGCTGACAAATTTATATGGGGAGTAAATTACTAGTGACCATTTAACTGAAAGGATGCTTAAGTCAGAATGCAAATTTGACTACATGCCCAACTTGTTAATTGAATGTGTCCACCGTGTTCCATTATGGCTTGCTTGACACCACACTACGAAGGCGATTAAAAAAACTACACCATCCGGAAAATATTGGCAGCTTTGTCCCGTCGTTTGAATTATCTTCACCCAACCCTGATGATTCTATCAAACGCTGGAATCCACTGTTTTTTCCGCTACTGCCGATTTGAAATCAATGATGATAATAATGGCTGCTGGCATCCCCCGAGCCCTGGAGCCGTTTGGCCAGCGTTTAACTGACTCGTTTGTGTAGTCGACTCTGCCCGGTGTACCTGGCTTGTTTGCTTCTTGTATACATGTTTTCTTTCTATTTTTCCCCCCAAGATTTCCTCACTTTTTATTTTGTATAGATAAGCTATTTTTTTTACTTCATAAGCAGGTTTTATTTGATGAAAGTTGTCATCTTTAACTCTGTCCTGGAAAGCCTCCATTCAAAATTGTACAACATTTTCCCCCCGAAATTAGCATTAACTCAAATAATACTTCTGTTTTGTCACTTGATGGTCCCGGACAGCCTAAAATTTCTTTTGATGACAGTGAAAAGTTTTGGCACCCTCTACTTAAAAAATATAAATTGATTACGGACAAGTAAACGATTGGTCATTATCGATAAATGATTGATTTGTTTCAATCTGAAAGCTCACTGATTATAAAGGTCATGCTGGTACCAATCTTCCGTAGAAATATTTCCATTCCCAAAATACTGTCATAGTCAAGAAAAAAGAGAGAATTGTTTTTGTTTAAAAAGGTTGAATTTGTGATTTCATCTTTAACTCTTCCCTCAACAGCCTCCATTCAAAATGCTGTGTCATGACTGAGCGGTCAAGTGCACCGAACTCAAGCTCTGGTGTTTCTGATCAGCAGAGTGTGGGTTCGAGTCCCGGTCTTGCCACTTGTGTCCTTAACAAGACGCTCAACCATTATCGCTTCGTCCTTCGGATGGGACTTATCTGAGTTGTGTTGTGTAATGCAATTTAACCCAGTACACTTATCGCTATTGAGAAGGGCTTCATCATGGTGTTTTCTGGTATGGTTGCTGCAGATTGTGCCGCAGCACCTTGTAAACCGTTACACGGTGCTATGTAAATAAATAGGTATTATATTTCAGCTCTGCACACCTTGTAGAAAAAAATAAATAGCGCTTTAAGATGCCCTTGGATGTGATGCTACATGTAAATAAGAACTGCAAATTATTATTATGATTATTTCAATTGCTGCCATTGAAATAAACATTGTATATAGGAATGGCAAAACATTCCTGACATGATAAAACA